>CP139502.1:176342353-177542353 GCA_021014915.2 Artemisia tridentata subsp. tridentata | reverse complement strand
CCAACACTACTTTTTGACTATCTGTGTTTTACAAACGCAATAATCACATAATCTACTCCAAAACGCTAAGTTTACCTGGCTTGCCATAGAGCAGCACCTAAAGCTTCAAAGGTGGTGAAGTTTGAACCGGACTTTTCATGTAGAAAAGCCTTGAACCGGTCCAACCAGTCATCTTTGACATGATAATACTCCCTAACCACCTTTTCGCTCAACTCCGAATACGGTACAAAGTCCTTGTCCAAACACAAAAACTCATCAATAGGAAAGTCCGTTCTAGGCGGTTCTCTAGGCCCCAACAAACTCGACCTGTCCCAAACAGGATCAACGGTCACCCCACTCGCCCCTCGAGCCACCTCAGCCATAGCATTGAAAAACAACGTCGCCCCAAGCCCATCACACAAAGCATGGTGCACACACGCCCCTAGTGTATACCCTCCACAGCTAAACTTTGTCACTTGTAAGATCAACAGATTACTCTCCCTTGTTTTCTCATCCGGGTTCGGAACTAATAATTCTATAAACTCCTCATCTGCATCATCTAAGTAGTTGACCGAGCTCAGTGGGAAGTCAACGGTGGCTGGAATGACTTGAACTCCATCACCAACTCTGCAATGTAGCTCAAACCTTCCATCACTAGCTCGGCGATGTAGAGAACCTGTGTATGGGTAGTATTTGACTAAGGTGCTGGAAAGAGCATTGGTGATGACATCGAATGGGTCGGTTTTTTGTTGCTGGTTAGCTGCAGCATAGGCTCGGACGTAACGAAATGGGACGTTCATGTTGCGGTCCGTATCGAGGTGTGAGAGAGGGAGGATGTGGTCATCGGTGAAGGGTGGCTGAGAAGGGTGGATGGTGGTTGGTGGTGAGGTTTTTACATCCATGGTGGTGGTTTTGTGGTTGGTTGTAGTAGCGCACTAATGATATGTCCAATGTAGATGTTTGAAGTTTGAACAAAGAACGTGGACTTTTAGGGTACCATTATTCCGGAGGGAGTCGAACCTCATACCCTCCTAAAATTTAACGAATCAAATTCCTCACTTTATTTTAACCCTCCAACCCTCCATTCAACCTTTTTTACTGGCGCCCATCATTCTTAACCCTCCCAAATCTTTTTTTAAATTTATACCCTTTAACGGTCATGTGACCGTTGCAATTCTCCAGCTCGAAGCGAGTTCATAGCTCGCAAACCTAACCCGCTTGGCCAACCTGCTCTTGCGGCAGCGGTGTTCCCGCAACCCTCCAAGCTCGCAAGCCTAACCCGCTGTCCACTCCCTCCACCCTTAGGCAACCATTATTCCGCAACAATCATACGGAGTTGTTTATTACTTTTCGCATAAATAACTCTCTTTTCATATATCTTTAGTGCTTATAAAAAAATTTATTTATTTATTTTTCAAAATCTTAAATCTTGAAATTTAAATTAATGTAGTTTACCTAAATTATTTTTAAACACTTTTTAAACTTGACAACTTTTCAAAAACTTTGGCAACTTAAATCATGTCATTTTTTTTTTATTAATTTTAAACTTGACAATTTTTTAAAAATGCAATACTATATTAATTTTAAAAAATAAACGTTTTATATTTCAAAAAATACACACTTGTGATTGTTATAACTAGTTGGTGGAGGTTTTGTTGTAGGTAGTAGTAGGGCTGTAAACGAACCGGACGAACACGAACGAAGCATTGTTCATGTTCGTTCATTTAATTTTAACCGGACAAATAAACGGACACGAACACTTAAACGGACGAATTTTCTTGTTCATGTTCGTTTATTAAGAAAATGAGTTGTTCATGTTCGTTTATGTTCGTTCATTAAGACATTAAACGGACGCTAAACGAACATAAACGATCGAATATAAATGAAAATAGACAACAAACATAAACTTTATTAAATTATGCACAATATATTGTTTTAGAAGTGTTGTTTTGTTAAAAAAAACCAATTTTAAAATTATAAAATTAATAGATATGATACACGAATATAAATAAAAAAATATAAATAAACGAACGCATATTCGGACGTTCACGAACATAAATGAACGGACGCGACTTTTGTTCATGTTCGTTCATTTAACTAAAAGAACGTAAAAAATTGTTCATGTTCGTTCATTTAATAAATAAATGAACATAAACGAACTTTTACCGAACGGTTCATGAAATGTTCACTGAACGTTCAGTTCGTTTACAGCCCTAGGTAGTAGCGCACTAATGATATGTCCAATGTTTAGGTGTGTGTATATGCTCGTTGAGATTAACTGATGTTTGGACTAAGAACGTGCGTGGACTTTTAGGCAAACCATTATTCCGCAACAATCTATAGTTTATTACTCCTATTTCTCATAAAATATAGACCATGTGGTTCATATATTTAGTTTTAAATTCTGAACCTGGTTGGCTGAAAATTATAAAATTGGTCTATGTGGATACTAATTAGGAATAGGGTTCATAAGACAGGCGTTCGGTCTTTCACCTTTTAACAAATCAATAACATAGTTAAGGCATCAAGATGAAAATGATATCTTCATATAGCAAATCACCGAAAAGATCAATTCCTAAGCAAACCGTAACACAAATGATGACTGTTGGCTAAAACGATTCGAGCGGACTAATACCCATATTAATATGATATGGTAAATGGTTGCTACGACGAAGGTCACGCCCGCCCTATGTCTTCTCTTAATATTAGTTACTCTATCCGTTTCAAATTAATAGTTTACGTTATTTTTTGTGATTTTTTTAATTAATTGTTCACTGCTAAAAATAGATAGAGAATTTTGAATGTGTTTATGATATTACCAATGATTGAAATTAATATTACAAACTTTAAATATGACATTAATTAATTAATTAAATGTAAAATTGTCATTATGCAAAAAAGTAAGAAATATAAAGTAGTAATAATTATGAATTTATAAAATTGTGTATTTTTTGTCAGGGGACAATTATTTTGGAACGAGAAGAGTATAAAATAATTTACTATTTATTTTATAATTACGAATATTCTGTTTCAATATTAAATAATTTTTCTTTTCGCGTTTAAACTGCATAATATTTTGGCTGAAACACATATTAGTACACCCGAACTTGGCAAAATAATTATTTTGGAATGGGGAGAGTATAAAATAATTTACTATTTATTTTATAATTGCGAATATTCAATTTCAACATTAAATAATTTTTCTATTTGTGTTTAAATTGCATAATATTTTGGCTGAAACACATATTAGTACTCAAACTTGGCAAACTAGATATTCTAGTACCCTGGACTTTTAAAGTTGCAAAATGCTACCCTAAACTTTATAAAATGAAATTTCTACTATCTTATACTAATTAACTCAAGAATTAATTATTTTTTTCTTTCTAAAAATCAATTTAGTAAAGTCTTTTGTAATAAATAATTTATAGAAAAACTTTGGCTAGGTAAATATATACTTTTTTTCTTTCTAAAATTGAATTATTTTTCATTTTAAAAAAATTAATGTAGTATTTTAATTGATTATCTGGAATATATAAATATATATATATATATATATATATATATATATATATATATATATATATATATATATATATATATATATGTGGTATCTATTTCTAAAATATTTTTAACGCACTATTCTTAATATGTCTTCATATTATATTTTTATATGTTTGTTTGAAATAATTTTTAGATCAACTTATAACAAACTAGGGTTAATATACAAAGATGTTACTAAAGTTTACCCAAAATGTTCACCTAAGTTACTAAAGTTTTAAACGTTACAAAGAGGTTACTCAAGTTTACGGGTTTGTTATATGGGTTACTCAAGGATTAAAAATGTTATACCATTGTCACTATGAGGGTGGGCGACCGGCTAAAAGCCGGTTTTATTTCCACGTCACTTTATATGATTGGTCACCATTATTGACCGAACCACAAAGTCCACAACCCCTTGATACCCTCAATCACCACACGCCATTTACCTACTACTTCAAAAAATGACAACTACACACTCTTTCCCTCCAACAATGGCTCTCTCCGGCGCCACCACCACCACCACCTCCACCGCCCGCCCTCTGTGGAAACCGTAGAGGGGGGGGGGGTGAATAAGTTTCCATTTAAAAATTTAAAACTTTTGTATCAAACTCCCGATCAAGTGTGATGTGATATGAAAAGTGTCAACTATGATCATATAGCATCAAGAGATGAATATAGTAAACTACAACATATGCACAATCAAACCACGACACATAGATAATCAACATAACATAAGCAACTAGCCACACAAGCAAAAACGCAATGCAAATATAAAGCGATAAAGAATGAAATGAAAGTAAAGAGATAAGTAAGAAGGCGCAAACCGGACACGGTGATTTATAGTGGTTCGGTCACGAAGCTCCTCTTCACCCTACTCCACTCCCCGAGTACCCAACTCGAGAGTTACTTCACTAATCAACAAACTCCCTTCAGGCGGAGAAAACCGTACACGTCGCTTAACTTGTTTTCCGACACTAAGCTAGATGTCGAGTGCTAATCTTAGCTAGCACCAATCTACCACGATCTACCCGATCTACACCATACACGTCGCTTATCCTATTTCTGACACTAAGCTAGATGTCGAGTGCTAATCTTAGCTAGCACCAATCTACCACGATCTACCCGATCTACACCATACACGTCGCTTATCCTATTTCTGACACTAAGCTAGATGTCGAGTGCTAATCTTAGCTAGCACCAATCTACCACGATCTACCCTTGATCCACTTGATCAATACACACAAGCCCAATGGCTTCAAGAGATCTCCAAGATCTCGACAAGATCACAATGATCTTCCCTCACAAACTCTCAAAAGAAAAATGATCTTGATGTATGCTATGATACAATCAAGAGTGTAACAAAAGTTACAAGACCTAACAACTACAACTCTTGTATCTTCTTGGATACCTTGAGTTCTTCTCTTGCAAATGAAGAGGAATGATAACACTTTGTATCTACTTGGATACTTTGTGTTCTTCTCTTGCTAATCAAGAGGGATGACAAAACTTTGTATCTACTTGGATACTTTGTGTTCTTCTCTTGCTAATCAAGAGGGATGACAACACTTTGTATCTACTTGGATACTTTGTGTTCTTCTCTTGCTAATCAAGAGGAATGAAGAGGATTACTTGAATGGAGGATTGGATCACTCTTAAACAAACTAAGACTCTCCAAATGATCAAAGAAAGTCATCTAAGTGAGGAGGGATTAGACCAGAGAAAAGTGACTGGAAAAATCAAGTTGGAAGTGTGAAATGGTCCACTATTTATAGGCAAGAAAAATCTGAACGTTACAGAAAATTTTGTACGGACGGCTCCACTAAATGTCCCACGGCTCCACTAAATTTAGTGGAACCGTGGAGCCGTCCCAGACAAGGACGCTCCAAATTTTGTCTTTTCTGGTGAAAACTTATTTGGGGAAGGTTGGAGCTGATTTTGGGGGGAAAAATAGCTGTTGGGATTTTTAAACTTATTTTTCAAAATAAAACATTTCTTTTTAATTCAAAAATAATTTGTAAAATATATTTTTGAAAAAATGTTTTGTCACATTAAAAATGTGAAGTTTAGAAAAATATAATCCTTTGATCATTTGTCAAGTAGTAGATTTGTTTGTCCATACCTTGAGTGATTTATGTCGGGATGGAAATCTACGACTTCGTTGAAGCATACTTGAGACGTCGGGAGGTGTTGATGTAAGTATGCATTGATGATTTGTGTTTACAAGTAACTTGCACATTTTACGTTATGTATTACAAGTTACATGTTTGTCATCATTAAAACCGAAGAAATCGTTTAGTTTAAATATCGTAATATTTGCACTAACAATCTCCCCCTTTTTGATGATGACAAATATGTAAACCGTAACACATAGTAAAATGTAAAAGTTACCTGTTTACACACTCCCCTTCTCCCCCTTTTGTCGAATCAAAAAGGTAGTTTCCTCGAGCGCTCCCTTGGATCCCAGAAAGGCGAGTTTGCATCATCCCAGTGAAGCCTTCTATCACCACTTGTGAAGACGACTCCATGCTATGTATTCAAATACTCCCGAGCTCCCCCTAGCTCAATGCTCCCCTATGGTGACTTAATCCCCTTGTTTATTTACCTTAGTATCTAGCGGATCTGATCCGTGCTAAAGTGTATATATAAATAATATCAGACGGATACGCGTGAATAAAGACAAATTAACCCTTTAGGAAAAAGGCTAACTTGCAAAAACTCACGTTTGTGATATGTGTGATACCAGGTAAGTGATTACCCTGGTCGTGTCCCAACGAGGTGTGAATGGACAATCGTTAGAGGTTTGGAATTAGAGTGACTGATGATTGTAATATGGAATTTTTGCGTGTTTATTCTAATTGAGAAACAAATTCTCAAGGAAAATTAAAATCTAAACAAATTATATTAAAAACGCGAAACGAGAATTCTAAAAACGGGATAAAAAGGTGAAATCTATAA
The DNA here is from genome assembly GCA_021014915.2 of Artemisia tridentata subsp. tridentata. Lineage (NCBI taxonomy): Eukaryota > Viridiplantae > Streptophyta > Magnoliopsida > Asterales > Asteraceae > Artemisia > Artemisia tridentata. The sequence goes on along the minus strand of CP139502.1, from coordinate 177,535,879 downwards.
AAATAAATCCTACAAGTACTAAATTATTTTTCCTAAGTTATAAATGACAAAAGAAAATTTTAGAAAAAAGATTTATATTTTTCTGATTTTTATATTTTTTATTATGAATTAAAAACTATTAGAAACTAATTAAAAGGTTTAAAAATAGTAAACTACTTTATAAAAATATGAAACTTTGCAGATAAATCTAAAATATTATTCTTAATCTAGGAAAAATAAAATCAGAAGCTATCTAAACCCTAATAAGCAAATGGCTAATAAGCAGTTGGGAAATAAGCACTAAAATAAGCTAGAAAGCACTAAAAATCACCAAAGGCTCAGAAATAGTTCAAACAACTTATTTAAGCATAAAACAACTGATTAAGACCAGATAAGCACTAGGAATAAGCAGATAAGCAGTTGGGCAGGTTCATAAATTAGGGCAGAAACAATGGTTAAAACCCCTACTTGCAGATCAAATTAAGCACTTCAAATAAGCTGATTAATGGAAACTTATGGGGGCAAAAGCTTCCTAGTACTACAGGCTATACTAAAACATCAAAAGCCTTAATTTTAACAACCCAATTGAACTCTAATTATAACCTAGATCAGATGCTTGATGAAACTGAATTTTATGCAGGTTTGAATCAGACCACAAGGGATTTTGCAGACCTGAATTAAGCTAGAAAATAAACTACAAAGTGCAATCCCAGACCAGATTCTAAATACTAGTACTATAGGCTTTTTGTAAACCAAAAATCAGGAACTAGGCTTAATTGGATAAGCCAATAATAAGCTGAGATCAGCAGCTTAATGTGCTAGTCTGCTATTTGGCTTGGTTGATCAGGGTGTGTGCAGAAGTGCACAAACCAACTGAGACTAACCCAACTCCTGGATTCTGATTTTAACCACTAAATTACACCTAAAGTTGCCAAAAAATTGCACCACACAAGCCTCAGCTTATTATAAGCTTATAAGGGCAGCTTAGGTTCTAAAATTGCACCTATGGGTTCAAAACCTCAAAAGCACTAAAAACAACTCAACACTTATCACTAACAGCTTATCTAGACTATTTTATGCAAGACTAAAGTTAAGCTTATGGTCAATGAACAGTAATGATGAGTTTTTACCCGTTTGACCCAAAAAGCCAAACACCCCTTAAAGTTCACTGATGTGAATTATTGAACTGATCAAACCAAAATAAGCTACAAAATCTAACAAAAGATGTTCAACTAGCTATGCTAAGGTGTAAAAAGCACTAAGGAGCAGAAATTAAGGATTCAAATAAGCTGAAATTAGATTAAGCTATTTTATGGTTTTATGGATTTTTCAAGTGAGAACTGAGCAAATGAAATCCTAACTATATTTAAACTACAAGACAATATAGAAAGCAGTTACAACTATCAATAAGCATAAAAAGCAAGAAATAAGCAGATGTACAGTAATGTTGACCAGAGTTGACTTTTTGACTTTTTTGGAAATTTGGAAATTGAAACTGAATTAAGCAATAATAACTCACACCAAGCTGTCACAGGCTTATGTGAGATTATTGAACAGGAAAGAAAGGCTTTTAAACTTGAAACAAAAATAATTTTAAAGTACTGGATTAGCAGTTAACTCGAATTTTATTGAAGTTAAAACAATTCAAAGTTTTTAAAAGTAAATTAAGTCTGAAATTAAAGTTACAATACTTGGAATAATGAAAGACAGAATTTCAAAGGCAATAAGCTTAAAAACAGAGATAAGCATAAATTACACTACGAATGGTCTAAAAGCATGGACAATCTTTTCTGTGTGTCTTCTTTTCTTTAAATAGACATCCAAAAAGCTTCTATATTCACTTCTGATTAAATCCCACCATTGGATAGGCTTTGAATCAATCCCAGTCGTCCTTTCCATTTTTGGCGGGAAAATGGTCAAGTGGGTTTTTAACCTCTTCTGAGCACGTGGGAAGGGTACTGTGAAGGCTTCTCATTGGAGGAGGGGGAAGGTGGCAGGGATAAGGATTGATGGTGGTTTGGCAGAGAAAAGTTGTGGGTGAGGGTGGTATGGTTTGGCGGGTCAAGTGGGAAGGAAGAAGAGTTTGACCAAAGGTCAAACTCTGGTATTAGCTAAGGGTGGTGGGTTGGATCGGTTTAATGGTTTTGGGCTTGGGTTTATGTTTTGTGTGTGGGCTGGGTTTGGTTGTGTGTGGGTTGGGTTTTTTAGTTTAGCTGGGTTTAATTAGTTAGGATTAGATTTGGATTTTGCTTAACTTTAAAGGACCATAGTTGTACAATCTGAAAATCCAAGGACCCATGCTGCCAAAATTCAAAACTATTTCCAAGGACCAATCTTGACAAGTTGACATTCTTGAAGGTTGACTTTGATAATTTGAGCACTATCCCGGTTCAAACTTGTAAATTTCGTCCCCGTCCTCGGCTTTTCACGCTTTTCCAATCTTGTGCTCGGTTTTGTGTCTGTTTTGCCTTGTTTTCAATCCTTTTGTACCTGAAACACATAAAAACACAAACCAAGAATATTTGCAGTATAATATGGTCTATTTGGGTGTTTTTAGTCATTTTTGTGTCTTTAATGGGTGTAAAATGATGAGTATTTACACACTCATCAATCCCCCACACTAAACTATTGCTAGTCCCTAGCAATCCGATCATATAAAGTAATGAAAGGATCAAAAGAAACCAAGTATACCCCGTTTTGATTTTTTATACAATGCACGAAATTTAAACTTAGAACAAAATATATAACACGCTTGATTTCCAAAAATGGTATCACGGAACAGGATTCACACAAACTGGGTGTCTCCAGGGAATTGTAATCGTCATCCTCATTTTTATACTCCCAACTAAGCTTAGACTCAATGTGCAAATGCTTTTGTAAAATGCTAACACTACTTATATCAATAATCTATGTAAGCCGAAACTTAACTTTTCACTCCCGCATATATTCAAGTTTAGGTGACTGTGCTTATATTCAAAATTTTGATAACAAAAATCGACGTTTTTATAAAACTTTGACTAATACTAGTTGAAAGATAGATTTAAAATTCACAACAAGCAAGCTTCAAAATTTATTGCATTTTGCAATATCATTCCATTTTATTTTCTTTTTATTTTCTCATTTTTTCATTTTTTTTTTGATACTTAACTTTGTGCAATATAAACTAACGGAGTTTCACGGGAACCAAGACCTTAAACCTTCCTGGAATAAAGGATCCAAGGGCCGTTACAACGGAGAGTTCCAAGACCTTAACGCCTTTCAGAATTAAGGGTCCAAGGGCCGGTGTAAGAGGGTAGCCAAGACCTAAACGCCTTCCGGAAATAAGGATCCAAGGGCCGATCTTGAACCTTAGCTTTTTAGCACATACATTTATTACTTAAACTTTTACATTATTATGACATATGCTTGTTCCGAAGTTTAAATAAAGCTTTGAACTAGTATTTTTTAAAATCGTAAAGAAAAATGATTTTGTGTGTTCAAATGTTTGAAAATAAGCACTAATTAAGTCAGATTAGTTATCTCCTGGGAGGAAAAGCCATAGATTACTTATATAAGTTCTAAAGAAAACCATTATTCTACGCTTAGCATTTTTATTTGCACATATCGTAAAACCTTAGTCTAATCGTTAAGGAAGCAGCCAGATCAATACTCTGGTAGAGTCAGGATTCCATTTGTTCTAACCTAATTAAGACTAAACACTTCTTCTTTTATTATTATTATTATTTTTTTCTTTTTTTATTGCAATTTCTTATCTAAAAACGAAAAAAATTTTTTAATTTTTTTTTTTTTTTTTTTTTTTTTTTTTGCCAAAACGGGGGTACTAGGGCACTAGAAGGTACATAAGTGACAAAATTCGAGAGAATTCCCCCCCACACTTAGAATTGAATATTGCCCTCAATATTCAAAGTACCGGCTATTATGCCGACACTTAAAACGTAAAAAGGTAATACTAATAGCCAAGTGTGTGAAAAAAATCTCTATTTTCACAAACAGGATTAAAAGGATATCCCTAGATAATCGTTAACAAAAGGATAGGATATTGGGTGGCTGGATTGAAAACAGGCGCGACAATCATCACAATCCAAGGGAAACCTGTAAACAAGAGCAAACAACACACAAACAAAGCACAGCAGAGGAATCCCCCCACACTTAGTGTCAGAAAATAGAAAGAAGTCAGAAACATGGGTGTTTACCCATGCAATGCTAATGTTTTTGTTAACCGAGTCACTAGCTTGACTTGACCCCGAATTCATTGGTTCATGGGGAAGCAAGTGGAAGAAACAATCTCTATCGGACTTTTATTCAAAATGTTTGGATAAATGTAACCACTCGTAAAATTTCCCATTTACTTTACAGAATTATAATCCTTTTTCCACGGGTAAATTTTTATTTTATTTTATTTGAATGTATCTCTCATCTTATGTGACGTAGATCACATCATTGATAAACGTGCTCCCACAAGACCTGCCGAACAAACCTAATGTTTATTTCATAAACATAACGATATGAAAACATTACAGAATACCAATTACCATTTTACGATAAATCCTTAACAAAACATTCATTATCTGAATAGAATTTCTAGGAAACTCTAAAATTTATCACAACACCAAATATGAACAACTAAACCTCAGAACATAAAAATACAACATATCTGAGTCAATGTACAAGTTACTAAAGCATCAGAAACCCTAATTCTATATTAACTCCCGGTAAAACCCTAATTTCATAAAATCATGATTTTATGTATTCATTTCACAAACCCTAATTTATTTATACAATATTTTTACAAAATATTAAGTTTACAAATTATTTAAGCTAGAGTACAAGTCATTTATGCATAAAATCATTTATTTACAAAATCTTTATTAAAATCCTATTTATGTTTATTTTTAAAGCATAAAGTACAAACCATTTATGCATAACTTTTATAAATTATTTTTCCTAAACTCCTTGAATATTTTTACAAGTCTTTTAGCCCAAAGTACAAGTGCCTAATGCACGAAAACTATAGATTCCATTTAATTACCTTTTAACTTGATAAAAAGTAACAAACAAATTTTATAAGTTACTAAACTATTAAAAACATATTTTTCTCATATCTTACATTATTGTACAACTCTATTTAAGCATGATTTACAACTCCACAAAGCATAAATTATTTTTCTCCATTTATGTATAACTCGGTTCATGAATAACAACTTAAATAATTTTCTAAATACATAAACTCTTGAACTAGCCTAACTAATATCCCTAAACCCTAATTACAACTTACAAAAACCTATTGTACTACCCTCCAAAGCCTCACACGCCCTTCCTCTCCAAACCTGGTTCGGTCATAACTACACAACTAAACCGAATTTCATCTTGAAGATACAATGAACTTGGCCATAGACATACTCCCCTATTCACTTCAACAAAGCCTTCCACATGTCACCCTTCTTTTCAAGAACCCTTCCCTATTGGTAGATAGAAACCAAGGATAGTATGCGGCCACATCACCATCTCTTCACCCTTTCCCTCCTCCTATCCAAGTGTCATGTCTCTCCATTTCCTGTCAGCTTTTGTATCCATACCATGTCTCCCTATCTCAACTTTAACAAACCCTAGAAAACACTTCTATAAATAGCAGCTTAAATCTCCTTCTCATTTCACACCCAATCGAACCAAAACAATAAGCCAACACAACCCATTCCCATCTTAATTACAGCCATAAAACACCAGTTAAATAAGAACTTAGGAAGTTCAGAAGAGGAGGGAGTCAACCAGGTTCAAGAGATATTTCCATTCGATCCCTCAAAACCTTAGTCGATCCTCAACCCTAAGTAAGTTCTCAATCTTATTCAGCTTTTATTTATGTTATATATTTAGAAACACTATATAAACATTACCTAATAATAACTAATAATAGAACATGATCAAAAACAAACTATACTTTTGTTTCACTTCTTTTTGTTTGAACAAAACCCTAATACACCCATAGTATTCGAGTTATTGTCTAAACAAATCAAGAACATGTTAAATATGATTAAACACATCAAATATAATCATAGCATACGTAAAAATCCTAGTTAGAAACTCTAAAAACTCTAAAACCCTATCGAGTCTAATTACTGTGTTCTATATCGAGCCACAAACAAACCCCACAGCCCAATTTTCAACCTGAAAACCAACGAGCAAATGATCTCTATAAAATCTAAATTTTGGCATGTATTTAGTTCACGCAACAAACAAAAATTAGGAAGAAGAATCAATAAAAACGATCAAGTATCCATTTAGATATCGAGTCTCAAAATCTGCTTCATATCGCTACAAGTAGAAAATGAATTTCCAGTTATATATTTTCATTATAGTCGATCCAACCTACTAACTTTTGACCTATTTTTCGAACATCATATAAATTTTATAAATTACGAAAGTTGGCACACTTAAAGATGGGCCAGCAAACTTATTTTAGGAGAAGAAATATTGTAAAACCATTGAGTGGTTTAAAAGATATACGAGTCCAAAATTTGATCCATCGCTAGTTTAAAAACAGATTTACCAGATTTTTAGTAAAATCCATTCTGTTCGATCGACTTTAGCTAAACTTTTCGAGTCTCAAACGATTTCTATAAAATATGAATTTTGACATATCTTAAAGTCGACCTGGCTGACTTTCCATATAAACCAAAAGTTCGTAAAATGATTCCGTTTTCATCAAGTTACTTGCGTCCAAAGCTCTAGCCAAATCATAGATTTCATATGTGTGATTTTTATTAAATTAGATTTTTAGGGTTGATTTTGTAAATAAATATTATCAAGGGTATTTTCTGTCAGTAACAAATGAACAGGGTAGAAATTGTTATTTCTGAAACTTGAGGGTAGAAACTGTCATTTTCCAAAAGTCCAGGGTGTGAACTGTCATTTGACCAAACCTTAGGGATTAAAGCGTAACTTTTCATAACCATTATTTTTATCATCTCTACTTTATTTCCCGAACCAATATTAACATAATATGTTTATTAACGAACAAACCGAACCGAAACTTACTGATAAGAGATAAGATAAAATCTTACTTTTGAAACTACATATTGGCTCAATTAAGCATTTAACCATTAACCAAAGTATTACAGAACGAAACAAAATAAACATATAATCATCAGAAATGATTACTAAATATTGGCATAACAACCCAGGTTACTTGTCCGGAGACGTTTATCAACTTTCTTTCATTTGTTTTCCATCCAGACTGCTCAGGTGAGTTCATAACCCCTACTTTTACATGTTTTGAATTATTTTTGGGGGAGATACATGCTCATAACATTTACAAACATTGTTTGCATTTATATGACTTATGAATCACTAATGGACTTTTTCCCCGTATTAAACACAAGTATTATCCCAACGTTATTCTTATTTTATTGCCTTAAGCTAAGTTAACCTGAAATATAAGTCCTCCCATCATGAACCTCTAATCACCCGCAAACCAGGGTGAGCGCGAATATTGTGGATAGATCTATTGGGCTGACAACCCCTTTGCGTTACCGTAACGTAACCCAAAGCATTATATTTGAGATGAATAAAGAGATATGACTATCTCCTACCCGGGGGCAAGGTTACCTACATTTAATTATGGGGTAATTATTACATCATTAGCTCATGACTGTTGATGTTCTGTTAATGTTTTGCGATTCATGAGACTTAGTGCAATAAAATACATCTTTCCCTAATAATAATTGTGTGTGTGGCAATTATTATATTTAATCTTGTGTTTAAATGATTTTCAACTGAACTGAACGATATATTTATGAATAACTGGACAAACGTATTTCTAAACCATTGAACAACGTATTTTTGACAACAGAAACTGGCTTATTTCTGAATAACTGGAACCATCATATTTCTGAATAAATGAAACATTTTCATTTACGAAACTTTATGAATTCACTCAACCTTTGTGTTGACATTTTAGCATGTATTCTCAGGTTATGGAAAGCATGGCTCGGCACGGGATTGGCTATGGACTGTCTATGTTATCATTCAACAAATAATAAAATTTTATTAATGTATTTCGGAACCTCCTGCTGGGACCTGCATATTGTAACTCTGATATAAATGAATGATAACAATTTTATCTAAAACGTCTCACTTTCGAGTCGTTTTCTATTATCATGACTGTGAACTGTTTAGTAACACCCCAACTTATACTTCCGCTGCAAATATCGAAAACGGGGGTGTTACAATAAACATTGAATTTCATGAAAGTTCCACTCCGATGAGATACGTCCGGCTCAAAAGATTGATAAATGGAGATGCCGGGATAAAAAACTTTGTCCTCATTCCCAAACGAGTGAATGAAAGGACAAACTACCTTATAAGCACAGAAACGTAGAAAAACTCGAACGACATATGTGAAGTCAATATAATGGCGATCCTCAACGGGAAATGTCACATATGTCGGAGAAAGATCAATATCAGGATTAAGAGTTGAGGTCACATCATCAAGTTTATGAATAATAGAGTCCTTGACCTTATCGTTTTCTAACTCTTCATCAAAGAGAGGATTTATTTTGCTAGAAAAGTACTCATCGTCAAATTCAAAAAGAGAATTCGAATAGACTTTGAAACTTTCATTTTGAACGTCCTCATTAGAAAGTGATTCGTCATCACTAGAGGAAAAATCATCATTTGAATTGAAAAGGGGATTAGAGAAAATCCCGAAAAATTCATCGTTTAAATTGAAAAGAGGGTTAGAAAACGTCCCGAAAAAATCATCAGTAGTGTCAAGAGGTTGATCACTACGAAAAGAACCATCACTTTCACTGTCGAAAATATCCTCAGACTTACTTGGGATTGGGATAAGGTTCTCAGCACTAGACTTTATGAATTCGTCCGATTCCTTTTCAGGAATAGTGCTAATATGCTCATCCCCCATAATAAGAGAGTCCTTGGGGTCCAAAGTTGGAAAGAATGATGTGATTGCAATAGACTGAGGGAGTTGAGAAATGATATCGCTCAAAGGAATAGTACTCTCCTCGTCGTCTTCATCTTCGTCATCGAGCATGCAAGCCTGATTAAACAAGAAACGATTTTGTGCTGCTCGTTCTTCGGCGAGTAAATCTTCCATAGATTTACCATGACGATCATCTTGGGCATGTTTAACAGCCAATTCATTAAGTGTATCCCTCACATCTTGAAGTTTTTGGAATACATCTTCGAAAAACAACTCCTGGAGTTTATTCCTCTCATCTTGAATCTCTTGAGGAATTGGCTGAGGTTGTGCTTGAATCGTTTTACACTGTGGAGGTTGGTCATGATAAGAATAGTCATAATTGTCACAAGGGCCATGCTCATAGACAAGCGGGGTCCTCGTTTGACAATCGGATTCGTAATGCGGACCTCCACAGAATTCACAACAGTAAAACTGTTGTGACTGATTCGGTGAATTATATGGATAATGGTCATAACCGAAGTTTTGATTACATGGAACTTGCTCATTGACAAACATGTTATTTGTTTGACACTCAAAACTTTGGTGAGGACCTCCACAATACTCACAAAGATCATTTGGCATATTTTGAAATGATGTATCATTGAAGTTTTGATAACACGGCTCTTGCCAAAATGAATCCTGAGAAGGGGTACTGAAATCGTTGTGAAAATCTGGATAATCAAGTGTATTTTGGATTTCAGAAGTGCAACATATGCAAAGTCCATGAGTAAACCCACATCCTTTGCAAAAACATCGTTCACACTGTAAATCATCCCCCAATGGATCTTCACATATAAAACAATTATGCTGAGTGAGTGAAGATGGCTGGGGTTGTGGAGGGTGTTCGGGAAGACTTTGAGTATTATCGATGGAATTAAGCTTTTCTTCGAGGGCTACTTTACACCAATAACAAGATCCTTTTGGTGCATGATTTCCACACCGCTCACACTTACACTTGGAACAACGATGATTATCACCCACTGGACCTTTACAATCAAAACAGTGATAGCCCAGTGACGACATGAGAATTAAATATTAAGGAGGGTTAAGAAGATAGAATCAAACGGTTTAAGAGGATGAGGAAAAATATTTTTGGGTTTATTTATTTTTTTTTTTTATATTTTTTTTTTTGGAAAAAAAAAAAACTTAAACCTTAAATCAAACAAGCGTACGGTAGCTCTCTGAAAGAAAAACGCACAGAGTGGCGGAGGAGCAAATGTGGGCAATAAATGCTCCTTAAAAACCCGCTCCTTTCGGTTCGACAATTTAATGTCAAACCTCCTGAAACCTCCGTTAGAGTTTGTTTATCAATCAAAGGTGAGCCGAATTCGCAAGCGACACAAAGGCAAGTTTTAATCTGATGTTTGGGAACTTATTATGATAATACCCAAGTTGAGGAATATTATATTCATTTTGCTTTTATCTTTTATTTTACAATAAAACGGAAAATGTTTTTGGGTTTTTATTTTTTTATATGATAATACTCCAAGTTGAGTGATTTATGTCGGGATGGAAATCTACGACTTCGTTGAAGCATACTTGAGACGTCGGGAGGTGTTGATGTAAGTATGCATTGATGATTTGTGTTTACAAGTAACTTGCACATTTTACGTTATGTATTACAAGTTACATGTTTGTCATCATTAAAACCGAAGAAATCGTTTAGTTTAAATATCATAATATTTGCACTAACAATCTCCCCCTTTTTGATGATGACAAATATGTAAACCGTAACACATAGTAAAATGTAAAAGTTACCTGTTTACACACCTCCCCTTCTCCCCCTTTTGTCGAATCAAAAAGGTAGTTGCTTCGAGCGCTCCCTTGGATCCCAGAAAGGCGAGTTTGCATCATCCCAGTGAAGCCTTCTATCACCACTTGTGAAGACGACTCCATGCTATGTATTCAAATACTCCCGAGCTCCCCCTAGCTCAATGCTCCCCTATGGTGACTTAATCCCCTTGTTTATTTACCTTAGTATCTAGCGGATCTGATCCGTGCTAAAGTGTATATATAAATAATATCAGACGGATACGCGTGAATAAAGACAAATTAACCCTTTAGGAAAAAGGCTAACTTGCAAAAACTCACGTTTGTGATATGTGTGATACCAGGTAAGTGATTACCCGGGTCGTGTCCCAACGAGGTGTGAATGGACAATCGTTTGAGGTTTGGAATTAGAGTGACTGATGATTGTAATATGGAATTTTTGCTTGTTTATTCTAATTGAGAAACAAATTCTCAAGGAAAATTAAAATCTAAACAAATTATATTAAAAACGCGAAACGAGAATTCTAAAAACGGGATTAAAAAGTGAAATCTATAAAAATAAATCCTACAAGTACTAAATTATTTTTCCTAAGTTATAAATGACAAAAGAAAATTTTAGAAAAAAGATTTATATTTTTCTGATTTTTATATTTTTTATTATGAATTAAAAACTATTAGAAACTAATTAAAAGGTTTAAAAATAGTAAATGACTTTAGAAAAATATGAAACTTTGCAGATAAATCTAAAATATTATTCTTAATCTAGGAAAAATAAAATCAGAAGCTATCTAAACCCTAATAAGCAAATGGGCTAATAAGCAGTTGGGAAATAAGCACTAAAATAATCTAGAAAGCACTAAAAATCACCAAAGGCTCAGAAATAGTTCAAACAACTTATTTAAGCATAAAACAACTGATTAAGACCAGATAAGCACTAGGAATAAGCAATAAGCAGTTGGGCAGGTTCATAAATTAGGGCAGAAACAATGGTTAAAACCCCTACTTGCAGATCAAATTAAGCACTTCAAATAAGCTGATTAATGGAAACTTATGGGGGCAAAAGCTTCCTAGTACTACAGGCTATATTAAAACATCAAAAGCCCTAATTTTAACAACCCAATTGAACTCTAATTATAACCTAGATCAGATGCTTGATGAAACTGAATTTTATGCAGGTTTGAATCAGACCACAAGGGATTTTGCAGACCTGAATTAAGCTAGAAAATAAACTATAAAGTGCAATCCCAGACCAGATTCTAAATACTAGTACTATAGGCTTTTTGTAAACCAAAAATCAGGAACTAGGCTTAATTGGATAAGCCAATAATAAGCTGAGATCAGCAGCTTAATGTGCTAGTCTGCTATTTGGCTTGGTTGATCAGGGTGTGTGCAGAAGTGCACAAACCAACTGAGACTAACCCAACTCCTGGATTCTGATTTTAACCACTAAATTACACCTAAAGTTTCCAAAAAATTGCACCACACAAGCCTCAGCTTATTATAAGCTTATAAGGGCAGCTTAGGTTCTAAAATTGCACCTATGGGTTCAAAACCTCAAAAGCACTAAAAACAACTCAACACTTATCACTAACAGCTTATCTAGACTATTTTATGCAAGACTAAAGTTAAGCTTATGGTCAATGAACAGTAATGATGGGTTTTTACCCGTTTGACCCAAAAAGCCAAACACCCCTTAAAGTTCACTGATGTGAATTATTGAACTGATCAAACCAAAATAAGCTACAAAATCTAACAAAAGATGTTCAACTAGCTATGCTAAGGTGTAAAAAGCACTAAGGAGCAGAAATTAAGGATTCAAATAAGCTGAAATTAGATTAAGCTATTTTATGGTTTTATGGATTTTTCAAGTGAGAACTGAGCAAATGAAATCCTAACTATATTTAAACTACAAGACAATATAGAAAGCAGTTACAACTATCAATAAGCATAAAAAGCAAGAAATAAGCAGATGTACAGTAATGTTGACCAGAGTTGACTTTTTGACTTTTTTGAAAATTTGGAAATTGAAACTGAATTAAGTAATAATAACTCACACCAAGCTGTCACAGGCTTATGTGAGATTATTGAACAGGAAAGAAAGGCTTTTAAACTTGAAACAAAAATAATTTTAAAGTACTGGATTAGCAGTTAACTCGAATTTTATTGAAGTTAAAACAATACAAAGTTTTTAAAAGTAAATTAAGTCTGAAATTAAAGTTACAATACTTGGAATAATGAAAGACAGAATTTCAAAGGCAATAAGCTTAAAAACAGAGATAAGCATAAATTACACTACGAATGGTCTAAAAGCATGGACAATCTTTTCTGTGTGTCTTCTTTTCTTTAAATAGACATCCAAAAAGCTTCTATATTCACTTCTGATTAAATCCCACCATTGGATAGGCTTTGAATCAATCCCAGTCGTCCTTTCCATTTTTGGCGGGAAAATGGTCAAGTGGGTTTTTAACCTCTTCTGAGCACGTGGGAAGGGTACTGTGAAGGCTTCTCATTGGAGGAGGGGGAAGGTGGCAGGGATAAGGATTGATGGTGGTTTGGCAGAGAAAAGTTGTGGGTGAGGGTGGTATGGTTTGGCGGGTCAAGTGGGAAGGAAGAAGAGTTTGACCAAAGGTCAAACTCTGGTATTAGCTAAGGGTGGTGGGTTGGATCGGTTTAATGGTTTTGGGCTTGGGTTTATGTTTTGTGTGTGGGCTGGGTTTGGTTGTGTGTGGGTTGGGTTTTTTAGTTTAGCTGGGTTTAATTAGTTAGGATTAGATTTGGATTTTGCTTAACTTTAAAGGACCATAGTTGTACAATCTGAAAATCCAAGGACCCATGCTGCCAAAATGCAAAACTATTTCCTAGGACCAATCTTGACAAGTTGACATTCTTGAAGGTTGACTTTGATAATTTGAGCACTATCCCGGTTCAAACTTGTAAATTCCGTCCCCGTCCTCGGCTTTTCACGCATTTCCAATCTTGTGCTCGGTTTTGTGTCCGTTTTGCCTTGTTTTCAATCCTTTTGTACCTGAAACACATAAAAACACAAACCAAGAATATTTGCAGTATAATATGGTCTATTTGGGTGTTTTTAGTCATTTTTGTGTCTTTAATGGGTGTAAAATGATGAGTATTTACACACTCATCAGATCCATGGATTAAATTCTTACAAAGGCTTTTCCTACATTAAGGGTTAGCTTCGTGCAGCATAATATATAACAATATAGGAGCAACATTATAGGGATAGAATACACATAGCAAGACATGCATGGGTTAAACTATGTTAACACGTAAGTGTCACAACTCGACCGAAAACCTAAGGTGTAATTGTTCACTCAATCACACTAATCAAGAACGAGATTCGTTCATTGACTGACGCACTAAATGACTTATTCCAAGTTGTCATTGGGAAGGAAAGTTTTAACAAACCTTTTGAACAACATAATCATCGACCTAAGATGATTGATGTTAAGGATAGTTTGTTGATAAGACATACTCTAAATGATTACTATTATGACAAGTCGTGCCATAAAGTAGACTCGATAGAGGTTATACCTAAATGATTCCAAAAGGTGGGAGAGTGTTGGTTGTGGTGACAACAAGGACAACTTGGGTTATGTTGTTGTAGGGGAGAAATAATGGGATGACCCATTAGTGGTTGTGGTGATGGTGATAGTGATAAGGATGACGTGTTAGTGCCAAGTTCAAAAGGTGATGTAGGTGACAAGGTTAGTGTGAGAGCTAAAGGTTGTGGTGATGGTGATGGTGATAAGGATGATGTGTTGGTGCCAAGTCCAAAGAGGTTTGATGGTGATAGGGTTAGTGTGATAGCTAAAGGTTGTGGTGGACTTGGTGGAGGTAAGGGTGTAGGAATCCTAAAGGTGGAGGATGATGATGATGTGGTTGGAGATGTTGGTTTTGCCCTTTGAGGAAAGGTGGGAAATGATGGTTTAGGTTAATATATCGTTTGCACTGACAATGAGATGCATGATATATTTCAAAAGGGAAAAAGAAAAGGTGCATGTGATCCTAACAAGATTGTTGGTGGATATCTCTAACGGGGTTAAGGTAACGAAGTTCTAGGTTGGATGATCCTAGTTGTGTGTTAGAGATAATTTGGTGCATGAAGGGTTTCGTGTGTTTGTGAGGATTGAAGGTTGTTGAACTAACTGTCACTTATCCAAAGTGAGGAGTAGTTGTAAGGTTTGAGTGTGATGAGTTGAAGGTTATAAGGTTTGAGTGTGATGATCTATGGGTTGAAGGTTCTTAGACTAACTATCACTGTCAAGAGTGAAGTGTAGCTAAAAGGTTTGAGTGGGATTGATATAAGGGTTGAAGGTTGTAAGGTTTGAGTGTGATGATCGATGAGTTGAAGGTTGTAAGGTTTGATTGTGATGATCTATGGGTTAAGGTTCTTAGACTAACTATCACTGTCAAGAGTGAAGTGTAGCTATAAGGGTTGAGTGTGATGATGAAAGATGTTAATGTGAGGTTTGAAGATGAGATGCAAGATAAGCTTGCAATAGTGAGGCCTTATATAGGCAAGGGTTATGGGATTCAAACTAAAATTGGTGATGGTGTCCTATGGTGTAGTGAGGAAATCTTAGGGTGTGTGTGAGTTTACAAGATTTTGCAGGTTTGAGGTTAGGGATGCTGGGATCAGGAGGGAACAGTGAAAGTTCGTCAAATATAGGCACGGTACCACTAAATACCACACGGTACCGTTAAATTTAACGGTACCATGGCCTATTTAACGGTACCGTGACTTGGAAGTCACGAATTTTCCTGTGCAGCCTAGTTCTGGGCAGCTAAAGGGAAGTTTCCTAGGGAATAAGAACAAATTTGTGTGTTCTTGAGAGTGTTTGTTGAAAGACTATATGAGTGTGTTTTCCCTCCCCCTTAATCTATGACCATCCGGACAAGATGTGTGAAATAAAAAGGAAAACAAACGTTGACGGAAGCGATGAGCTTAGTAACGTCATGACAAGTAGTGGATAGCATACGATAAACTTCACCTTTGAAGTCACATAGCTCTTCTCAATCATTGTGAATATTCATAGAATATGTATATGATGAGGCATGTGATTACTTGGAGATATCCTAAGGGTTAAGAAGATAAAATCTTCAGGGTTGTGAGGTTGGTGATAAGGTTCTAGTGGGGTTATCTCAACTTATCCAAGTGGTTCTTCGTTTTGAAGTGTGTGGGAAATGAGTGGGATGCGGAAGAATTGGTAGTGTTTAGTACCATGCGGAAGTGAAAGTGAAGAAGGCTTAGGAATCAGAAGATAGATACAATCTGTTCAGATAGGATACGGTTCTGGTTCAAGACTACATCGAGTGGGTTTCGATAGTGGTTTTGAAATAGTGAGAATAAACTGTCTTAGCAAACAACGGTCCGACGGAACCGTTAAATTTAGCGGTACCGTCCCCTATTTAAGGGTACCGTGACCTGCTGAGGTCAGTTTTGACCCAGAATTAAATTTCTGACAAAGAAATTTCACATATGTTGTGATTTTTCTGGACCTTAGATTAAAAGAATTTATACCGAATAAATTCTTTTATGAATGAATCCAACGGGATTCGATGAATGTTTGTCGAGAACGAGAAATGACATTTAATTGCATTTTGCAAATTAAATAAACTTTAAATATTTCGGATGAAATATTTAAGTTGTCATTGGAGTTTAAGAGGATTTTACGAATAAATCTCGCTGATTTAGGGAGATTTTTCGACACGAGGAGAGAATTTATACCTAATAAATTCTTTGAACGGTACTGGACGAGAAGAGATGACTTCTATATTTCCGAGGAAATATATAGGTAGTCATTAGAGCGATGTGAAGGATGACTTAATATTTCCAGTGAAATATTTAGATAGTCATGAGAGGGATTTAAAGAATGACTCAATAATTCCAGTGAAATACTTAAAGAGTCATGAGACGAGACACACGAGATGACTACAATATTTCCAGTGAAATATTCAAGTAGTCATAAGAGGGATACGAGGGATGACTTTAATATTTTCAGTGAAATATTTAAATAGTCATAAGATTTATGGAATATGTTCCATCATTCCTAGACCTAGACGAAGATGGTTAAGGGATTCTCGGTTGAGAGGTTTGGTTGATTTACGGATTTCGATGTGCTTCGTACGTGAGTGTTTCACGGGGTTTTGAAAGACATAAAGCTAGGCCTATGGTGCTGATTCGCAGCAGGGTTTGGGATCTTAAGAAGTGTGTAATCACACGAGGATGAAAGGAACTACTAATCACTTAAATAGCAACTCGTGAGTCCTTTGTCACCCGAGGGTTGATGTTAGCTTTTAGCTTTGGGATGAGCGTTTTAACATATGTTGTCAAAAGGCTTGAGTATGATGTTTCGGATATGACATTTAACAATTGCGATCGCAAGTTAAACTTACTTGAATATTTCGGATGAAATATTTAAGTTGTCAATCCTACTCCGAGTTCTACTAGGTTTGTATCTAACCTTCCCATGACAAAAAAGGAGAGTATACTTGGAAGAAGCCGAAGTGATGACTAGGGAATTAGGACAACTTCGCGACTACTCTAACTTATAGGTTTTGACACTAGTGTATGACTCTATGACTTCTAAGGGTTCATAGTGATGGGCATACCTAATTCCTAATGTGTCAAAAGAACATAGTGTGGGTGCAAACTTTACAAGTAAATCAAGTAAAATGCACATAAGGAATAAATGCAAACATCATGCAAAACATGATAATCATTTAGCATTTAAGATCATGAAGACATTTAATCATGTCTTATGAGAACATGTTATCATTTTGAAACACGTATGTGGGATGCAAGCAATCTAGGTTTGCTAAGGCAGATCCTAATTACTACTTGTTTAAAATGAAATCCTAATAGGAAATAAAGTTCAACTATGTAAACTGTCTCTAGTCAAATGTAGGAATGAAACATTTTCAAGTTAGAGAATGAGTATGAGACTATCACTAGTGGTGCTCAATTATGGCTAAACACGACCATTTTTACGGTTTATACCACAAACCCAACTTCTCTCCTGGAAGCAATTCAACCGTTAGGTCAAATTGAGTTTCTAGTGCGATAGGTTCTCTAGTAGTCATTCTCATGTTAGAAAAATTCAAATTCCTATATTTGCCTATTGAAGTGTAGCAAAGATGATATTAGCTTATTTCGCTAATACATGGCCTAATATGACTCAACTAACCATACTTTGAAAGTCGGTTAAGATAATGACATGTCTTACACAACTCCTAACAAAGGCAAGCGAAATGTTTTAATTTCGTGTTTGAGATTTAGAGGTTATTTGATGGAGATGGTGTATTTTATGATCTCTTGGACAACATCTTTGTTTGTTGAGTTGTTACATGTTATTTTAACATGATTTGGTTTCCTAGAACCAAGAGACACTCTAATGTGATACAATGTAGAATCTACTACATCGTGAGTGTTTCAAGAATGCTCCTTTGCATATCTTGAAGAAAGAATCTAGTAGAGGTTACTTACCTCAATAGATCTTATGAGTATTTTATTTAAAATGAGACATACTGTTTATTTCAACAAGTATGCTTTTCTAAGAGGAAACTTATCACTCTTACGAATGCTTAGTGAAACAAGTATTTTAGTGTATGACCAATTTTACTTGTTTATGCAATGACACATGTCGTATTAGGTTATTATTCAACTCTAATATCCTATATTTGTTAACAGGATGCAATGTATTCTCATGTAACATAACCATTCATGTTACAAAGGGAATAAGATGCATAGGATATAAGTTATCTTTTGTCAATCTTTTGATAAGAGAAATACATGTGATATTCTCAAAGATTGATGACTTACATAATAGTTAATAACATATTATGTGTGACATTTTTACAAGACATGTGACTTTGAGTGTTGAGTTGTTCATGAGCAAAGTTTACATATGTTGTTTGTTTGCTCGTGTTTGGTTTTTCGGAAATGACACATTTACTTATTGCATTGCAATGTAATTTACTTGTATATTTCGGATGAAACATCCAAGTTGTCAATCCTACTTGGTTGTGTATTTTATGCATCTTTTAAACATATTAGTTTAAAGTTTGGAACACAACCATTGGACAAGAAGACTTAACATGGCATCTTCAACACAAGTGTGAGTTATGATCCGATGCATATTATTTTCGTCTTGAGATGACGTCATTATTTTCATAACAATCGAGTGTGATTGAGTATATAGATTCAAGATAATATGTTTCATCATGTTTTGATGTTATCTTGAAGCTAAACAAATAATGACTCCAATTTCATGTCTACACTCGAAAACTTGTCAATTAGATTCGATAATGATATCAATCATAATTTGAATAATGAATTGATATGTACTCGAAATCTTTCTTGACCCTCACAATCACTCCTTTTTAAAAAGAAAATAAAAATTTGAGGAGTGTGTTCCATTTATTCTAACACTAGTTGTATGTGTGAGGTTAATGACATATTAAGTTACTACTTTGATATTGTCATTTATTTTTTATTTGAGAAAAACTATTTATATTATTAAGTATAATATTCTTAGTTTTTCGACACCTCATTAGTATAAAAATAATTATCTTAACCATTTTTATACCACATACGTAAAATATTAAATGTTTAAAACATTTTGTATGTGTGTTAAATTAATGCAAGTTTAATACATTTTCTTTTACTTAAATATTAATGTATTAAAATGATCTTTTATCTTGTTTCGACAACCCATGGTCAAACAAGACAAAATGATGTAATGTTTTAAAGATCATGTTACGGATTTTATGAAAGTGTTAAGCATTTTGGGGTGATATACTTTTTACACTTAAATCTTTGGAAAAATAATTGTGTAAGACAATATCTTTCAACGCACATGATCTACCAACTTAGTTTCTATTCCTAAGAAGGTTACTAAACCATTTTAAAAACTTGCAACAAATGCAAGAAAAATGGCCTATGCCTATATGCAATGCAAAATCAATTACGCAACTTAGTACAAGAAGTCTAGCCTAAGTCCTATTGACGCATAAGCCGAAAAGCTAATATTTGACACATAACAACAAGGCATGAAAGACACTTATGCTTATAGATAAAATTAGCTCAACTAAAAATAACAATAAGCATACAAAAGTATTAACTAACAATACTAAGACACAAAGAAAAGCAAATAGTCATTTAGCATAACACACAAAGATACTTATCGTCATTTTGTGTATTAAGTATAACAATGTACACTTAGCTTGACTTTATTTGAAAATGAATTATTTTTCACCCCATTTAAAAATTTGATCAACACCTTGAAATCATGAATGCATCAATGTGTGATGTTCACTTTGTGATTTGACAAAAAATTTGTGCAATCGGCGTGACCGGAAAAAGACTCTCTGTTACGAATTAAAGACTCTCGTAAATTTTACTTTACAATCACTTTCTAAAATTATTTTTAAGTGAAAGTAGACTCAATTACATTTAAAAGGATAGGTGGCACGACTCCTACGGACTTACGGTTGATTTTATACGAATTTTTGAAAATTACCGAATTCTGAAAAGCATACGACGGTACCGTTAAATTTAGTGGTACCGTCCATATTTAGTGGAACCGTGCGTTATATTTAACGGTGCCGTACCTTTTATTTCAGTTTTGAACAGAACCAACTTTTATTAATTTAAGAAACCTTCAAGCTAGTATGACAATGTATACTTAACAACAAAACTTGTAAGTATTAAGCAACTAAATACTTTTCATATTTTTATCACCTTCATGGGTAATTTGATACATGGATCGTACTCAATTTTGAAAACCATTTGTTTTAAAAATTTGAGCGACGTGGCTCTGGTACCAATTATGGAAACCGTAGAGGCGGGGGGGGGGAGGGTGAATACGTTTCCATTTAAAAATTTAAAAGTTTTGTATCATACTCCCGATCAAGTGTGATGTGATATGAAAAGTGTCAACTATGATCATATAGCATCAAGAGATGAATATAGTAAACTACAACATATGCACAATCAAACCACGACACATAGATAATCAACATAACATAAGCAACTAGCCACACAAGCAAAAACGCAATGCAAATATAAATCGATAAAGAATGAAATGAAAGTAAAGAAATAAGTAAGAAGGCGCAAACCGGACACGGTGATTTATAGTGGTTCGGTCACGAAGCTCCTTTTCGCCCTACTCCACTCCCCGAGTACCCAACTCGAGAGTTACTTCACTAATCAACAAACTCCCTTCAGGCGGAAAAACCGTACACGTCGCTTAACTTGTTTTCCGACACTAAGCTAGATGTCGAGTGCTAATCTTAGCTAGCACCAATCTACCACGATCTACCCGATCTACACCATACACGTCGCTTATCCTATTTCCGAAACTAAGCTAGATGTCGAGTGCTAATCTTAGCTAGCACCAATCTACCACGATCTACTGATCTACACCATACACGTCGCTTATCCTATTTCCGACACTAAGCTAGATGTCGAGTGCTAATCTTAGCTAGCACATCTACCACGATCTACCCGATCTACCCTTGATCCACTTGATCAATACACACAAGCCCAATGGCTTCAAGAGATCTCCAAGATCTCGACAAGATCACAATGATCTTCCCTCACAGACTCTCAAAAGAAAAATGATCTTGATGTATGCTATGATACAATCAAGAGTGTAACAAAAGTTACAAGACCTAACAACTACAACTCTTGTATCTTCTTGGATACCTTGAGTTCTTCTCTTGCAAATGAAGAGGAATGATAACACTTTGTATCTACTTGGATACTTTGTGTTCTTCTCTTGCTAATCAAGAGGGATGACAACACTTTGTATCTACTTGGATACTTTGTGTTCTTGGATACTTTGTGTCCTTCTCTTGCTAATCAAGAGAGATGACAACACTTTGTATCTACTTAGATACTTTGTGTTCTTCTCTTGCTAATCAAGAGGAATGAAGAAGATCACTTGAATGGAGGATTGGATCACTCTTAAACAAACTAAGACTCTCCAAATGATCAAAGAAATCATCTAAGTGAGGAGGGATTAGACCAGATAAAAGTGACTGGAAAAATCAAGTTGGAAGTGTGAAATAGTCCACTATTTATAGGCAAGAAAAATCTGAACGTTACAGAAAATTTTGTACTGACGGCTCCACTAAATGTCCCACGGCTCCACTAAATTTAGTGGAACCGTGGAGCCGTCCCAGACAAGGACGCTCCAAATTTTGTCTTTTCTGGTGAAAACTTATTTGGGGAAGGTTGGAGCTGATTTTGGGGGGAAAAATAGCTGTTGGTATTTTTAAATTTATTTTTCAAAATAAAACATTTCTTTTTAATTCAAAAATAATTTGGAAAATATATTTTTGAAAAAATGTTTTGTCACATTAAAAATATGTTCGGGATGGAAATCTACGACTTCGTTGAAGCATACTTGAGACGTCGGGAGGTGTTGATGTAAGTATGCATTGATGATTTGTGTTTGTTAGGTTTTGTGTATAAATATTAATATACGTATGTCCGGTTTCGAACCCGAGGCTCGGGATTGCACACATTAGCGTGAAAGTTTCAATGATGAATAATTAAATAATTATATATTTCATGTATTTATTTATTTATTCATTTCACCAATTAAAACACTTAACGACGGTTAGTACTTAACGGGGTTTTAACTAACGACCGTTAAAGGACTAAACGTGAAAAAAGGAAAGAAGGATCTAGAATCCCTTGTGGGATGGTAAAGTCGGCCGAACCCTCCCCTTTGGGGTTTAGGGCCGATCGGTTTGGAGTGGGCACCAAGCAAAGAAAAACTATAAATACAATTCACTTGTGTTTTAGTTTTCTCTAATCTTGATTCTCCTACAAGCCTAACTTCTCTTCTTCTTCCCTCTTGTTAAGGCTAGTCGACTTTTTCTATTCCCACTAGGGAATTCGGCTTGAGCTTTTAACATTCAAGTGTTTGGTTTGTTGGTGATCAAGAAACTAGCTTTTCTCATTGAAACGCTATAATTACGTGTGTACAAGAACGAGTGACAAGCTTCCTTTAGCTTGTGATCTTGGTTTAGTCGATCCATACATAAATCCTATTAGGGTTTATAATTTGTTCTTGTTCAAGAGATTCCTTGTTCTTGCTAGGAATCATTAAGGTACGTGTCTTGTTTAATTTAATTAATTACATGTTCTTGTAGATCTATTCCGCTGCGTGCTTTTGATGATGTTATGTGTTTATGATTTATTTATAGTTCACATATTACAACAGTGTTTGCAAGTAACTTGCACATTTTACGTTATGTATTACAAGTTACATGTTTGTCATCATTAAAACCGAAGAAATCGTTTAGTTTAAATATCGTAATATTTGCACTAACAACCTCCACCGCCCGCCTTCTTCCACTGTCTCCACCAACCACCAACTCCACCGCAAAACCATCGTCCCTTTCATTCAGCTCATTCTCTTCATTTATCTCCCTTTCTCTCACACCTCTCAGATTATCATCTCACCAGGTTTCTTTCTTTCTATCCATTCTTAAATTTATCATATTTCTTTTTATTTTTTATTTTTTTTTCTTTAATGAAACAAGCATCGTAACCTTTCAAAAGTTTATCAACTTGAGTTTATGGCTTACTCAAGTTTATAAGCCAGCTCATTGACCTTTCAAAAGTTAAGTAAGGCGAAAAAATAAGCTTAAAAAAACGCCCAATAAGCTCATAAGCCAACCAAATAAGCTAATGCAACATCCCCTTACATAAAAAAAAGTTACAAAATGAAATGAACTCTTGTCTACATCTTGAAAAAAGTTGATCCTTAAGATTGTCAAAATTTTAACTTTCGCTTATTTATTAGTAAAAAGCTAAATATTTGAATGACCCGTATTGACGAATTGGGTGTTTTTTGATTTTCACAAAAAAAGTTTATTTTGTTTTTGTTTTTGTTTTTTGATTTTCAGAAAAAAAGTTTATTTTGTTTTTGTTTGTATGATAAACCTAAAAATTGAATCTTGTAGAGATTACATGCATTAATTAATAATTAGGGTTTGTTTTTTTAACCCTAATATGGGACGATCCACATTAATTAAAAATTAGGGTTTTAATTGTTTTATTAAAACTTGAGAAACCCTAGGATTGCATGAAAATTTTTAGGGATTAATTAGTAAGTACCGTATGTGATGTTACTAATTAATTAGATATGTACAATTAATATTGACATAATAATATGTGTTGCATGATTATGTGATCAATATGGTATCCTTGACAAATCTTGCATATTTGTCATGGAGTGATTTGTATGTTTGTTTTGAATTGTTTGCTACATGTTTTAAATAAATCTTAAATTGGGGAAGACCTCAATAAATATTAATTAAAAGGTTATGTGCAATGTGGTATCTAACTAACTAAAACTTACCCGGCCAAATTTATTTGGTGCTGTGGTCCATTGGGTACAATGAGCTCGAAAACCAATGGGAGTTTTGTTAGTTACATACATTTAAAATTACACATAGAATTAATAATAGGATTTATTGAAAAAGGTTTGCATGTGGCTATATGATATCGTGGATGATCATGTATTTGTTATTATGTGTTTATTTATTTTTGTGGATTACTTGATCTTTTGTGTTTTATATTATGATGGATTGTAAACTACAAAAGAGGGTAATTTTTCATAATAAAAATAAATAAGACTAATAACTATGAAACCTTTGTAGTAATTTCAATTATTGCCAAGTCTTATGTGCCGACAGTGGTTCGCTTCGCACGGTAATTTGCTCCCAGGCGAGACTAGCAATAATAAATTTACTACATTAATTATTTTAGCAAGAAAATTATATTCTTTTAGTTGATTGATTGCGACTGTACTAAGTGGTCGAAGCGGCGGACCTAAAATTGACAAACTATAAAGTGGGTTCTAGTTGGTACGCATTAAATTGTGACCTTAGAGGGGCACGGTTTTAACCAGCTTCGGCGGCTGTCGTCCCTACGCCCGCCTGTGCGTCAATTTTAGACTTACCAAGTACACCACGATAAATACGAAGCATCTTAAGGCAATGTTGTAATTTATTCAACGCCTCAATTAAAAGATTTGATGATTTGAGCTACTAATAAGTAAACGGCGTTTTGTTTTGAAAAAACCATATGATACAAAGATGAATGCATGACATCTTTGTACATATTTTTTGATTATACACATCAAAAATTATTACCCTACAAATTTAAGTCAAATGCCACCCAACTAATAAAAGAAACACCTAAGGTTTCATCCTACATCACTAGCAGCCAAAGCTGAATGTTGATGTTCAAAGGGTGCGGTCTAAAGGGTAAAATTGGGTACTTTCATTACTAGCAGCCAAAGCTGATGTGATGAAACGATGCCAATTTACACGTTTCTTAAGTTGGTAGACTTAATTGGGCACTTTCATTACTAGCAGCCAAAGCTGATGTAATGGGACGGCGCCAAGGCATAAAGAATTGGGGATGAAACATGCTTACAATTTTGCAACAGTTGTTGGCAATATAAATATTGTAAGTCCCATGATTTCTAGGAATTGCAATTGGACATTGGCAATTGGGTGATCCCGTACCTTATTGAGTACTTTCTTTGCTAGCAGCCAAAGCTGATGCAAATGGAACGACGTCAATTAGGATCCTAGTTTTCAATGAAAATTAAATGGTTATTTGACCAATGGGTGTTTAATTTTCATGAAATGTTAAAATTATCGAAAGTACTAACTTTTGAACTTTTTTCTGTAGAAATGGCCCAACCCGGAAACTCGTCAAACTTAACTTCCTGTTTCAAGATGATGCTTGAAAAGGAAAAATTGACCGGGACTAAGAACTTCAATGCTTGGCATCGAAATCTAAGGCTTGTTCTTAGAATTGCCAAACGTTCTGAATGTCTTACTGAGGCTCTTCAGAAGCTCCTCCTGCAAACTCGTCTAATGAAATACTTAGGCAGTACAATGAAACCTATGACAAGCACACTGATGCGGCTTGTCTCATGCTATCGGGGATGGATGATCAACTGGTCAAACAGTTTGAGAAATATAGCCCGAAAAACATGATTGATGAACTGACACGTATGTTTCAGAAATCACCTATGGCTGAATTGTATGATGTACTTGACAACTTGGGCAAGTGCAAGCAGGATGTGACAACACCCGTAAGTGATCATGCACTTAAAGTGAAAGGTTATCTTGACCAACTGGATGCACTTAATTGCGGGTTTGTGGAAGACGTTAAAGTTGGCCTCATCAACAAATCCCTCAATGAGGAATTATATGGTGATTTTGTGCGCAACTTTAACATGCATTGCAAGGGGAAGACATTTTCTGAATTGCATGCAATGCTTATTGAGCATGAGAAGGCCCTCACAAAGAAAGCTCCTACACCTACTGTTATGGCAATAAGAGGTGGTAGAGTAGCAAAGCCCGGTAAACCGAAAAATGTGAACAAGAAAGGAAAGGGCAAAGCTGACAAGGGCAAGCAGATTGTGACCCATCAGCAAAAGCCAAAGAAGCAGAATCCTCCTCCCAAGAAGGATTATCCCAAAAAGGATGCGGCTGTTTGTCACCACTGCAATACTCCTGGACACTGGAAGCGTGACTGTCCATTGTTGCTAGAGGAGTGTCGCAAGAATAAGAATGCCAAGGCTGGGCAGGGCGCCAGCACTTCAGGTATTTTTATGGTTGAATTATTTTCTTTTCCTCGTAAGCAAAATGCCTGGATATATGATACAGGATGTGGTACTCACATTTGTAATACATCGCAGGGGCTTAGAGGAGCAAAGAAGCTGAACTATGGAGAATGCTACTTGTACGTGGGAAATGGAATACGTGCAGCAGTAGAAGCCATAAGGACTTTTGAGCTAGTTTTACCATCTGGTTTAATTTTAGTTTTAGACAATTGTCATTACGCACCTTCTATTGTTAGAGGTGTCGTTTCAGTTTCTTTGTTATTGGATTTGGGTTTTAAGCATACTTTTAATGATAATGGAATTTCTGTTTCTTTAAATTCTGTTTTCTATTTTAATGCTATTTCATTAAATGGTGTGTTTGAAATTGACATGGATAACCATGTATCCAATAGAAATAATTCTATGTATAGCATCGGGAATAAGAGAACCAAGTCTAACTTGGATTCGTCTTATTTATGGCATTGTCGCCTTGCCCACATAGGCAAGAAACGCATGGAAAAGCTGCTAAGTGATGGGCTTTTACCTAATATCAATGATGATTCAGTTGATAAATGCGAATCTTGCATATCTGGGAAGATGACAAAGAAACCTTTCCATAGCAATATGGAAAAGGCTTCTGATCTACTTGGATTAATACACACGGATGTATGTGGTCCACTTAGACACGTGTCAAAACGCGGTGCTAGCTACTTCTTGACCTTCACGGATGACTATAGTCGTTATGGTTATGTTTATTTACTTAAACATAAACATGAAGTCTTTGAGACATTCAAGGTCTTTAAAAATGAAGTAGAACTTCAACTCGGAAAGAAGATTAAGGCACTTCGATCCGATCGTGGTGGTGAGTATTTGAGCCAAGAGTTCAAAGATTATCTGACTGAGTGTGGCATTGTCCAACAACTCACATCTCCTTATACTCCACAACAAAATGGTGTATCTGAAAGGAGAAATCGTACCTTGTTAGATATGGTACGATCAATGTTTAATCTTACAACTCTCCCATTATCCTTTTGGGATTATGCTCTTGAAACGGCTGTTCACGTTTTAAATAGGATTCCAACTAAGAAGGTTGATAAGACTCCATATGAAGTATGGACTGGAAAAGCTCCCAACTTTTCTTACTTAAAGGTCTGGGGTTGTGAGGCGTTTGTTAAACGTGACTCACCTGATAAACTCCAACAAAGATCTGTTAAGTGTATCTTCGTAAGATACCCTAAGGAAACAAAGGGTTACTACTTTTACTTCCCACAAGAAAATAAGGTCATCGTCGCTAGGTACGGTGAATTTCTTGAAGATAATCTAATATCTCAAGAATTCAGTGGGAGATCATATGATCTTAAAAATGATCATGAAGATACGTCACCTTCTGAAAGTACTAACACACTTCCTGTGGAACCTGAAAGTTTAGGTCCTCCACCTGAAGTTGAAGTGGTACCCATCCGTAGATCCTCAAGATCTACAAAGGCACCTGAGCGTCTATGTTTAAGCATAGATGATGAGGAAACGTTTCTATTGGATCACATTGATGAACCAACTAGTTATAAGGCTGCCATTAATAATCCTGAAAAGGACAAATGGCAAGCAGCCATGGATGGGGAAATGCAATCCATGAAAGACAATAAAGTCTGGATTGAAGTAGATCTTCCACCCAATGCTAAGGTAGTTGGGTGTAAGTGGCTCTTCAAGAAAAAGACTAATATGGATGGCAAAGTACACACCTATAAAGCTCGTTTGGTGGCCAAGGGCTTCACTCAAACATATGGTGTTGACTATGAGGAGACCTTTTCTCCTGTAGCCGACATTAGAGCTATTAGGATTCTTATAGCCATAGCTGCCTACTATGACTATGAGATTTGGCAAATGGATGTCAAAACCGCGTTTCTGAATGGTCGCCTAGATGAAGACATCTATATGGCGCAACCTGAAGGTTTTGTAAATCCAGAATTTCCTGAGCGTGTATGCAAACTTCAAAGATCCATTTATGGATTGAAGCAAGCATCCAGGCAATGGAATAAGAAATTTGATGAGGAAATCAAGAAGTTTGGATTTACTCAAAATTTCAATGAGCCATGTGTATACCACAAAGTTAGTGGGAGTAACACTACTTTTCTTGTCCTATATGTCGATGACATATTAATCATGGGAAGTCACATACCAAGTCTTAATGAAGTTAAGAAATATCTTGGTAATTGCTTTGCCATGAAGGATTTAGGAGAAGCAGCGTATATCCTTGGAATCAAGATCTATCGAGACAGATCTAAACGGTTAATCGGATTAAGCCAAAGTGCTTACATGGATAAAATATTGAAGAGATTCAATATGCAAAATTCCAAGAAGGGATATTTGCCCATGCAAGTTGATCATGGCTTAAGTAGCGAAATGTGTGCTTCTACACCTGAAGAGGTGGCATACATGCAGAAAGTTCCATATGCTTCGGCTGTAGGATCTATCATGTATGCTGTTAGATGCACAAGGCCTGATGTGGCATTCGCTCAAAATTTGACGAGTCGATATCAGCAAAATCCAGGGAGAGATCACTGGCATGCTGTTAAAAACATTCTTAAGTATTTAAGGAATACCAAAGATATGTTTTTAGTTTTCGGGGGAAATCCAGACGCAGAACTGAATGTTACAGGTTTCTGCGATGCGTCCTGGCAAACTGATAAAGATGATACGAAGTCGCAAACAGGTTATGTCTTTGTCATAAATGGAGGGGCAGTAGACTGGAAGAGTAAAAAGCAGAGCACAACGGCCATGTCTGCTACAGAAGCTGAGTACAATGCTGCATCGGATGCTGCACAAGAAGCTGTTTGGATAAGGAATTTCATTACGGATCTTGGAGTGATGCCGTCTATTGAATTACGTACCTATAAATGTGTATTGTGACAACTCTGCTGCAATCACATTCGCCAATGAACCTGGAGTTATGAAAGGCGCCAGACATTTTAAAAGAAAGATGCACTATGTTCGTGAACAAGTCGAACTGGGTGAAATCAAAGTACTCAAAGTTCACACAGATGACAATCTGGCTGATCCTTTCACGAAGGCATTACCTAAAGATACGTTTAATCGGCATGCTCAGGGTATTGGTCTTCGTTTAGCAGATAGTTTCATGTAAATCTGTTGGATTAGTATTTCGATAGGGACGTGTAAACAATTATTATTTTAATGAAATAAAGTGCGGATAACGTTTATTCTCATTATTAATATTTGTGTCCTATATTTGCATGTTTAAATCCGTGAATAATTTATTTATTCTAAATAGTCCGTTGTCAATTAATAATATGGGAATATTATTGAACTAAGACAAATGTGAGGATTGGTAGAATGAACTGTAAGGTTGAGACACCAATGTCACATGATATTCAATATTGGATAAATTGAATATAGGACTTATCCCAAATACATGATTATACTTTATGGATCATAGTCATTAAGTATATCATGAATATTTATCCTCAGACTTGAGATGACAGATAATTGCCGAGGATGTAGCTTATTTTCTGTAAGGTGGTCTAACGCTAACCGTAAAAGGTAGTTATAAGGGCTATTTTCAGAAATGATGCGAAGTTCAAGGGTTATGCTCGCAGTCAATAAGGGATTTGTTCCTTCAACTTTGTGTTGAAGTTTAATACTGCTTGGCCACTCGTATGGTTGACAAGATGTTTTGCGTGCGCACGCCCAAAGTCTATCTGGAAGACGTTCAGATGTTTTGGTAATCTTGTTCAATTATGTATAAACGAGAAACTAAGTTAATTATGGAATGACAAAGATCCATATCCAAATTAACGCGGTATTAGTAACAAAAGGATAAGTATGATGATTAATTTCATCACATGTGGTTTTTACCAGGAGAACCACAACTCGGATCGAGCTGGGGGCATTGGGAAGGTTAAGCTAGGCTGACCCATGTCATTGCTATATTAATGTTTATCCAAGTGGGAGCTGTTAGGTTTTGTGTATAAATATTAATATACGTATGTCCGGTTTCGAACCCGAGGCTCGGGATTGCACACATTAGCGTGAAAGTTTCAATGATGAATAATTAAGTAATTATATATTTCATGTATTTATTTATTTATTCATTTCACCAATTAAAACACTTAACGACGGTTAGTACTTAACGGGGTTTTAACTAACGACCGTTAAAGGACTAAACGTGAAAAAAGGAAAGAAGGATCTAGAATCCCTTGTGGGATGGTAAAGTCGGCCGAACCCTCCCCTTTGGGGTTTAGGGCCGATCGGTTTGGAGTGGGCACCAAGCAAAGAAAAACTATAAATACAATTCACTTGTGTTTTAGTTTTCTCTAATCTTGATTCTCCTACAAGCCTAACTTCTCTTCTTCTTCCCTCTTGTTAAGGCTAGTCGACTTTTTCTATTCCCACTAGGGAATTCGGCTTGAGCTTTTAACATTCAAGTGTTTGGTTTGTTGGTGATCAAGAAACTAGCTTTTCTCATTGAAACGCTATAATTACGTGTGTACAAGAACGAGTGACAAGCTTCCTTTAGCTTGTGATCTTGGTTTAGTCGATCCATACATAAATCCTATTAGGGTTTATAATTTGTTCTTGTTCAAGAGATTCCTTGTTCTTGCTAGGAATCATTAAGGTACGTGTCTTGTTTAATTTAATTAATTACATGTTCTTGTAGATCTATTCCGCTGCGTGCTTTTGATGATGTTATGTGTTTATGATTTATTTATAGTTCACATATTACAACAGTGTTTGCAAGTAACTTGCACATTTTACGTTATGTATTACAAGTTACATGTTTGTCATCATTAAAACCGAAGAAATCGTTTAGTTTAAATATCGTAATATTTGCACTAACAACCTCCACCGCCCGCCTTCTTCCACTGTCTCCACCAACCACCAACTCCACCGCAAAACCATCGTCCCTTTCATTCAGCTCATTTCTTCATTTATCTCCCTTTCTCTCACACCTCTCAGATTATCATCTCACCAGGTTTCTTTCTTTCTATCCATTCTTAAATTTATCATATTTCTTTTTATTTTTTATTTTTTTTTCTTTAATGAAACAAGCATCGTAACCTTTCAAAAGTTTATAAACTTGAGTTTATGGCTTACTCAAGTTTATAAGCCTGCTCATTAACCTTTCAAAAGTTAAGTAAGGCGAAAAAATAAGCTTAACCAAACGCCCAATAAGCTCATAAGCCAACCAAATAAGCTAATGCAACATCCCCTTACATAAAAAAAAGTTACAAAATGAAATGAACTCTTGTCCACATCTTGAAAAAAGTTGATCCTTAAGATAGTCAAAATTTTAACTTTCGCTTATTTATTAGTAAAAAGCTAAATATTTGAATGACCTGTATTGACGAATTGGGTGTTTTTTTATTTTCACAAAAAAAGTTTATTTTGTTTTTGTTTGTATGATAATGACTGTTGCATTGAAAAGGTTGTGATTATTGATTTATTGCAAAGAGGATTGAAGGCGGTTAATAGCAGATGAAGTAAATTTGATAAGAGCAATGGAGAACATGGGTTGCGAGCTTTACAAACGATGATAGTGATGATGATGTTAATGAAGAAAGCAAGTTGATAAGAGGGAGGGTATCATCATCTTCATTTGGTGCAACAATGTATGCATCAAGGTTTGTTGCTAATGCTATGAGACGAGTTCATTAAGTAACATGTTTCAGACAAACATATGAGAATTCACACGTTAAAGTAGGAAAAAAGTGACTATGTATACTTACTTCATTAAGTCAACGTCGTTATTAAAAAAAAAGCCACGTGGGCAATATAACCGGTATCAAGGGGTTAAAACATTTTCAGTGACTTATGTAACCGGTTACCAAACTTGAGTAACCTCTTTGTAACGTTTAAAACTTTAGTAACTTAGGTGAACATTTGACCAAACTTTAGTAACATCTTTGTCTATTTTCCCTAACAAACTATACAATTCTAATTTTCAATTTAACCTATGCATACAAAAAAATAAATAGTTATATTGTTATGGTCTCAAAATTGTTTGAAACAAACACTTAAGAAATAATACGGATATCTATATATCAAAATATAAAGTATTGTTTCAAATACACGCACATATAATATATATTTTTTTCTCAATAAACAAATATAATACAATATTAATTAAAAGAAACTTTAAATTAACTAAATTTTCAAAAAAAATATGATTAAGCTTCATAAATTTAACTCAAATCGTTTAAAGTATATTAGGCCTTAATAAATTGAATTTTTAGCAAAAAAATTATTAAGTTAATATAGTATAAGGTAGTAGTAAATCCAATTTATCAAGTTCGAGATACTATTTTGCACCCCTAAAGTTTAGGGTATTAAATGATCCAGTTTGTCAAGTTCGAAGTATCAATATGTGTTATGGCGTAGTATTTTCTAATGACTTTTTGTTCGTTATCTTTTTCATATTGTTTCTGATGATAACTTATTCAAAAGTATATGAGTAACAAATTGTACAATACACATGGTATTCAATTCGTTATTTTCCAGTAAATTTTTTTTATTTATTTTTTTTTCCAGTAAAGGTGTAACACCCTCGTCCGAGAACGGGTCAAATGTCACATTTATGGCGTCAAACAGAACATACGCAAGCGGAAGACTTTAATAATACAATGTTTACAAAGGTATTCTAAGAACATTTCAACTTCCATACTAAAATACAAACTAAGTCCAAAAGAAAACTCTAAATGCATCTCTAATCCATGGGAAGCTATCAAGGTGCAGTCCACTAAGAGCTCCTAAGCACTCTTCACTTAAAACCCAGCTTCCAACCTAAAATCTGCCACAGGAAAAGAAATGCGGCTGAGCTTAAAAAGCCCAGTGAACAGATATATACAAATGGATAACTAAAGCAAAAGAATAACTGAAATGAAATCATAAGGATCTACTGGATAAAAATGATATAAGTCACAATAAGTAGTAAAATGAACGGATAAGTGAAACAAAACCACGAGAACCTGCTGAACAAGATATCAATGAAATATAGGATATATGATAATGGAATCAAAGCATAACAAGGAATATGAAACGGATAACAATCATAACAAGGAAATGCCCAAGTAACAAACATATATCATATCATAGCAAATTGTACATAGGAGCTGCAGACTCCAATAGTACTAGTGTGAAATGGGGTGTATGGCACACACACAATCCATTCACTAAATAACTGAACTAAACAAAGTACCTAGGATGCATCCATACGCTCCCTGCAAAACAAATATACATATACAAGTTCGAGACTGTGCATACGTACATTAATATAATAATAAATATGGCGGCCATGGTTGCTATATAGCATAAGTGGGAACGCTGTGGACAAAAACCCACCTCCACAGATAGTGTCAATACCATTGGTGCATCAATGGCAAGGCCATGGACTCCCTATGACTGGCTACAAAGATGGGCAATAGAATGAAAAAAATGATACAAATAAAGCATAAAGGATAATTATCAATTATCCAACAAGATAATACCAACTGAATGAATCATATCAACAGAATAGCAAATGCATACTAATCAAATGTGGATCATAAATCAGAATAGCAAAACGGTAAATGAAATAGAGTACAAATCATGAGAAATATTTAAGGAAAAGATAGAGTACAAATAGGTTAAGTAATTGTGAAAATCATTTAAACACTGTTTTCATAAACGTATTCTTTTAAAAGCAGTTTTCATAAAAGTCATTAAACCTTCATATAAAAGTGGTATCGCCTTGGTTTCATATCAATCATTTTAAAACATTTTTTTCTCAAAACATT
This sequence comes from Artemisia tridentata subsp. tridentata, assembly GCA_021014915.2. Taxonomy (NCBI): domain Eukaryota; kingdom Viridiplantae; phylum Streptophyta; class Magnoliopsida; order Asterales; family Asteraceae; genus Artemisia; species Artemisia tridentata. The sequence goes on along the minus strand of CP139502.1, from coordinate 177,501,704 downwards.
TTCATGATATATTTAAGAAAGGTTTTCACATGAAGTTGTAATATTAAATGGGTTACAGAGTATCAAATGATTCTAATACGGATATTGAAGTCACCAGAAAGAACGAATGATCAACCATAACAGACAGAATAACCAAACGAATAGCAAATATCAAGGAATCAAAGTCATGAGAAACCCTTACTGAAAAAGGGCGGAATATCTGTACCTTAGCAAGCAACGAAATGGAAACGAAATGAAATGAACACAGGGACGGAGATCACTCCTTCTTCAGAGAATCTACATGAATTATGGGTCAATTATTATTTATCAGTTCATTTATTATATTTATTTAGGGTTTCCTTCCATTTTTAGAATCTTTCCATCTTTAGTAACTTACCACTTTTAGTAACTTCCCGTTAATTGGTCAAATTAGGGTTTCGAAATGATAATCAGCTAAGGTTTGGGTTTAAAAGCACTTAAAATCAATATATAACAAAGTTATGATTTAAGTATAATAAATAGTTTATTAGGGTTTATATCGTATTTTATTTACATTGATGACCAATTTAGAGTTTAAGAAAAATCAATTAAATATAGGGTTAGGTCGAAAGTAGGTTAACACATGTTTAAGAGTATTCGTATTAACATTACAAATGTTATTTAGGTCAAAACACATTGAATGGGGTTAGGTTACACTAAATTCTTAACTTGTAATATAGTTCAGATTTTATCTTATTCTGGTCCCGATATTTATGAATTTTACACCATACTTAAGTGTCTACTGGGAAGCTCAAATTTTTATCATAGATACTAATACATGTTGGGAACTTACTGTAATTTTCTTAGATTTTATTTCAAAGTGATAGGACCATTTCAAAAATCGTTTTTCCAAACCTGCCCAGAAAGATAACTGCACAGACACCCATAAAGTTTGCATTTTCTTACCCCATTAGAACCCTTAAGAAAAATCTATAAAAATTCCAGTAATTCCTATACATCCTAAATATTCTACCTGTAAAAGGAGACCTCCTAATTCCTCATTGTTTGGAAATTAAAATTTCCAAAACACCAGCTGAATTTCCAGACTCCTAAACTCAGGATTGACATCTAATGTTCTAAAAATAAAAAAGTCGCCTACCCGACCTCCAAAAATTATGAAATTTTATATACAGATAATACACAACCTGAACTTAGTTTTAGGCTCAAAAATCTTGCAAAAACACGTTGTCATCATCAATTTAGACCCCTTTAAACCCGACCCAAATTCTGAACAGCCTGCTACACATAAAATCACAACAAACCCTAATACAATTCTGGTAAAGCACACACTCACAAACACACATCCGAATTCCAATTAAATACCGAAACATACTAACCCTAAAACCAACTTCCAAATTCCCATTAAATTCCGATACCACCGCAAACCTTAAACAAATTCCGGATTCCAATTTAAAATACCGAGAACCATAAATAAACCCCAAAAACAATTTCCGAGAACCCCTAATTCTCGATACAAAAATTCTGAGATCAAAACAATTACCAAACTTGTTCTATTTTAATCCGATTATTATTGACATGTCTATATGTTTAATTGTATGTATATATATATGTCGAATTTTGGACCAAAAAAACAAAGGATGGGTGATACCTTGAAGGCCAAAATAACGAATAAAGGAACTGAGAAAACACCACAAAATACCCCGAGAATTACATGATGGAAACCACTTCACACCCTTTTCTTCCTTGGTATTTGGAGAGCAAAATAATTGGAAAAAATGGAGGCTAGGGTTCGGTTGGGGGAGGAAGGAATAGGACCGAATGTGGAGGGATATGGGGGAGATATATCCGGTTTTATTTTCTTTAGGCAAAGGAGACCAAATCTTCTAATTTTTACTAAATATTTGATGTGTTTCTCTTGTTCTAATTTTTAAATTTCGGTCCAAAGAAGTGCAAAAAATATGTGTACCAAAATTTTAATTAACTTAGGTTATAATAGTTTTATTTTGTATATAATTAATAATGTATAGTTTTAGGATTAATATTTATTTAAATGTATAACCTATAGTTTTTAAATGTTAAAATTTATATTCAAACTTAGGTTATAATTCAAATTATCAAATAAAAATGTGAATCAAATTTTTAGGGTTTTACAACTCTTCCTCTCTTAAAAAAATTTCGGCCTCGAAATTGAAGTAGAAAGATCAAACGGAAATATACCGAATCACGAAAAGAGATGAAAATGATTAACTCACTTGGGTGATTCTCCAAAGAATTTTAACGAACGAAATAGTTTTGTTTCTCATGACTCGATCCTGACGATCCAGAATAGCCTCAGGCTCTCTCAACAGAACAAATCATAACAAATCTGGTCCAACGGATTCGAAACCACATGTGACGGATGATAACTGAGACATCTCAAATGAGATACATGAACTGAAGCATGATATGAACATGGGATAAATACGGAGGCAATGCTAAACGGTAGGAATTTTCACAATCATATTCTAAAATTCCGACGAATCAAGGAAACGTACAAACGATCAACGAAGTAATTATTGAATTATCGAACATATGAAATGCATAAGGATAAGGGTAGAATATCCGTAATGATAAGAACGAACTTAAGGACTAACGAATCACTGAATAAATCTCTATATTATGTCAGAACGTCTAACCCTTCTGTACGAAGATACCCCAAGAACACACAACCCCCAGTCTAAAATTCCAAAGTTCCTCTACCACGGTAACTATTCTTTCAGTCACTAACTCACTATAATCAACTCTGGATCTTCAATAAGCAGCTATCTAATCCCCTTGGACCAAAATATGTTCTATATTTCCATCCCTACCAAGGTACAGGATCCTAACATATCCTCTAAAGTCCGATTAGTTCATTCCTTCTGTCCATTTATCTGAAGGTGAAAAAAAATCTTAACTTGAGTCTGATTCCTCAAGCCTTCTGTAATTCTCCCTGGAACTGTGAAGTAAAACGCGAATCTCTGACACGATCACTGCTGCCAACTCCAAGTTATGTGTTGGATATTCCGTCTCCTACGGTTCTAGTTGTCTTGACGCATAAGCGATATCCTTCCGGTGCTGCACAAGTGTATAACCAAGTCTCTTCTTGAAATCATTCCTGAAATTGGTACCCACCTAGAAGCTAATTCCTGTTTCAGCTCTTCAAACTCAGTTCTCGTTCCTCATCCCAACTAAACTTCTCCTCTCTTCTTATACGCTTCATCAACGATAACGCCAGTTGTGAACATCTTCCACAATCCTTCTGCAAGACTCAAAGGTTCTAACCCCAGTAACTGGCGTCGGTCTTGACCATTTAGTGATAATCTCAATCTTTGCAGGATCCAAAATGATACCATCTGCTAAGAACGTCTCTCGTCCCAACCACAATACGAGAATGATCCTCATGTTTCTCCTTTATCTCTGAATACACCAAGATGTCATACTATGACAAATTTGTCCCAGTACTTACGAAAGACACGATTCATCAAGTCCATAAACAGTCAGAGCATTAGCCAACACTGTTGGCATCACTAACACTCGTAGTGGCCGTAACGAATACGAAAGGCAGTTCTAGGAATATCTTCAAGCCATAAATCCATCTAAAGGAAAACTTCGCGTCCGAAAATTGATCAGATACATCGTCGATTCGAGGTAGTGGATAACGGTTTCTAACAGTAATACGGTTCAGCTTCCAGAAGTCAACACATAATCTCCTACTACTATCCTTCCTCTTTACGAACAAAACCGAGGTAGTCCACGGAGGTGTACTCGGACAATTAAAACCACTTACAAGCTGTTCTCTTTACTTGATTTACTTTATTCCCCGTCCTCGATTGCTGAATCATCAGAAGGTTCATGGTAGATGGATGACTCGGGAATGAGAAATGATGTTAAATGTGACTTATTAATTGGTTCCATTATGATCCGTCTGAAAACGTATATATAAATATAAACAGTCTCAGAACGAATACTCGTGTGTAGTGTGAAACCAGGCAAGTGATCACCTGGGTCGTTTCCCAACGAGGTGTGAATGGAAAACTGTGAAAAGCTTTGGATTAGAGTGACTGATGTGATAAGATATTTGATTTTGCTTTTTGATTAATTCTAATTAACAATTTGAAACACAAATATAAAAGAAAAGTAAACGCGATTAAACTAAATTACAAACGCGCAACAGGAAATCTAAAAATGGGACAAAAACTGAAATTTATAAAATTTAAAACCTAAAAATGTAAAATGACTTAAAACTTATTTAAAAACTTAAATTATATTTTTCTACACTTTTTATTTAATTATTATTAATTATTTATTATTTAATTACTTTTTTAAACTATTTAAATTTATAAAAAATACTAAATGAACAAAGAAAAATCTAAAACTTTTTCTAAAAATATTATAAGATGAAAAGAAGCTAAGAAAATTATAAAAATGAAAATTACTTAATTAAAATTAAAAAAAATAAATTCTATTAAATAGAAGCTATCACTATTTTTATGTTTTTGGTTTTTCTTAAGGTCTAAAAATATAATTATATTTTTCCTAGATTATAAATGACAAAAGAAAATTATGAAAATTAAAATTATATTTTTCTGATTATTTTTCTATTTATTATAATTTAATTACTAGTAGAAACTAATTAAAATGATTAAAAATATTAAATGACTTAGGAAAATTATGAAAAATTCTGAGTAAATCTAAAATAATATTAGAAAGATAAGAAAATTAAAATAAGAGGTTAGCTAAGCCTGATAAGCAGTTTTGGGCTAATAAGCAGTTTGCTTATAAGCCCAAAATAAGCTAATATGCTAGGAAAATTGACCAAATGATCAGGACAAGCTTAATACACTACTATAAGCATAAAATGACTATAAAACACAAATAAGCTATAGGGAATAAGCTAGATAAGCAAGTGGACAGCTGTGGAACTTATGCAGAAAACTCAGCTGAATGCCCCAACTTGCAGACTGATTTAGAGTTTATAAATAAGCAGGAAAGTGAAACTTAAGTGGGGCAAAACCTAGGCTATATTGCTGGGTATACTAAAACACAAAAAGCCCTATCAAAATCTTCCCAATTGAGGCCCAATTGGACACAAGATCAGCACCCTCAGCTGCTCAGTATATACTGAGTAGTCTGCTGAGTGCACAGACTTGCACAGAAATGTGCACAAGTGTGCACAAGTGTTTTGGGCTATTAGGACTACACTATATGGACCTATAGAGACTCAGAGAAGCTAAGAATAATGGCCAAATAAGCATGAGCTTATACTGAGCTTATCAGCTCAGTTGAGCTTCAAAGGCTTTCCTATTGATTCAAAATCTTAAAAACACTAAAATTAGCTAAACACTTGATACTAACAACTTAATTACTCACCAATAGACTTAATCTAAACTAAGCAAGAAGCAAATGAACAGTAAAGGGCTTGTTTGGCCCTAGAAACTGCTTGTGCTAAACACTCCTTTCCAAGGAATGATTTGGTTTTTGATCTAGCTCAGGCCATTTCAAGCTAGGTTTGATGATTAACTAAGTTGGTTTGACTTATTTAAGAACTAATAAGCAATAAAAACTGGAAAAAAGCTTATTAATAAGCTGTTGCTATTTTTGGCTTTTTTTAAGTGTTTATAAGTAAATTAAAACAAGTACTAATTAAGACTAGATATTATTGAAGAAATTGACTCAGAAACTGTTAATAAGCATAAAATAATAACAATAAGCTGTAAATAAGTAGTGCTACAGTATAATGCAAAAACAAGGAAAAATATAGAAAATTTAGCTTACAACTGATATTGATAATGGGACAAAGAACAACGACCAAGAATTAGAAACCACTCCTAGCTTGTTGTCAACAAGCTAGAAACCAGAAAGCCATCCAGATTAGCTTATAATACCCCAGAACTGCTTAATGAACCACATGTTGACTTTTTTTGACTTTTTCTTATTTTCTTGAAATAGAACAGATAGAAGCTATATAAACTTACCACAAGCTATAATAAGCTTGTATAAGCTCATAGAAAGGGTGTGTGGAGTTTTTGATTGATTCTAGCTACTATGGGACTTAATACGAATCAACAAATAAATTGGAAACTTGAAATTTTATTACTACTTAATATGATTACAATACAGAAGTAAAACATTACTTGAAACTAACCTAAATTACAACTAAAAACATTAAAAGAAACTGAAATAACATTAAACTAATTTTCTACACTATTTTGGTCTTAAACTACTGACCAATTTTATTCTTGGTCTTCTCTTCTTTAAATAGCAATCCCAAATGACTCAGTGATCAAAACCGAGCTAATCCCACCCATCCAATTGTTCTCAATTCATCTCATTCGTCCAATGTATTTTTGGCGGGAAAAGTGGCATGTGGGATTTTGGCTTGTTCTGAGCAAGTGGGGGGTTAACGTGTGAAGTTTTATCAATAGAGGAGGGGGTGGTGGATTGTGTCAGGTGGTTTGGCAGAGAAATACTATGGGTTGAGGGGTGGTATTGGCGGGGATAAGGGGAAGAAGACGGGTCAAACATAAGTTTGACCCTGGGATATTTAGTTAGGGTGAGGGCCGGGTTATATTTTAAAGGGATTGGGCTTGGGTTGATGTTATGGGTTGGCTGGGTTTAGGATTTAGTAATAATATGGGTTAAGGGTATAGTGTTGGATCCGGATTTTGGTTAGTTAAACAAGGACCATTTTTGTAATTTTGGATTTTTGAGGGGTTGATAGTGTAATATTTCCAAAGTTGACACAAGGGTTAAACATGCCAAATTTCAATATCCCAAGGACCATAAATGTTATTTTTCCATTTTATACAACCAGGGGTATTTTCTGTCAACTTTGAAAGTTCAGGGACTGATTTTGCCAATTTATGAAACTTTGCTCGTTTTTCATCTGTTTTCACTCCTTTTGCACCTGAATCATATAAAAACACTTTTTATGATATTTTCTGTATTATTTGACTTTTCAAAGTGTTTTTGGCTGTTTATGTGGGTTTAAACAAGGTAAATATATGTGTATTTAGACACATATCAAATCCCCCACACTAAACTATTGCTAGTCCCTAGCAATCTTTTTGAAAATTTAATGGATTTTATCTCTTTACCAAAAGCCATTACTTCTGGAGTAGCCAATTGTTTTAGTATGTGATACTTTGGTACAATGATAACCAAATGATTTTGAGCAAACCATCAGCTGTCAACGGTTTTGATTTGTCTTTACCAAAAGCCGTTTGCTTCTGGACTAGCCAACTCTTAGATAAAATACAGTTATTATCTTTGGTGAGCTGATTACCAATTATGGTTTTCCACTGCCTTTACCACAAGCCATAACTTTGCGGGCTAGCCAACTCTTCACTTATAAAGATATGGTGAGTCGAATACCATACAATTTTGGGCAAATTGCAAGCCATAAACGGATTTGATTTATCTTTACCAAGAGCCGTTTGCTCTCGGATTAGCCAATCCTTACGTGGGTTAGACATGACGGACTGATAACCATTTATTGCGTTCTAATTGAGAAAAAATTTTAAAATTTTGGCTAAAATGGGGGTACTAGATGGTACATTTGATTAAATTCGCAAGAATTCCCCCCACACTTAGAACTGAATATTGCCCTCAATATTCAAAGTATCGGCTGTTAAACCAACACTTAGAACGTGAAAGGGAAATATTAATAGCCATTATTTTATATACACACACTTTTTTTTTTTTTTTTTTTTTTTTTTTTTTTTTTTTTTTTTTTTAAACTTGTACATATATACAACATGTGGGGCATCTCCCCCACACTTAGGTGAAACATGGGTGAAAACCCATATTATACTACTGTTTTTATTAACCGAGTCGCTAGCTTGACTCGACCCCGAATTCATTGGTTCATGGGGAAGCAAGTGGAACAAAAATTCTCCATCGGACTTTCGTTCAAAATGTTTGGATAAACACTGAAGTACTTGAAAGTTCCACTCCGATGAGATATACAGAGAGATACCCGGCTTACAAATGATAAATGAAAATGCCGGGATCAAAGATAGTGTCTTCATTCCCGAAGGAGTGAAGAACAGGAGAAGTCACCTTGTAGGTGAAGAAAAGAAAGAAAGTCATGATAAAAATCATGACTAACTCATCATCATTAGAAGGAGAATTCATGATTTCAGTATCATGATTCTCATCATTTAAGCTCAGCTGATCAAGACAATTCAAGGGTGGGAGGGATGGGATTGTGATATCAATCAAATTCTCAGTGTTGAGAATATTTCCCTCCGAGACATAAAGATTTTCTTTGTCAAGATCAAGGTAAAAGTTATCATACTCCGGCGGAGATATGATATGAGTGAGTTCACTGGAGAACTCCTCAAAGGTGAATGAGTCAATATCGGGGAGAGAATTATGAGAATGAGAAGTGGTATTGCCACTAATTTTCTCTCCCATCTGATCAAAACAGAAAGCTTCCATTTCCGGAATAGAATCATCGGAAAATATGTCACTATCCTTTATGGGGATAGGAGATGAAATGGATTTTTCATTGAAAGCCTCGATTTTAGAAATGAGAAGATTAACATTTAATAATGTTTCACGAAGAGTTTCGTCTTTGATTATTTCTTCATCATTCTCTTCTTCTAAGCTGACAAGCTCAGAAGGTAATTCCTCAACATAATCGATGTCCTCACAAAATAAAGAATCATCATTACTTGAAGTATAATCATCGTCAGAATTGGAAAACATCTCAACATGATCATGTGAAATGTCAAGAGGAGGCAAATCACACATATTATCAGAGATACCCTCGGACTTACTTGGGATTGGGACAAGGTTTTCAGCACTAGACTTTATGAATTCGTCCGATTCCTTTTCAGGAATAGTGCTAATATGCTCATCCCCCATAATAAGAGAGTCTTTGGGGTCCAAAGCTGGAAAGAACGATGGGATTGTAATAGACTGAGGGAGTTGAGAAATGATGCCTCCCAAAGGAACAATACTCTCCTCGTCTTCCTCCTCATCAATATTGCTAGCATAAATGGCTTTCATTTGTTCGTCGGCTAGCAATTCTGCAATAGTCTTGTCTTCCTGTCTTTTCTGGACAGGTGTAATTGCAGCTGATGAATTCTCGCAACCTCCGCACATCGTCATCGTAAATGAAAGTTTGACGATAATTGGAACTCATTCTAGCTGTTTGTTCTTCTTCAGCTAGAAGCTCTCCAATGGTTTTCTGATGATGATCTTCTTGGGTATTTTTAACAGCCAAATCATTAAGTGTATCCATCATATTTTGGAGTTTTTGGGATACATTTTCAAAAGATTTTTCAAAAGGAGATGGCTGAGGTTGAATCATTTGATACTGTGGAGGTTGGTCATGACAAGAATAGTCGTAATTGTTACAAGGGACCTGCTCATAGACAAGCGGGGACCTCGTTTGACAATCAGATTCATAATGTGGACCACCACAGTACTCACAACAATACATTTGCTGTGACTGATTCGGTGAATCATATGGATATTGGTCATACCCGAAATTTTGATTACATGGATCTTGTTCATAGACAGATGTATTTCCTGCTTGACAATCAAAACTTGGGTGTGGACCTCCACAATGTTCACAAGGATCATTTGGCATATTTTGAAATGATGTATCATCGAAGTTTTGATAATACGGCTCTTGCCAAAATGAATCCTGAGAAGGGGTACTGAAATCGTTGTGAAAATCTGGATAATCAAGTGTGAATGGCTGATAAGTGCAAAAACATTGCTTACACTGTGAATCATCCCCAACGGATTTTCACACATACAACAATTAAGCTGAGTGAGTGAAGATGGCTGGGGTTGTGGAGAGTGTTCGGAAAAAGAATCCGGAGGTGGGGCAAGTGGTGTGCTCTGAGAGCTAGGAATTTCCACCACTTCCGTTATGGTCTCTGGTTCTTGTTCTTGATAAATGTGAAGAGTAGGCAAGTCGTTCTTTTTAGTCACCGTTTTAAGCTCTGTACGTTCTCTTGACAAACTTTTAACCGTAAATTGTGAAAGGTCTGGATTAATTCTTGACTGTTTGCCATTAATAGCATGTATCTTGGGCTGTGAAGGGCATTCGGAAGAACTTTGAGAATCATTGATGGAATTAAGCACTCTTTTGAGGGCTTCTTTACACCAATAACAAGATCCACAATCCTTTGGTACATGCTCTCCACACAGCTCACACGCACACTTAGAACAACGAAGGCTGTCAATCAACGGGCTTTCACAATTCAAACATTTGTACCCGAGAGACGCCATAGAAGAAAGGTATAAGAAGTTTAGAATCAAATGGATAGAGGGTAAAGGGATAAAGAATCAAAAAGGGCGAGAGGGAAAAGATGAATATTTTTGGGTTTTTGGTTTTTTAATTAAAACAAGATCAAAGTACAACACAAGGAACTTAAACCTTAAATCAACCAGCGTACGGTAGCTCTCTGACTGAAAAACGCACAGAGTGGCGGAGAAGCAAAGGTGGGTAATTAATGCTCCTTAAAAACCCGCTTCTTTCAATTCGACAATTTAATGTCAAACTATCCTTAAACCTCCGTTAGAGTTTGTTTATCAATCAAAGGTGAGCCGAATTCGCAAGTGACACAAAGGCAAGTTTTAATCTTTGGTTTGGGAACTTATTATGGTCGTACCCCCAGTTAGGTAGTACTTTGTCTTGGTTCTCGATGGTAATTTTTTTATTGTTATTTATTATTAACAAAGAAAACGGAAAATGTTTTTGGGTTTTTTTATTTTTTATATGATAATATATATAGAAAAGAAAAGAAAAATATTTTTGTTTTTTATATTGTTTTTGGGAAATAGGAACTTCTTGAAAGAAGGATCTCGAATCACTAATCGCTTGAACTTAACACAATAGTCGCAGCACACCTCCCCGGCAGCGGCGCCAAAATTTGATCCGTCTGAAAACGTATATATAAATATAAACAGTCTCAGAACGAATACTCGTGTGTAGTGTGAAACCAGGCAAGTGATCACCTGGGTCGTTTCCCAACGAGGTGTGAATGGAAAACTGTGAAAAGCTTTGGATTAGAGTGACTGATGTGATAAGATATTTGATTTTGCTTTTTGATTAATTCTAATTAACAATTTGAAACACAAATATAAAAGAAAAGTAAACGCGATTAAACTAAATTACAAACGCGCAACAGGAAATCTAAAAATGGGACAAAAACTGAAATTTATAAAATTTAAAACCTAAAAATGTAAAATGACTTAAAACTTATTTAAAAACTTAAATTATATTTTTCTACACTTTTTATTTAATTATTATTAATTATTTATTATTTAATTACTTTTTTTAAACTATTTAAATTTATAAAAAATACTAAATGAACAAAGAAAATTCTAAAACTTTTTCTAAAAATATTATAAGATGAAAAGAAGCTAAGAAAATTATAAAAATGAAAATTACTTAATTAAAATTAAAAAAAATAAATTCTATTAAATAGAAGCTATCACTATTTTTATGTTTTTGGTTTTTCTTAAGGTCTAAAAATATAATTATATTTTTCCTAGATTATAAATGACAAAAGAAAATTATGAAAATTAAAATTATATTTTTCTGATTATTTTTCTATTTATTATAATTTAATTACTAGTAGAAACTAATTAAAATGGTTAAAAATATTAAATGACTTAGGAAAATTATGAAAAATTCTGAGTAAATCTAAAATAATATTAGAAAGATAAGAAAATTAAAATAAGAGGTTAGCTAAGCCTGATAAGCAGTTTTGGGCTAATAAGCAGTTTGCTTATAAGCCCAAAATAAGCTAATATGCTAGGAAAATTGACCAAATGATCAGGACAAGCTTAATACACTACTATAAGCATAAAATGACTATAAAACACAAATAAGCTATAGGGAATAAGCTAGATAAGCAAGTGGACAGCTGTGGAACTTATGCAGAAAACTCAGCTGAATGCCCCAACTTGCAGACTGATTTAGAGTTTATAAATAAGCAGGAAAGTGAAACTTAAGTGGGGCAAAACCTAGGCTATATTGCTGGGTATACTAAAACACAAAAAGCCCTATCAAAATCTTCCCAATTGAGGCCCAATTGGACGCAAGATCAGCACCCTCAGCTGCTCAGTATATACTGAGTAGTCTGCTGAGTGCACAGACTTGCACAGAAATGTGCACAAGTGTGCACAAGTGTTTTGGGCTATTAGGACTACACTATATGGACCTATAGAGACTCAGAGAAGCTAAGAATAATGGCCAAATAAGCATGAGCTTATACTGAGCTTATCAGCTCAGTTGAGCTTCAAAGGCTTTCCTATTGATTCAAAATCTTAAAAACACTAAAATTAGCTAAACACTTGATACTAACAACTTAATTACTCACCAATAGACTTAATCTAAACTAAGCAAGAAGCAAATGAACAGTAAAGGGCTTGTTTGGCCCTAGAAACTGCTTGTGCCAAACACTCCTTTCCAGGGAATGATTTGGTTTTTGATCTAGCTCAGGCCATTTCAAGCTAGGTTTGATGATTAACTAAGTTGGTTTGACTTATTTAAGAACTAATAAGCAATAAAAACTGGAAAAAAAGCTTATTAATAAGCTGTTGCTATTTTTGGCTTTTTTTAAGTGTTTATAAGTAAATTAAAACAAGTACTAATTAAGACTGATATTATTGAAGAAATTGACTCAGAAACTGTTAATAAGCATAAAATAATAACAATAAGCTGTAAATAAGCAGTGCTACAGTATAATGCAAAAACAAGGAAAAATATAGAAAATTTAGCTTACAACTGATATTGATAATGGGACAAAGAACAAGGACCAAGAATTAGAAACCACTCCTAGCTTGTTGTCAACAAGCTAGAAACCAGAAAGCCATCCAGATTAGCTTATAATACCCCAGAACTGCTTAATGAACCACATGTTGACTTTTTTTGACTTTTTCTTATTTTCTTGAAATAGAACAGATAGAAGCTATATAAACTTACCACAAGCTATAATAAGCTTGTATAAGCTCATAGAAAGGGTGTGTGGAGTTTTTGATTGATTCTAGCTACTATGGGACTTAATACGAATCAACAAATAAATTGGAAACTTGAAATTTTATTACTACTTAATATGATTACAATACAGAAGTAAAACATTACTTGAAACTAACCTAAATTACAACTAAAAACATTAAAAGAAACTGAAATAACATTAAACTAATTTTCTACACTATTTTGGTCTTAAACTACTGACCAATTTTATTCTTGGTCTTCTCTTCTTTAAATAGCAATCCCAAATGACTCAGTGATCAAAACCGAGCTAATCCCACCCATCCAATTGTTCTCAATTCATCTCATTCGTCCAATGTATTTTTGGCGGGAAAAGTGGCATGTGGGATTTTGGCTTGTTCTGAGCAAGTGGGGGGTTAACGTGTGAAGTTTTATCAATAGAGGAGGGGGGTGGTGGATTGTGTCAGGTGGTTTGGCAGAGAAATACTATGGGTTGAGGGGTGGTATTGGCGGGGATAAGGGGAAGAAGACGGGTCAAACATATGTTTGACCCTGGGATATTTAAATAAGGTGAGGGCCGGGTTTTATATATAAAGGATTGGGCTTGGGTTGATGTTATGGGTTGGCTGGGTTTAGGATTTAGTAATAATATGGGTTAAGGGTATAATGTTGGATCCGGATTTTGGTTAGTTAAACAAGGACCATTTTTGTAATTTTGGATTTTTGAGGGGTTGATAGTGTAATATTTCCAAAGTTGACACAAGGGTTAAACATGCCAAATTTCAATATCCCAAGGACCATAAATGTTATTTTTCCATTTTATACAACCAGGGGTATTTTCTGTCAACTTTGAAAGTTCAGGGACTGATTTTGCCAATTTATGAAACTTTGCTCGTTTTTTATCTGTTTTCACTCTTTTTGCACCTGAATCATATAAAAACACATTTTATGATATTTTCTGAATTATTTGACTTTTCAAAGTGTTTTTGGCTGTTTATGTGGGTTTAAACAATATAAAATATATGTGTATTTAGACACATATCACATTAATATGTAAAAACATGTGTATTGAGGATCTTGAAGGTATGGGTGAACGTTAATGACGTGACGATAGAGACGAGTTAGGAACATCCCATAGGGTATTAGTTTGTTTCTTTTATCCTTGAGATGTGTGATTCGCTTAGCGAAGAAATAAGAGAGATTGTATGGTTGATGATTTAAGATGCAATAAAGCATGTGAGCACAGCAGGCAGGTAGATACTCACGATTTTTGGGTAGGCTTAGAACATTTTCTCGTAGGATGACTGCCATGGGTTGTAGAAAGTATCAAAGTTCAATCATACGAATTATGTTAGGATGTCGTGTTGAATCGCAGAGAAGGCTGGTCAATTCTCCTGGGGAGGGAATGTATGTAGGATATGGACCATGTTCCTCTTGTTTAAGAGAATCAAGAGCAAACTTTTCCGTATAGGCATATTGCCCATGGTTTGGAAGTCTAAGGACTTGAGCGAATTGTTCAAGAGGTAAGAGAAATTTGTAGTTTTGTATGCAAAACCAAAGGGAGGGAGATTGATTCTCGTCACGTGCGAATTGTTCGTTGATGGTGAGTAGAGACTCAAAACCTATGGCTCGAAAAGCTCTGCTAACTTCTTCATAAAAGGTTAAGTTGGGGTCGATAATTCTACCTTCGTGAAGATATCGTGATTCAATGTTTTGGAAACTGGGAATACATTCTAAAGGTGTGTAAGGTTCAGTTGAAATGTTTGGAATGTAGAGGTTGGTTAGTTGGTGGTCAAAGTCGTATGTATGTGGCATCTTTGAAACCTATACAAGACGATTAAGCATTAGGGACACGATTTAAACTAGAAATAGGTTTCTTAGAAAATGTAGAGTTCTTGTATTAAAAACTGATCTAATGAGGTTTTAGTATGCAAAAATTTCGTTTTTACTTGTATTAACAATTCTAAACATCATTTCAAACAATTTTCGTTCTATTATTTCATTTGTATGGAGTTTTTGTGAAAAGATTATTTTGTTTAAGAGAAGATTATAATCTAATGTTTTAAACACCAAGGTTTTTTAAACATGATTCAATTTTTCCACTTTCAATCAATTTTTGATGAAGAACTAAACCCTAGAGTTAGATTAGAATAAGTGAGAAAGTATGATTACTTACGGAAATGATTAGAGTTCTTGAAGTGATTGTTTATTGAACCCTAAGATGAGTATGTGTGTGTTTTTTGTTTTAGATTTTCTGAGATGAGCAAAATGGAAGAAAGAAATGGTTTGTGAAGAACGAAATTATTAAGTTGATGTCTGGTGTGCCGGTTCCGCCAAATCCCTTTAAGGAGAGATCCGGCCGGTTAAGTTATATGGATTCGGGAAGACAGAAAAAAATTAATTTTCTTAATTTACTTCTTTTAATAACCCTTTAAGACATGTGTTTTAGAGGAGTTTGAAGAGATTTTGAAGAGATGAATGTTGAGATAAAGTTTGAGAGGAGGTAGATTGTTGTGAGTGACTTTGAGATGGGAATAGATAAATTCAATACTTGTGATGACAAGTATGCATGCGAGTTGAAGATGACAAAGAATAACATTCTTGATGGTTCAAAAGAATTTCATGAGAGTAGTTTATTTATTGAAAAAAAGATTACGACAAGGGAAAATCTTTCTTTGAGTTGACTCAATCTTTTTATTTGGACAAGTGAATGGAAATGAAACTTTGTTTAGAAGGATAGATGGAATAGTATTCCTTATGGTTCGATACTTATGAAAGTTAGTAAAGAGAGACTTTTGAAGGTTATGATTTGGTGTCTTAACACATAATCCATGTAGATATTATGACTAATGAAGAACTATGGATTAAAAGGAAATAGGTCAAAAGTATGTTAACACATCACATAGATTCACATATTAACTATGAGAGTAAATTGCAAAAATCGTCCTTGTAGTTTGGCCAAATTGAACATTTCGTCCTTGTGGTTCATTAAGTGCAAAGATCGTTCTTATTTTGCACCGTTACGTGCACTTTTGGTCCTCCATCATTGCAAAAATCGTCCTAGCGGTTTGCCAAATTTAACTGTTGAAGGACCAAAAGTGCATGTAATAGTGCAAAATAAGGAAGGTCTTTGCATTTATTGAACCACAAGGATGAAACGTGCAATTTGGCCAAACCACAAGGACTATTTTTTCAATTTACTCTAACTATGATCAATTAGGACAGTTTAAATGACTAGTTATAATTATGAGAAACATACCTTTGATGTAATATCTTTATATGCTATTAGAATCCATAGACGCGAAATACTTTATAAGCTTTAAAATACTTTTATGCCATTAAGTAGGGTAGATCAATAGCTCTTTAGGATCTTCTTTAGTGTGAAAACTTCATATTTCCTTTGATAGGATTAAGTATTTAAAGATTCCTAAACTAAAGATTTCTTAAGGGTGATTCGTTAGAGACAAGATGGAATATCAATATCCAAGAAATAGACGTTTTGTTCTTTTTGTAAAATGAGTTAGATGTCATTTTTTTTTTACAATAGATTTTCCTTCGTTGTAGTTTTCAAAACATACACGGATCGTATCAAGTTTTCAAAGTACAATATACTCTAAGAAACTTGGTAATGAAGCTCTGATGCCAATTGTAGAAAACTAGAAGGGGGGGGGGGGTTGAATAGTTTTACCGATTAAAAATTCTTTTTGAAACTTATAGATCGACTTATGTCAATCTAGTTTTGACGTGTTGGATATTGATAGTAATAAAGCATGTAAAACTAAACTACTAGAGAGAGATAGAGCGACAAAACAATAACACAAGTATTTATAGTGGTTCGGCTACAAGGTCACCTTCATTGCCCTACTCTATTCCTTTCAGTTGGCGGAGAAGCCTTCACAACGTCGCTTACACTTTATCCGGTACAAAGCTGGATACCGAGATTTTCCACGAGGTAAAGCCAAACCTTCGTCGCCTAAACTTTATCTAGTACAAGGCTAGATACCTGGTCCTTAGCACGGCGGACCAAACCAACACAACTAGCACAACATGACTAAAGGATCCAACGTCCTTTTACACCTAACGACTCAACATATCTACAACACCCTTTTGAGAAGAAGAAAGAACAAGATGCACTTCTTTGATGTTGGAGGAGGAGAATCCTAGCAACTCATATCATGAGCTTGCAAGTCTTTGTGAGTCGTGATCTCGCCTTTTAAAAGGAACCTAGAGAATCACAAAAAAAGGCTACATAGAAAGATCCTTGGATCTGTGGTTAGAGAGTTTAGAAAATAGAGAGAAGGTATGTCTAAAAGGGGTGAGAGACAAGAGAGAAATGGCTCACTATTTATAGGCAAACTATCAACTGTTAACCCGAATCCGACGGATCCCTTCCCAAAGGGATCCGACTAGTGTAACCCAAGGGATCCGGCTATCTGGTAGTACCAGTTCGGATTTTTGGTTACAATTTCGGGTTTTGGGTTATGGGTCAAGGTCCATGGGTCAAGTGATGTCATGAATGATGTCAAAGACATCTTGGGTCATGGGTCATGGAAT
Organism: Artemisia tridentata subsp. tridentata; assembly: GCA_021014915.2. Taxonomy (NCBI): domain Eukaryota; kingdom Viridiplantae; phylum Streptophyta; class Magnoliopsida; order Asterales; family Asteraceae; genus Artemisia; species Artemisia tridentata. Next base: position 177,484,186 of record CP139502.1, on the reverse strand, counting down.
TTGGGTTATGGGTTATGGACTTTGGGTCATGGGTCATGGGTTTTACCCATTTTGGATGTCATGCGTGATGTCATGCAATGGGTCATGGGTTATGGGTCAAGCTCCATGGGTTATGGGTTATGGACTTGGTTTTTGGGTCATGGATAGTCCAAGTCTTTTCCTAGTTAATTTACAAGTAACATGTATTTCATAAAATGTAAGTAACTAGTTTACTTAAGTGTTTTTATAAAATGGTTTTGGTTTTATGTAAACTTGTGTAACTAAATATGTTTAAGGTTTATTTGTTTAATGAAATGAGTTAGTAAGCTTTTGGCTCAAAGCGTTTACGTATTTTATCTATTTCGTTAAAATGATTTTACGTTTGTTATTGACAAAGCATTAGAAGATCGTAAAATGTAAATAAACGTTTTTAAGGTTTATTTGTATTAACAACATGCATGCGATCACAACCCATAAGTTTACTCCCGATTCGCCCTGTACGTCTCTCGCCAAAAGTGTTTCACGATTAAGGTCTCAAATATTAACCAATCATAATATCGTATGATTAATAATTAGAGCTTGGTTTCATAAAATGATAGTTTCAAAATACTTAGGCTGAATCATGGATCGATCAAATAGAAAAGGGAAACAGACTCGACATCTTTGTGAACAAGATTTCTTATTATGTTTTACGTATCATAATCTCCTTTTTATATGTAATCAAATGACAACTTGAATTATTAGCAAGATGTAGAAGCATAACATGTCATAGATTAAGGTTATACCTTAAGGCCGAATTAAGAGAGTTGAATGGAAGAGAAGGCTGCACACAAATCAGTCATACATGAACACACCAAGGCTGTTACGTCTAGCACCCAAAAGCTACAACCCTAATCCACCATCTATCACCCCAAAAGGCTGCTGATCTTTGACTTCTTGTTCTTGTAGAGAGGATAGTGTTTTTCTGATTTTGGTTAGAGAGAAAAAGGGGTAGCAGGCGTGTGAATTTGTGTAGGTTAAAAAAATATTGTCTTTGTTAATTAGGCATGTTGTGTGAATAGTTTAGGAAAGAAAAATGCACCGTGTTTTGTAAATTGGCAAGGGGTATCATGCATATTTTCTCATTTTCATAAATGATTTGGTCTATTGTAGGATCGAGTACTTCGAGCTTGATTGAGCTTGGTATAAACAAGAACCTCTGCAATACAAGTGTTTATGCGGAAACTAAACAGCAAGTATTATAAAGAAGAAAACTCTAAAAGAACAATGATCCTCTATGGATCAAACTATTGAACTAAGAATCGTTTGTTGAATATTAAAAGATGTTCAAGGCGTGTGCTTAAACTCATAGACGGGTTTAGCTTTTATACTAACAAGATCACCTAACCCTAACCCGTTCTACAAGTAAACGTGTGAAGAGATAAACAACAATCTCTTCTAAAAATAAATCTTAACAAACATTCTAAATATGCGGATAACAACTAACACTATCCGCAGGAATAATACTATCGGCAGAAACAAGATAACACTGTCGGCAGCAATGAGCTTTCAGCAGGAACCAAGCTATCGGCAGGAACCAACTTTACACTATCGGCAGCAACAATGAACTCTTATTTCCCAGAGATCCTAACAATCCTCCCCTAATCTTGAGGTTGACTAGGTTAACCTGCAAGATTCCAATGTGATAGAGCTTTCATAAACTCAGGCTTGAGGACTGCGACTTAGCAGCAACAATAAGAAGTAACCAGCAGCAACTGCAATAACTTCAAGATTCCAACTTCTATAGCATCCAGCAGCAACTTCAATAGAGCAGCAGGAACATGAAATCTTCTTCAAAATAGATTTACTGGTCACCATAACATCACTTGAACTTGGCTGCTACTAATGACAAAATGTACATCAAATCTCTTAAGTTTCATACTATTCTCATCACATCCAGGTGTGTTAACTCCTGTGAGAGGTGAATCATTGAAAATTAATGGATTTGATGTCTCTTTACCAATAGCCATCACTACTGGAGTAGCCAATGTTTAGGTGTGTTAGACCATGGTACATTGATAACCATCTGATTTATTAGCAAATCAGCAACTATAAACGGATTTGACTTGTCTTTACCTGTAGCCGTTTGCTCAGGACTAGCCAATGCTTTGGTTTCAACTGAACCTTGGTGAATTGAATACCAAATATGGATACCAAATGTCTTTACCACAAACCATACTTTTGTGGACTAGCCAATCCTTTGGATCCCATAAGGGTTACATCCATGGTGAATTGAGAACCATTTTCAACTCTCAGAAATGAATCATGGGTGAGTTGAAGTACCCTATAGCTTTGAGCAAGCTATTATAGCTATCAACGGATTTGATAATCACACCAGAGCCGTACCCTCATGGTGAGTCAACTCTTTCTTGTCTGCAAGACATGGTGAGTTGAGCACCATTTATTGTGCAGGTGTAAACACCAACACTGTACCTGCAAGGTGTTGCTCAAAACCAACTTATTAGCACACAAATATACAATAAAATTTTTTTTTTTTTTTTTTTTTTTTTTTTTTTTTTTTTTTTTTTGAACTAAGAAAAACAAACAAAAACACTCCAAAAGAAAATAAGAAAAGAAAATAAGAAAGAATGATCGAAATTATACAACAACAACAAGAAATAATCCTCCCCTTAAACTTCATTCCTCCCCTTAAGCTGCAATCCTCCCCTTAAGCCCTGTAGCTAGGGATTGACCATCCCAATATGAACCACCAAATGCTTAAACCTTGGTCCATCAAAAGCCTTAGTAAGCAAATCAGCCACATTATCATCCGTGTGAATCTTTTCCACCTGAATAAGATGCTTCTCATAAGCATCTCTTATGAAATGGTGTCGAATTTCAATATGCTTTGTCCTTTGATGATAAACAGGATTCTTAACAATACACATAGTACTTTGATTATCAATAAAGATCTTAGTGTTCATGAAGTTGAATCCATAATCCAACAGCTGATTTTGCATCCAAAGAACCTGTCCACAGCAACTAGCAGCAGCAACATATTCTGCCTCAGTAGAAGATGTAGCCACTATAGTCTGCTTCTTGCACTGCCAAGAAACTAACCTTCTACCCAGAAACTGACAACCTCCAGTTGTAGACTTCCTATCAAAGTTAGCCCCAGCATAATCACTGTCACTATAGGCTTCTAACACAAAAGGAGAGTCTTTGGGATACCAAAGTCCCAATTTTGGCTGTCCTTTCAAATACTTAAAGATTCGCTTGACTGCATTAAGGTTAGAAGTCAATGGTGTAACCTGATGTCTAGCACATGCACCAACAGCAAACATGATATCAGGTCGTGAAGCTGTTAAATACATGAGGGAGCCAATCATGGATCGATATAAATGAACATTAACAGCAGCATCAGGTTCATTATTGGACTTAGGCTTTGGAGGTTCAAATGGAGTTACAGCAATCTTCCCATTCTCCATATCAAACTTTTTAAGCATGTCATAAACATACTTCTCCTGTGAAATAAAGATCCCATCTGATGTCTGCTTAACCTGGAGACCCAAGAAGAAAGTCATTTCACCCATAGCACTCATTTCAAATTCACTCTTCATCAATTCTTCAAACTCCCTACACCAAGCTTCATTAGTGGAGCCAAAGATGATATCATCTACATATACTTGTACCAGAATGATATCTTTGAAGTCCTTTCTGATAAAAAGAGTTTTATCAATAGCCCCTCTTCTGTACCCATGTTTTAGCAAGAAGGCTGATAATCTTGCATACCAAGCCCTTGGTGCTTGATGAAGACCATAAAGTGCTTTAACCACTTTGTAGACCAAATTAGGATTCTGAGGATCTACAAATCCCTGTGGTTGAGTAACATAAACCTCTTCCTCAATCCTTCCATACAAAAATGCACTCTTCACATCCATTTGATAGACGACAAATCCCATAAATGAAGCAAAAGCCAAAAACAACCGAATGGCTTCAACTCTGGCCACAGGTGCAAACACCTCATCATAATCAATCCCCTCCTCTTGTCTATGACCTTGAGCAACCAGTCTAGCTTTATTGCGAACCACAATTCCCCTTGCATCTCTTTTATTCTTTAGAATCCATTTAGTTCCAATAGCATGTTTGCCAGCAGGCAAAGGTACCAACATCCATACTTTCTGATTCTGGAACTGCTGCATCTCTTCTTGCATAGCCTCAACCCAATCATCATTAGCAAGTGCCTGAGCTATGCTAGATTGGTTCAACTTGAGATAAGAAACAAGCATACAGACAATGTAAGTAATCAGTATGATTGCTCCTCAATTGATCCTGTATATAACTGAGAAAAGCAGATTCTCCAAATTTAGATGGATGCATTTTACTCCTTGTTTGAACAGGAGAATTAAGATCTCCAAGAATCAAAGACTGAGGATGAACTGTATTGATCCTCTTGGTAGCAATGGGATTAACATCAATGGAGGATGCCTGATTAGTAATTGAAGGGTTGAAGTCATCATCATATGAGGAAGAAGTGAAAATGCCAGATCTGGACTGATGATGAGGATCATTAAGCTTATCTCTTGAAGAGACCGAATTTCCAAGATCAGAAGGGATTGGAAATCTTTCAGGGGAGTTATCAATTCCCAATTTGTCAACAGATGGAGAAGACACAGGAACATCAGCAGAAACATTAGAAGGATCGGCAGGAACCGATCCACTATCAGCAGGAACAGAATCAGCAGGAACAGAAATACTACTAGTTGTATTGAGTTCCCTTCGAACTTCAGCTTCAGCCTTTCTCAGGATCTCCTCTGTCTCTTTAGAAAATCCAGATCCAAACATCTCAGCAGCTCTTTTGGCATTAAACTCTTGTCTTTGAAGCCTAGCAAGATCTTCTGCAAAACTAGAATCACCTCCAGCCATATCAAAAGAATCTTTGAGCTTTGAACCTGAAATGTTGTTAGAGGGAAAAGAAGGAACAACTATAGGTCGTTCATCACTCTCTGCATCAGAATCATCATCTGAGGTACCTGCATTGTTAGTTTGAGAAACATTTGTACCACCAGACAGATTTGATTTGAATCTAGTATACCCTAAGGAGTCAGAAAGATAATCCAGATCAAAGTACCACTCTGGACCAGCACCCTGCAAATTAGGTTTATCTTCAAGATATCTTAAGTTGAGAGTCTCTTCTATTCTCTTAGAGGACAGATTATAAACCCTATAGGCTTTACCATGAGCAGAATATCCAACAATAAACCCTTCATCAGCCTTTCCATCAAACTTGCCTAGATAATCACTAGTGTTCAAAATAGTGACCTGACATCCAAAAGGCTTAAGGTAACTAATGTTTGGAACCTTCCCAGACAAAAGTTCATAAGGTGTTTTATTATGAGGACTAGTAATAGATACCCTATTTAACACATAACAAGCAGTGCAAACTGCTTCAGTCCAAAACATAGTGGGCATCTTAGATTCAGCTAACATAGTCCTAGCTGCTTCTATCAAGGTCCTATTTTTCCTTTCTGCAACCCCATTTTGTTGTGGAGTTCTAGCATTACTATAGTCCCTTTTTATCCCCTTAGACCTACAGAGTTCAATAAGATTAAAATTCTTAAACTCTGTGCCATTATCACACCTTATAGACTTAACCTTTTTATTTAGCTGATTTTCTATTAAAGCAATAAAATCCCTAAGTACTGGATAAGTTTCATCTTTAGTACTCAAAAAGAAAGTCCAAGAAAACCTGCTAAAATCATCTGTAACCACCAGGCAATAATTCTTATGGTCAATACTTCTGATAGAAGTAGGACCAAAAAGATCCATATGAAGAAGCTGCAAAGGCTCAGAGATGGTGCTCACAGCAGTTATGGCCTTGTATGAAGCTTTGTGCTGCTTTCCTTTGTTGCAGGCAACACAATTGTGCTCATTAGAGAAGATCTTCAAAGGAAGCCCTTTCACCAGACCATTCTTAGCCAGCTTGTTAATGGTCTTGAAATTTACATGTGCCATTCTTCTGTGCCATTTATTGGATTCATCCACAGAAGCTTTTGCAACCAGACAAGCAAGTGACCCCTCAGGCTGAACATCACTAAGATTGAAGCTATAAAGATTGTAAGTCCTAGGAACTTTAAGTTCAACCTGACTTTTATCAGGCAACTTGAAGTCTTTGGACAACACAAAGCACTCATTCTCAGTGAATAGAACACTGTTCTTCTTGTCACAGATTTGAGAGACAGAGAACAAATTGAAGTCTTGGAGTTCCTTCACATACAGCACATCTTCAAAGTCTAGCTTGGCAGTCTTGATAGTTCCTTTCCCTGAGATCATTCCATCTCCTCCTCCAAATGTCACAGTACCTCCATTCAAAGGAATAAAATCATGTAACCTTTCCAAATTCCCTGTCATACTCCTGGAACATCCACTGTCAACAATTCCAACATCTTTGCTTCTAAAAGGAAAATCCTGAGATAAAGAATACATATACAACATTAGATACAAGAGAGACTCAAGCCATTGCTGACTTGAGCCTGCCTAGTGGATCAATAAGAATTAAACCCTGGAGATTGATAAGATCCACCATTGATCTTGGATCCCATTTTCATATGTTGGTTATTGATTTTCCAAGACCAACCTGCTGAGGACTTAACAGCAGTGTTCCATCTTCCCCCTCCCTTGTGCATTGTGTGAAAACAAACAGGTCTCAAAGCATTTTGAAAGTAAGTACTAGTAGGTCTGAAAGATCTAATATTATTGTTTTTCCAACCAGCAGGATTGCTCCTGTCGGCAGGAACAGGATAAGCAGCAGGAATAGGCTTATCGGCAGGAATGAACTTTTCAGCAGCAACAGGCTTACCAGCAGAAACTGGTTTGCCATAAGCAACTGAAGTTCTCCTAGCTACTTGAGGAATATAAGGGGGAATATCATTTACATTTTTCCATACAGACCTATTTTTACAAGCATATAATCCCATCTGTTTTTCATAGTAGTCACAGTCTTTAATAAGATGATCATAACTACGACACACAAAGCAAGATTTCTTTCTAGGGGACTTTTTCTTAACAATAACATTCTCATTGCAAACAAAATTATTCAATCCAACACATGAAGCGAAATTATCCTTAACAGAAACAAAACCACAACCAAAATTGTTTGAAACAAAACCACAACTAGAAACATTATTGTTCTTAAAATTATCAAAAGAAACATCTTCAAATGCAGCTTTCTTTGATTGAGATTCATCAGTAGCTGCTTCTGAGGAGAGGTCTTCTGACTTTATTGATGCCGACTTGTCACTTGATCCACATGTGGCATAGTCATCAGTCTTGATTTCTGAAGATTTGTCACTGTTAGAACAAGAGACAAATTCATTAGAGTCACAATCAAGATTAGGCAATTCATTTGCCTTTTTGCCATAGCACATTTGTGAATCATCAAAGTCAACAAAAGGATCAGCAGGTTTAAATGTTCCAGTTATGGGTGGAGGAACATCATTCATTCCTCCCTCCTTTACATACTTAACAGGTTTTCTATAATCTACAGGTTCAGGATTAAAAACACTATACTCATTAGGGTCATAATATTGATTTGTCCCTATTAGGTTACTGAATCCTAAACCTTTTTTAGTTTTAGTAGACATAGAACTATCAATAAGCATGTTAAGATTTTTGGATGAGTCTTTCCACTTATCAAATCTAGCCAATGAGTTATCAAGCTTAGACTGAAGATCCTGATTTTCCAATTCTACCTTAGCTTTTTCTCTTTCAGAATGTTTAAACTCATTAGTGGCATTTTTTAAATCTCTTTCCAAAACCTTTACTTTTACTTCATATGCAGACAGTTGTTGTTGATACCAGACCTTTTGTTGTTCTAATGTCTTAACAGCCTTTTTATGAGCCTTAAGTTGAATAAGGTTATCCTTATTTTCACTTTCAATATCATCAAATTCCTGTTTTAATTTAGCATATATAGATTCACATCCAAATGGACAGTTTTGTACCTGAGATGGATGACCCATCATTCCAAACTGACCAGCCACTTGTTTCTTTTCACCATATCCAGCTACCATCCCAAAGACTTTATCTGATCCACTCCCAGCAGCCTTCTCATGATGCTCCCAGTCCACCAGCGAATCCACAAATACCAAAGCCTTGGGGTCGTCTGACTCCAACTCTTGAATTCTGAAAGCAGAATACCGTGCTTTATCATCCACCTTCTTGTCTGGGCATTCCCTGGCAAAATGTCCTGTTTGAGAACATTTATAGCACCTCACCTTCCTTCTGTCAAACCTAGCAGGTTCTTGTCCATCAAAATTGACCCTTCTTCCTGCCTTCTTTTCAAACCTATCCAACTTCAACGATATCATGGCCACCTGCCATCTTAAGTCCATCTCTTCCAGATCCAATTCATCAACCTGTTTAAAATCATCATACACAATCTTCTGCTGTGGTGTACTTTCAGCAACAAACGAGTGAAGCACATCCACTACAAGATTATCAGATCTGGACTGAGTTTTTGGTGTAGGAGATGAGTAGGAGATTGAGGATGTTGATGGTGTTGGACTGTTTCCATATAATGCTTTGTTAGGACTAGAGTTACTAACAAAAGCAGTATGGGTAGAAGTATAAGGTGAATAGGTGGAATACCCTTTGATATCAAGTTCAAGGGTTTTCAGTTTGTTGTACAGATCATCAAAGCTCATGAAATCCAGTCCTCCTTTGGCCTTGAGGGTTATGGAAACCTGTGACCAGGATGGTGGCAAGGCCCTCAGAAACTTGGTATTACAATCTTCATCGTCCGGCCTAGCTTTCAACTGGTTAAGTTGGCTCAAGATCTTGTGGAATCTGTCATAGCCTTTGTGAATTCCCTCAGCCTCAGAAATCTTGAATTCTTGAAACTCTTGCTTGAGCATAGACTTTCGCATCTTTCTGGATTCATCATTCCCTCCAAATCTGGTCTTTACAGCATGCCAGATCTTTCTAGCATCATCCAAGTGATGAAAATCACTCATATGATCCTCTGGAATAGCTTGAAGTAGAAGAGTTCTTGCCTTTGTTTCCCTTTGAACAGCAATGTGTTCCTCTGCTGTAACAGGTGGCTCTATATAAATATTGCCATCATCATCCCTTCCAATATTCTTCTTGCTATTTCCCTTAAGAATCACATTCCACAGATTGTAATCAGTGTTTGTGATCCAATACTCCATTCTCATAGCCCAGACTTCATACTCATCTTTCTTCAGATATGGGAATTTAGCATTGTTGGTGGACATGGTGGTGAGGACTTGTGTTTGGACTTGAGTGGTTTCTGGTTTGGGTTGTTGATCTTCCGGGTTAATGACATTGGTTTCAGGGTTATCGTCTGCCATTGAGAGAGGGTTTAGAGATATGAGATCGACCTTTTTCTTCTTTATCAGAGATCCTTACCAGGCTCTGATACCACTTGTAGGATCGAGTACTTCGAGCTTGATTGAGCTTGGTATAAACAAGAACCTCTGCAATACAAGTGTTTATGCGGAAACTAAACAGCAAGTATTATAAAGAAGAAAACTCTAAAAGAACAATGATCCTCTATGGATCAAACTATTGAACTAAGAATCGTTTGTTGAATATTAAAAGATGTTCAAGGCGTGTGCTTAAACTCATAGACGGGTTTAGCTTTTATACTAACAAGATCACCTAACCCTAACCCGTTCTACAAGTAAACGTGTGAAGAGATAAACAACAATCTCTTCTAAAAATAAATCTTAACAAACATTCTAAATATGCGGATAACAACTAACACTATCCGCAGGAATAATACTATCGGCAGAAACAAGATAACACTGTCGGCAGCAATGAGCTTTCAGCAGGAACCAAGCTATCGGCAGGAACCAACTTTACACTATCGGCAGCAACAATGAACTCTTATTTCCCAGAGATCCTAACATCTATCAAGATGTATGGGATAAAGTCAAGGAAAGGTGAATTTGGATCCTATCTTTAAAAGGGAAAAACGTGTGAAGAGGAGTAACAACATATGTGTGTGTCATTTTTTTATTCTTAGAGTAGGATAGGATTTAGTTAACTTTGTATTCTATTTTCCTTTACATAATAAAAGGTATTATACTTCTTTAGTATTTGTTTAAACTTAGGTTATAGTCAAAATAATAATTAAAACGTTAATGAAATTTTTAGGGCGTTATACCCTCTCACCTTTTACTTTTAAACTACTCCTAATAGTCACGCCATTTTACTTTCCAATCTCAACGCCACATCAACTTTCTCTATTCATTTACCTCTCTTCACTCATTCTCATTTTTCACACCCAATGGTCACACCACCTTATCTTTAACACAATTTTTTATTCATTAAATTTATAAAAACGTTACATGGATAATTAAAAACGTATAGGTACGAAATAAGAAACGTAAAAACTACATAGATAATTAAAAACATAAGCTAATATGGTAAATTCCACCTCGCCTTGATCATCTGCGTTGCCGCCTCGACCCTTACACGTTGTTCTTCAGTCAAGTGATCAGTAGGCTGCAGATACAACTGTTCATCCTTTTGACGTTGCTCCATTTCTCGGATTCTCAACTCTTATTTCTTCATTTTCGGCTCGTATCTTTTGATCTCCAAAAATGTTTCAACGTTCTGTTTCTTTTTGGTGTTGTACGGCTCGTTAGTAGTTGTATATTCGTTGACCATCAACCTTGCCGACGCGTCCTCATTGACAAATACTAAAGTTGTACGGGTCTTTAGCAGTTGTATATTCGTTGGTAGTTGCAATCACCGTCTCCGGCTCCACTCACCGCCATCCGAAAGACGTTATGATCACATCACAAAATTAAGCAACTTTTGGATGCACAGTCTTCCATTTCCCATTTATCATATCGTAAGTCTGACGACGTGTTATAGGACAATTTTTGTGCATGTTATCTAAAATCTCAATCCAAAACTCAACATCCTTTCTCGCATTACCAGTAATTCTATCTTCGAATACACGAACCTAAGCTTTGCACAATGCAATTTCTTCTGTTAATACAAATAATCACGTAAAAACGTTTATTTATATTTTACGATTTTTTTTAAGTTTTGTCAATGACAATCATAAAACTATGAGTAACATTTAAAGTTTAAAATAAATAAGTTTTAAACATAAATTTACTAACTCATCACATATATCACTAAAGGTATGAATAAATGAATATCTTAAAATTTTAGTAATGATCAAAGAACATTTATCAAATTGCATTTGCAAGTAATCTTTTATAACACATTACTTACTTTTACTCATTTAAACATTTGTGTTTAAAACATTTTTAATAAGTTACTTACACAAAGTAACTACACATTTTATTTTCTACAAAATACTAAAAACAAGTCACTTGTACATTTCACTTTTAGTAAGTAAACCAAGTTAACTAGCGCATTTATTTTTTGGTAACTAGACAAAGTCTAATTACATAAAACACCTTTTTACTAAATACATTTCATTTTAATCAACTAAAAAATTAGTGTCTCATCAATGAGAGATGTAGTATGCTCAACGGTTCTATTCACTTTACTTTGGCTTGGAGGCGCAATTTATGGCTGGGTCATGAATTGGATTAGTTGGAAACCATTATGGGTCTTCTAAAACACCATTGCCTTTCTCCTACTGATGATCGTTGAGACTTCACACTTCACCACTCCAACATGTACTCTGTATTTTTCATGAGAAAATATATCGACTCTACCTCTTTACTCGCGGGGAGTAATCGGACTAGATGGAACAAATTAGTCCTGATCAAGATCAACATCCTTGCATGGCGTTTGATCAATGATAGACTTCCTACACGTTCAAACCTGGACTCACGTGGTATCGATCTTCACTCCTTGTTGTGCCCAGTTTGTGATGAAAACATAGAATCTGCTGAACACTTATTTGTGCATTGCAATTTGGCTTCTAATCTTTGGAATTCAGTTTTTAAATGGTAGAAAATGGATAATGTGCCTAATACCCTTATGGACCTGATAACATGAGCTGATTCAAAAAACATTCATTCTTCTATTAAAATCTTTTTGGATGGGATTATTCTAACTAATGTTTGGGTAATTTAGTGCTACCGCAACAAGATTTGCTTCGACGAAAAGCCACCATGGAAAGATACCCTCATGGATGGCATCAAAACTTTTTCCTTTTCTTTGATTGTTAACAGGTCTAAAACCTTTCGGCCTATTTGGTTCGATTGGCTAAATGACCATATGTCTGCTTGTAAAACTTGTTTGTAATTTGTTTCTTCTTCTAGCTTCTTGCTAGTTCAATAAAATCGTTGTTAAAAAAAAATTAGTTTTTACCTGATCCATGACATCGCTTATGGTTGACTTTCATGAAATGTCACTTCAAGAATATTGCTAAATCAGGGGTTGACTTTTAAAGATATGACAAGATTTGGTAAGATAGATTGAGTGTAAATCTTTCCAAATCTGGGTCTGTTTGTACAGACTCATGGATCCCTTCAAGTGAATCCCTTTCAAAGGGATCCGTCGGATCCGTGACTCTGACATGCACTTTGCCTATAAATAGAAATCCCATTTCATCATTTCAACTCACTCTTTTCATACACATCTCATACATTATTTCCTCTCTTCTAAACTCTCAGTTCACTAATCATTACTTAGTTTTACCTATTCATTTTAATGATTGTTTACTAACTTCTTTGTTGAAGAAAAGATGACTACCATTGCATCCAAGACAATCAAGCTTCAAGCTACTTGTTGCAAGTCTTCACCTACATACTTAGATCATCTTGTTGTTCTTTGTACATCATTAGCATGTATACATAGTGTCCCATACAGCATACACCTTTGTAAAGAAAAGATCGGTTAGATCTTAGGTTGGTTCTACCTCGAATTAGAACTCGATACCGGAAAAAGTGTAAACGACGTTAGGTTGGTCCTACATCGAACTAGGACTCGATATCTAGCTTTGTATCGAATAAAGTGTAAGTGATAGTATCGAATAAAGTGTAAGTGATGTTGTAAGATTTCTCCACCGGTTAAGGAGCTTGTTGACATAGTATTTACGAACTATCGAGTTGGGTACTCGAGAAGTGGAGTAGGATGAGGAAAGGAGTCTTTGTAGCCGAAGCACTATGAATACCCTTGTCTCAGTTTAATCTTTCCATACTTTTATTAATTTTCTTGTATCTTATTTACTATCTCTATTATTTTTTATTATCTTATATTTATTTCTAAGTATTCATATATATCATCATCGAAAGATTTCACATAAACTTGAATCAAATCTTTTGAAACTTAATTTTAACCAGTAAAACTATTCAACCCTCTTCTAGTTTTCCACATCTTCTTCAGTTGTCCATGGAGTACACTGTTGTTCTTCGTCATTTCAAACCGCCTTCTTTTGGTGTCTTCTTGTTGGCTTCTTCGTCGTAAGTGGATGGCTTCTTCGACGGGAGAGTCCTCACGAACGGAATGAACTCCGAAAATTAAGGTGTGTACATTTATTCGAAATTAAATTGATTAATGGGATACATAGGTTGGTTTGTATTTGGTTGTGATGACGAACCGACCAAATAGGTTTGTGAGCCGTAGTTGGTGGTGTCGAATGGGAACATGTTTTGTTGTAGGTATGGGTTTTGGAATGGTTGATTTTGGTAAGGTTGGTGAAACGACCCTGATTATTAGGATATTTTCTTACTATTATTATTTAGTATTTCCTTATTATTAACTAGTTTCCTTTATAGTATTATCTTAGGGACCAAGTCAAGTTTATGGCATCTTTTATTATAAATAGGGTATTAGGGTTGTTATGGTGATTGTGCAGAATATTATGAATGGTTTAGTGATTTGATATCATTATTGGGAGTGAGATCGGCCTCTCAAAAGTTGATCACCTATCTTTATCTATTGTTATTGTTCTTTATATCTCTTAATCGAATCCGGTTCGTATCAATTGATTTCAGAGCTGTTTTAATTGTAGGGTTTAAAAAAAAATCCATCGTCGACGAGTTACTGTTCATCCGAACACTATTCATCAAAATTACTGTTCACGGAGCGGGGGAATTATTGTTTGTCAGGAAAAAGTGTACATACTTGATTTTTTGAATCATATGATATTATGATAGGTTAATATTTGAGACCTTAAAAGGACTATATCTTAAAATGCAACATTTTAAAAGGTTTAAAATGAAAAAAAGTAAAAAAATTAATAAAACAAGATAGAAGGCAAAGAACGTATCGTCTTCTATCTCACACTACACACCTTCACTACCACACACTACACACACTATATCACACACTACACACACGATACCATTTTAGTAAAAAGAAAAAAAAATCAACGCACGTTACTGAGTTAACGCCTAACCCAACTAGTAATGTTGGCAATGCCGATGCCAACTAGGCATAACGACGAGTTGGGCGTTACCACACCTAGACCTCTTGGTGGTCACCAAAATTAATCTTATTAAAATAACCACTTTATATAAACATACCACACAATATGTCACACATACTCACAAATTAAATAAATAATAATAAAATAAGATGAGGCCCACCACTATACACATTGCCTGAGTGGTCAACTCCTCACCATTATCTTTTTTTCCTGCTTCCTCACACGTGACTTTTCACCCTTGTAGTGAGCCTCACACGTCACCTTTTGCATAAACACCCCTCACGAGCCACCATGACTAGTCGTTCTTGTTTGTCATATTATGTATTCAAGTAATATTTTGAAAATAAAGGAAACTACTTAGAAAGAAATGAAATCGAAAGATGTCCAAATATGTTGGTGGTTAATCTAGTTGTGATTGTCCGTAGGGTGCTCATGATCCCGTGTAACTTGTCAAAGGATCAATTGTCGGTGAAAGTACTTTAAACCCAAATTGGTACGTGCTGCTCAAACAATAAATAACCAAGTAGTAGGTGTGTTCATTGGTTTTGTTATCAGGTTGTTCAGTTAAAACTTTTTTTTTGAGTAAAACCGAACTGAACCGAATTCAAATTGGATTAAACAAACCAAAAACCGAATTTGAATTCAGTTTAGTTTTCGGGTTGATCCGAATAACGCGAATTACATAATTTATGGTTCTTTTTTCATTTAATTATTTAAATTTTTAACACCAAAAAAAATAAATAAATAAATAAAAAAATTCAAGCTTAAAAAATGTTATATTTATATTAGGGAAGAGTTTTAACAGTTATTATTATTATTATTATTATTATTATTATTATTATTATTATTATTATTATTATTATTATTATTATTATTATTATTATTATTATTATTATTATTATTATTATTATTATTATTTATTTATTATTTATTTTTTTTAATAAACCAAAATTTATTATTAAACATAATAAATTTTACATAAAGTTGGATGAGAGTCTAGATACAAGTTGTGCACCCACTGCTTTCTGAATACAAAAGCTGACTCTATGAAATATAAAAGCACCACTTCCAGCATTATTAGAGTGACTAATGGCGATAGACTTAATACGCGAAAGTGTGTCCAACGCCTCTGTATCAAATTCTCCGAATGTGGAAAAAGCAAAGGGTATGAACTTGTATCCATTGTCCTCGCATTTAGATGCATACTTTCTTTTTTTCTTTTTTTCTTCTCCACAGCATTGTGCAAGGCTACCCTAGGAGCCAATGAAATTTCCCCAATACCAGAAAATGGAGAGATGCCAGTCACATCCAAGCATGCATCTTTACCTTGAAGCCAATTAGGTAGTAACAAGTGTGCAGGTCGTAGCTCCTTCCCATCCTCCGAAAGGAACCCCATAGGAGCCTCCTTGCGCACCATGATCCCAACCTTAGAGCATATATCCATAAGAATATCACGCACTAGATTATGCCTGAACTTCACACCCATTTCGCTGGAGCAGTGGACCACATGATCCCCCCATACGTCCATACGATGCACATTACAACTCGGGAAAAGGCTACCTTCAGAGAACATAGGTACGGTAAGCCTATAACACAACACAGATCGGAATTGGCGATGGTTCATCCTTTGCCCCAAGCCGTCAATAGGGATGGTTAAAAGAAAATCCTGCGCATGTGGTCCACGTATAGAGCTGAGAACAGCAACC
This sequence comes from Artemisia tridentata subsp. tridentata, assembly GCA_021014915.2. NCBI lineage: Eukaryota > Viridiplantae > Streptophyta > Magnoliopsida > Asterales > Asteraceae > Artemisia > Artemisia tridentata. The sequence continues at coordinate 177,468,133 of CP139502.1, read as the reverse complement.
TGTCTTAGACTTAGCGAGTACTTAGAAACAAGGTCTTTCTCAATGACACCAAAGTAACACTTTGCCAAGGTTTTCATCATTTGGGGGGCAGAAGTGTCATTGGTTACAACGAGAGCGTCTATGTTACAAGTATTGTTGAAAGTATCAAGAGCATGCTGAAAGGAAGGTCCATTGGGGACATTACCAGATTTAGCAAGTATCTTGTCTTGTAGATCACTCGTTTGCAAACGAGAGGCAAGAAAAGCATACTGGATGATGTCACCCGCTGAGAACATACCGAGACCACCCAACTTGATTGGAAGAGTGGCGAGCCGCCACTGCCAATCATCAAATCCCGGCCCTGAGGCGGTAACAATCTTCTCCAAGGAAGTACGTAAAGACTTATCAAACAGAACCTGAGCTTCCTGTAAAACCAAAGGGGAGCATGTCCTCAAAGTATAAGATAATTTTGCAACCCCAGCACAACTGCGAAGAAGCAGAAGTTCACATTGGGGATCATGAAGTTTGTGGATTGCCTCCATCAGGGCAGTGGTTTTAGAGACCCTTTTCAAAGCCAGATCCTGACAAAAACTATCATCCAAACTGACTGAACCACCAAGAAGTTTGACACCCTTAATTGGGCGAGAGATATTTATAGGAAAAACACCCTCGACCCTACTTCGAGGATCCTCCACTGGCCAAAAGAGTTCAGTTTTATCAACATTCAAAAACAAGCCATGAGCCGGACCGTCCGTCCTGATGATGTCAAGTGCCTTGGCAACCATAAGGGTATCTCTAACAATAGTACCATCGTCAAGATACCAAGCCTGAAGGGTAAGCTCATAAAACTGATTAATAGACTGAACCATAGGGTGCAAAGCTAGGGCAAACAACAAAGGACCTAACGGATCCCCTTGTTGGACCCCTTGACAAGACCAAAAGATAGAGTCATCATAATAAAGCCTAGCAGGACGGGCATAACAAAACTCAACCCAAGGAGCAATGGAAGGGCAGCGCGCCCTGACTTCCTGGAGTAATACACTCCTATCAACAAGATTGAAAGCATTCTTAAAATCCACCAAAAGCATAGATAGCCCAACCTCGTTACCCTTAGACTCAATGAGCCTATTCACAGAATGGAGAACAGCCTCACAGCCACCAGGAACACCAACACCAAATTGAAAGTCCTGCAAATAAGAATTTAAAGAGTTACCAATAGAAGAAGAAGCCACCTTGGAAACAAGCCTTCTCCAAACAGTGCCAACAGCTATAGGGCGTATACCACCACCAGGCTTGAGTAGAGGAGTCAAAGGGGCACTAGCTATATACTCTCCCAATAGAATAGGGCACTTTCCACTAAGAAACAAGTTGACAACGCCGGTAATAGAACCTAGCAAATCATCAGCAATAGCGGAAGCAGCCCCTCCCAAAATATCCATTAAATGTTGTGCTCTAAGCCCATCTCGACCGCATGATGTCCCCTGGGAAAGCTACAGATCCTGTTCAACACTAAGTCTTTATGGACACGGAAGAAGATGAAGTCGGGGGTGGGGCATACGGGTGTTTGGCTTCTAACTCAAGCAGGGTGTCAGGAGTAGATGGGGCGACACCGGAAGACGTGAGAACCTTAATTGCTGCAGTGAAGTGCCCATCTCCCAGTTTACGTTTACATTGGACAAGGTTATTATTATTATTATTATTATTATTATTATTATTATTTATTATTATTATTATTATTATTATTATTTTATTATTATTATTATTATTATTATTATTATTATTATTTTTATAAACATATAAAAACTATTTATTTAATAGAAATTCAGTTTTCGGTTCGGTTATAAATTCGATTCGATTTTATTCTGTTCAGTTCAGTTTCGATTTTTGGTTCACGTGAGTATCACCCGATTTGTGAACATTGGTACATGCCGGCTTTAATGAAACCCAAATTCATTCCACCTATAACCAAGTAACCAAGATACCACCAGTGTGTTCTCAAAAAAAGTTTTAGAAAGAAAAGGAAAGGAAGGAAAGAAAGAAAGGGGTGGAATAGTGTAGTAAAGTAAAGGTGACCATCTTTTTCTTTTGTGTTCTCAAGTCAAAAAATAAACAAAACGAAAGTACCCAGATCCACAATCTTGCTATGAATATATTAACACAAAAAACAACCATGTACATAGTATCCAACCTTATCTTTTCTAAATACCTAGATCCAAATTTTGCTAAAAAAAAAAAAAAAAAAAAAAAAGCGATCTTCCCTGCAATTCAAAAAGTTCTTTACTAATTGCATAAAAGACCCACAAAAAAATCAACAAAGAAACAGAAATTGGAATTCCATCAATATGTAATTTTTGGGAAACCTATAAAGAAAGTCAAATTCCATTGCAAAAATTGAATCACCGAAGAGCAATTAAAGTTGACATTGAAGCTCAAAAAGATCTGAGATTGTAACTTGGAACCATGTGAGGAATAAAAAGCATTTAGCCAAACAAAAATCATTTCTTCTATGAGATCAATTTGGCAAGATGGAATCAGTTTTGCAGAAATTTCAAAAAGTTTTTATGTTTTTTTTTTAAGAATTGCTAAAATTTGGTGGAGATATATTTAATAGCTAATTCTTTAAATTACCCACAAGTACATACCCACTCACCCCTATAGTGTCCCAAAAAAATTTATTTTCTCCAAATGCCACATGGGCAAAGGTCGCCCAAAATTCTTGGGCAACTATCATAAAATAGTGTCAAGTGTCCATATCATTGGCCCTACCATGTATTTACATAGTACTAGTTATACTAGGTACTTTCTTGGACGAATGGGGCCTATATTACTTGGGAGACTTGTCTTTTCTTGTCTTTTTGTGAAAAAATATAGTCTTTTTTTATTATATAATAGTACATATTTGTAGGGCGACTGGGTCCCACTCTTGTTTATTCTTGGGCGATTGGTTAGGTAGAGAATACTCTTTTATATATTTTTTATTCTATTGCTACTTGTGGCATACAAAAATACACTTTATATACCAAAATACACTTGAATACAAAAATACACTTTATACTTATTAATAAATTTAATTACATAAATACACTTTATAATTTTGAATACATTTAAAAAAAAAATATATATTCTCACTTCACACCTTCACCTCCTACTCAAACCCTCACACTTCACCTGCTACTCAAATTCTCACACTTCCCTGCTACTCACACACTCACACTTCCCTGCTACTCGAACCCTAACTGATAAACGCGCAATCACATATTTGAGTTCATCACATTTACACACGTAAGGCCAGTAACTGATAAAACCCACATTCGATCAAAAATGAGACTGATCAATCAACACCGAAACCCTAATCGATCAAAAAGGAGACTCTTTATCTACTCATTCGAAAATATTTGACGAGAAGGTAACAGTAGATCTAGATTAGAGCATATTACAACGATTAGAGGTTTGTTGAATGCAAATAGAAGCAACTTGTTTAGGAAGAAGGTATTTGGGCCATGGTTAGACATCTCCCCCTTTGCTCCTGATAACCATTTGCTAAATTGTTTTTATCAAAATCAGGTTAAGGTCCTAGAAAGTGATGATTGCCCTTCCCTTAGTTTTAAAATAGGTGATAATGTGCTTGAGTTTGGACGTGGACAATTTTGTCTTATAACCAGCTTTCTTTTTGGGCATGTTGCGAAAGAAGAAACTGACGTAGGTCGTATTGTTCATGGTCTAACACTATAGTCCATTATGTGATCGATTGTTTCCTCAAAACAAAGCCCGTAGGACCAAGAAAATAAAGGGTGATAAGTTTTTGGCACTGATGAAGCCTGGTCAAGCGTGGGATTCGTTATCTGATGCTGATGCTGTTAGGGTTTGTTTGTTGGTAATTGAAACTTGTTTATTCATTGGTCGTGAAGGAAGGTTCTACATTCCGGATCACATGCTGACAATGATTAAGGATTTTTCTATTTGGAATTCTTATCCATGGGGTGAGTATATATGGGCACATTTGTATAAAAGAATGTTGAATGTTGTACAGAAGCATAGTGAGCTTGAAGCGAAGAAGCCGGTACAAAAATCACCAAAGAAAGATCAAACATACAATCTACATGGATTTGTATGGGCCCTCAAGGTGAGATTTTATTTGTAACATGCGGTTTTTCTACTTGTATATAATTATCATGCTTAATATGTCTAGCTATACATTTGTAACATGCCGTCCTTTCTTGTAATGTGTGCCAACCTTTCCTTCAGTCAAGTCTAAACATATATATTTAAACTGGTTTTAGATTGCTTTCTTGCCTGGCAGTCTGCAAACATAGTTATGATTGTGATTGAGAACACGTTGATAATCGGTTAGATTAATATGATTGTGATATTTAATTCTAGTTTTAGATTGATTTCTTGCCTGGCAGTCTGCAGACATAGGCAAACAAGACATCATCCAACTCCACTTCAGCATCGACATCGCTATAATCATGATGTTATATAATTAATTTTTAGAAATGTTAACTCTAGTATCACGTGTAAAAGATAAATGGTTGACTGACTTCACTCTACTTGCAAACAGAAATAAGAAATTACCATCATAACTGGTATAGTTTACTTTCTTGCGTGCGAGTATGCAATTAGAATCCTTCCGTGCCTAAGTTTAGGTATTTGTTAGGAAGTATGCAATTATAAACCTTCCGTGCCTATGTTTGCTGCGTTTTTCAGATATGGATTTTGGAAATGTACCCTGACAGCTCGCAGTGGTGGAGCAAAGACCCTACAAAACCCCACATGGTTTAGCCTGGTCAAAATTTAATACCTTTGACAAAAAACATTACTCTCTTCTATTTGATCCGGTAAGTAAACCCTGTATATACCCCAAAATTAGTCTTGTCTTGTTTGTTTCTATTGCATTCATCATATCAGCTTTGTTTGTTTCTTTTCTAGGATTTTAAACCATTAAAGAAGCTGGTTCCAAGAAATGACGAGCTGGTCCGTTCGTGGTACATTCGTAGTATGAATTATATCCGAGGACTACAATTGTAACTTGTGGATACAAGATATGTATTGGTTGATCCAGTGACAGTTGAAGAAGAGAAAGAATTTACGGATGTTGGTGGTGATGTAATTGAAGCGGATGTAAACATAGCTAATGATATTCCGGATGTTGATGGTGATGCAATTGAGAATGGTGCTGACATTGGTGATCATGGTGGGGAAGGAGCCGGAAGTGGTGCTGGATATGGTGTTGCTGGAGGAGCTGGTGGTGCAGGTGGACACGGTGGTTTTGGTGTAGGTGGAGCTGCTGCGGGAGAGACTGGTGGAAGTGGATATGGTGATGGAGGGGCTGGTGGAAGTGGATATGGTTATGGAGGTGGTGGTGGAGCAGGAGCTGGTGGGTCACATGGTAAACATGAGGAAGCTATTGGTACTGAGATTGGTCAAACAGGCCGGAAAACTAATATTCTGGATGTTTATGTTGATGTCATTCAACGGGAGGCATAGAAAGATGAGACTGTGAAGTAAACTCCCGTGGTGCTGAATGAAGATGTTCCAGAGGCTCATAATGTTTTAGACGAGGCTGAAGTGTTACCAAAGTTAGATAGATATCAGATTGAAGCTGACGTTAATTCTATTAATTCAACAGTCAGAGGCATAGAAGAACGTGTAGAAGACTTTGATGTATCACACCTATTACGTGAGCTAGACATTGTTAAACAAAGAATTGGGGTGATTTGGAAGTTCATGAGGATGTGTTAGGAGTAAAATTTGAACAAAGAATTGGGGTGATTTGGAAGTTCATGATGACAAGTCACAAGTTGTTGTTGATCACAATAAGGTATGAATACAACTTAGATGCATTTTTTGCGTAATTTATTCGTTTTCAATTCATTTTATTTGTATAAGCATTTACCAATTTGTATACCTGGTTTGAATTGCAGACTGTTTGCCCAGATGTGCATGCCGACACACCTGTGAAGGCCAGTGTTGTTGAAGACGAGGATTTTTTAGTGCTAGATGTAAGTGTTGACTTGCTGTGGACATTCCGACCACTAGATGCCGATTAGCCTATGGTTGTAGGTAAATTGTTAGCAGGCTATGATTGTTAATTAATTATGCCAAGTTTTTGTGTTGTTTTTTATTGTTGAATGGCGGATTACCACTGATTATTATTTAACATTGTATACCCAATTTTTTTAACTAGTATTTGATGGAAAGAGAATTCTTTTACCAAGTTGGATGTTGTTGAATGCCCAAATCATACACATCATAACATAAACCTTGAAAATATGACAATGTTCCTGAAAATCATTCAACCTAATATAACAAACACAATGAAAAAGATAACAAATACCAAAGCTAACAATAACATAATTCTATCATGAACTTTTGATTTAGTCTTTAACTCCTTCATCTCTTGTTCTAACACTCCAATAATTTTGAGTGAATCTTTCGAATTGGCCACAACACTTTCTTGTTGAGTTATAAGAGACTTTTTCTCTTCATGCTCTCGCCAAAACAAGTCTTTGTAGTATTGTGACGGGAGGTCGGGGTCAAGAAAACCATAAACTCCACATGCTCTTGTAGGACATCCTTTGAACCTTCTTCATGGGTTCGTATGCATCCAAGATACTTGTACAGGTAGTGGATATGGCGGACGACAATTGCAATGTGTCATATTAGCAACATCATAGTATTCGTACTGGTTCCTACGATATGACCTACTGGAGGAGGAAGTTGAATTCATGAATTCTCTATTTTTTGGTAAAACATAGGGAAAGGTATGTGATAGAAGAAGGTGTATAATGTGAGCCTCTATTTATATTGGGATGCACATAAATACGCAAGTACAAGAGATGGTTGATGAACATAAATGAACTAGTACAAGAGATGGTTGATACACTTAAATTTTTATGGCGAACTAGTACAAGACCTGCTTCAAACCATTTGACATTTGAATACAAATGAAACAAGTCATAGGGAGGAAAGTTAAAGTGCAGGGAATACCAAAAAAACAAGACACTTGAAACCATTGGACATTTGAATACAAAACAACAACCTCATTACACGTGTAGGAAATTTAAAAACATATTACAACAACCTAAATTCAAGAGCAGCAAATTTAAAAACATAATAATTCAAAATAAAACAAATAAAAATGAAGTGCAGGAAAGCTAAAAACATTAGATTTGATCCTTCATTCTTGATAGCAGCACATCCCAATTTGTTTCGGATTTGTAAATCCAAAAGTCTTCAGGTTCCGCTATCCCATACTCTATCTTCCACAACAACTCCTCATGTTCTCGGTCTTGCCTCATTCTCTCCTCCATTTCTCTTTCAGCTCTATCCTCTTCGTCTAGTGTTTCCTTTAATGCTTCTTCGTCTAATCAAGCATGAATTTCCTGCTCCTTAGTAACATAGTCATCACCATCCAAACTTCCATGTAATACACTTTCCTTATAAAATGCTTCCCCATATATTTCCTCTAACGATTCTTCACATGTTTCCTTCAACGGCTCCTCACATATTTCTTCTACTGCTTCCTCACCAGTTTCCTTCACCCTTCACCAAATGTTTGCTTGACCACTTTGGCTCCCACCACGTCTTTCAAAGGTGCTGTTTAAAAAAAAATAATCAATGAGAGAATGAAAACTGAGTTTATAAATTTAAACCAATAACATAAGCAATGTGTTTACCTTTAGACTTTTCTACAAATGAGAGAATGATGACATAAAGCTATACGACAATGTATATATAATGAACAAATACAAGGGAATGCAATACTTATTATCTTGGGCGACTATGTAGTTGGCTTTATTTATTATCTTGGGCGACTAGATAGTTGACCTATTTTATTATCTATGGGCGACTTTGTAACTATTTCATGTGACCTATATAAATGAACAAGTACAAGAATATAAATGTACAAGTACAAAGGGGGGTTGATACACATAAATGTGTATGTCAATTGCTAGGTAAATACACTTAAAATGCAATAGGATAGTGTTTATGCTATTTTTCTGCAAATAAAAAACAAATATGAGTAATGTGGACAGTTCTAAGTTTAAGGTGATTTTAGTGCATCCATCATTGAAGCATGTAGTTACACTACCAAAAGACATCAGTTCCAACAACCTAGTGGCGTACGTCAAGAAAAAGGTGGACGCCGCGAAAGAGAAAGAAAATTCTGCTGTAAGGTTGTTTTACAAAGATGGATCCCTGGCATTGGACGTTGTTGATGATGATGACGTCCAATACTTCATACATGAAGTTTGTTGTAAGAACGAACACGTTCAGAAACTATTCGTATCAATAACAGAACAACCTTCAGAGGTAAAATCATCTTCTGCTTCTAATCATATATCATTCGATCTTAATGTTCTGTTGTTACCCGAACAATTTCATTATCCCACCCCAAAAGTTGAACAATATTCTTTTCACCAACAAGATGATTCGCTTCCTAAATGGAAAAAAAACTCATTTAAAAATATGCCCATGCCACCTAATGCCCCAAATCCAGTCATTAAAAACATCCATCCCAATAAAAATGATACTAGTTTTTACAAGTATAGGAATTTTTTAATAAGGCAGAATGCATGTTTGTTATTGGAAATAAATCATTAATAGAAGACTTTAAATACATAGTTATTAAATATGAAAGCATGAGATACAACGTCAAATGTACAAAAGAAGGGTGCCCATGGAATATATACACCCGAAAAGTTAAAGCGGGTTTGCAGAATCAGTGATTCGCAGTAGGGGATGATGAAAAAGGAACCACCATTTCCTTCAATACCAAGATTCTGAAAGTTCTTGGAAGCAACTTTGTAGAGTACAAGAGTCGTAGCCCATCCTTCCGGTTTCTAAACTTCAAGTAACGGGGCGCTGTTATCATCGAATCCAATTAATTTGAGTTCGCAAAGGGTAGGAATGGTAAGTAGACATTAAATTATGCTATGGTTCCGCCAACCACCGTTAACATCCATAGACAGAAAACTGATGCGAAGATTGCGAACCTTCACAAGAAAGTTTTACAATCCTCTAGGCAGTGTACCTAACTGTTGTAGTGTAGTATAGGTAAGTCCGGGGGATTGATTGTTCTCTAGGGGAATAGTTTCGCAATAGTTGTGGAAAGGTCGAAGTGTATGTCGAGATAGGTCTAGAGGTGAGAGATGATTCTTTTTGTATTTTTATATTTTAATGAAAGTAGGTAAAAATCTCCGGTTTTGAAAGAGTGGGCGGAATTAGTTGCAAGTCAACTAACCCAAAACTAATTATAAAACTAAAATAAATAAAAATAAATGGAAAAATAATTTTGGTGACTTCTTATGATAGGGAAAAGCGTGTTCACTTAGATTTAATTACTCCCTAGTTATTACCTACTGATTTGTCGAATTGTCATGTCCTTGTTTTAATTGAAGCATTGTATTCCTTAATATTGGTCGTGGGGAGGTGCCGAAGTCCCCAAATCTATGAATATTAGTCTCCCCTAAAACCCTTAAAGTCTATTAAGTTTTCTAGGATATACAAGCCGCAATTCACGCAATAAATACAACGAGAAAAACCAATAGTGCACTCTATGGTTGCGTTTTCTAAGACGTTCAAGCTAACACATATAAGAAACTAGCCAGTTTTCTTAGCCGAACGCGAGGCAATCAATTAAAAAAGAGATGACAAATCAATTATGAACAACTAGGTTTCATTAGATCTAAGCAAACACTAATTAATTTAAGTTAGCATGTTAAAGCAAAGAAAAGATAAACCCTACTCCAAGATGTTACACGAATTAATGAAAACATGCGAAAGTATGTATAGTTTTACAACTGTGACGGCGTCACTTGCAAAGTGTGGCGCCGTTAGCTCGTCTCCAATTAGGTTTTCGTATTCTCCAAGTCGCCGTTGTGACGGCATTGCTTAGGATCTCTAACGCCGTCATGTGATGTCTGACGCCGTCCCTTAGTAAAACTTCTGGGCCGTCTCTTGTTAACTTTGTACCAATTTTTGGTCTTCAAATGCACCTGACGCCGTCAGGTTATAAGGTCTTCAGATTTGACCGAGGCGTCTTTTGTTAATTCTGAGCCAAGAATCCATCTCCATTTACAAGTGACGGCGTCACGTTGTAATGTGTGACGCCGTCAGACTCCTATATCTGACAGAATTTGGGACTTCGTCGTTTTCTTCACTTTTTCGTCAAAATAAGCCATAAATGTGCCGAATTCCAGATTTTTCGTCCCATGTACCTAAAATGCAGAAAGAAACGATTTAGGGCAATATTTGATCATATTAATACGATTTCGGCCTTAAATGACCCCTTAAAAAGGTAAAAAATAATTCCTCATCAAATATCTCTACACTTGGAATTTGCTTGTCCTCAAGCAAATATGCTTTAATCCTAATCGATTTACAAGTTAGGGGTCATTTAACATTAATATAAAAGTAATTACAACATACAATCGTTCCACGTTAGTCGTAACAAGCACGAAAATTATATACTAGCACCTCACATAAAGTGTTTGGATTCTCACAGCTCTTGGGTGTATAAAGTTATATAACATATGGAAACGGTAAAATAAAACACTCTCTAGCTGTCATAGCACATAGATTATCATAGGCTTGAGAACAGATCAAACCTCCACCACTTTGGCGTAAGCACCTAGGATAAACTATCAAAGATGTCTTTTAAAAGGGTTGTAACGTTAGGTGTAAGGGTATGGAAAACATGGTTTTGTTGGATATAGGGAATTTTACTGGTGGCAAGTCAATTATCTTGGTCAATTACATGTATAATGAGGTGTTGCTAAGCCAATACTCGACTCTTTTTGTATTTTTCTTGACACTTTCTTGACTAAAACAAAAATAAAAGATGGGATGGTAGTCCGTATGTTTTTTCTCTTTTCTTTTTCTACTTTTTTTTCTTCTTTTTATCGTTTTTTTTTCTTTCTTCTTTTTATATATATATATATATATATATATATATATATATATATATATATATATATATATATATATATTTTCATACACTCTTGCCATACAATCCAAAATAATACATCATTACAAAGGGATTACTTGCAACCTCTCTACACTTAAACTTTTACATAAATGAAAACTAACTAACGACCCGAGTTAAGAAAATCAAAACACTTGGAGTACTTTAAACATTAATGTATATATGGGGGTAATAACATTGACATTCTTCCCCATTACTCCATAACAACTAGTACTTTACCCATGAATTTCAATCGTCCCAAAACTGTATTCACAAGATATGACTCGACTTAGCAACCTGGTAATCAATTAGACAATTAACAAAGGGTTTAACAAATAAGTTGTAACAATAATGCACTAAAAATGAGTGCATACAAGGTAGGCTAAGGCGATTTGGGTGTACATTTGGGGGTGGATTGTAAACAATGCTTTTCATTAATATTTTGGAATCCACCAAAATATCACAAGAACCGCGAAAAGGATAGGCTCTGAGGGGTGTACTAGGGGTATCGTGTACTAAAAATGAGTACATCGCAAAGGTGTGGGAAAATTACTTGACCAATGTAACCAACGTAATTATAAAACAAGTTTAAAACAAGGGTTATCTTAATGCCTTTTATCATTTATTAAATCTTAAATAAATGAATGTAGTCTCACTAGCGATCTCGGGATGTATCACAAACACAAGTTCTAGAATCTATATACTACCGGTACACTCATAAGCATCAAAGGTAAATGCTTTTTCCTATAGATCTAAAGGCGAACCTCACATTTTTTTGGGGTGGAAATTTTTGAGTGGTAGGGTTTTTGTGCTAGCTATATAATTCCTATCCATGAGACGCTTATTAAAACTAAAGTTTCACTCGTATATGTTGTAAAAAATTTTAAATTTGGTGCTAAAATTGCCCTAACAAATATCTCTTTTAGTTTATTACACATTTACTATAAAACAAAACAAATATCAAGCGAAGTTATAGTTTCTAAGGTATCCTATTTTACCCTCCTTACACTTAAATTGAACATTGTCTCCAATGTTCTTGAAAAGTATCAAAGTTATGATATAGGGAAAAATAAAATAGATGAAAGAAACTAGTACTCCCCTGATTTGCTCGGCATGGGCGATGTGAAAATATGGTTAATTCCTCCTCCAAGAAAATAAATGCAATAAGTGCTCATCATACTTCATCTTTTATCTTCTTGTCCAATATAACCTGTAATTCACTAAGAAAACAAACACGAAACCTCGCATAAAATCGGGGGTAAGTATATATAAAAACTAAATCCTAGAAAGCAAAGTAAGATATAATGCTTGCAATATAAATGTTTTACAGATTCCTGAAAATTTAAAATTCTAAAAATTTTCAGAAATTAAGTTCCAGAAGAAAAACAAAATCCTGGCAAACTGTACTGCTACAGTGCCTGACACCATCGGGTTGAAAACCTGACGCCGTCAAGATAGACCTGACAGTATTTTTGCGTTTTATTTCTGGAAAATTTTGGAAAAATCCCATAATTAAAACCTAAAAATTCTGTAAAACATTCATTGTGGCTAGATACAAGCATTTGACTCGAACACACACATGAATATATGCTTATCATGAACACACACATGAATATATGCTTATCATTCATTGTTAACTTCCATGTTTGAATTCGTTCTTATAAACAAATATAATCTTCCCTACACTCATCTTTTTGTAAAATACCTTTATATACATTTTAGACGAGGTTAAAAACAAAATAAAGCATTTTCACAATTATATTCAAAACATGAAAGATTAAGCAATGATGATAAGACATATATATGACTCAAATAAAAATAAAAATCCAACAAACAAACCATTAAAAGGCTTGGGTTGCCTCCCAAGAAGTGCTTTTCTTTATTAACGAGTCTTATAGCTAGACTCAAAGTCATGGCCTACGTTTTCTTGCACAACTTATGTGCCTATTCAAACTTCTTAATCCAACCTTCATCACGCCTATATTCCAGGCCTAGACCTAAGCAACCCGAATAATAAGTCCATTTTCTTCCATAATAAACATAATCATCAATTTTATCATCTTTAACTTCATAGGCTCGAATTACATCAACTTCTAATTCCCCAATGTCCTTCAACTCTTCCCTCTTATGGGGTATCATAAAAGTGATCTTTTCTACTCCATTAGTAAACTGAACTATTCCTTCATCACGATCACAATGCATTTTAGACACTTCTACAAATGGTTTTCCTAGCACGATCTCACCTAAGTATTAGTCTATGATACTTCTAACATTTTCTAGGATTATGAAATCACATTGATAAGTGAAATTTCCCACAAAGATATATAACCCTTCAACTCTCCCAACAAAATGGCACAATCGATTAGGGTAATAAGGATCTTCTCTAGGGTTCAACTTTTCATTCATGATCCAATTGTAATAGAGCCTAGACATAATATTCATAGGTGCTTTTAAGTCAATGTATGTGTGCTCTCTATGCATATAACCAACCATGCAACGGATTTTGATATTCATATAATTGCGCTTCCTAATACATGGTTTCTTCCTATATTTCAAGGGACAAGGGTACTTTAAAAGGAGCTTATGGTAGGCCAATTCCTCATATGTTGGAAAGAAATTCCTAAAAACCTTATAGTCATCATCTAGTTCTTCTTCCAAGTCATTACTAGGGGTAGTGTTATCAGTACAAGGATTGGTTCTAAATTCAATTTCTCTCTTAATTAACTCATTAATCTCCCTAAGTTCATTGATTTCCCTTTCAATTCGGTCACATAACGAAGTAATTGCCTTGGGTGGAAAGAATCGAGCGAGGAAACAAGAAGTGAGATCATCCCAAGATGGGATAGATCCCGCGGGTAAATGCCATAGCCAATGACTAGCTTGGTCACGTAGAGAGAATTGGAAGAGACGCAAACGTGTTGTCTCTTGAGTGGCAACATCAAGGTCTATGGAATCTATGATTTTAAGGAAATCCTTGAGATGTTGGTTTGGATCTTCGAAACGAAGTCCATGGAATGCACATCCGCTTTGCACCAACCGGATGGTGTCAGATCGCAAGGGAGACACATTGGATCTTTGGGGAAGCTCAATGGTGTTTCGATAGCCTTGGTGGCTTGGTTTAGAGTACTCACCTAGAGTACCGGCTCGAGGTGGGTCTTGGTGTGGTTGTTCTTGGTGGGGTTGCTCTTGGTGTAGTTGGTGAGCTTGGTGTGGTTGGTTTATGGGGTCGAAGATATTATCATTCACCATGATGGCAAATGATATTGATTACGAACAAAGGGAACGAAGAAAAGATAGTCTACAAGAAAGCTACTAAAAAGAAAATAAAAATCTCACTTGATAGGAATCTAGTGAGCAGACCTAAACGAGATAGAAATCAAACCTAAACTATTAACTATTCCCCGGCAGCGGCACCAAAAACTTGATGCGAAGATTGCGAACCTTCGCAAGAAACTTTTACAATCCGCTAGACAGTGTACCTAACCGTTGTAGTGTAGTATAGGTAAGTCCGGGGGATTGATCGTTCTATAGGGGAATAGTCTCGGAATAGTTGTGGAAAGGTTGAAGTGTATGTCGAGATAGGTTTAGAGGTGAGGGATGATTCTTTTTGTATTTTTATATTTTTATGAAAGCAGGTAAAAATCTCGGGTTTTGATAGAGTGGGCGGAATTAGTTGCTTGTCAACTAACCCAAAACTAATTATATAACTAAAATAAATAAAAATAAACTGAAAAATAATTTTGGTGACTTCTTATGATAGGGAAAAGCGTGTTCACTTAGATTTAATTACTCCCTAGTTATCTCCTACTGATTTTTTGAATTGTCACATCCTTGTTTTAATTGAAGCGTTGTATTCCTTAATATTGGTCGTGGGGAGGTGCCGAAGTCCCCAACTCTATGAATATTAGTCTCCCCAAAAACCATTAAAGTCTATTACTTTTTCTAGGATATACAAGCCGCAATTCATGCAATAAATACAACGAGAAAAACCAATAGTGTACTATACGGTTGCGTTTTCTAAGACATTCAAGCTAACGCATATAAGAAACTAGCCAGTTTTCTTAGCCTAACGCGAGGCAATCAATTAAACAAGAGATGACAAATCAATTATGAACAACTAGGTTTCATTAGATCTAAGCAAACACTAATTAATTTAAGTTAGCATGTTAAAGCAAAGAAAAGATAAACACATAATCAAACAATACATAGACGTATCGAATGATTGAAGGAATAACTTATCTTTATTGAAACATGAAGTTCAAGGGCTGTAAAAGCCTCACAATAGCTGCTAAAATCGTTCACAAAACCCTACTCCAAGATGTTACACGAATTAATGAAAACATGCGAAAGTATGTATAGTTTTACAACTGTGACGGCGTCACTTGCAAAGTGTGACGCCATTAGCTCATCTCCAATTAGGTTTTCGTATTCTCCAAGTCGCCATTGTGACGACGTTGCTTAGGATCTCTGACGCCATCATGTGATGTCTGACGCCGTCCCTTAGTAAAACTTCTAGTCCGTCTCTTGTTAACTTTGTACGAATTTTTGGTCTTCAAATGCACCTGACGCCGTCAGGTTATAAGGTATTCAGATTTGACCGAGGCGTCGTTTATTAATTCTGAGCCAAGAATCCATCTCCATTTTTAAATGACGGCGTCACGTTGTAATGTGTGACGCCGTCAGACTCCGATATCTGACAGAATTTGGGACTTCGTCGTTTTCTTCACTTTTTCGTCCAAATAAGCCATAAATGTGCCGAATTCCAGATTTTTCGTCCCATGTACCTAAAATGCAGAAAGAAATGAATTAGGGCACTATTTGATCATATTAATATGATTTCGGCCTTAAATGACCCCTTAAAAAGGTACCAAATAATTCCTCATAAAAAAACATAGTGGTCATCCCCATTTATGTTTCTAGAAATAACTACGTTGTCTCTTAGGTTAGAAACATAGAATTGTAAAGGAAGTTGGACTAATAACTGGTCGAGTATGTCTAAAACTTGGAAACGATGGATCACCAAGTCAAAAGAAACAATCATATAGCTCTTGTATGAGCTACCATCATTAGCCAATAACCTTTCATAACCACACCAGAAGATATGCCCACCAACGACAGCTTGACTTGCCTTTTTTAGTCGGATTGAGTGAGGAGGAAAAAACTGAGTTTCTAACATCTTCCATTCTTTTGAGGAGAATGTGAAAAGTAAAACACACCATGGATATTGAGGATTGAATGGGTATGCAATCTTTAGAATTGTTGGGTCAAGGTTGTCTGGACGAACTCCAAAAGCCAATAGACACTTTTCATATTCTTGTATAGTTGTCACATAAGGGACAAATGTTCCCTCTGAACTTCTGATCGATGGGTTCCAAACAAAAGCCATGTAATCAGGGACAACTGGTCCATACGAAAAGCCCTACACTCCGTGGGAAAAACCAATAGGTTTCAAGTCAGAATAAGATAGGTTTGAAGTCACATATGTTGTTGAAAACTAGAACCGGGGGGGGGGGTTGAATAGTTTTACCGGTTTTTAATTTGTTTTAAAACTTTACTTGTGAAAAACTTTGATTCGATTCTTTGGTGAAATCTGTTGTTCCCTTTACACAATTAGAATTAACTACAAAGTTAAGTTAATCATGTTCCATGACTGAGTAATGTATTGATTAACAAAGTAAAATAAGTAAAATGTAAATGATAAAAATAAGAGATTTTCAATGATTAAATTCTTATTAGAAGTTAATCAAAAGAATCTATACCCAAGTGTTCGCGGGAAAAAACACTTGGGATTGAAATGACAAAGTATGGTATTGTCTCCTCACTAAACTTAAGCTAAGCTTAAGTGGCAACTATAAGGAACCACTGAGCTATCTGAGGGACTAGGTTGCTCTTTGGGGGAGAAAAAGTGGTTTGTGAATGTATAAGCATTAATTGCACAACCTTGTCCACTTTTCTCCCTTATGAACCTATTTATACACAAGTATAAAAGAGCACCCGTGACTTAAAAGGCAAAAAGAATGACCTAAGCTAATTAGGAAAAAATATTGATGTATTTTTTCCCTGTTACAAGAACCCATTTTGTGTATAAGACAATTGTGCTTTCTGAGTAATAGTGATGACACTGTTCTTGTTCTAAAGCTTTTCAGGGAAAGTTTGACTTTGGCCTGATAAGGACTTCTCCTTATCTCTTCAAATCTTTCCCGCCTTTCTTTCAGACTTCAAGTTCTTTAGTCTTGGTCTTCAGTCTTCAAACTTCATTCTTCATAGTTGTTGAGGAGACTGGGGT
This sequence comes from Artemisia tridentata subsp. tridentata, assembly GCA_021014915.2. NCBI lineage: Eukaryota > Viridiplantae > Streptophyta > Magnoliopsida > Asterales > Asteraceae > Artemisia > Artemisia tridentata. The sequence goes on along the minus strand of CP139502.1, from coordinate 177,450,899 downwards.
TCAGTGAGTTATTGTCATCATTCACTGAACCCATTATCTTCTTCTTTGGCTTAGGTGCCACTCAGGGAGTTCCGCCTCACTGAATGGTGAATCCTTCTTCTTAGACTCTTCCTAAGCATCCTGAAGATAACTCACTGAGTGACTGTTCACTCAGTGACCTGAGAGCGTTTAAGGTTGTTTGACACTTAGTATAATTTGTATTCAAATCCTTGTTTTAGGACGCTTGGGTACTGAATGAACCCAACAATCTCCCCCTATTTGGATATAAATTAAGCCTAAGTGTTTGATCAGTGTAAGTGAGCAAATTGGGCTTCTTCTTACACTGAATATACTAGAAAGCAATTAAAGGACACTGATATAACAAAACATGGGCCATCATCTTATTCATATTCATTACATCAGTCCTATCATCTAAACATAATACTCAGGGAAATGTACTCAGGCTTCCATAATTCCCATAAGTTCCAATTTAGCTTTCTTAGACACCAACTTCTCCTTGTCGGGTCTTTCACTCATCATCTTTTCCATCAACCTTATGAACTCTTCATTCTCAGGGCTCTTCACATGAAGTGCCATCAGCTTGTAGGCCAGAAGAGTTATTGTTTCCACTAGATGTATATCACTGACTCTTTGGAATCCTTGTTGGCCAAACTCACCAATGAAGAAGATACCAAACTCAGGGTACTTGATCACTTTATTGGGAATGAACTTGACACCTTCAAGAGGAGTTCTATTGCAGTGAAGAGCAGCTATAAATTGTTCAGGTTCTTGGCCTATAGCTTTCCTCTTCTTCCCTGTGGTATGAGTTGGTTCAGGGATTGTTAGTCCCTGAGAAGCAAGTACTTCTTGATGATCGATCCCTAAGCTCTTGGCCACTTTTTCCAGTTCCTCATATTTGTTATTCAGAGCAGCCAGAAGGTCAGGGACACACCTGTTCTTCTTCTTCTTCTTCCTCAGGATGGGCCCCATCATGTCCCATTCCTTGATCCCATATTCTGAGAACTTGAAAGGCTTATTCTTCTTAGTCTTCCTTGGTTCTCTGTGAAATGTTATGGCTATGGGATCAGTGTTGGCATGGATGGTCATGTTAGTAATGGGACCTTCACCCTTTGTCTTCGTCATGGCCCATACTTACCTCTCATAGTTCTTCCTATTTCTTTCAGTGTTTAGCTTGACCTTCAGATTGTGTTCTTTGATTCGGTCAGCCTGAAGTTTGAGGAACTGTTCCCCCCTGATATTTTGCTCAATTTCCCTGATGATTTCCTTAGCCACTTCAGTAATCACTGGCCTACTGAGTCTTTCATCCTTGAGCCTTTCCTCTTCATCTAAATCTGCGGCCACTTCTTCACTGGTTCCCTTGAATCTTCTCCCATCATCTAATATTATTTCCATGAACACTGGTGCATCAGGGTCAGGACGCACTTCTCTTGGTGCCTTTACCAACTTGGGAGGTGAATCTTCAGTCTCCATGATTCCCTTCCCTTTGTTAGTGGGAGGGGGTGTACTGAAGGAGGCTTCAGGGAACTTTGTAGTTGTTGTTGCTTCAGTTGTTATAGGAGTGGTAGCAACTAACAAGTGTTGAAGAAGTTGAGGTTCCTGGCATGAAGCTTTGAAGAGGAACAACTTCAGTGATACCTTCAGCTGCAGGTTCAGGAACTGGTTCATCAGGTTTCTCCCCCTCAATAGATGCTGGAGCTTCAGTGTAAGCATCTGTTGACTGAGGAGCTAGGGGAACTTGAGAGGTCTGAAGAACTGTCAGTATGGTGGAGACCATGTTCTTGATTTCCGTGGTCTCGTTCTTCAGGGAGGATATGTCTGTTGCCATGGTGACTTGAGCTTCGGAGAGTTGAGTGACCCTGGTGGTGTAATGATTGACCAGCTCATTATATTTAGCAGAGAGCTGGTCAAGGGCTGATGAAATTTGAGTCAGGCATCCCTGGGTATCAAAGACTGACTTCTGAATGGCTTCTTGCTGAGACCTGAGAAGTGTAAGATCCACCTCCTTGAGGAGCCTGAGAAGCTCAGTAATGTTAGAAGAGGTGGTCTTCTGAGAATTCATGAACTAAGTCAGCTTGGTAAGGAGAGCTGGATCATATTTGAACTCTTCTTGAATTGCACGGAGAGACTGCAACAACTGGTTGAAGCGCGTCCCTTGTTCAAGTCCCAGTGTCTCAATGGCGGTCTTTAGGTCACTGATATGCTTATCAGTGAAAGCAGTGACCTGATGAAGTGAGCCTTCAACAGCAGCCCTGAAGTCGGCATAAGAGGCTGCTGCGTCAGTATGCTGATCCCATTGTTCCTTTATCATCTCATTGAAGAGGGCAGTGTTGGATTTTCTGAAGAACTAAACTAACTGCCTTTCAGTGAGGGGTAGAACATTGTCATACTTCAGCAAGTAGTCAGGAGTTGCAGGAGCAGGGTCTGAGGAGCCTGATGATTTGCTTGATGATGATGATGATGTAGGGTGGTGATTGGATTCTTGTTCCTCAGGAGGAGGAGGAGATGAGGATGGCTGTTCAGTGTGCTGAGGGGAGTTGTAAGTTTCAGTTTCCATGTCATCCCCAGCAACAAAAACCTCATCATCCCCAAAGTCGACCATTTCTTCTTCTGATTCTTCATTGATTAGCATCTGGAGATCAACAAGAGTAGGAACCAGGTTAATATCCGGCTCCCCCTCAGAAGAGGGCTCGCCTTTGTTTTGGCTAGGTCCTGACCCCTCTATTCTGGCAGACTGGGTTTTATCTGCCTGGTCCTTAGGGCCAGTTCCTGAGAGAAACACAACACCATGGGGGGGGGGGGGGGCGTAGGTTCCATATCAACGGGTGGTCGCATGTCCCCTGAGGTGCCTTTAGGGACAGGTGGGTTTGTTCCAGTACCATCACTAGGCAATGAGATGTTGAGGTCCCCCGTTCCATCAGGGTTGGTCTGCCTTGACGAAGATACAGGGATCGGTACTCCATGAGACTCTGATTGTGATTGATCAAAGCCGTAAGCAGGATGTGAAATGTTGGGGTCCCCCTTTCCACCAAGGTTGTGCTGCCCTGATGAAGATTTAGGGACCAGTCCTCCCTGAGACTCTGATTGTGATGTATCAGAGCCGTGAGCGGGATGTGAGAGGGTGTGGGTCCCCTTCTCGGTTGAGTAGTGCTGCTCTACTGAGGATTCAGGACCCTTTTCTCCCTCAGGCAAAGATGGTGATTGACGCATGTCTTCATCGAAAAGTGATTGGTAGATGGTTCCTGACTCCACTGACTTGTGTATGTCAGCAAAGTCTTTAGGAGCAGGTTTGCCCGAGGACACTGAGGGTGATTTCTCAGTGCCCTCCGTTGGCGGTTGTTCTTTGGCCAATTGGGTCTCTTCTGTGGGTGTCTCAGTGGGCTGGGCCTTTTTTAGCCTTTTTTTCTTAGGCTTTGAAGCAGAGGTCTCAGTGTTGAGTGGTTTGGGTTGAACCACCTGCCTGGACCCCTTCTTCTTCTTTTTCTTCTTCTCCTTCTTGGAAGGAGAAGGCACAGGTGATATGACATCCGCACCCTGAATGACCATCAACATGTATGTGGTCAGGGCGACTGGTGTAACCTTAGTGAGGTCTCTAGAGTAATTGGCCTTATGTAAGACATCAGGGTCAGATCTCTGTATATTGGGCCTAATGTACTCAGAGCCTAATAAGTCTTGAAGCACACAGGAAATAAACCTAGGGTAAGACATGTGTCTTTTCCTGGATTTCCCTGATAGCTTGACTATGAGGTCTTTGAAGATTATTTCTCCAATGTCAATTTTTCTACCCTCCAGGAGACTGAACACTATCATTTGTTGAGCAGTGTTCAATTGCTCCGTGGAGGACTTGTTCCCACCAAGGACCTGAATGACAAAGGTCATCAGTATCCTCTAGACTGCAGGAAACCATGTTTTAATGATGGGGGCTTTGGCCAATAAAGTCCCTGGGGCCACATCAGGATGTTTTTCGTCATGTGGCCCAAGTAACAACAATTTAGCTTTTACTTCACTTTCAGTGGGTTGAGGGGCAAATGTCTCAGTGTAAATCAAGGCCTGTGGCTTTGATAAAGGTCTTGTAATCAAGGGAGAGGGTTTTCCTCCCATTGTTCACTGAGAAGGTGATGATGGAGTCCTTGATGACATCAGGGTTGGTGACCACTGCTGTGCACCAAAACTCCCTCAAGTAGTCATGGTAGATGACTGGGGGTGTCTTGGTAAATTCCGTAGAGAGAAAGCAATTTTGCAGGTATTTTACCATATCCTTATAGGCCAGAAATTTTTCACGATAGGCAAAATTCCTCCCTACGACATTATTTTTGGTCAAATCCACGCCCTCTAGTTGGAATTCCACATTAGGAGCGCAGGTTATAACTTTAGAAGCAGCCATTATAAAAGAAGGTCTTGGTTTTGCAAGAAAAAGGTCTGGTTTTGAGGTTTAGAACACACACAAGTTTTGAGAAAAAAAGCAAGAGTTTGATTAAAATTTCAAAGCATGTGTGTGTTATTTTAAGTGTGGGTATTTATAGGGAAGTGGAGAGAGGGTTGTTTTTGCACAATAGCGAATTTTACTGAAAAATTTGAAAACTGTTTTGTAAAAAACTTTTGATATCCGCATTAAATGCCACCACTCCACTTTCCCGGGTTTTGCGCAACTGCCAAGGTGAACAGTTGTGCCGTCTGCAAAAAGTGCATTTTTCAGTGTGACGTCACCACATTAATATCAGAAGATATTGAATGTGAGGAGAGGCATTAAATGCCATGTGGGATATGTGGTGATGATGTGGGTGCCCAAGATGTGGATGCCAGAAGGGATAAGAACATATATTCCTATATTAAATAGGTGTTCAGTTACCAACCTCGGACATTTACTAACTAGATACTTAGAGCATTAAGTATAGCATTGAATGTCATTTGTTTGAGTCTTGAGGCCCTTGAATGACTTTCCATTCAGTGTGAGGATGTTCAGGGAAGGTTGTTGGGATTATTGATTTGATGATACAAAACAAGAAGAATGAAACATGAAGGACTTAATGTGACAAGAAGGAAAGTTACAAAAAGATGGAGGATTTGGAAGATTCTAGAAGAATATTTACTTTCCTAATTTTATTTGTTTCCTAATTGTCTTGTAAACCCTAATACTCTACTATATAAAGAGGAAATGGGTCATTAGTTTATGTATGCACAGAAAAGATGTAGACGTCTATGAAAGGGGTGTGTGTGTGTGTCTAGATGTTTCTCTTGTAAACGTCTAGATTAGTTTAGTCTCAAGGATCTTTGATCCCTGTTACTGTTGAGTAACCGTATTATATTGAGGCTAATGGTGATAATGAAGAAAAACCTTGTTCATAGTGATTTTAATTCTTTATTGAATATTCCGCTTTCATTATTATGTGTCCTAGATAATATGAGGTCTAAACAACCTAGAACTATAAACGATTCTACAAAGGTTATTCAGTGAGACATACGATTCTTATTCACTGAGAGATTTATTGAGTCAGGGACCAAAGGTTAAAAGAATGTACACTAAGTAGGATGGATGTAATCAGTGGACCGATTCTCAATATCCAACATTCCCAATTCAGCTTTCAGTCTTATGAAAGTTGGTTCATCCAATGGTTTGGTGAATATATAAGCTAGCTGATATTTAGTGGGAATGAAGTGTAATTCAATGTCACCATTCATGACATGGTCCCTGATGAAATGATATCTGATATCAATGTGTTTGGTTCTCTGATGAAGAACATGATTGTTTGAGATGGCAATTTCACTTGTGTTGTTACAAAAGATGGGAACCATCTTGTAATGGATGTCATAGTCACTGAGTTGACTTTTCATCCATAGCACATTTGTACAACAACTGGCTGCTACAACATATTCAGCTTCAGCTGAGGACATGGCAACTGATTGTTGTTTCTTAGTACTCCAACAGACTAGTTTACCACCAAGGAATTGACAGGAGCCTGAAGTACTTTTCCTATCCATGTTGCAGCCAGTATAGTCAGAGTCTGAGTACCATTTGAGATCAAAACCTGAACATTTAGGGTAGTACAATCCAAGATTTGGAGTACTTTTCAGGTACCTGAGGATCCTTTTCACAGCTGTGAGATGTGATTCTCTTGGGTCAAACTGATATCTGGCACACAAACAGACTGAGAATTGGATATCAGGCCTTGATGCAAGTAGGTACATCGGTGACCCAATCATTCTTCTAAAAAGTGTTTGATTCACTGGTTTACCAGCAAGGTCAGGACCAATTTTGTTTGGGGGAACCATTGGAGTTTTCACTGAGGCACAATCACTGAGCTCATACTTCTTCAGTAGGTTTCTAGAGTACTTTTCTTGACTGATGGAGGTTCCCTTATCAGTCTACTTGATTTGCAGTCCAAGAAAGTAAGTGAGTTCTCCCATCATGCTCATTTCAAATTTCTTTTCCATCAGTTTTTCAAACTGTTTGCAAAGTTTATAACTTGTTGAGCCAAATATGATGTCATCCACATACACTTGAACAAGAATGACATCTTGTTTTGTCCTATAGATAAACAAGGTGTTGTCTATCTTGCCTATGGCAAATTTGTTTTGGATGAGGAAGGTTGAAAGAGTTTCATACCATGCCCTAGGAGCTTGTTTCAGTCCATATAGGGCTTTGTCAAGCTTGCAGACATTGTCAGGAAACTCACTGCTTTCAAATCCAGGAGGTTGTTGAACATAAACTTCTTCTTTCAATGATCCTTTGAGGAAGGCACTTTTTACATCCATTTTATATACTTTGAAGTTCATGTAGGTTGCAAATGCAAGGAAGATCCTGATGGCTTCCATTCTTGCCACTGGTGCAAATGTATCTTCATAGTCAATGCCTTCTTGTTGATTATAACCTTTGGCAATAAGTCTGGCCTTGTTTTTAATGACTATGCCATTTTTATCAGTTTTGTTCTTGAACACCCATTTCATGCCAATGATAGAAACATCCTGAGGATATTTGATCAAGGTCATTACCTTGTTTTTGTCAAATTTTTCTAGTTCATCATGCGTAGCCTGAACCCAACTAGGATGTTTCAGTGCTTCTTTGACACTTTTAGGTTCAATGTTTGAGATGAAGTCTACAAATAGACATTCATTGGCTGAGGCTGCCTTAAGTTTAGCAGCCATGCTTCTAGTAAGCATGCCTTCAGTGGGCTCTCCAATTATGTTAACAAGTTCTATATCTTTAGACCTAGTCCAACTGTCCTGAGGTCTTGGATATTGATTTGAACTTGTGGAGGCCTGATGGGGTGGTGGTGTAGGTTCAGGTGCAGAAACTTGAAGATCTTCAGGATCTTAAGTATCTGACTATCCTGGTTGATCACTGAGATTGATTGGTTCCCGAGCACTTTGTTCAGACTGATTGATTTCATCAGTACCTGTTTGTGCTTCAACAAACTCAGTGATGGTTGGATAAGGAAGCTTGTGTGGGATGATGTAATTGGAAATATCAGCATCTACTTGATATTGAGTGGAAGGATTACTAACAGGATGATATTCATCTAGAGGATATCTTGATGAATCATCAATTCCTATCTCTTCCACTGAGGTGTTTGAGAATCTGATGGCTTCACTACTCTCATCAAAGGTGACATGGAATGTTTCCTCAGTTTGTTGTCTCCTTGTATTGAACACCCTGAAGGCTTTAGAGACAAGAGAGTATCCTAGAAAGTATCCATCATCAGCTTTTGCATCAAATTTCCCTAAGTGATCCTTGTGATTATGAATAAACACAGGGCACCCAAAGACATGAAAATAGCTGATGTCAGGGATTCTTCCTTTGAATAACTCATAAGGAGTTTTGCTATGTCTCTTGACAATGATGGATCTGTTTTGAGTACAACATGCAGTCTTAACTGCTTCGGTCCAAAAGTGTTTGGATAGAACTGATCCATTTAGCATTGTCCTAGCAGCCTCAATGAGTGTTCTATTCTTCCTTTCAGCAACACCATTTTGTTCAGGTGTGTAAGGAGAAGAGAAGTTTTGAGAAATTCCTTTCTCATCACAGAAACACTCAAGATCATGGTTTTTAAACTCAGTCCCATTATCAGTCCTGATTTGTTTGACTTTTATGTCATTTTGGTTTTCAATGTTCTTGACAAAGGACATGATTGTTTCAGCTGCCTGACTCTTTTTGGTCAGGAAGTAAACCCAAGTGTATCTTGAGTATTCATCCACAATGACCAGAGTATACTTCTCATGATTAATGGACCTAGGACTGATAGGTCCAAAGAGATCCATATGGAGGAGATGAAGGCAGCTTTTGATGGAGAAGTTTTTTTTTGGTTTTAAAGGATGCTCTATGATGTTTACCCTTTTCACAGGCAGAGCAAGGTTTTTCCTTTGAAAACACAAGTGATGGTAAGCCAAGGACCTTGTTTTGTTTGATAAGATTGTTTATGTTTTTGAAGTTCAGATGGGAGAGTCTCTTATGCCAAAGCCAGTTTAGAGTTTCAGTGGCTTTAGCAAAGAGACAAATTCCATTTTGAGTTAGAGTAGACATACCTAACACATAAACATCTTGTCTTCTTGGTGCAAGAAGAAATACTTCTTTATTTGCATTAAAGATGGTACCTTGCTTATCATCAAATTGAACTATGTATTTGGCATCACATAGTTGACTGACACTGATAAGATTGTACTTGAGACCATTAACATAAGCTATCCTAGTAAAAACTTTTCCACTACAGTTTACTGAACCATAACCTTCAGTGAGACATGATGAATTGTCAGCAAATACCACTTGAGGTCCTGGTTCCTCAACATATTTGTGCAGATATTCCTTCACACCAGTCATGCTCTTTGAACATCCACTATCTAGATGCTAAACAGGCTCCCTGGCATGTCTCTGCACAAATAGTAAACTATATCAGTTTTTTCTAGGACCCCTCCTCTTAGAGGGTTTGGCTTTGATGGCCCTTTTGAAAGGTACAATTGATGCATTGTCAGTAGTGGTATGGACTGTGCTTCCACAGATTTTACATTTGGTTGTTGATGTGGACTCAGTAGACTGAGAGGATGACTTGATGATTCCTCTTCTAGCCTGAATGACCTTTTCATGTCCTGAGGTGTCATGAGTGGGATCTCCACATATGTCACAACTAGGATCCATTAGACAATCATCAGGAAGATGGTCATTGAAACCACAATGTGGGCAAGGTGAAAAAGGCTTAGTCTTTAGCCTTTGTTTCTGTTTAGAATCAGAAGGATATTGAAAAGCATGAGCTTTAAAGTGTGTTGTAACATTGGATGAGACTGTGTATGACAAGTGATCAGAAGTCCTGTGATCTTCCTTTTTGCATATCATGCAAAAGAGGATTCTATAACAATCATCAGTGGAATGATTTGCATAGTGATACAGCTCACATCTTTGGAGAGGTTTTGAAGACTTAGCTTTGGAGGTGCTTGAGGAAGCTGGTTTGAGTTCCTTACTCTTAGATTGAGGTTTTTCAGATGATTCAATCTTTTCACTCAACTTCCTGACAAGCTCAGCCAACTGATCATACTTTGAATCAGGGCTTTCAGTGTTCACCTCAGTTGGGACTGAAGTTGTTGAGTCATCAGTAGGAACTGAGACTTCAGGTGTGGGTCTCTTCAGGATGGTTCTACCCATTCTTGATTTCTCATTTGGAGAATGTTGAGAGTAAACTAAAGGTGTTAGGTCTGAGCTAGGTGCAGCTCCCTGAAGGACTTTCAGTTATGGGAGAGGTGTTTATGATTCTGATTCAGACTCATTGACAGAATCAGTGTTACTCGGCTTATCAGTGAGTTCAAGCATATCTTTGATAGCCTGACTTTCAGGTTGCAAGATTTTCCCAGTCTCAAAGTTAGGTAACTTACTGTCTAAGTTGTTTCTTTCAATCCAGTCACTAGACTTGGGTTTCATTTCTTGCTCAAAGGATATGCCAGCTGGAATAAAGGCCTTTTCACTATCACTGAGGGATTCAGTGAGTTGGTCTTCTCCTAAGATTTTCTTTTTAGAACTAGGAATAAGACTAACAGTTTCATAGACTTTAGGATTCTTTTTTGTCCAGCTTTCAATGACAGCCTTTTCTTTGTTGAGTTCAGTTTGAAGAGCTTGGTTTTGTTTCAAAATTTCATAGTTTTGAATTTGAAGTGTAACAGCTTCTAGCTTAGCTTGCTTCAAGTCAAGTAGTTCATCTCTACACTTGTTTAACTCTTGAACAAGTTTATTGTATTTTGAAAACAAATTAAGTCTTTGCTCTTCAACAAACTTAAGATCAACATTTATGTAATTTAAGTAAGATTGCCAATCAAAATCATCATCCATAGATAGTAAAATATTTACCTTTTTCATGGTGATGTTAACCCACTCTCCGTTTCTTGCATGGCTTTTTCCACCAACCAACTGATCATTATCTGAAAGTGCCATCAGTGCACTGACTCTTACTTCTTCATCATCTGAGGAGACCTCTTCTTCATCCCTGTCATAAGCTTCAGCTACAAGAACCTTGTTCTTTTTTTGAACAGGTTTTAAGGTTTGAGCAGCCTGAGACACTGAGGGATTGGCCTCAAGGAGAGAAAGTTTAGCTTTAGCTTTTCTATACTTAGCTTCAAAGTCTTTTTGATCATTTTGAACAGTTTTTTTTTGAAAATGTTGAGAAGACTGATGCATTTTTGGTTGAAACTTGCTAGTTCCTGAAGAAGAACTATTACCAGAGAATTTATATGAGGGTTCTGAGGTGGTTTTAGAAAAACAGTCTTTTGCAAAATGACCCTTTTTACCACATTTGAAACATTCAGTGGTTTCATTTGCTTTTGCCTTAGAAAAGTTTGACTGATTTCTTTTGATAAAATGTTTAGAATTAGCAAGGAGTGCCCTTTCTTGAAATTCAATATGCAAGTCATTAAGGTACTCCTCACTGGTTCTCTCATCAGCCTCATCATCAGAATTCTCTTGGAAATCCTGCACAACACCATTAGAATAAAAGGCAGTGGATAAGGTTAAGGTTGTCAGGGCTTTTTTGGTCTCAAGAGCTTTCTTTGAGTCTGGGTATCTCCTTGAGATTAAGTTGTCCTCATAGAAAAACTTCCCATAGATCTTAGGGTGCTCAAGAGTTTGAATGTAATTAGCATTCCTAAGACCCTGAGAGAAGTTTAACCACTTCTCAGGGAGACTGTTGACAAAGCCAACATTGATTTCATGCTTAGAAAAAACTACACCATCATTTGATAGTTCATTTATCAAGGTTTTGTATCTGGTATTAGTCTGAGAGAGACTTTCAGAGTCTTTGGCCCTGAAAGTGTTATACTCAAGTTTCAGTTCCATAATCCTGTTTTCCTTTGTATCTGAGGGACCTTCAAAGCTATGAACCAAGTCAAGCCAAGTTTGTTTGGCTGTTGTACAATTAATGACTGATTCTATTGTACCGTCAGGAAGACATGATATAATGATGCTTTTAGTTGTTGGTCTTGGTTAACCACCCTTCTCTCATCAATAGTCCACTGAGCTTTAGGTTTAGGTAACCCTTCAGTAGTCTTAGGGACAAAGGGACCTTCATTGATACATGTGATGTAGTATGGTTCCATACCAGTTAAGTAGCAAAGCATACGCTTTTTCCACTTGCTAAATTTACCAACTTCTTGTCTGGGAGCAATAGTTGAATAGATTCCTCCCTTTTTGTCAACTAGCTGGGGCACATTACTATCAGCCATGGTAGGATCTTGGTTTTAAAAATATTTTGAGCACTCTTTAGTTTTGAAAGATTTTATAAACCAGAGGCTTTGATACCACTTGTTGTTCCCTTTACACAATTAGAATTAACTACAAAGTTAAGCTAATCATGTTCCATGACTGAGTAATGTATTGATTAACAAAGTAGAATAAGTAAAATGTAAATGATAAAAACAAGAGTTTTTCAACGTTTAAATTCTTATTAGAAGTTAATCAAAAGAATCTACACCCAAGTGTTCGCGGGAAAAAACACTTGGGATTGAAATGAAAAAGTATGGTATTGTCTCCTCACTAAACTTAAGCTAAGCTTAAATGGCAACTATAAGGAACCACTGAGCTATCTCAGGGACTAGGTTGCTCTTTCGGGGAGAAAAAGTGGTTTGTGAATGTCTAAGCATTAATTGCACAAACTTGTCCACTTTTCTCCCTTATGAACCTATTTATACACAAGTATAAAAGAGCACCCGTGACTTAAAAGACAAAAAAATGAACTAAGCTAATCAGGACAAAATTGTTGGGAATTAAATGTTTCTGACTTAGTACAACTGGAAGAATACACTAACAGTACAAACTGCTAGTGTATAAGTGAAGACTGCTGAAGAATAACTAACAATACAAACTATGAAGTTAGTACTGCTAGTATATGACAGAAGGTACTGCTGCAACGATAAGGTTTTAGGAAACATGTCAAGGATAAGTATGGTATAGATTGTATGTATATAACAAATAGTCAGAATTATACGGGTAGATACTAATCTTGTAAAGGACTCCTTAAGTCTATAAAAGGAGGTCCTAGGTTAGATAAGAGATATACAAGTCGTACGAGTAATACAAGTTTTGTTAAGATTCAAGGTCGTTGTAACCGTAGTGATATTGAGATCACTCATATTATTCTTGAATAATATTGAATCGTTTGAAGTTAATCACCGTGTTCATTGTTCATACTACATTACTGTTACATCAAACAAAACCTTCTAAGTATTGTTAAGTAGATTCCGCATACTTAACAGTATAACCTCAAAGTATCTTAACCACATCATAAAGGAGTAACATCCTAAGTGTTTGATCCTCTCAAGTGGTATCAGAGCCAGGCTGATACTTTGATTTAGAAGAAGAATTCTTTTTGAAGATAATAGACATGGAAACCACATATATTAACATGGCTGCTAAACTACCTATACTTAAGCAAAACGAGTTTGAGATGTGGAGGCTGCGAATAGAACAGTACTTTCAAGTGCAGGACTATGCACTCTGGGAGATTATTGAAGAAGGAAACTCCTTTAAACCTTTTACATCTGTATCGACAGTTAATGGTAAAGAAGAGACTGTTGTGCAAACCTCTCCAGTGACTGCAGAAGAGAAGCTGCAAAAGAAAAACGATGTCAAGGCTAGGAGCTTGCTGATGATGACCATTCCCAATGATCAACTTTTAAACTTCAGCAAATACAAGGATGCAAAGTCTTTGTTTGAGGCAATCACTACTAGGTATGGTGGTAATGAAGCCACCAAGAAGACCCAAAAGACTCTGTTGAAGCAGAACTTTGAAAACTTTAGTGCAACCAGTAACGAGTCTTTGGATCACATGTTTAATAGGCTGCAAAAGATTGTTAGCCAACTGGCTGTGCTTGGTGTTGAAATACCTCAGGAAGATCTGAATTCCAAGTTCTTAAGGAGTTTACTTGTTGAATGGACTATGCATGTGGTGGTCTGGAAGAATAAGCCAGAGATTGATACTATGAGCCTCAATGATCTTTACAACAACTTCAAGATTGTTGAGCAGGATGTGAAGAAAGCTGGAGGTGCTAGTTCAAGCACTGGGAACATGGCTTTTGTGTCATCTCCCAGTAATTCAAGTCTAGATGAGGTGAAAGTGGCTGTAGGAGTTAGTACTGCTAGCTCATCTACCAGTACTACTGGTATCATGAATGATACTACCTATTGTGCTTTCCTGACCAGCCAAAATGATGTGTCAATGCTGACACATGAAGATCTCCAGGAGATTAAAGATGATGACTTAGAAGAGATGGATCTCAAGTGGCAGATTTCACTTCTTAGCATGAGGGCTAAGAAATTCTATCAAAGAATTGGCAAGAAGATCAGCATCAGCAGCAATGATACTGCTGGTTTTGACAAGTCCAAGGTAGAATGCTACAACTGTCACAAGTTGGGGCATTTTTCAAGGGAATGTAGAAGACCCAGGCAACAGGATAGCAGGAACAAGGGATATGGAAGAAAGCCCAAGGCAGTGGAAGAGCTTGAAACTTCTTCAAAGGCTATGGTGGCTATTGATGGTCTAGGCTATGACTGGAGTTTCATGGCAGATGATGAGGAAGCACCTGCTGAGATGGCACTTATGGCCTTCTCTGACTCTGAGGTACTACCTACTAAAAGTTGTTCTAAAACATGTACTGCTCTTAAAGAATATGAAGCTTTAAAGAAACACTATGATGAGCAGAGGATTGAATTAAACTAAACAAATTATAATTTGTCTAATCACAAAAGAGGTTTAGCAGTCCTAGAAGAACAAATAGTGCATTACAAGAACAATGAGTCTGCTTTTGCTGAGGATATAGCTGTTCTTAAGAGAGACATGTTACTTAAGAATGCTGAGATTAACTTGCTAAAAGCTGAATTTGATAGAATCACTAAGGCAAAAGACAATATACAATTAACTGTAGACACTTTGGAGTATGTATCAAAAGGAGTAAACAAAATTATAGAGTGTCAAATAGTTAATAAGGCTAAGTTTGGGTTTGGTTATAAAACATGTCCACCTCCTCACAGAGGAGTGCCTGCACCCCTAGGAATTGACCTAGAGCATACAGGTTTGACTGAGTTTCAACAACCTAAGTTAGAGTATGGTTGTAAGTCCAAAGAAATTTCAACTGCTAATAAACCTGTAGAAACTAGTGAGCCTTTTAAAAGTGAAAGTGACACCTCACTTACTGAGGATAAGGTGTCAACAGATAAGAACTCAGATGCTCCCATCATTGAAGATTGGGAATCTGATGAGGAAGATTAGGCTGTAGTTGAACCTGATATGGTAAAGAAAGAAGGAACCAATGTTCCTAAGGTGGTTAGTAATGAAACTGTTAAGCCTACATCAAATGTTAAACCAGTTAGGAAAATAGTTAGGTACTGTGAGATGTATAGGTCCACAGACAAGGCAAGAGGTAACCAGAGGAACTGGAATGACCTCAAGTCACATCAACTGGGAAGTGACTTTGTCATGTACGAAATGGCTTGTTTTTCTTGTGGTAGCTTTGACCACCTAGAGGCTTTTTGTCATAACCATCAGGGGTGAAAGATGGTTGTTGGGAATTAAATATTTTGAATTTTAAGTATCGGGAAAATCTCTAAAGTGATTAAATCTGGTAGCAGTAGAGTTAAGTCTGGTGAGTTCCAAAGTTAAGTCTGCTGGTTATCTGCTGGTTAAAGTCTGGTCGTTGAAGTTAAGTCTGGTGGTTAAGTCAAGTGTTAATTCTGGTGACTATCAGAGTTAAGTCTGCTTGATGAAGATATTAATTCTGGTTGACTAAAAGTCAATAATACACGGTAGATAATATCTTACCCCATGTGCTCAGTCTTTATCTTATACTTAGTTAACAAGTTGTGTAGACAGATAGATGTTGTATCTTATGTACTGACACACTTAAGATAAGCCAGCAAGTTGTTTGACAAGACTTAACATTATTGTAAAGATCTTTCTTATGTTATAAAAGAAAGATCTTAGACTAGAGATATAAGTGTGTGTTAAACTTATAGTGAAAAATATACCTCTCAAGAACATAGAACAAAAACAATATCACAAGATATAGAAACATAAGATTCAAGGTTGTAACCCTAGTGATAACTCAAGATCACTCGTATTATTATCATAATAATATTGAATCGTTTGGTGATAAGCTTTCATTGTTCATTGTCATATAACAAACACAACTGTTCCATTTCCATAACACAAATAACCTTCTAAGTATGATTAAGTAGATTTCTCATACTTAATCATATTCACTCAATATATCATATACATAAAGTACAAAAGGTTTAACCACCTTAACCGTGTATCGAATCCTAACAAGTGGTATCAGAGCGAGGCTGATATAGTTGATTTAGAAGAAGAAGCTTAAGAAATGGATGTTCAGGATACTGCTACAAATGTTGCTGCAAAGTTGCCCGTGATCAAACAAAATGAGTTTGAGCTATAGAGGTTGAGAATTGAGCAATATTTTATGGTTCAAGATTATGCTCTCTGGGATATCATTACATATGGTGATTCTTTTTCACTAGGCTATTCAGATGTTATCATTGACGGCAAAACAGTAAGACAAAGAAATACTGGACCAGTTTCAAATGAAGAAAGGATACAGAAGAGAAATGATCAAAAAGCAAGATACTTGTTGCTTATGACCATTCCTGGTGAACAGATGCTATCCTTTAGCAAGTATCCAGATGCAAAAACTCTTTTTGAAGAGATTTGTGCATGGTTTGGTGGTAATGAAACTACCAAGAAAACACAAAAGACATTGCTGAAACAACAATTTGAAAATTTCAGTTCATATAGCAATGAATCTCTTGATAAGCTGTTTTCTAGATTACATAAGCTTGTCAGTCAGCTAAGTGTATTGAGTGTTGAGATAGCAAAGGAAGATCTGATGCGCGTGATGTGTCGTTGCGGTTTAGCAGTTTTAATGCCTACTCAAGTTTTAAATTTATATTTAGCCGACTTATCAATAACACACACACTTAACGAGCAGTGTACCCGGTCAGTATGAATATAATGGTAAGTAGAGTGTCGATCACTAAGAGTGGAACGTATTATCTCGTTATTCTAATCAGTATTTTAATATCCTAACGCAAGGGGGTTTCAGCCTGAGAGACTGGCACGATTTTGTTTGCAATAAAATAATAAACTAAACTAATAGGCACGAATCAGCAAGTAGCACACACGTACACAGATAAATACTCGAGACAATAAGAGGGTTGTCCTTATAATTAAGTAGTTTGTCACTTGTTTTATTGATAGCTTTATATGAAGTGTATGTAGTTAATCCTTTCTCGTTGGTCCTAAGCTTATCGGCGAGTAAACCCTTAATGATGAATTATGTCTAAAAGTTATTCCTAAGTGATCAATTTAGTAATAACCGTGGGAGTGCAACCTTTCCGTTGCCACATTACACAAGCCACTAATAAACACAGAGGTGATCAATGCACTAATAAGTAGTAACCAAAGACATCAACATATAAACTTTAATCGATGGGAAAGCAATTTTAAGGGGAGTTGAAGTGAATGATAACATAACACAAGCCCATCAATCCTGATGAATTAAAGTTTGCTAACACAATAAAACAAAACTACTTAATGAATTAAACACATGCAGCACCTTCTTACAGCTCTTGTATCTTCGTTTGGTGTGTCTTGTGCTGCCTTCTTGACTGAATTCGTCCTAGGGTTTTTCTGCTTCGGTCTTCGAAACTCTGATAATGCACACGAAATTCGTCTGGCCTTGGGGTATTTATAGTTTCTGTCTGAGGGAAGATGCGGCGCATCTAGTAAGTAGATGCGGCGCATTGACTTAACTTCGCGTGGGGTCCAAGATTATAATATTCAGGAATATTCGTACACCGCCAGAAGATGCGGCGTAACTCCATGATTAGATGCGGCGCATGTCCTCTTGTATCTTGGATCGTATCTGGTGGAATCTTGATAGCGATGCGGCGCATGTCATGAGTGAGATGCGGGCTTATCTGGAGCAGATTTAACTTGATCTTGTCCATTTCAGTAGACTCTTCACTTTACGCATGTTTTGCTCCATAATCAGTCCAAAATCGCCAAGTTTCACCAAATGCTTGTTTCTACCTGAGAATTACAAAAGTAAACGATTAAGTATCAATCCTCATACATAATATAGTAAAACAAGTCAAATTAATAGGATAAATGATAGTAATAAAATGTACTTATTTGAGTTCATCAAATATCCCCCCACTTGAACTTTACTTGTCCCCAAGTAAACCTTAGAATTTCTCTTATGAAAATGTATCCTAAAAGATGTTAGGATTTATTTTTATATTTAAGCATGTATTCGTTTAATTCATAATCACACAACTAAACACTTTAACGAATTAGAAGTATAATAAAATAATTTGATAAAAGCAAATCTAATCGTTTAACTGTCCAGTCGCGACGAATATTCTATCATAAGCTTGGCAAGTATACACATCTCCCCCACTAAAGCCAAGGAATAACAAGTCTAAAGCGGTAAAAAGGGTTTTTAGGCTTAAGGGTTAATTATTCTCTTTTCACTATCGATCTCAAATTCCAGAAAAGGCGGCAAAATCACAAATACATGATCGAATCCACGAACACGATACTTGCAATTGCTCAAATCCTTAACTCGAATAGGCTAAAGATAGGTCCAAACTTCACCAATAATAATATATCAAAAAGGGCGACAAAATCATAAATACATAGCCGAATCCACGACTACGATACTTAAGATTGCTCAAATCCCTAATCTCAATAAATCAAAGGTTTGGTTGGATAAAGAATAATATAGGGTATGGATAACATTTGGGATATAAATTGGTGTAAAATTAAAAATAAACAAAACAAATAAATTAAAATCCTAAGTGTGGTTAATCACTATCCCAACCATCCCATGAATAAGACTCATATCATCGAATAACTCACGCTTTAACACTTGAAACACACGCTTTAGGTAGACACGAATTATACTCAACAAGATCTTAATCAAAGAATAAACCTTAATTGGCGTTCCCATAACTGCCAATTCCCATTCAATCCATAAATATAATACAACAACTAGTGGTGATATCGACCACTTACATAACTTTACATCGTTGGTTTAAAACAAACATCCAACTTTCTTTTTCTTTTCTTTTTTTTTTTCGATTTTTTTTTTTTTTTTTTTTTTTTTTTTAAAAAAAAAAAAAAACATAAAGATAGATGTGTAAAATTTCACCACATCACTATAATGATAATTCTGGATAATTTTTCCATACTTTTCACACTTCAGAAATACCGGTAATAGTGAAAGTAGTAAACACACGAAAAATAAACTCAAAGATATACAATATTTACTTTCACTCCAATTGCATTGTGCAATTTCCCGACCTAACCAAGATAATGAATTACGCACGCGAACACAGGTAATGTAAGGAAACACACTTTGCCTATAGCAATTAACCAACCACGGATTCTAATCTACAGGGTAGGCTAAGGTGTAAGGGTGTAACGAAACATTTTAAACATAGGTGTAAGAAACGAAAGGAATGGCTCTAAGTGTTTTTCTAGGGGTATCTTACTCTAAAAATGAGAGTAACAAAAGGGTTTATACGGGGGTTAACTAACCAGTGTAGTTAGCTAATAACACATAACATATAAAGGCTATTTGAGTGTAATCCTAGAATTTTACCAATTTAGACAAGTCATTCCAATTATATAAATAATACTTATTATGGTGGTCTCGAATAGTATACAAGCCAAGTTCTAAAGTTTACAAGTCACCGGCACACTCATAGATTTGTGAATTTTGAAAAATCACAATTTTTGAAAATAACGTCATGTGTGCAGCTATGCAACTTAGATCTTAAACAAAAACATGCTAAAAATATTTTTAAGTTTGATATATTAAGCACATTTTAAGCATAATTTTTGAAAAAGTTTAGGACAAGTAATTGTTAAGTGTTCTAATTCTCCAATCCCCCCACTTAAGTTAAACAACGTCCTCGTTGTTTGTATAAAAGGTTAAAAATTGGAAAATAAAAGAATTAGAACAGAAAAACTCCCCTGAGATTTGCTCGGTATGATCCTCCATTTGTATTAGAGCAAAAATCAACTTCTTGTGGATTAGAACGTTAAAGCTTCATACTTGATGTATCCACAGGAAATCCAGGAAACTATAATACCACCAACACTTTAAAACACACCTAAGATAAGAAAGGTTCAAGCTTGCATAATACATTAGTAGTTAGATAAAAATAAAACTTAAAAATTAAAACTGAAAATCATCAGGTCAGTCGATGCGCCGTATCTTATTGAAGAAGATACGCCGTATCGAGCCTGGAATAAATACGGATCAGAATAAAGATGCGCCGCATCCTTAACCAGGGATGCGCCGCATTGAAAATAAACTGATAAATAGTTTTAAAGTCGGAAATAAAAATGCAGAAAATTAAAATAAGATATGACCATTGCAGGAGATGCGTCGCATCTCAGGATGGAGATGCGCCGTATCTTCATGCGGGCCTGACTGACTCGACACAAACAGAATAATAAAAGATAAATCCGGGTTGTCTCCCGGCCAGCACTTGTCTTTATTCCAGAGTCTTCAAGTTAGACTCACGTTCAGCTCATTATTCAGTCCTTGTCACGGTCCATCCTTCTTCCTTCATCCGAAAGATTTTCCCGTATATCTCTGCGATGTTTTCTTCCGTTCGACTTAATCTAGTATAACTCTTTGTCTTCACCGCAGTATATTCTTCATCAGGACCCAAAGAGTATTTGATGATTTTAAATTTTTCAGAAATAATCATGGGTGGCTCATTGTAAGGAATCCCAAGTAGTTGACACTTTCTTTTGGTGAACTCTTCCTCGTCTTTATCAACAAACTTAAAATAAGGATCCTTAATCAAATAATCATCTAGTTCTTCAATTAATGACTTATCGTCTTGAATCGCCCCCCACTCTCTTTCCAAATCATATTGTAACCGTCGACTAAGCTTCGTTAAATCATCAAATTGTTTATGCACCCATTCCCAGAAAGTAGTACCCGATGTTCCCTTAAGTCCTTTTAAGCGTTCAATTCTGCCCTTTTCTTGCAAAGCCTCCGCTTTTTGTGGGCAGTCTTCAACATTATCGTACCACTCATAATCTTCAAAGGTTACATCGTTTCCAACCCGTTTCATCCCAATTATACTTCCCCCATTACAGGTTCCGTCACTCTTATAATCACAGGTCGGCCAAACACTACTCCCGTCCTTGAAAACGAAGGGTGTACAGGTGTGATTAATGTGCTCAAATTCCCATGGTTTATCCCAAACCCATGGTACTTGGTCATTCCATTCATAGTACCAGGTGTTTTTGAAATCGTCATAAGTCTTAAATCCTGGTAGATCTCCAGTAAGCACATCATCGTCGACTTGAAGAAGGTAGTTAAATTCCTTGAACTGCTTGCACAAGGGTGTCTCATAATCGAACACATCAATGTCAATTCTGAAAAGTTCTTCAATGCCCTCATTGATTGTTGATCCATGCTCTTATGGTTATTAAACTTACTAGCCAACCATTCTGAAAAATCAACATCGTTAGGATCGTGGTTAACGTCAAAGCAAGCCTTTCCAATCATATTCTTTTTTATCTCCATGAACTCGTTAAATTGCTTCTTAAAACTCCGAGTCAACCATGAAGTCATAATCTCCTTGACTTCATTTGCAGGGGCAAATTCCGGACTACCATATTTGAGTTCTAGCCAATCATTGAGGGAGAGGTCTATCAATCTTACCAATCTGCCATGAAATAGTAACTCCGCCAAAGCATAATTCATGTCATTATCCAGATAGTTCTCATTTAATCCCCAGTACTGTTCGGAATAAGGCATGTAAGAGTTTTGGGTATTGCCTCCATCACAGCTTTCGTTGCTTGAATCCATGTATGCAAGATAGAATTTCCCATCATCTTCTTCGATAGTAGTCCAGTTCAATCCTTCGGCTTCAATGATAGGCCATAAGAGCGACAATTCTTCTCCAGTGTACCTCACAAATACATCATAAGAGAATACCTCTTTGTCAATGTTGCATAAACGCATGAATTCCTTAAAAGCAGCTTCAAGAGGAGTCTCCCAAGAGAATAAATCTGCATCGATCATGAGTACATTGAATGAATCTGAAAACAAGCATTCCTTAGCAAGATATCCGTTAACTGACATGTCTTCCATAGCAAAATCTGTCATCCAAGGTAAAATCATCAGTAGGATTTGTTCGCTAGAAGAGAAATTAATGAATATAGAAACGGATATATGAATACAAATAGCTGATATCTGCAGACGATGCGCCGTATCCAAATAGTTGGATACGCCGTATCTTATAATCGTTAAAATTTAATCAGACTTTATCCAGAAAATAGATACGCCGCGTAGAATTTATGAATGCGCCGTATCGAATTAATTAATCAAAAATCGATATTTATTTAAAATTAAATACGTCGTATTAACGAAAGTTAATGCGCCGTATTTTCGTTACGTTTAAAAATACAAGATTTTTGATTCAGAGGATACGCCGTATCGACAGAGATCGATGCGTCGTATCTGTTTAATAATTCGCAAACTGTTTTTAATTAAAATAATAGATACGCCGTATCTGCAAAGGCAGATGCGTCGTATGGCGTTAACGTTTAGAAATTTTTTTTTTTATTAAAAACAGATACGCCGTATCTGCTAAAGCAGATACGTCGTATTACTTTATCGCTTAGAAAAAAAATTTTCTTATAAAAAACAGATACGCCGTATCTTGGGGAAAAGATGCGTCGTATCGAATTAATTAAACGCGTTGTATTTTATAAAAATTAAACGCAATACGCCATATCTGATAAATCAGATGCGCCGTATCGTTTGATTTAGCACAGTACAACGATTGCAGAACAGAAAAAAAAAAAAAAAACGAAAAAAAACAAAAACAAAAATTAAACACACAAACAAAAATAAACACACAAAAATAAAAGAAAACAATTAACACACAATACAACAAATATGCAAAATAATACAATGATGCAATTAATCTAATAAAAAGAAAAACCTAATTAAAATACTAATCAAATTAACAGATAATAACAATTCACTCCCCGGCAGCGGCGCCAAAAACTTGATGTGCTGCGTGATGTGTCGTTGCGGTTTAGCAGTTTTAATGCCTACTCAAGTTTTAAATTTATATTTAGCCGACTTATCAATAACACACACACTTAACGAGCAGTGTACCCGGTCAGTATGAATATAATGGTAAGTAGAGTGTCGATCACTAAGAGTGGAACGTATTATCTCGTTATTCTAATCAGTATTTTAATATCCTAACGCAAGGGGGTTTCAGCCTGAGAGACTGGCACGATTTTGTTTGCAATAAAATAATAAACTAAACTAATAGGCACGAATCAGCAAGTAGCACACACGTACACAGATAAATACTCGAGACAATAAGAGGGTTGTCCTTATAATTAAGTAGTTTGTCACTTGTTTTATTGATAGCTTTATATGAAGTGTATGTAGTTAATCCTTTCTCGTTGGTCCTAAGCTTATCGGCGAGTAAACCCTTAATGATGACTTATGTCTAAAAGTTATTCCTAAGTGATCAATTTAGTAATAACCGTGGGAGTGCAACCTTTCCGTTGCCACATTACACAAGCCACTAATAAACACAGAGGTGATCAATGCACTAATAAGTAGTAACCAAAGACATCAACATATAAACTTTAATCGATGGGAAAGCAATTTTAAGGGGAGTTGAAGTGAATGATAACATAACACAAGCCCATCAATCCTGATGAATTAAAGTTTGCTAACACAATAAAACAAAACTACTTAATGAATTAAACACATGCAGCACCTTCTTACAGCTCTTGTATCTTCGTTTGGTGTGTCTTGTGCTGCCTTCTTGACTGAATTCGTCCTAGGGTTTTTCTGCTTCGGTCTTCGAAACTCTGATAATGCACACGAAATTCGTCTGGCCTTGGGGTATTTATAGTTTCTGTCTGAGGGAAGATGCGGCGCATCTAGTAAGTAGATGCGGCGCATTGACTTAACTTCGCGTGGGGTCCAAGATTATAATATTCAGGAATATTCGTACACCGCCAGAAGATGCGGCGTAACTCCATGATTAGATGCGGCGCATGTCCTCTTGTATCTTGGATCGTATCTGGTGGAATCTTGATAGCGATGCGGCGCATGTCATGAGTGAGATGCGGCGCATCTGGAGCAGATTTAACTTGATCTTGTCCATTTCAGTAGACTCTTCACTTTACGCATGTTTTGCTCCATAATCAGTCCAAAATCGCCAAGTTTCACCAAATGCTTGTTTCTACCTGAGAATTACAAAAGTAAACGATTAAGTATCAATCCTCATACATAATATAGTAAAACAAGTCAAATTAATAGGATAAATGATAGTAATAAAATGTACTTATTTGAGTTCATCAAGATCTCAACATGAAGTTTTTGAGAAGTCTACCTGATGAGGTCTATACTCATGTGGTTGTCTGGATGAACAAGCCAGATATTGAAACCATGAAACTCAATGATTTGTTCAATAACTTCAAAATTGTTGAACAAAGTCTAAAGAAGTCTGGAATCTATAGTACTAGCTCTGGGAATGTAGCACTCTTGTCATCTCCTAGTATTAGTAAGTCAGAAGAGGTAGATGAAGTTGAAGGTGTTTCTATTGCTACATATGGTGGTCCTTCTACTAGTTCACAGAAGAATGTTGCTGGACTTGGAGATCCATCGTTTTATGTATTCATGTCTAGTCAAACTAGTGGTTCTCCTCTAATTCATGAAGATCTTGATCAGTTGGATGATAATAATTTGGAAGAGATGGACATCAAATGGCAGGTTGCTTTGCTTAGCATGAGGGCTAAGAAGTTCTGGCAGAGAATTGGTAAGCAGATTACCATTGATGGTAATGAAACTGTTGGGTTTGATAAGAAGAAAGTAGAGTTTTTCAACTGTCACAGGTTAGGACACTTTGCTAAAGAAAGTAGAAACCCAAGGAAGCAGGATAATAGAAGCACATGGTATAGGAAAGAGAAGAAGAAGGAAGTCACAGTTGAAGAACCAAGGGCTATGCTAGCCATAGATGGGGTTAACTATGACTGGAGCTTCATGGCTGATGAAGAGGAAGCACCAACAAATGCTGCTCTTGTGGCCACTGAGACTGCTCTAATGGCCTTCTCTGATTCAGAGGTAAATTCCATAACCAAATGTTCTGAATCATGTTCTGCTCTTAAAGATAATGAAGAACTTAAAAGAAAAGCTGATAATAGGCGAGAAGAACTAATTATTGCCTTAGCCAATTTAAGTAATCATAAAAGAGCTATAGGTGTACTTGAAAGACAAATTGCACACTTTCAAGGTAATGAATCTAAGTTTACTGATGATTTAAATGCTCTACAAAGAGGCATAGCATTTAGAGATGAAATACTTGCTAGTCAAAGTAAACTATTAGCTGAAGCCAATAATAAAACTGAAAATGTTAAGATAACTGTAGATGCTTTAGCTCATGCCTCAGAGGGAATGAATAAGATTTGGGAAGCTCAAGTAATCAATAAAGCTAAGTCTGGTTTAGGATACAAATTTGTTCCTCCACCATACAGAGGTGTTACTTCACCTCCAGGTGTTGACCTAGCACACACAGGTTTTGCTGAGTTTCAAGAACCAATAATGGAATATGGTTCTAAGGTCACTAAGAGTCCTAAGATAAAAAAAGGATGTGAAAGTTTAGATAAAACTTTATTTTATCAGGACAAGGTGTCCTTTGTTAAGAAAGGAGATGCTATAGTTGTTGAGGATAGTACAACTGATAGTGATGAAGAAGAACAGGTTATGTCTAAACCTGAAAAAGTTAAGAAAGCAGGAACTAAGGTTCCTAAAGTGGTCAAAAAGGATACTGATAGGCCTAAATCAAACATTAAACATGTTAGGCAACCAGTTAGGTATTGTGAACAATACAGATCCACTAGCAAGCCCAGAGGTAACCAAAGAAATTGGAATAACCTCAAGTCTAACCAATTAGGTGATGACTTTGCTTTTTCAAACAAAGCTTGTTATACATGTGGTAGTTTTGACCATCTTGCAGCTTTCTGTAACCATTGGGTATCTGGGTATGAAAACAATAGAGTGAACCACAAAAGGCAAACACCTAAATCTTATTTTCACTCTAGTTCTAAGGTTAACAGAACTAAACTCACAACAGTCTCTGTTAAGTCTGGTGTTGGGAATAAAATGTTCAAGTCAAAGAGCCTGCCAGATATGCCAAGAGCCTGCTAGTTGATTTTGAAGAAGATGAAGATGTACTAACAGTACCTTCTGGGTAGGAAGGTACTGCTAGTTGATAAAGGTCCTGCCAAGATTATGATCAAGTTGATAGATATTTGTTGAATTATTAGTCTTTGTACAATGTAATACGTAATGTAGAAGTAGTTCAGTCTTCACATGTTTGTGCAGAAGAATATACAGAGTTGTTACATTGGTAGTTGTATTTAATTGTAGGCTAGAATAGTCAAAGTATCTTATTATATTCAACCACTTGACAACTTGTAATAAGGGTACCTTATACTATAAAAGGTTCCCTTAGTCACCACCTTCGTGCATGCATCTCTTCAACTAATAACCAAAACAGAACAATCTCTCTAGTAACTTAGTTACTCATTTCACAAATCCTTTTACAATCAAAGATTCAAGATTACTTTGTAATCCTGGTGATAGTTAGATCATCCGTATTATTTCATCAATAATATTGAATCGTTTTGTGTTACTAAAGTTGTGTTCATTGCTCATTATAACTCACGTTTACATAACTCATCACCTTTGTGTTCTTTTAAGTGTGTTATAGTAGATTCCGCATACTACATCACATTCATACATAAATATCCCAAACACGTTACTAAGATTCACATCCCAAGTGTTTGCACAATCCTTCACATCTGGCTTCAATAAAGTTAATTCTGCTAGACCATATATGACTGTTTACCCAAAATCAACATATTCAAACCAATGTTGCAGCAAAACTTTCATTACTCAAACAAAATGAGTTTGATATGTGGAGACTGAGGGTAGAACAATACTTTCAAGTGCAAGACTATGCACTTTGGGAGATTATTGAAGAAGGAAACTCATTCAAACCCTCAATCACCACCACCACAGTAAACGATGCACTTGTAACACATGTGCAAGTAAACCCATCAAGCGCAGAAGAAAGAATTCAAAAGAGAAATGATCTAAAAGCCAAGAGTATGCTACTCATGACTATTCCAAATGATCAGCTTTTGATTTTCAACAAGTACAAATGTGCTAAAACCCTTTTTGAAGCTATTGTGGCTAGATTTGGTGGAAATGATGCCACCAAGAAAACACAGAAAACTCTCCTCAAACATCAGTTTGAAAACTTTGCAGCCACAACAAATGAGTCTTTGGACAGCATGTTCAATAGACTTCAAAAGCTTTCAAGTCAGTTAGCCATCCATGAAGTGATGATAACTCAGGAAGACTTAAAATCCAAATTCCTTAGGAGTTTACCCTCTGAATGGTCCATGCATGTCATTGTCTGGAAAAACAAACCAGACATTGATCAGATGAGTCTTAATGATCTCTACAACAATTTCAAAATAGTAGAGCATGAAGTGAAGAAGACTACTGGTTCAAGCTCAGGAAATATGGCTTTTGTATCATCTCCAAGCACCTCAAAGGTTGTAGATGAAGAAAAAGATGGCAGAGAAGAAGGTACTGCCAACATAAATTTTGGTACTGCCAGTACTTCTAGCAGTACCAAAACCATTCTAGATGAAACAATTGGGTGTGCCTTCCTGACATCACAACACAATGGGTCCATATTAACTTTTGAAGACCTTCAAGAGATCAATCCTGATGATCTTGAAGAAATGGACATAAAGTGGCAACTTTTACTTCTGAGCATCAGGGCTAAGAAGTTGCTGATGAGGACTGGAAAGAAGATTATCATAGATGGTAATGAGCCTGCTGGGTATGATAAGTCAAAAGTGGAGTGTTACAACTGCCACATGAAGGGTCACTACTCAAGAGAGTGTAGAAGACCAAAGAAGCAGGATGACAAGGGAAGAGGGTTTGAGAACAGAAATAAGGGAAGCTTTGAGAAGAAAGGAAGCTTTGAAAGCAAGAGTAAGGCTGTGGAAGTCACTGAACCTAAAGCAATGGTTGCTATTGATGGTATGGGTTTTGATTGGAGTTTTATGGGTGAAGAAGAGTCAACTTCAGATGAATTGGCTTTAATGGCTTTCTCCACTCCTGAGGTACAAACTAGCAAATGTTCTAATAATTGTGAAGTTTTTAAAGAATTAGAAACTTTAAGAAAATTTTATGATGAACTGACATTAGAACAAAGAAAAACACATCAAGACCTAGTCAATCATAAGTGTGGTATGGCTAAACTTGAGAAGCAAATAGTCCATTTTAGGGAAAATGAACTCACTTTTTCTGATGCAAAAGCCATTCTTAATAGACAAATATTTTTGAAAGATGCAGAAATAAAAATGTTAAGAACTGAGTGTGCTAAAGTAACTTTGGCAAGGGATAATATTCAACTAACAGTTACCACTTTGGAAACTGCTTCTGATTGTACTAGAAGCATAGTTGAAAATCAGATGAATAAGAGAATCAAATCAGGAATTGGATACAAAACTTGTCCACCTCCTTATAGAGGAATCCCTTGTCCCCCAGGATCAGATCTTGCAGAATCAGGTTTACATGAAATCATCAACAAACCATTAGCAAAACCTGTAGAGAAAAGTGAACCTGTTGAGAGTGATAAGATTGCTTCACTCTCTAAGGTGCTCACTGATAAGAAATCAGATGTTCTAATCATTGAAGATTGGGTATCTGATGATGATGAAGAAGAGACTGTTTCCATCAAAGGAAACAAAGTAGGACCAATTAGTCCTAAAAGAGTAGAGATTAAGGCTAAGGCTAAAGCTGTTTTGAAAACAGTTGAAAGTTGTGAAAAATGTAATAACAAACCTAGAGGTAGCCAAAGAAATTGGAACAATCTTAAGTCACAACAACTAGGTGATAATTTTGTTATGTACAATAAGGCTTGTTATTACTGTGGTAGCTTTAATCATCTTCATGCTTATTGTAACAACTGGGTTTCTGGGAGTAAATCAAGTCTAAAACAAATGTAACTCACCCCAGAAAAAGTTTTGTTAAGTCTAACTCACCAAAAGTTAAACATACTGTTAGACAAAATAAGCCTGTTATCTCAAAACCAACTGATAAGGGTGCAAGAAACACTTTCAAGTATGTACCAAAAGTTGTGAATAGTCCTATTCAAAAGAAATTTGTGGTCAAAACACAAGTTTGGAGACCAAAACCAAAAGGTCCTGCTAGACCAAAAGGTCCTGCTAGACCAAATGGTACTGCCAAGATTGGTACTGATAGACCCAAGACCACAAAATGGATTAAAAGGGAAAATGCTGTTAAGTCCTCAGCATGTTGGATATGGAAACCACTCCAATCAAAAAGTGCATCAACAATCCTAAAAAGATTTGATTTCATTGATGCAAGAGGCAAACCCAAGTCAGTCATGGCTTGGGTACCCCAAGGAAACTAATATGTTTATTCATGTGCAGGAACATTCAACTGATATTGGTGATCAAGGATATGTAGATAGTGGATGTTCAAGGCACATGACAGGCAACATGTCTTTTCTCACAGACTTCAAAACATTTGATGGAGGATATGTTACCTTTGGGGGAGGAATAAAAGGAAAGATTACTGGTAAAGGTACTATCAAAACCAGTAAATTAGATTTTGAAAATGTGTACTTTGTGAAAGAACTTCAGTTTAATCTCCTTAGTGTCTCACAAATGTGTGACAAAAAGAACAATGTTCTCTTTACTGACAATGAATGTATGGTTCTTTCTTCTGATTTTAAAATGCTTGATGAAAGTCAGATCCTTCTTAAAATCCCAAAAAGGAACAATATGTACAGTGTTGATTTAAAGAACATTGATCCTAAGGAGAGTTTAACTTGTTTAGTAGCAAAAGCCTCATTGGATGAATCAATGCTGTGGCATAGAAGGCTTGGTCATGTAAACTTTAAAACAATCAATACAATTGCAAAATATGATTTGGTAAGAGGTTTACCCAAAAAGATTTTTCAAAATGACCAAACCTGTGTTGATTGTCTAAAGGGCAAACAACATAGAGCTTCTTGTAAGCCCAAGACCCATAACTCAAATTCTCAGGCTTTATACATGCTTCATATGGATCTTTTTGGTCCTACTAATGTGAGTAGCTTGAATGGTAAAAAATATTGTCTTATTGTTACTGATGATTATAGCAGATTTTCTTGGGTTTTCTTTTTAAGATCTAAGCATGAAACAAGTGAGATTCTTAAATCTTATATAACTGAGGTAGAAAACCAATCTGATAAGAAAGTCAAAGTCATCAGATGTGACAATGGAACAGAATTCAAGAATAGGGTTATGGATGTCTTTTGCAAAGAAAAAGGAATAAAAAGAGAATTTAGTGTAGCTAGAACCCCACAACAAAATGGAGTAGCAGAAAGGAAAAATAGAACACTTATAGAGGCTGCTAGAACATTGTTAGTAGACTCTAAGTTGCCTATTTCATTTTGGGCTGAAGCAGTAGGTACTGCTTGTTATGTGCAAAACAGGGTTCTTGTGATAAAGCCACATAAAAAGACACCTTATGAACTTTTCTTTGGTAGAACACCATCTTTAAGTTTTATGAGACCTTTTGGATGTCATGTCACTATTCTCAATACCAAAGATCATTTAGGCAAGTTTGAAGGAAATGTTGATGAAGGCTATTTGATAGGGTATTCTTTGCAGAGTAAGGCCTATAGAGTGTATAATAGTTTCACTAGGCTAGTGGAAGAAAATCTTCACATAGAGTTTCAAGAGAAACTAACAAATGTGAAAGGCATTGGGCCAGATTGGATGTTTGATATTGATAGGCTTTCAGAATCTATGAATTATGTGCCTGTTTCAGGTACAAATACTAATGATAATGCAGGTTTTGAAGACAATGTTGAAACACCTAAAGATCAAGATTACATCTGGATGCCAATTTGGAAAGGGTTGGATTTATGTTCAAGTCTTGAAGAACCTTCAAATACAACAAATGAAGGTACTGAAGATGATCATGGAACTCAAGGTCAAGAGAATCAAGAAAGTAGTGCAAATGACAATGGTACTGCTAGTTCACCAGATGGTACTGCCAGTTCACAAATTGGTACTGCTGAGCCATTAAATGTTCAAATAGATGATTCTTTACCAGAAGAAGTGGGGATTGGCAATCTTCCATTTACCTATGAAGTTCCTACAACACATAACACAAGAATTCTCAAAGATCACTCAACTGATTATGTGATTGGTAGCATTGATTCTGGTGTTAGAACAAGATCTCAAGTTGGTTTATCTCAAGTCTTGACTTCAGACCAAGAAGGGTTTATCTCCTCTATTTATGAAGAAAAGAATCATGAAGTTGCCAACATATGCCTGTTTTCATGTTTTCTCTCACAACCTGAACCCAAAAACATTAACAAAGCCTTAGATGATTCAAGTTGGGTTGAAGCAATGCAAGAAGAACTTCTTCAATTCAAGCTTCAGAAGGTTTGGAAATTGGTTGATTTGCCCAAAGGTCATAGGGCAATTGGAACCAAATGGGTGTTCAGAAACAAGAAAGATGAAAGGGGGATAGTGATCAGAAACAAAGCAAGATTGGTGGCCCAAGGGTATACTCAAGAAGAAGGGGTAGATTATGAAGAAGTTTTTGCTCTAGTTGCAAGACTTGAAGCAATTAGGCTATTCTTGGCCTATGCTTCTTTCATAGGCTTCACTGTCTATCAAATGGATGTTAAGAGTGCATTTTTATATGGTGAAATTGGAGAAGAAGTGTATGTTTCTCAACCTCCAGGCTTCATTGATGCAGAATATCCAGACAAAGTGTATAGGGTTACCAAGGCTCTTTATGGTCTACACCAAGCTCCTAGGGCATGGTATGAGACATTGGCTTGCTATTTATTAGAAAATGGATTCCAAAGAGGCAAGATTGATCCAACTTTGTTTATCAAAAGAACAAAGAAAGACATCTTGCTAGTGCAGATTTATGTTGATGACATTATCTTTGGATCTACAAACCAAGTCTTGTGTGTAGAATTTGAAAAACTTATGCATAGTAAGTTTGAAATGAGTTCCATGGGGGAACTTACTTTCTTTTTGGGTCTCCAAGTGAAACAATCAAAAGAAGGCATATTTATCAGCCAAGATAAGTATGTAGCAGAGATCCTAAGGAAATTTCAGTTTGCTGATTCTAAGGTTGCAAGTACACCAATGGATGCAGAAAAAGGGCTACTCAAGGATGCTGAGGGAGAAGATGTGGATTTGCACAATTATAGATCAATGACTGGGTCTTTGATGTACCTTACATCATCAAGACCAGATATCATGTTCTCAGTATGTGTATGTGCAAGGTTTCAAGTACATCCCAAAATTTCTCATCTCACAGCAGTCAAAAGAATCTTTAGATATCTCAAGGGTCAACCTAGGTTGGGTCTTTGGTATCCAAGGGAATCATCTTTTGAATTGGTGGCTTATTCTGATAGTGACTATGCTGGTGCAACTCTAGACAAAAAATCCACAACTGGTGGATGTCAATTTCTTGGTTGCAGACTCATATCTTGGCAATGCAAGAAACAAACAATGGTGGCCAACTCTAGAACTGAAGCAGAATATGTTGCTGGTGCAAGTTGTTGTGGGCAAGTTCTTTGGATCCAAAATCAAATGCTTGACTATGGGTACAATTTTCTTAACACCATTATTTACATTGACAATAGCAGTACTATATGTATCATTAAAAATCCAGTTCAACATTCAAAAACAAAACACATTGAAATCAGACACCATTTCATAAGGGATTGCAATGAGAAAAGGTTAATTCAAGTTGTCAAAATTGATTCTGAAAAGAATTATGCAGACCTTCTCACCAAAGCTTTTGATTTAGGTAGATTCAAATACCTTGTAGGAGGTATTGGAATGATAAATCTTTGAAAAACATGTGTTTTTGTACATATATATATAACTGGCATTGGTTTTTAAACATGGTACTGCTAGTTAGTCAAAAGGTACTGTCAGTTCATAATTGGTCCTGCTAGTTTAAAATTTGCTCTGTTTTGTTCATATTAATGCTTAAATGTTTACAATGCTATAGATCAAGTGCTTTGCACTTTGTTCTTTTGGATTGCAACTAACAAATTTCAGGTTGATAACAAAATAAGAGATCTTCCAAACAAAAAGAGAAATATAGGTTATTTAAATCTCAGGAGAGGTAACAATCTCAGGGGAGGAAATGATAGCCCAGAATGGAAGAAAAACCAATTTATGAAAGAAAAAGACAAGAGCATACAAGATGATGCAAAGGTTGAAAAAGATAGGATTAGATCACATATTCAGAAGGGATGAAGCATTCCTAAAGGAGAAAGTTCTATCTAGATCAAGCTAAGGAAAGTTTCAATTCAAAGGCATGCTAATAGATGATTTCACTTGTTGAACCAATCATTCAAGATACACAGCATCATTGTCTCTTTTATTTCCTCCATCCAAGGAAATTGCACCATCTTTAAGTCATCATGGCTTTTGGTATTCAGTTCACCAAGTTTTTACAAACTTAAGAGCTGGCTAGTCCATAAGCAAACAGCTTTTGGTAAAGACAAATCAAATCCGTTGATGGTTGATAGTTTACCAAAAACTATATGGTATTTAACTAACCATACTTAACAGTAAATAGTTAACTAGTCCATAAGCAAACGGCTTTTGGTAAAGACAAATCAAATCCGTTGATAGCTGATAGTTTGCTAAAAACTATAAGGGATTTTTGCTAAACTTTCAAAGAGACTGCCAAGTAATATTTTCTTTCAAAGGTACTGGTAGTTCAAATTTTGGTACTGCTAGAGTAAAATGGTACTGCTAGATAGCCGTTGAGCCTGTCAGAAAAAGTTTTAGCCGTTGGGCCTGGTAGTTAAAATTAGCCGTTGGGGTAGTTATGTAAATTACTGATGATTATATTATATTATATTTCACATATAAAAGATCTTTTTAACCGCCTTTTCATTTACTTATTATAATCTTTCTTATTGTCAGTTAAAAGTAATTCTCTCATAACATCTTTCATCAGTCCTTATCACAATTAACTCTAATCTTTCATCTTCTACCAGTACCACCAACAAATCCCACCAACATAATCAAAATTTTCATAAACTTTCACCATGGATGTTCTAATCTTTG
Organism: Artemisia tridentata subsp. tridentata; assembly: GCA_021014915.2. NCBI lineage: Eukaryota > Viridiplantae > Streptophyta > Magnoliopsida > Asterales > Asteraceae > Artemisia > Artemisia tridentata. The sequence goes on along the minus strand of CP139502.1, from coordinate 177,417,135 downwards.
TTAAACGTCACAATCAATTAGCATTTTTGGAAAAGTCTGAGGATAATGCCTCTTTTCATCAAATAGTGGACTTTTTAAATGATTCGTACATCAGGTATGCTTTACTAGTTAATCCCACTATTTATGAATCTCAAATTTTACAATTTTGGCAATCAGCTAAAGTTAAAACTTCTGAAAATGGGGAACAAAGAATAAAAGCCAAAGTGGATGGCAAACATTTGAATCTTACTGAGTCATCCATAAGAATACATCTTCATTTGGATGATTCTGATGGTATTAGTCAATTGCCTGATACTGAAATTTTTGAACATTTGGAAAGAATGGGGTATAATGCTGATTCTACAAAACTCACCTTTCTTAAAAAGCATTTTACTCCACAATGGAGATTTTTGATCCATACAATCCTTCATTGTTTGAGCCAGAAGAAAACCTCTTGGGAGCAATTTAGTGGAAACATGGCTTCTGCTCTCATCTGCTTGGCTACAAACAGAAAATACAATTTTTCCAAACATATTTTTGAAGGATTGGCTAAAAATGTGGATAGTGAAACCAAGTTTTTGATGTATCCAAGATTTATTTCATGCATCATTGCAAAATCAAAACATTTGTTGCTTCCCCCACACTCACTTTATGAAACACCAAAACTTTCTTACAAAGTATTTTCAAACATGAGAATTGGTTTCAGAGGGGAAGAAATACCACTATTTGATGAAATGTTACCACAACATCCTGAAGAACCAACACCATTATCTGAATCACCATCATCAAGTTCTTCAACTGGTTACATCTCACCAACACATCAAACATCACCAATCCCATCTCCAGTACCATCTGCAACACCACCAACACCATCACATCATGTAACACCACCAACACCATCACATCATATAATCTTTTTAGTGTCTCACAAATGTGTGACAAAAAGAACAAAGTTCTTTTCTGTGAGACTGAATGTCTTGTACTTTCTCCTGATTTTAAGATGCCTGATGAAAGTCAAGTACTTCTTAAAATTCCTAGAAAGGGCAATATGTACAGTGTTGACATGAAGAACATTGTTTCTAAAAAGGATTTAACTTGTCTTGTTACAAAGGCCACATTGGATGAATCAATGAAATGGCATAGGAGGCTTGGTCATATTAATTTTAAAACCATAAATCAGATTGTTAAGAATGGTTTGGTAAGAGGTTTACCTCACAAAAGATTTGAAAATGATCAAACATGCATTGCTTGTCTTAAAGGCAAACAACACAAAGCCACTTGTAAGCCCAAGATTTTTAACTCTATCAATCAATCATTGTCTATGCTTCATATTGACTTATTTAGACCTGTTTCAGTAAGTAGTATAATGCATAAGAGATATTGTCTTGTTATAATTGATGACTATACCAGATTTACATGGGTTTTCTTTTTAGGTTCAAAGGATGAAACTTCTAGCATTCTTAAGACATTCATTACACAGATAGAAAACCAAGTAGACAAGAAAGTGAAAGTCATTAGATGTGATAATGGGACAGAGTTTAAGAATAGAGTTATGGATGATTTCTGCAAACAAAAAGGTATTAGGAGAGAATTTAGTGTTGCTAGAACTCCACAACAGAATGGTGTTGTTGAGAGGAAGAATAGAACACTAATTGAAGCTGCTCGAACTATGTTAGCTGACTCTAAGCTACCTATAACTTTTTGGGCTGAAGCAGTCAACACTACTTGCTATGTCCAAAATAGAGTTTTAGTTATACAACCTCACAATAAGACATCATATGAACTTTTTAGAGGTAGACTCCTGCAATAGGATTTCTTAGACCTTTTGGATGTCATGTGACAATTCTCAATACCTTAGACCATTTAGGAAAATTCAATGGTAAAGCAGATGAAGGTTTATTTGTTGGATATTCTCTTAATAGCAAAGCATTTAGAGTATACAACACAAGAACTGGGATTGTAGAGGAAAATCTACATGTGGAGTTTTTGGAAGATAAATCCAATGTAGAAGGTCAAGGACCAAAATGGCTATTTGATCTTGAAACTCTAACCAAATCAATGAAATATGTGCCTGTTGTTGCAAAAACTAATGATTTTTCAGGTTCACAAGCAACAGATGAGGCAAGGTTAGAAAAGGAGACAAACCAAGATCATGTTTGGATGCCAATATGGTCAAGTACAAGTGTGGAATCAACTTCAACAATTGGTGAATCTTCTTCTGGTAAAGCTAAAGAATATGTTGAAGATGAAAGCAAAGAAGATGGAACAAAGGAACAAGAAAATAGTTCTGCTGTTGATAATCCTGCTGAAACAGACTTAACTGGAGAAGCAAACTTAATAAAGGAAGCAGAATTAACAAACAATGAGATGGATTTGAGCAATCTCCCACCAAACTATCATGTTCCACTTACACCACAAACCAGAATTTACAAGGTCCACTCCCTAGAAAATGTGATAGGAGATGTACAATCAGGGGTGAAGACAAGAAAACAACTGTATGTCTTCAGACCAACAAGGGCTTCTTGATGCTCTTTATGCTTCAAAACAGCATGAGTTTTCAAACTCTTGCTTGTTTGTATGTTTTCTCTCACAAGCTGAACCAAAGAACATTCTGAAAGCCTTAGATGATTCAAGCTGGGTAGAAGCTATGCAAGAGGAACTTCTTCAGTTCAAGATTCAGAAAGTTTGGGTGCTAGTTGATTTACATAAGGATGCAAAGGTAATTGGCACTAGATGGGTTTTCAAGAATAAAAGGGATGAAAGGGGAATAGTGATTAGGAATAAGGCTAGATTAGTAGCCCAAGGGTACACACAATAAGAAGGTATAGACTATGATGAATTTTTTGCTCCAGTAGCAAGACTTGAGGCAATTAGGCTTTTCTTAGCTTATGCTTCATTTTTAGGCTTCACAGTTTACCAAATGGATGTCAAGAGTGCATTTCTATATGGCACAATTGAAGAAGAGGTGTATGTCTCACAACCTCCAGGGTTCATTGATCCTGACCATCCAGACAAAGTGTATAGAGTTGTAAAGGCTCTTTATGGCCTTCATCAGGCACCTAGAGCTTGGTATGAAACACTGGCTTTCTATTTAAAAGAGAATGGATTTCAAAGAGGAAAGATTGATCAGACACTTTTCATCAAACAGCACAAGAAGGATCTTCTGTTAGTGCAGGTGTATGTGGATGACATTATCTTTGGATCTACAAGGAAGGAGATGTGTTTGGAATTTGAGAAGCTTATGCATGATAAGTTTCAGATGAGTTGCATGGGGGAACTTACATTCTTTTTGGGTTTGCAAGTTAAACAGTCATATGAAGGCATATTTATTAATCAAGATAAATATGTTGCTGAAATACTTAGAAAGTTCAACTTTGCTGATTCAAAAATGGCAAGCACACCAATGGATTCTGAGAAACAACTTCCAGAAGATTTAGATGGAGAAAATGTGGATGTATACACATACAGATCTATGATAGGATCTTTGATGTATCTCACATCATCAAGACCTGACATCATGTTCTTTGTTTGTGCTTGTGCAAGATTTCAAGTCACTCCAAAGGTTTCTCATTTAACAGCAGTCAGGAGGACTTTTAGATATCTCAAGGGTCAACCTAGGTTGGGTCTATGGTATTCAAGGGAATCACCTTTTGATTTGGTAGCATTTTCGGATAGTGATTATGCTGGTGCTAGCTTGGACAGAAAGTCAACAACTGGAGGATGTCAATTCCTTGGGTGTAGACTTATCTCATGGCAGTGTAAGAAGCAAACATCTGTGGCTACTTCAACAACTGAAGCTGAATATGTAGCTGCTGCAAGTTGCTGTGCTAAAGTCCTGTGGCTTCAAAACCAACTTCTTGACTATGGGTACAATTTTATGAACACTGTTATTCATATTGATAATAGTAGTACAATTTGCATTATTAAAAATCCGGTACAACATTCTAAAACAAAACACATTGAAATTAGACATCATTTTATTAGAGATTGCAATGAGAAAAAGTTAATTCAAGTAATGAAAATTGCTTCAGAACATAATTTTGCAGATCTACTAACAATAGCTTTTGATGTTGGAAGGTTTCAGTACTTGGTAGCAAGTATTGGAATGCTTAATACTTAAATTTTTCAAACTATGTGTTTTTATATACCAGTGTGGTTAATTCTGGTGATTACTCAGTTAATTCTGGTGGTTACTCAATTAAGTCTGGTAGTTAAATTTTTGTTTGTGCTGTTGTCTTTGTAAATTTGTACTAGCTATTACTTTAAAATTGTGTTATTTCATACAGTTAGTCATATGTTTATTCTAATATAAGACAAGTACTTTGTACATTGTTCTTTTGGTTTTAGACTAAAAATTTCAGGTATGAACTTTTAAGCACAAAGGAAGTTTTCAAGTGAAATGGAAGCAGCAAAATGTTATGTCAGTTGCTTACATAACAGGTTTATGATGGACTGAGTTTGGGAATTCTTAACAAAGGTTTATACCTAAGTTTATTAATTCTTTAAAACTACTTTCTTGAAACCTGGTTATCATATTTCACATTGAATTGATGACTTAGTTGATCAGATAGTAACTGATTCAACTCACTTTCTATCATTTTATACTTTTAAGTATAATGAGCAAGTCTAAGGACATCTGATAGAAAGAACAGCTAGTAAAAGTGAATCTAACTCTTGTGTTAGAGGCAACAATTGCTATGAGCTGGAAACCCTGTCAAGAAAACCTTTTGAATAGGTTTATCTTTACACAGGCAGTTATTTATAACTGAAAACATTGGTTCTCACACAACCAGAGGTTGATTTAAACCAAAATCTTGATTAAGTGTCTGTTATACACTTAATCCCTTCAAAATGGTTGAAAGCAGTATGATTTTTCTTAATAAAATCATATGCATACTGCTAAAAGTCAAATTTTTTCTTAAAAGGTTGTTTTGAAATAAAAAATGACTCAGAAAACCATCAAATGATGGATTATGAGTTATTGCCCCATGAATCACCTCTCATAGGAGTTAACACACCTAGAAGTGATGAGGGCAGCAAATTAAACTCTTAAGGAATTGATGGCTACATGTACAACATTGTCTGATAACAAGTTCTAATTGATAGCTCAGATGATGGGGAGAGATACATTATGAGAGATCTTTCAAACAGGGGAGGAAATGTTATTTGCATCTCAGGGGAGGAAACATCTCAGGGGAGGAAATAAATCCCAAGGAAGTTTAACCAATGAAAGGGAGGAAAAGACAAGAGCATACAAGATGATGAGGAAGTTGAAAATGACAAGAATAGAGCTGATTCTGGAGTATTATATATATTCAGAAGGGATGAAGCATTCCAAAGGAGAAAGTTCTATCTAGGTCAAACGAAGAAAGCTTTTAGTTTCAATTTCAGTTCACTATGTTTGTTCATCACTTGCAAAGGCATGCTGATAGATGATTTCACTTGTTGAAACAATCATCCAAGATACACAGCACCATTGCCTCTTATAATTCCTCCATCCAAGGAAATTGCACCATCTGTTAGGTCAATATTTGAAGCCTAAAGATGTGTGTATTGATATTGTTGAAGTCAAAGATCAGAAAGCAGATGAGTTACTGAGATAGATATTAATCTTTCAGAATAGAAGAAAGTTTAGTCCAAGGGTCTGACTATGAAGTGTTTGAAAAATCTTCACAATCCATAATTTAATTCAGAAACATGTTGAAATGGATTCACATGTTTAGGGGAGGATTGTTGGGAATTAAATATTCTGAAGTTTAAGTATCGGGAAAATCTCTAAAGTGATTAAATCTGGTAGCAGTAGAGTTAAGTCTGGTGAGTTCCAAAGTTAAGTCTGCTGGTTATCTGCTGGTTAAAGTCTGGTCGTTGAAGTTAAGTCTGGTGGTTAAGTCAAGTGTTAATTCTGGTGACTATCAGAGTTAAGTCTGCTTGATGAAGATATTAATTCTGGTTGACTAAAAGTCAATAATACACGGTAGATAATATCTTACCCCATGTGCTCAGTCTTTATCTTATACTTAGTTAACAAGTTGTGTACACAGATAGATGTTGTATCTTATGTACTGACACACTTAAGATAAGCTAGCAAGTTGTTTGACAAGACTTAACATTATTGTAAAGATCTTTCTTATGTTATAAAAGAAAGATCTTAGACTAGAGATATAAGTGTGTGTTAAACTTATAGTGAAAAATATATCTCTCAAGAACATAGAACAAAAACAATATCACAAGATATAGAAACATAAGATTCAAGGTTGTAACCCTAGTGATAACTCAAAATCACTCGTATTATTATCATAATAATATTGAATCGTTTGGTGATAAGCTTTCATTGTTCATTGTCATATAACAAACACAACTGTTCCATTTCCATAACACAAATAACCTTCTAAGTGTGATTAAGTAGATTCCGCATACTTAATCATATTCACTCAATATATCATTGATCCGTGCTAAAACGTATATATAAATATTATGCAATGACGGATACACGTGAATAAATACAAATCACCCCTTTGTGAAAAAGGATACTTGCAAAGACTCACGTTTGTGTGTGTAGTGTGAAACCAGGTAAGTGATTACCCGGATCGTTTCCAAACGAGGCTGGAATGGGCAAATTGTTTCAAGCTTGGATTAGAGTGACAGATGATATTGGACAAGGACTTATTTGCTTTTTTAATTCTAATTGACAAATGAGAAACAAATATACAAAATAAAATTAAACGCGAATTAATTAAACTAAAAACGCGTAACGGGAAATCTAAAATGGGATAAAAACTGAAATATTAGAAAACTAATCCTACAAGTGTAAAATTATTTTTCTTAAATCCTAAATAATAAAAGAAAATTTAAGAAATTAAAATTATATTTTTAATTAATTAATTTATTATTTAATTACTTTTTAAACTTATTTTAATTTATAATAAATACTAAATGAACAAAGAAAAATCTAAAACTTTTTCTATAAATATTATGAGGTGAAAAGAAGCTAAGAAAATTATAAAAATGAAAAGTACTTAATTAAAAAATTTAAAAAGATAAAATCTATTAAATAGAAACTATCACTTATTTTATATTTTATTTTTCTTAAGGTCTACAAAAATGATTATATTTTTCCTAGAATCTACTTAATAAAAGAAAATTTTAAAAATTAAAATTATATTTTTCTGATTATTATTCTATTTATTATGATTTAAATACTATTATAAATTAATTAAAATGATTAAAAATAGTAATTGACTTAGGAAAAATCTGAAAAATTCAAGATAAGTCTAAATTAATATTCTTAATATAGGAAAATTAAAATCAAAAGTTTACTAAACCCTAATAAGCAGTTGGGCAGATAAGCAGTTTGGGAATAAGCCCAAAAATAAGCTAATAAGCTCAAAAATTTACCAAAGGCTCAGAACAAGTTTAAACAACTTAATCAAGCAGGAAACAACTTAAAAACACAAATAAGCACAAGGAATAAGCAAGATAAGCAGTTTGGCAGTAGTAGCAAACTAGGGCAGAAACAAGCTAAAAACCACCAATTTGCAGAGCAATTTTAAGCACTCAAATAAGCAGAAAAGTGGAATATTAAGGGTGCAAAAGCTTGCTAGTACTACTGGCTATCCTAAAAACCAAAAAGCCCCAATTCTAACAAGCCAATTGAACTTCAATTAAGCACTAGAACAGGTGATGAAAAACTGAATAAGCTATGCAGGGTTAGTGCAGTGAAATGGATGAAATTTGCAGGCTTATTTTAAGCTATGAAATAAGCTCAGAAATGGAATCCAAGCACAGAATCTTAAAGCCAGCTAGGTGAACTACTTATAAACCAAAAATCAAAGCCTCAGCTTATCTGGATAAGCCACAAATAAGCTGAGAAGGAGGGCCATATCTGCTCAGTATATACTGAGTCTGCTATTGCAGAGTTGGTGCAGAGGTGTGCACAGGGCACAAATCCAATCCAACTCTTCTGATATGCACTAAATAGTTTGAAAGGACTTTAAAGAAGCCAAAGTTAAGGGCAAAATGAGCTTGTGGCTTATTCTAGCTTATTTGGACAGTTGAGCTTCTAAAACTCCCACAGATAGCTCAAATCTACAAATCCAACCAAATGGACTTAGAACAACTTAAGAACAGCTTATTATGACTTATTTAAGCTAGATCCAAGTTTAGCAAATGGTCAATCAACAGTAACAAGCTTGATTGACCTTGTTGACTGCATGAACCAAACACCCCTTAGAAAGGGTCTGTGTTGGTTTTGAACTAGCACAGACCTATATAAGCTAGGTTTCTTGGTTTTTACTGATTAACTAACTTATATTGACTATGATTAACAACTTTTAAAACAGTAATAAGCAGTACAATAAGCTATATACTATTTGGCTATTTTTGGATTTTTAAAGGTTTTTAAGTAAAATAATGCAAAGCTATTTAACTACTGATAAAACAGATCAAATATGATTAGAAACTATTAATAAGCAGAAAAACAACACAATAACCTAAAGATAAGCACTAGTACAGTGGAAATAGGAATTATGCTAAAATTGAGAAAAAACTTACAACTGCTATAGCTTATGGAACAATGAAACAAGGACCAAGAACACTCCTAGCTTGTTCACACAAGCTAGAAAACCCAGAAAAAGCCTTCCTAAATAGCTTTTTCCTTCAGAATAGCTTATTGTGAGCTAGCTTTGACTTTTGTTGACTTTCTTCATTATTCTTGAATTAGAACTGATTTAATCTAAAATAAACTTACAACAAGCTATTATAAGCTTGCATAAGCTTATAGAAACAACTAAGAAGCTATTTCAATTATTACTTACTTGATTCGAATTCTCAGTACAACATGGAATTTTAGAAACTTAGAATTATCATTATCTACTGGAAATTGGACAAAGATTAACAACAAACACACTTAATTTAACTTGTATTGATTGTTAAAACTTAAAATTACAAATTATAGCTACTGAAAGTAAAATACGATTATGCTACTTTTAACAACTTAGCCATTAAGGCTTACATTGCTTCCTATTTATACAAAAATAAAGTGGGATAAGTCCTATCTCTTCCTCTGAATCTTTCTGAGCCCTTGGATAGTCTTCAACTGATCTCAACCCTTCATATGGATTTTTGGCGCCAAAATTGAGTGAGTGGGAAATACCACTAGGACTGGTAACTTAGGATGGGGAAGAGGCATTTAATGCCTTTTGGTTTGTTAGGTAGAGTGTTGGGAAGGTGGAAGGTGGTGGGTTTGTCAGAGAGGCGGTGGAGATGGTGGTATTGAAGAAGAGTTTGACCGAAGGTCAAACCTTCTGGTTAGTTAAAAGATGGATCGGGTTTTAGTATTTGGGATTGGGCTTGGGTAATTTGTTGTGGGCTGGGGTGTGTAACTGGGTTTGGGTTGGGTTTAGTTTATAGGATAGGATTTGGTTAGTTTAAGGATTAGAAGTGGAATTGTTTTAAACTTTAAGGACCATAGTTGTAACATTCTGAAATTCCAGGGACCATTCTAGCAAAATCTGAAATTTATCTCCAAGGACCAATCATGCCAAGTTTCAATAGTACAAGGACCATAAAAGATAATTTTCCATTTTTGAAAACCGGGGGACTTGTTTTGCCATTTTTGAAACTTCAGGGACTGAAATTGCCAATTTTGTAAACTTAGCTCGTTTTTCACCTGTTTTCAATCTTTTTGTTCCTGAATCATATAAAAACACATTCTATGATATTTTCTGTATTTTGAAGCATTTCTGAGTGTTTTTAAATGTTTTTGCAGTTTAGATGGGAATAAAATGATGAGTATTTAGACACTCATCAATCCCCCACACTAAACTATTGCTAGTCCCTAGCAATCATTAATGAAAATTTAATGGATTTTATGTCTCTTTACCAAAAGCCATTACTTCTGGAGTAGCCAATGTTTTAGTATGATACTTTGGTACAATGATAACCAAATGATTTTGAGCAAACCATCAGCTGTCAACGGATTTGATTTGTCTTTACCAAAATCCGTTTGCTTCTGGACTAGCCAACTCTTAGATAAAATACAGTTATTATCTTTGGTGAGCTGATTACCAATCATGGTTTTCCAATGCCTTTACCACAAGCCATAACCTTGCGGGCTAGCCAACTCTTCACTTATAAAGATATGGGGAGTTGAATACCATATAATTTTTTACAAATTATAAGCCATAAACGGATTTGACATATCTTTACCAAGAGCCGTTTGCTCTCGGATTAGCCAATCCTTATGTGGGTTAGACATGGCGGACTGATAACCATTTATTGCGTTCTAAGTGAGAAAAAAAATTTTAAAATTTTGGCCAAAATGGGGGTACTAGATGGTACATATGATCAAATTCGCTAGAATTCCTCCCCCCCCCCACACTTAGAACTAAATATTTGCCCTCAATATTCAAAGTACCGGTTGTTAAACCAACACTTAGAACGTAAAAAGGAAATATTAATAGCCTTTTTTTTTTTTTTTTTTTTTTTTTTTTTTTTTTTTTTTTGACTTGAAATGTACATATATACAACATGTGGGGCATCTCCCCCACACTTGGGTGAGACATGGGTGAAAACCCATGTTTTACTACTGTTTTTATTAACCGAGTCGCTAGCTTGACTCGACCCCGAATTCATTGGTTCATGGGGAAGTAAGTGGAAGAGGCCATCTCAATCGGACTTTCATTCAAGATGTATAGATAAACATTGAAGTATATGAAAGGTCCACACCGATGAGATATATCCGGCATTTAAACTAATGTTAGATGGAAAATGCCGGGGTCAAAGGTAATATCCTCACTCCCGAATGAGTGAAGGATAGGGGAAATCACCGGGTAGGTGAAGGGAAGAAGAGAGATCTGAATAGCAATTAAGATAAGAACTTCCTCCTCAAGAATTGCATATTCAAGTGGAGGAGGCAAGTCCTTAAACTTGATCTGAGGAAATTTATCAGTTTTCTCAACTGACTTGATTTCCTCATTATGAAGTTGTTTTGGTGGAAGAGGGGAAGATGAATCTTCGTTTAACAAACTTTCTAGAAAAAGAATGTCCCCCTCTGAATCAAGATAGTTATCATCAACCACATGCGGAAGTGAACTATCTAGAGCAAGAAAAGCCTCGACCTCATCCCAAAAGGGATCACTTCCCTCAACCGGAGTGAGAGAAGGGGAAGAGTCGGCTATGATAAGTTGAGAAGATGTGGTGGGATCCCCACTCACAGAATTATGAAAATAACCAACACTTTCTTGAGAGTACTCCTTTGAAGTAATATCAATGACATCGATTCGGTTAACCGATTCAGAATCATAATTTGAGGAGTACCTCGAAGTTTGATCATGGTTAAAGGTAACAACTTCATTACCCACACGCAATGTGATCTCATGCTTAAACACATCAATAAGAGCATGGCCTGTTTTTAGGAATCCTCTTCCAAGAATGAGAGGAACCTTTTGATCTGCGTCGAATTCAACAACCACAAAGTCAGCTGGAAAATGGAACTTACCTACTTTCACAAACACATCCTCGGCAATGCCGAGAGGAAGTGATATAGTACGATCTGCAAGCTCAAGAGTCATGCAGGTAGGAGTAAGAGCCGGAAGAGAAAGTTTCTTCCATACTGAATGAGGCATTAGGTTGATACTTGCACCAAGATCGGCCAAGGCATAGCATTCAACAATTCCCGGAAATACACAAGGTATTAGAAACTTTCCAGGATCTCCAAGCTTCTCGGGAAGATTTTTCAAGATAACTGCTGAGCAGTTCTCATTTAATGGAGTTTTAGCCATTTCAATCAGTTTTTCCTTGTTACTTAACAAGTGTTTGATTGTTGATGCAAACTTAGGCATCAGAATGATAGCATCCGCAAAACTTATGTCAAAATGTAATTCTTTAAAGATTTGAAAGAATTTGTCCATTTGTTGACTAGCCTTTTCACGGAGCTTTTGCTCATTTAAGCGCGATGGGTAAGGAATATAAGGTTTGGATTTAGGGGAAGCAACTTCAGGAGTCTCAACAGATTCAAAGACAACTCCTGGTTTGGATTTCTTTTTCGGGACAACCGGAGGATGGACTTGTGCTGTACTTTGTGGGCTTGGAATTTGCACTTTGTCCGTTGTATCCTCCGTCTCTTTTTCCATTTCATACAACGGAGGAGGAATAGGACCAGAGGGTCCCTCATAAGCAGCACCACTCCGAGTGGTGATAGCTTTGATGAAAGTGGTATTTTCATCATCATCACTGTCATCAATTACACTGATAGGAGAAGCATTGAGGATATTGGTATAAGTTCTAGCTGCCCTTTGCTCACTAAGTTTGCTTGACAAACTTTTAACCGTAAATCGTGAAAGAGTAGGATCTATTCTTGACGGTTTAGGAGCAATCGTGGGTGTAGAGTTTTGGACAACCATAGGTTGGACGTATTTAGCACTTCCATTGTTAGAGGGAAGTACCGGGTCCTTTGTTACCTTGAGTCCATCATGAGCTTTACCACTACGTGTAGTGACAGCTTTGAGTTCACCCCTTGGGTTGACAAAAGTGTTACCAGGGAGACCTCCCGAGGTAGAAGGTAGATCATTTAAAGACTTTTTTATCTCATTTATTTGAGTAACCAATAACCGGTTTGTCTCATATTGGGTCCTATTTGTCTCCTCTTAGGATTTTATGAATTGCTTAAGCAACTCATCCGAGGACGTCTGATTTTGGTTTTGGACATTCCATGGCTTTTAGTTAAAATTCCCCTGATTCTGACCTCGGTTTTGATTGAAATTTTGGGAATTGTTGAAATTTTGTCCTTGATTTTGAACAAAGCGATTTTGACTATTCTGATTTGGCACGGGTGGAAAACCAGGTGGTACCATAGCATTAGGTGCTCGGTACTGAGTTTCAGCATGCGGTCGGTATTGATTTTGGTTTACTGCAGCTACGGGAGCTGGGTAAAGAGAAGCATCGGTTGCTTGACAATCATAATACGCATGCGGGCCACCACAAGTTTCACACACTTTGTTTATAGCTTTGATTTGTTCCGGTTTATGAATTTCACTCTTCATTTCTTTCATTTCCTTCATCATGCAACGCATTGCGTCCGTTAGAAAGGCTAACTCTGATGAGTTACCAGATGAAGAAGCAGGAGTGACAGGAACATTCACTTTGTTTCGAGAAATAGGAACTTTTGATTTATTTTCACAAATTTCAATCACCTCTTTAGGTTTACGATTCAAGATATTGCCACCGGCGGCTGCGTTAAGTGAATCTTGATCGTTTTGGTTCAACCCATTATAAAACGTATTGATCTGTTGTAACTCCGTGAAATCATGATGCGGGCATTTTCTTAGGAGATCTTTAAATCTGTCCCATGCCTCTCCGAAGTTTTCATCGAAACCTTGACGAAATCCATAAATTTCATTTTTTAGATTAGTCGTCTTTGATGGAGGGAAGAAATAATTGACAAATTTCTTTACGAGATCTTCCCAAGTTTCAATGGATCGAGGGGGTTCTTTATCCAGCCAAATTCGGGCTACCCCTTCGAGTGAAAACGGAAATAGCATCAATTTGATAACTGTTTGCGGCACATTCTTGTAATTGATTGTAGAGGTCAACTTGTTGAACCAACGAATGTGTGCATACAGATCTTCTCGTTCAAACCCGTGGAATTGGTTTGTAGACACGAGTTGAATCAAATGCGTTTTTAATTCAAAATGATCAGAATCGATGGGTGGTAAAACAATGGCATCTCCGTAACCCTCGGTGGGTGCTTGGAGCATCTCAGCCATTGTTCGTTCGTCTGCCATATTATCAGTGGGAACAGTACGAATCTCGGGTTCGACTATTTGGGCAGCACGTCTACGATTACGTCTTCTCGGAATATCTACGAGTTCACGTAAAGGGCTTGTCGACGTGGAAGAACGAGTGCGCATGCACTAAATAAAATATTTTAATTAAATCAAGATCGAAGCAAAACACAAGGAACTTAAACCTTAAATCAACCAGCGTACGGTAGCTCTCTGACTGAAAAATGCACAGAGTGGCGGAGAAGCAAAGGTGGGCAATTAATGCTCCTTAAAAACCCGCTTCTTTCAGTTCGACAATTTAATGTCAAACTATCCTTAAACCTCCGTTATAGTTTGTTTATCAATCAAAGGTGAGCCGAATTCGCAAGCGACACAAAGGCAAGTTTTTATCTTTGGTTTGGGAACTTATTATGATAATACCCAAGTTGAGGAATATTATTTTGATTTTGCTTTTATCTTTTATTTTACAATAAAACAGAAAATATTTTTGGGTTTTTATTTTTTATATGATATTATATATATAAAAGAAAAGGAAAATATTTTTTTTATATGGTTTATGGGAAATAGGAACTTCACAAGGAAGGATCTCAAATCACTAATCGCTTAAACTTTACACAATAGTGTCGCAACACAACCTCCCCGGCAGCGGCGCCAAAATTTGATCCGTGCTAAAACGTATATATAAATATTATGCAATGACGGATACACGTGAATAAATACAAATCACCCCTTTGTGAAAAAGGATACTTGCAAAGACTCACGTTTGTGTGTGTAGTGTGAAACCAGGTAAGTGATTACCCGGATCGTTTCCCAACGAGGCTGGAATGGGCAAATTGTTTCAAGCTTGGATTAGAGTGACAGATGATATTGGATAAGGAATTATTTGCTCTTTTAATTCTAATTGACAAATGAGAAACAAATATACAAAAGAAAATTAAACGCGAATTAATTAAACTAAAAATGCGTAACGGGAAATCTAAAATGGGATAAAAACTGAAATATTAGAAAACTAATCCTACAAGTGTAAAATTATTTTTCTTAAATCCAAAATAATAAAAGAAAATTTAAGAAATTAAAATTATATTTTTAATTAATTTATTTATTATTTAATTACTTTTTAAACTTATTTTAATTTATAATAAATACTAAATGAACAAAGAAAAATCTAAAACTTTTTCTATAAATATTATGAGGTGAAAAGAAGCTAATAAAATTATAAAAATGAAAAGTACTTAATTAAAAAATTTAAAAAGATAAAATCTATTAAATAGAAACTATCACTTATTTTATATTTTATTTTTCTTAAGGTCTACAAAGATGATTATATTTTTCCTAGAATCTACTTAATAAAAGAAAATTTTGAAAATTAAAATTATATTTTTCTGATTATTATTCTATTTATTATGATTTAAATACTATTATAAACTAATTAAAATGATTAAAAATAGTAAATGACTTAGGAAAAATCTGAAAAATTCAGGATAAGTCTAAATTAATATTCTTAATATAGGAAAATTAAAATCAAAAGTTTACTAAACCCTAATAAGCAGATGGGCAGATAAGCAGTTTGGGAATAAGCCCAAAAATAAGCTAATAAGCTCAAAAATTGACCAAAGGCTCAGAACAAGTTTAAACAACTTAATCAAGCAGGAAACAACTTAAAAACACAAATAAGCACAAGGAATAAGCAAGATAAGCAGTTTGGCAGTAGTAGCAAACTAGGGCAGAAACAAGCTAAAAACCACCAATTTGCAGAGCAATTTTAAGCACTCAAATAAGCAGAAAAGTGAAATATTAAGGGGCAAAAGCTTGCTAGTACTACTGGCTATCCTAAAAACCAAAAAGCCCCAATTCTTACAAGCCAATTGAACTTCAATTAAGCACTAGAACAGGTGATGAAAAACTGAATAAGCTATGCAGGGTTAGTGCAGTGAAATGGATGAAATTTGCAGGCTTATTTTAAGCTATGAAATAAGCTCAGAAATGGAATCCAAGCACAGAATCTTAAAGCCAGCTAGGTGAACTACTTATAAACCAAAAATCAAAGCCTCAGCTTATCTGGATAAGCCACAAATAAGCTGAGAAGGAGGGCCATATCTGCTCTGTATATACTGAGTCTGCTATTGCAGAGTTGGTGCAGAGGTGTGCACAGGGCACAAATCTAATCCATCTCTTCTGATATGCACTAAATAGTTTGAAAGGACTTTAAAGAAGCCAAAGTTAAGGGCAAAATGAGCTTGTGGCTTATTCTAGCTTATTTGGACAGTTGAGCTTCTAAAACTCCCACAGATAGCTCAAATCTACAAATCCAACCAAATGGACTTAGAACAACTTAAGAACAGCTTATTATGACTTATTTAAGCTAGGTCCAAGTTTAGCAAATGGTCAATCAACAGTAACAAGCTTGTTTGACCTTGTTGACTGCATAAACAAAACACCCCTTAGAAAGGGTCTGTGTTGGTTTTTAACTAGCACAGACCTATATAAGCTAGGTTTCTTGGTTTTTACTGATTAACTAACTTTTATTGACTATGATTAACAACTTTTAAAACAGAAATAAGCAGTACAATAAGCTATATACTAATTGGCTATTTTTGGATTTTTAAAGGTTTTTAAGTAAAATAATGCAAAGCTATTTAACTACTGATAAAACAGATCAAATATGATTAGAAACTCTTAATAAGCAGAAAAACAACACAATAAGCTAAAGATAAGCACTAGTACAGTGGAAATAGGAATTATGCTAAAATTGAGAAAAAGCTTACAACTGCTATAGCTTATGGAACAATGAAACAAGGACCAAGAACACTCCTAGCTTGTTTACACAAGCTAGAAAACCCAGAAAAAGCCTTCCTAAATAGCTTTTTCCTTCAGAATAGCTTATTGTGAGCTAGCTTTGACTTTTGTTGACTTTCTTCATTATTCTTGAATTAGAACTGATTTAATCTAAAATAAACTTACAACAAGCTATTATAAGCTTGCATAAGCTTATAGAAACAACTAAGAAGCTATTTCAATTATTACTTACTTGATTCGAATTCTCAGTACAACATGGAATTTTAGAAACTTAGAATTATCATTATCTACTGGAAATTGGACAAAGATTAACAACAAACACACTTAATTTAACTTGTATTGATTGTTGAAACTTGAAATTACAAATTATAGCTACTGAAAGTAAAATATGATTATGCTACTTTTAACTACTTAGCCATTAAGGCTTACATTGCTTCCTATTTATACAAAACTAAAGTGGGATAAGTCCTATCTCTTCCTCTGAATCTTTCTGAGCCCTTGGATAGTCTTCAACTGATCTCAGCCCTTCATATGGATTTTTGGCGCCAAAATTGAGTGAGTGGGAAATACCACTAGGACTGGTAACTTGGGATGGGGAAAAGGCATTTAATGCCTTTTGGTTTGTTAGGTAGAGTGTTGGGAAGGTGAAGGTGGTGGGTTTGTCAGAGAGGCGGTGGAGATGGTGGTATTGGTTTGGCGGGATGGTGGTATTGAAGAAGAGTTTGACCGAAGGTCAAACCTTCTGGTTAGTTAAAAGATGGATCGGGTTTTAGTATTTGGGATTGGGCTTGGGTAATTTGTTGTGGGCTGGGGTGTGTAACTGGGTTTAGTTTAAAAGGGTTGGGTTGGGTTTAGTTTATAGGATAAGATTTGGTTAGTTTAAGGATTAGAAGTGGAATTGTTTTAAACTTTAAGGACCATAGTTGTAACATTCTGAAATTCCAAGGACTATTCTAGCAAAATCTAAAATTTATCTCCAAGGATCAATCATGCCAAGTTCAATAGTACAAGGACCATAAAAGATAATTTTCCATTTTTGAAAACCGGGGGACTTGTTTTGCCATTTTTGAAACTTCAGGGACTGAAATAGCCAATTTTGTAAACTTAGCTCATTTTTCAACTGTTTTCAATCTTTTTGTTCCTGAATCATATAAAAACACATTCTATGATATTTTCTGTATTTTGAAGCATTTCTGAGTGTTTTTAAATGTTTTTGCAGTTTAAATGGGAATAAAATGATGAGTATTTACACACTCATCAATCATATACACAAAGTACAAAAGGTTTAACCACCTTAACCGTGTATCGAATCCTAACAATGGTTACTGGGAACAACAGGGTAACTGGGAACATAAGTCATAGGGTGAACTCAAACAGGTCTCAAATTCACCTTAATACTAATAGAATGACTCCCAGGGCACTTTTATTGAAGTATGGCCTCAAACCAATTAGTACTGCTCGACCAACAGTTAGTACTGCCAGACCTTTTAAAACTGTTTACCCTAGACCAGCAGTTTTAAGTGCAAAATCAACTTTCAAACATGCACAACAAACTGTTAAAAGGCCTTTTCACAAGAAAGCAGTGGTTCAAAAACAATTTTGGAAACCAAAGGCTAAAACTGCAAGGCCAGCAGTTAGTACTGCTAGCCAAGCAGTTAGTACTGGTAACTCTAAAAACACTGCTAGGGATAAAAGGGCAAATGCTGTTAAGGCCTCAGCATGTTGGGTATGGAGACCAATCAAACCCAATGGTGCATTAATTGCATTAAAAAGATTTGACTATATTGATGCACAAGGCAAACCCAAGTCAGTGATGGCTTGGGTACCCCAAGGAAACTAATTTCCTTATTTTATGTGCAGGGACATTCACAGGATGATGAGGAAGATCAAGGATATGCAGACAGTGGATGTTCCAGGCACATGACAGGCAACATGTCCTATCTTTCAGAATTTCAACCAATGGATGGAGGATATGTTACCTTTGGGGGAGGAATATGAGGAAGGATTACTGGTAAAGGCACCTTGAAAACCGGTAAATTAGACTTTGAAGATGTGTACTTTGTGCAAGAACTTAAGTATAACCTGTTTAGTGTCTCACAAATGTGTGACAAAAAAAACAAGGTTCTTTTTACTGACACTGAATGTCTTGTGCTTTCCCCAGACTTTAAGCTTCCTGATGAAAGTCAGGTTTTACTTAAAGTTCCAAGAAAGGGCAACATGTACAGTGTTGATATGAAAAAGATTGTTCCTAAAGAGGCCCTTACTTGTCTTGTTGCAAAGGCCACATTGGATGAGTCCATGTTATGGCATAGAAGACTTGGTCATATAAATTTCAAAACCATAAATAAAATTGTTAAAGATGGTTAGGTAAGAGGCTTGCCTCAGAAAAGATTTGAAAATGACCAGACTTGTGTTGCCTGTCTCAAAGGCAAACAACACAAGGCTTCTTGTAAGCCCAAGACCCTCAACTCTATTAATTAACCTTCGTTTATGCTACATATGGATTTGTTTGGCCCAACATCTGTGAGTAGTATTATGCATAAAAGGTACTGTCTTGTAGTTACTGATGACTATAGTAGATTCGCATGGGTTTTCTTTTTAGGTTCTAAGGATGAGACACCTAGCATTCTTAAGACATTTATAACTAAGATAGAAAACTTAGTGGATAAGAAAGTAAAAGTCATTAGGTGTGACAATGGGACAGAGTTCAAAAATAGAGTTATGGATGAGTTCTGTAAGTAAAAAGGTATTAGAAGAGAGTTTAGTGCTGCTAGAACTCATCAGCAGAATGGGGTTGCTGAAAGGAGGAATAGAACACTGATAGAAGCTGCTAGAACCATGTTAGCTGACTCTAAGCTGCCCATCACTTTTTGGGCTGAAGCAGTTAATACTGCTTGTTATGTGCAGAATAGGGTTTTGGTAGTTAAACCTCACAACAAGACACCATATGAGCTTTTTAGGGGTAGAACTCTTGCATTAGGTTTTCTAAGACCTTTTGGGTGTCATGTAACTATTCTAAATACCTTAGACCATCTAGGAAAATTTGATGGCAAATCATATGAAGGATTCTTGGTTGGGTACTCACTAAATAGCAAAACCTTTAGAGTATACAACACAAGAACAAGGAAAGTTGAGGAGAACCTGCATGTTCAGTTTCTAGAAAATAAATTTAATGTTGCAGGTGATGGTCCAAAATGGCTATTTGACCTTGATACTCTAACCCAATCAATAAACTATGTGCCAGTTGTTGCAGGAACCTTTTCTAATGATTTTGTAGGTTCAGAAGCTGATGTTGCAACAAATGAAGCAGGTTTGGGAAAGGAGAAAGATCAAGATCACTTGCTGATGCCAATATGGAACAGTGTGGATTCATCTTCAAATGATCAGACCACGAGCTCCCTTGGCTCTTAACCTTCTAATGATACTAACAAGGAAGGTTTTGAAGACGGAAATAATGAAGATGAAGTTGAAGAACCAGAGAATCAAGAAAATAGTACTAATGGAGATTGTATTGTTGAGCCCTAAGTTAGTACAGCTGGGCAAAATGTTCATCCTGCTGGTCCATCAGATACTAATACTGCTGATTTCTCAAAAGATGAGGTGGATATCAACAATCTACCACCTACCTATCCAGTTCTCTCTACTCTACACACAAGGATACACAGAGATCACTCCCTAGACAATGTGATTGGGGACATACAGTCTGGTGTGAAGACAAGAAGACAGACTATGACTTCAGACCAACAAGGGTTTCTTAGTGCTGTTTATGAAGAAAAGAAGCATGAAGATGCCAACACATGTTTGTTTGTGTGTTTCCTCTCACAATCTGAACCCAAAAATGTTCTCAAAGCCTTAGAAGACTCAAGCTGGGTAGAAGCAATGCAGGAGGAGCTTCTCCAATTCAAGATTCAGAAGGTTTGGGTACTAGTGGATTTACACAAGGGTATGAGGGTAATTGGAACCAAATGGGTTTTTAGAAACAAAAGGGATGAAAGGGGAATTGTGATCAGAAACAAGGCTAGGCTTGTAGCCCAAGGGTATACACAAGAAGAGGGAATAGACTATGAAGAAGTTTTTGCACCAGTAGCTAGGATTGAAGCAATCAGACTATTCTTAGTTTATGCTTCTTTCATGGGCTTCACTGTTTACCAGATGGATGTTAAGAGTGCCTTCCTGTATGGTACTATTGAAGAGGAGGTATATGTCTCTCAACCTCCAGGTTTTGTTGATCCAGAACATCCTGACAAGGTGTACAAGGTTGTGAAAGCTCTTTATGGACTACATTAGGCTCAAAGGGCATGGTATGAGACTTTGGCTTCTTATTTGTTAGAGAATGGATTCCAAAGGGGCAAGATAGATCAGACTCTATTCATCAAGAAGAACAAGAAGGATATCTTGCTGGTACAGGTTTATATGGATGACATCATATTTGGATCCACAAGGAAGGAAATGTGTTTGGAATTTGAGAAACTTATGCATGATAAGTTTCAGATGAGTTCCATGGGGGAACTTACCTTCTTTTTGGGGTTGCAAGTGAAGCAATCAACTGAAGCCATATTTATCAGCCAGGATAAATATGTGGCAGAGATACTAAGGAAGTGTCAGTTTACTGATGCTAAAGTGGCAAGCACACCAGTTGATCGAGAGAAACTTTTGATTAAAGATGCTGAGGGAGAATGTGTTGATGTACACACCTACAGATCAATGATAGGGTCCTTGATGTACCGAACTTCATCAAGACCAGATATCATGTTTGCTGTGTATGCCTGTGCAAGATTTCAAGTCACTCCCAAGGCTTCTCATTTAACTGCTGTCAAGAGGATCTTTAGATACCTTAAGGGTCAACCTAGGTTGGGTCTGTGGTATCCTAGGGAATAACCTTTTGACTTGGTGGTATATTCAGACAGTGATTATGCTGGTGCAAGTTTGGACAGGAAATCAACAACTGGTGGATGTCAGTTCCTTGGTTGCAGACTTATATCATGGCAATGTAAGAAGCAGACAATTGTGGCAACTTCTATAACTGAAGCTGAGTAGGTAGCTGCTGCATGTTGCTGTGGTCAAGTGCTTTGGATTCAAAATCAACTGCTTGACTATGGGTATAATTTTATGAATACCATGATATATATTGACAAGAGCAGTACAATATGCATTATTAAAAATCCAGTGCAACATTCTAAAACAAAACACATAGAAATTAGGCATCATTTTATAAGAGACTGCAATGAGAAAAAGTTAATTCAAGTTGTCAAAATGGATACTGATCAAAACTGTGCATATCTCCTAACAAAAGCCTTTGATGTAGGAAGATTTCAATAGTTGGTAGCAAGTATTGGAATGCTTAACCCTTAAAGTTTTTAATCTGTGTGTTTTTGTACATTAAAATGGATTTGTACTACTAGGCTTGTCATTTCGTACTGTTATGTAGAGTTTGTACTGCTATTACAAATTTGGACTGTTTGTTAGAACTGTTAGTCATATGTTTATACTGTTATGAAGCAAATGGTTTGCAATTTGTTTTCATGGTGTTAGACTAACAATTGCAGGTATTGGAGTTTAAGCACAAAGGAATTACTAGTGCATTGCGTGAGCAGCATTTGGTAGCTTAGTTGCTGACATAATCGGTTGATGATGGACAGAGTTTGGGTATCCATTAACAAAGGCTTTATACCTAAGTTAACTGATACTTTAAAACATCTTTCTTGAAATCTTATTATGATGTTTTATATTGGAATTGATGGCTTAGTTATTCAGATAGTAATTGACATAACTCACTCTCTACCATTTTATACTTTTGTATAATGTGTTAGTCCAAGGACATCTGGTAGAGAGAACAGCGAGCAAACGTGAATCTAACACAATTGTGTTGGAGGCAACACCTGCCACGAGCTGGAAACCCTGTCAAAAAGCTCTTTGAATGAGTTTATCTGATCACATGCAGTTATTTATAACTGAAATCATTGGTTCTCACACAACCAGAGGTTGCATTAAACCGAAATTATGATTAAGTGTTTGTCTTTACTCTTAATCCCTTCAAAATGGTTGTAAGCAGTATGGTTTTTAATCAAAATTGAGTTCATACTGCTGAGTCAAATTTTTTCAAAAAGTTTGTACTGCTAGGCATAAAGTTAGTACTGGTCGGCTTAAGTTTGTACTGCTGGATAGACGTTAGTACTGGTGCGAAATAACAGCTTTTTGAAAATAGCTGTTGAGAGTTAGTTGAGATTTTTACTGATCAATTCCTTATTTTAAGGGTTTCCTTTTTGGATATTTTTACTTTTAAATTATTATATTAACCTTATCTTCAATCAAAAGTTTTCTTTTAATTGAAGTCGGTCCAATAGAAACCCTAATAAGACTTTCAAAATATCTCAATTCACTTTCTTCATCTACTTTCTAACCTAAAATTACACTATACACAGCAGTCAAATCCAACTTTTACTGAAAAATAATGGATTCTTTATCCTTTGTTGACAAGCATAATAAGGTATTCTTTAACATTAAATCGCAATTTCTTAAATGGTTCCCACATAAGTTATTCTTTAAATGGTTCTCACATAAGGTATTCTTTAACATTAAATCGCAATTTCTTAAATACTTCCATCAGATAGTGGACTTTTTAAATGGTTCCCACATAAGGTATTCTTCAACATTAAATCGCAATTTTTGTTAGATAAGGAGATCTGACGGTGTCACAAGCTACAACGTGATGCCGTCACTTGCAACAGAAGATGGATTTTTGGCTCAGAATTAACAAGCGACTTCTCAGATGAATATGAAGATATTATAACCTGACGATGTCAGGTGTATTTTAAGACCAAGATTTCGTATAAAGTTAACAAGAGACAACCCAGAACATTTATAAAGGGATGGCGTCAGACAGCACATGATGGCGTCAGACATCCTAAGCGACGCCGTCACAACGACGACTTGCACAAGACGAAACCCTAATTGGAGGTGAGCTGACGGCATCACATTTTGCAAGTGACGCCGTCACAACTGTAAATCTATATATACTTTCGCATGTTTTTCATAATTCGTGTAACACTTTGGAGAGGCATAACCTTGATGATTTTAGCAGCTTTTGTGAGGCTTTTACAGCCCTTGAACTTCATGTTTCGTTAAAGATAAGTTATCCCTTTAATCATTCGATATGTCTATGTATTGTTTGATTATTTGTTTATCTTTTCTTTGCTTTAACATGCTAGCTTAAGTTAATTAGTGTTTGTTTAGATCTAATGAAACCTAGTTATTGAATATCGATTTTTTGTCTCTTGTTTAATTGATTGCCTTGCGTTAGGATAAGAAAACTGGCTAAGTTTTTGTGAAAAACTGGAAGGGGGGTTGAATAGTTTTACCAGTTTTTCGAAAGTTATAAACGTTTGTTTGTGAAAAACTTTAATTCAATTCTTTTGTGAAATCAATCAACACCAATATGAACACTAAACTACACTATCTAACATAAAAAATAAGTGTAAAGAAATGAGATGGAAATATCAAATCGAGACAACGAGATTTATAGTGGTTCGATCATGAAGCTCTTCTTCGCCCTACTCCACTCCCCGAGTACCCAACTCGAGAGTTCTAAGCACTATGTCAACAAAGCTCCCTTCAGGCGGAGAAAACCGTACAACGTCGCTTATCACAATTTCTGACACTAAGCTAAATGTCGAGTACTAATCTTAGCTAGTACCAATCTACCACGATCCACTTGATCCTTACTAAATCACACAATCAACACACTTCACACGATCTACCCGATCTACCCTTGATCCGCTTGATCAACACACAAGCACACAAGCTACAAGAGATCTCCAAGATCTCAACATGATCACAATGATCCACACTCACAAACTACACAAAAGAAAAACAACTTGGTTTATGCTAGGATACAACAAGTATGTAACAAATGTTAGAAGTGCACTAACTATAACTACAACACCTTGTATCTTCTTGATACTTTGTGCTCTTCTCTTGCACTAGTAGAGGAATGAAGGTGATCACTTGGTTGGATGATAGGACCACTCTTTAAACAAAATAAAACTAACTAAATGATTAAAGGAGAGAAAATGGGATAAGAGTTTTAAACTCATAAAGTTGTGTGTGAAAAAGGATGCCCAAAAACTGTGAATTGGACTGGTATTTATAGGCAAGAAAAATCTAGCCGTTACAGTGGGACGGTACCATGAAGTACCACTAAGTTGTCCCACTAAGTACCACTAAATTTAGTGGTACCATGGTACCGTGCCAGAAAAAGACGCTCCAGTTTTTGTTTTTAGTGGTGAAAGTTTATTTGGGGAAGTTTGGAGCTGATTTAGGGGAAAAAATAGCTGTTATAAATTTTAAACTTATTTTTTCAATTAAAACATTTCTTTATAATTCAAAAATAATTTGTAAATTATATTTTTGAAAAAATGTTTTGTCACATTAAAAATGTGAAGTTTAAAACACAAATTCACTTCTTTGATCATTAGTCAAGTTGTAAATTTGTTTGTTCATACCTAGAGTGATTTACGTAGAAACGGGATATTTCGACTAAAAACTTGTTTACGTTAATTTTGACGTAAATGTTAGTGCAAATATTACGATATTTAAACTAAACGGTTTCTTCGGTTTTAATGATGACAAACATGTAACTTATAATACATAACGTAAAATGTGCAAGTTACTTGTAAACACAAATCATCAATGCATACTTCATCAACACCTCCCGACGTCTCAAGTATGCTTCAACGAAGTCGTAGATTTCGATCCCGACATAAATCACTCAAGGTATGGACAAACAAATCTACTACTTGACAAATGATCAAAGGATTATATTTTTCTAAACTTCACATTTTTAATATGACAAAACATTTGTTCAAAAATATATTTTACAAATTATTTTTGAATTAAAAAGAAATGCTTTATTTTGAAAAATAAATTTGAAAACTCCCAACAGCCATTTTTTCCCCCAAAACAGCTCCAACTTCCCCAAATAAACCTTCCCCACTAAAGACAAAAAGGGAGCGTCCAACGGCACCTTTAAGTATGGACGGCTCCACTAAATTTAGTGGAGCCGTCGGGTATTTAGTGGAGCCGTGGGTCTGTAACGGTCAGATTTTCCTTTGCCTATAAATAGTAGACCATTCCACACTTCCAACTTGATTTTTCCAGTCCTTTTTCTCTGGTCTTATCCCTCTTCACTTAGATAACTTTATTTGATCATTTGGAGAGTCTTAGGTTGTTTAAGAGTGATCCAATCATCCACTCAAGTGATCCTCTTCATTCCCTTGATTAGCAAGAGAAGAACACAAAGTATCCTAGATACAAAGTGTTGTCATCCCTCTTGATTAGCAAGAGAAGAACACAAAGTATCCTAGATACAAAGTGTTGTCATCCCTCTTGATTAGCAAGAGAAGAACACAAAGTATCCAAGTAGATACAAAGTGTTGTCATCCCTCTTGATTAGCAAGAGAAGAACACAAAGTATCCAAGTAGATACAAAGTGTTGGAGTTGTTAGGTCTTGTAACATTGGTTACACTCTTGATTGTATCATAGCATACATCAAGATTATTTTCTTTTGTGAGAGAGTGAGTCAAGATCATTGTGATCTTAAGAGATAGTGAAGATCTCTTGAAGCCATTAGGCTTGTGTGATTGATCATGTGGATCAAGGGTAGATCGGGTAGATCGTGGTAGATTGGTGCTAGCTAAGATTAGCACTCGACATCTAGCTTAGTGTCGGAAATAGGATAAGTGACGTGTAAGGTGTAGATCGGTTAGATCATGGTAGATTGGTGCTAGCTAAGATTAGCACTCGACATCTAGCTTAGTGTCGGAAAACAAGTTAAGCGATGTGTAACGGTTTTCTCCGCTTGAAGGGAGTTTGTTGATTAGTGAAGTAACTCTCGAGTTGGGTACTCGGGGAGTGGAGTAGGGCGAAGAGGAGCTTCGTGACCGAACCACTATAAATCACCGTGTCTGGTTTGCGCCTTCTAACTTATCTCTTTACTTTCATTTTATTCCTTATCGCTTTATGTTTATATTTGCATTGTGTTTATGCTTGTGTGGCTAGTTGCTTATGTTATGTATGTGTCATGGTTGATTGTGCTTGTGTTGTAGTTTAATTTATTCATCCCTAGATGATACATAAACATTGTTGACACTTTTCATATTACGTCACACTTGATCGGTTATTTGATACAAAAAGTTTTAAGTTTTTAAAGGGAAACGTATTCACCCCCCTCTACGGTTTCCACAATTGGTACCAGAGCCACGTAGCTCAAATTTTTAAAACAAATGGTTTTCAAAATTGAGTACGATCCATGTATCAAATTACCCATGAATGTGATAAAATATGAAAAGTATTTAGTTGCTTAATACTTACAAGTTTTGTTGTTAAGTATACTTTGTCATACTAGCTTGAAGGTTTTCTTAAACCACTAAAAGAATAGTGTTTTTAAATGTCCGGTCATGTTTTCAGAACGAGTCATTATGTCATGCAGTTCTGAATCAGAAAACATACCACGGTACCACTAAATATGGTACGGTACCATTATATTTAATGGTACCGTGAGTCATTTAATGGTTCCGTGCATCTGCTTGTCTGTTTTTCACTTTTGGTTCATTTTCAGAAATCCATATAAAATCAACCATAAGTCTGTACAAATCGTGTCGCCCATTATTTTAAACAATGATGAGTCTACTTTCGTTTGAGAAATAATTTTATGAATTAGTTCTAAATGAAAGCATGATAAAGTCCTTGATTTTCAACTAAAGGTCTTCTGGTCATACAGTTTGCGTAAATTTTTGGTCAAACTGAAAAAGGGCGATTCAACTTTTAAACCTTGACGTGTTTTCAAAGTGACTCAGCAAAAATCTTTGTAATGGGGAGGAAATCAATTCGTTTTCAAATAAAATCAAGCTTAGTATACATTGTTATACCTAATACACAAAATGACGATAAGTATTTCTGTGTGTTAAGCTAAATTGCTATTTGCTTATTATAGTTTTCCGGTTTATGCGCTCATAAGGCTCATGCTAAATCACTTGCACTATATTAAGTAATTAGTTTGCATTGCATATAGGCATCAACCATTTGTCTTGCATTTGTTGCAAGTTCTTAAAATGGTTTAGTAAGCTTCTTAGGAATAGAAACTAAGTTGATAGATCATGTGTGTCGAAAGATATTGTCTTACACAATTATTTTTCCAAAGGTTTAAGTGTAAAAAGTACATCACCCCAAAATACTTAACACTTTCATAAAATCCGTAACATGATCTCTAAAACATTACATCGTTTGTCTTGTTTGACCATGGGTTGTCTAAACAAGATAAAAGGTCATTTTAATACATTAGTATTTAAGTAAAAGAAAATGTATTAAACTTGCATTAATCTAACACACATACAAAATGTTTTTAAACATTTAGTATTTTACGTATGTTGTATAAAAATAGTTAAGATAATTATTTTTATACTAATGAGGTGTCGAAAAACTAAAAGTATTATACTTAATAATATAAATAGTTTTTCTCAAATAAAAATTAATGACAATATCGAAGTAGTAACTTAATATGTCATTAACCTCACACATACAACTAGTACTAGAATAAATGGAACACACTCCTTAAATTTTTATTTTATTTTTAAAAGGAGTGATCGTGAGGGTCAAGAAAGATTTCGAGTACATATCAATTCATTATTCAAATTATGATTGATATCATCATCGAATCTAATTGACAAGTTTTCGAGAGTGGACATGAAATTGGAGTCATTATTTGTCCAGCTTCAAGATAACATCAAAACATGATGAAATATATTATCTTGAATCTACATACTCAATCACACTCGATTGTTATGAAAATAATGACGTCCTCTCAAGACGAAAATAATATGCATCGGATCATAACTCACACTTGTATTGAAGATGCTACGTTAAGTCTTGTTGTCCAATGGTTGTGTTCCTAACTTTAAACTAACATGTTTAAAAGATGCATAAAATACACAACCAAGTAGGATTGACAACTTGGATGTTTCATCCGAAATATACAAGTAATTTACATTGCAGTGCAATTAGTAAATGTGTCATTTCCGAAAAACCAAACACGAGCAAACAAACAACATATGTAAACTTTGCTCATGAACGATTCAACACTCAAAGTCACATGTCTAGTAAAAGTGTCACACATAATATGTTATTAACTATTATGTAAGTCATCAATCTTGAGAATATCACATGTATTTCTCTTATCAAAAGATTGACAATGGATAACTTATATCCTATGCATCTCATTTTCTTTGTAACATGAATGGTTATGTTACAAGAGAATACATTGCATCATGTTAACAAATATAGGATATTAGAGTTGAATAATAATAACCTAATAGGACATGTGTCATTGCATAAACAAGTAAAATTGGTCATACATTAAAATACTTGTTTCACAAAGCATTCTTAAGAGTGATAAGTTTCCTCTTAGAAAAGCATACTTTTTGAAATAAACAGTATGTCTCATTTCAAATAAAATGCTCACAAGATCTATTGAGGTAAGTAACCTTCACTAGATTCTCACTCAAGATATGCAAAGGAGCATTCTTGAAACACACACGATGTAGTATGTTCTACATTGTATCACATTAGAGTGTCTCTTGGTTCTAGAAAACCAAATCATGTTAAAATAACATGTAACAACTCAACAAACAAAGATGTTGTCCAAGAGATCATAAAATACACCATCTCCATCAAACAACCTTTAAATCTCAAACACGAAATTAAAACATCTCGCTTGCCTTTGTTAGGAGTTGTGTAAGACATGTCATTTTCTTAACCTACTTTCAAAGTATTGTTAATTAAGTCATATTAGGCCATGTATAGCAAAACAAGATAAAATCATCTTTGCTATACTTCGATAGGCAAATATAGGAATTCAAATTCTTCTAACATGAGAATGACTACTAGAGAATCTATCGCACTAGAAATTCAATTTGACCTAACGGTTGGATTGCTTCCAGGAGAGAAGTTGGGTTGGTGTATAACCCGTAAAAATGGTCGTGTTTAGCCTTAATTGAGCACCACTAGTGATAGTCTCATACTCATTCTCTAACTTGAAAAGTTTTCATTCCTACATTTGACTAGAGATAGTTTACATCGGTAAACTTTATCTCCCGTTAGGATCTCATTTTGAACAAGTAGTAACTAGGATCTTCCTTAGCAAACCTAGATTGCTTGCATCCCACATATGTGTTTCAAAATGATAACATGTTTTCATAAGATATGATTAAATGTCTTCGTGATCTTAAATGCTAAATGATTATCATGTTCTGCATGATGTTTGCATTTATTCGTTATGTGCATTCTACATGATTTGCTTGCACCCACACTAGGTCATTTTGACACATTAGGAATTAGGTATGCCTATCACTATGAACCCTTAGAAGTCATAGAGTCATACACTAGTCTCAAAACCCATAAGTTAGAGTAGTCGCGAAGTTGTCCTAATTCCCTAGTCATCCCTTTGCCTTCTTCCAAGCAATACACCCTTTTGTCATGGGTAGGTTAGATACAAACCCAGTAGAACTCGGAGTAGGGTTGACAACTTAAATATTTCATCCAAAATATTCAAGTAAATTTAACTTGCGATCGCAATTGTTAAATGTCATATCCGAAACATCACATTCAAGCCTTTTAACAATGTATGTTAAAACGCCCATCCAAAAGCTAAAAGCTTACGTCTACCCTTGGGTGACAAAGGACTCACGAGTTACTATATAAGTGATTAGTAGTTCCTTTCATCTTCGTGTGTATATACACATCTTTAGATCCCAAACCTTGCTGCGAATCAGCACCATAGGCCTAGCTTTACGTCTTTCAAAACACCGTGAAACACTCGCGTGCGAAGCACCTCGAAATCCGTAAATCAACCAATCCTCTCAACCGAGAATCCCTTAACCGTCTCTGTCTAGGTCTAGGAATGATGGAACTTATTCCATAAATCTTATGACTATTTAAATATTTCACTGGAAATATTGAAGTCATCTCATGTGTCTCGTCTCATGACTCTTTAAATATTTCACTGGAAATATTGAGTCATTCTTCACATCACTTTAATGACTACCTAAATATTTCTTCGGAAATATGAACGTCATCTCTCACGTCTCGTCATATGACTTCTTAAGTCATTCCTATCATCCCGCTCATGACTATTTCAATATTTCTATGGAAATGTTAAAGTCATCCCTCGCGTCATACCTTATAACCTTTCATCCCCTTTATGACCTCTCAAAAGTTTCGCGGGAAACATTGAAGTCATTTCTCTACTAATCACCCATGACTTTTTAAGTCATTCCCTTTCGACTTGTCACATGACTGTTTGAATATTTCACGGGAAATATTAAGTCATTCCTTGCGTTTCGTATTCCGACTAATTAAATATTTCATGGGAAATATTATAGTCATCCTCCAAAACACTACTTATAACTTCTATTTATTTCACGGGAAATATTAGAAGTCAACCCTCATCCAATGACAACTTAGTCAATTTCCTTGGAAACACTAAGGTCATTTCATGTCATCTCTCCTAGTCGTTTTCATCAAAAAGTTTATTAGGTATAAACTTTTTCCTCGTGTCAAAAAGTCTTACTAAATAAGTAAGATTAATCAGCCAAAAGTCAAAACAGAAGAAAAATGGCTCAATCAGACACACGGCTCCACTAATGTTTAGTGGAACCGTGGAGCCGTGCATCTGAAAAACGCGCCTATTCACTTTTCTTCTGCACAGCTTTTTTCAAACAAACCCATAACCATTTCCTCTTGCCATCAAAACCCACTCAATGTAGTCTTGAACCCAAAACCATCTCCTATCAGAATAGATTGTATCTATCATCTGATTCCTTAGCCTTTTTCCGTCACACTTCCGCATGGTACTAAACACTACCAATGCTTCCGCATCCCACTCACCTTCCACACACCTCAAGCGAAGAACCGCTAGGATAAGTTGAGATAACCCCACTAGAACCTTGTCACCAACCTCACAACTCTGAAGATTTTATCTTCTTAACCCTTAGGATATCTCCTAGTAATCGCATGCCTCATCATAATATTCTATGAATATTCACAATGATTGAGAAGAGCTACGTGACTTCAAAGGTGAAGTTTATCGTATGCTATCCACCACTTGTCATGACGTTACTAAGCTCATCGCTTTCGTCAACGTTTGTTTTCCTCTTTATCTTTTACATCTTGTCCGGATGGTCATAGATTGAGGGGGAGCGAAAACACACTCATATAGTCTTTCACCAAACACTCTCAAGAACACACAAATGTGGTTCTTATTCCCTAGGAAACTTCCCTTTAGCTGCCCAGAAGTAGGCTGCACAGGAAAATTCGTGACTTCCAGGTCACGGTACCGTTAAATAGGCCACGGTACCGTTAAATTTAACGGTACCGTGTGTATTTAGTGGTACCGTGCCTATGTTTGACGAATTTTCACTGTTTCCTTTAGATCCCTGCATCCCTAACCTCAAACCTGCAAAATTTTGCAAACTCACATACACCCTAGGATTCCCTCACTACACCATAGGACTCTAACACCAACTTTAGTTCGAATCCCACAACTCTTGCCTATATAAGGCCTCACCATTGCAAGCTTATCTTGCATCTCACATTCAAACCTTTTAGCTACACTTCACTCTTGAAAGTGATAGTTAGTTAAACAACCTCCAACCCTCACAATCACACAAAACCTTTCATGCACCAAATTATCTCTAACACACAACTAGGATCATCCAACCTAGAAACCTAGAACTTCGTTACCTTAACCCCGTTAGAGATATCCACCAACAATCCTGTTAGGATCACATGCACCTTTTCTTTTTCCCTTTTGAAATATATCATGCATCTCATTGTCAGTGCAAACGATATATTAACCTAAACCATCCTTTCCCACCTTTCCTCAAAGGGCAAAACCAACATCTCCAACCACATCATCATCATCCTACACCTTTAGGATTCCTACACCCTTACCTCCACCAAGTCCACCACAACCTTTAGCCATCACACTAACCCTATCACCATCAAACCTCTTT
This sequence comes from Artemisia tridentata subsp. tridentata, assembly GCA_021014915.2. Lineage (NCBI taxonomy): Eukaryota > Viridiplantae > Streptophyta > Magnoliopsida > Asterales > Asteraceae > Artemisia > Artemisia tridentata. Next base: position 177,384,514 of record CP139502.1, on the reverse strand, counting down.
TGACTTGGCACCAACACATCATCCTTATCACTATCACCTTCACCACAACCACTAATGGGTCATCCCATTATTTATCCCCTACAACCACATAACCCAAGTTGTCCTTGTTGTCACAACAACCAACACTCTCCCACCTTATGGAATCATTTAGGTATAACCTTCATCGAGTCTACTTTATGGCACGACTTGTCATAATAGTAATCATTTAGAGTATGTCTTATTAACAAACTATCCTTAACATCAATCATCCTAGGTAGATGATTATGTTGTTCAAAAGGTTTGTTAGAACTTTCCTTCCCAATGACAACTTGGAAGAAGTCATTTAGTGCGTCAGTCAATGAACGAATCTCGTTCTTGATTAGTGTGATTGAGTGAACAATTACACCTTAGATTTTCGGTCGGGTTGTGACACTTACGTGTTAACATAGTTTAACCCATGCATGTCTTGCTATGTGTATTCTATCCCTATAATGTTGCTCCTATACTGTTATATATTATGCTGCACGAAGCTAACCTTTGATGTAGGAAAAGCCTTTGTAAGAATTTGATCCATGGATCCGCTAGATACTAAGGTAAATAAACAAGGGGATTAAGTAACCATAGGGGAGCATTGAGCTAGGGGGAGCTCGGGAGTATTTGAATACATAGCATGGAGTCATCTTCATAAGTGATGATAGAAGGCTTCACTAGGATGATGCAAACTCGCCTTTCTAGGAAGAAAGGAATGTAGTTCAATAAGGGGGAGTAGGGAATGAATTCAAGGGAGCGCTCGAGGCAACTACCTTTTTGATTCGACCAAAGGGGGAGAAGGGGAGTGTAAACAGGTAACTTTTACATTTTACTATGTGTTACGGTTTACATATTTGTCATCATCAAAAAGGGGGAGATTGTTAGTGCAAATATTACGATATTTAAACTAAACGGTTTCTTCGGTTTTAATGATGACAAACATGTAACTTGTAATACATAACGTAAAATGTGCAAGTTACTTGTAAACACAAATCATCAATGCATACTTCATCAACACCTCCCGACGTCTCAATTATGCTTCAACGAATTCGTAGATTTCCATCCCGACATAAATCACTCAAGGTATGGACAAACAAATCTACTACTTGACAAATGATCAAAGGATTATATTTTTCTAAACTTCACATTTTTAATGTGACAAAACATTTGTTCAAAAATATATTTTACAAATTATTTTTGAATTAAAAAGAAATGTTTTATTTTGAAAAATAAATTTGAAAACTCCCAACAGCCATTTTTCCCCCCAAAACAGCTCCAACTTCCCCAAATAAACCTTCCCCACTAAAGACAAAAAGGGAGCGTCTAACGGCACCTTTAAGTATGGACGGCTCCACTAAATTTAGTGGAGCCGTCGGGTATTTAGTGGAGCCGTGGGTCTGTAACGGTCAGATTTTCCTTTGCCTATAAATAGTAGACCATTCCACACTTCCAACTTGATTTTTCCAGTCCTTTTTCTCTGGTCTTATCCCTCTTCACTTAGATAACTTTCTTTGATCATTTGGAGAGTCTTAGGTTGTTTAAGAGTGATCCAATCATCCACTCAAGTGATCCTCTTCATTCCTCTTGATTAGCAAGAGAAGAACACAAAGTATCCTAGATACAAAGTGTTGTCATCCCTCTTGATTAGCAAGAGAAGAACACAAAGTATCCTAGATACAAAGTGTTGTCATCCCTCTTGATTAGCAAGAGAAGAACACAAAGTATCCAAGTAGATACAAAGTGTTGGAGTTGTTAGGTCTTGTAACATTGGTTACACTCTTGATTGTATCATAGCATACATCAAGATTATTTTTCTTTTGTGAGAGAGTGAGTCAAGATCATTGTGATCTTAAGAGATAGTAAAGATCTCTTGAAGCCATTGGGCTTGTGTGATTGATCATGTGGATCAAGGGTAGATCGGGTAGATCGTGGTAGATTGGTGCTAGCTAAGATTAGCACTCGACATCTAGCTTAGTGTCGAAAATAGGATAAGCGACGTGTAAGGTGTAGATCGGGTATATCATGGTAGATTGGTGCTAGCTAAGATTAGCACTCGACATCTAGCTTAGTGTCGGAAAACAAGTTAAGCGACGTGTAACGGTTTTCTCGCCTGAAGGAAGTTTGTTGATTAGTGAAGTAACTCTCGAGTTGGGTACTCGGGGAGTGGAGTAGGGCGAAGAGGAGCTTCGTGACTGAACCACTATAAATCACCGTGTCTGGTTTGCGCCTTCTAACTTATCTCTTTACTTTCATTTTATTCCTTATCGCTTTATGTTTATATTTGCATTGTGTTTATGCTTGTGTGGCTAGTTGCTTATGTTATGTATGTGTCATGGTTGATTGTGCTTGTGTTGTAGTTTAATTTATTCATCCCTAGATGATACATAAACATTATTGACACTTTTCATATTACGTCACACTTGATCGGTTATTTGATACAAAAAGTTTTAAGTTTTTAAAGGGAAACGTATTCACCCCCTCTCTACGGTTTCCACAGTAAAGTGTTTTCACATTTTGTTATCATCAAAATGTGGAGTTATCGAAAGATATAAATAACGTTTTTAGAACATTATTTGCATCAACAATCTCCTCCTTTTTGATGATGACAAAACATAAACTCATTTTAAGTGAAAGATTAATTTTAACAAGTTTTTAGCATGAGTTTGTATCCCATTTCTCCCCTTTTTTTCGAAGCAAAAAGATCGCAAAGGCTCCCACTTGATGTATACTCCCCCTCGTTTGGAGGACACCAAGGAATCGAGCAATGGTACTTGCTACAAAACAAGGTTAGATGACACATATACAATATCTAACATGTAGCAACCAAGACAAATATCTAACCATAAACTAAGAAAAGGCTAAGAAGCCACAAACTTTAAAAGCTAAACCAACCATACAATAAGCCCATGTATTCATAATGAGAAATGTCATACATAAAGTATGACAACAAAACAAAAATAAACTACAAGAAGCACACATAAATCTTTAGTGACTTAAGAGGCCCTAAGATTTGCTTCAATTCCAAAAGGGATCCTAGACATTTATTTTTGGAAGCTAAACATGAAAATGTTTAGTTGTTTGGGCTATTGGTTGGTGGAGGAGGTGGTATGATGGGCCCTTGTGGTGGTGTTAGGAGGTGTTCAAGGTAGGAGAACATGAAGTTCAATTCTTCCCTAAGGTTAAAGATGAGGTTTCGGTTGTGGTGACAACATGCACAACTTAGGCTATGTGGTTCAAGTGGGTAGAGAATGGGGTGACCCATGATGATGATGTGTTGTAACCAAAGTCAAGAGGAGTTGTTGGTGATAGTGTGAGTGTTAATGCCAAGGGTTGAGGAGGACTATGTGGGAGTAAGGGCGTTGTTGTCCTAATTGTGGAAGAGGATGATGAGGTTGGCCTAGTAGAAATGGCTTTGGACGGAGCAAATGGTGTAGAAATTGATGAGGTTGAGTTGGTGGAGGGTAATGGAGTATGAATGTCTTCATCATCATCTAGTGTTAGATCAATGAGAAGTATTTCCTTTGGTGGTTTGATGTTGAGTCTTGGTTTCTTGGCTTTGTGCGAGGTGGTAGCAATGGTGGAAGACATGATGAGTTTATGATGAATGTGTGATGGTGAGGAAGATGAATACATGATAGGAGCTTAAATAGCCAAATCAAAGGCATGCATGGATTCTAGGGTGATGAGTTTAGGGAATTGGGAGTGTTGAAATCAGCTAATGTTGGCAGGTTCTAAGGGAAAAGAAGTCAAAAAGTGAAAGCAAATAGTTAAAAACGTATTCCCAGGGGACAGTACCACTAAATCACCCACGGTACCACTAAATTTAGTGGTACCGTGCCTTATTTAGTGGTGCCGTGACCTGCTGGTGACGTTTTTCCAGTTCTGCAGGATTTAGGCTACCTAAATGGGTAATTCTAGGGGCACTATTTGTAGCAAATCCTATTGCCTCAATTCACTAAAGAATAATCACATAGATTTCATAACAATAGCCACAACTAGCAACAAACAAAAACATGTGATTATCTAAATTTAGGCTACTATTAAGCATGCAATCTAGCAAGTAATATGATCATCTAGATCATGCAAAAAAGATGTAAAAAGATAAAATAAAAGATAAGAACTAAATAAAGCTCATAAGCTAAATATAACCAAGAATTAAGCTTCATTAAATACCGTCGGGTGGTAAAATGTAATGATACACCCGAAGCAACCCATGCCAAGTTAATAATCCTAAGTTATGGTTAAGCCAAGTTTGTTAATGTCAAATGGCCGTAGCCAAGACCCCATGACTTGAACCCTCCGATAGTTTGCTCGTGCATTGACACTTGTCGATTGTACATCGTCGTTTGCCTACACATTACATCACTTAAGTTGGTGTCGTTGTAAGGAAGGTCGGTTGTTGGTGTGAAGATTAAAGTGTCAAGATTGCGAATTTATGTGTCGGGTGAAGGAGTACGAGCACGAGAGGTTCCTTCTTCATTCATTTCAACATCATCCTCATCCATAGGTTGTGATGATGATCTATGATGGAAGGAGGAGGAATAGAAAGTAGCATCGGAAGTGGATTTACGACCATGTTTTGACCCTTTGTCACTACGTTGCTTCGTGTGACGTTGTGGTTCACCAAGGGGTTTCATAATGGGATCAACAAGGAAGTAGTCGACGTTTTCGAGGTGTGGGTAATTAGCCATGACCCAACGAAAGAGACGAGTAAGCAACATACCGTATGACATGAGCTTATCGGCCCGACTATGAATGTTCGCCATTCTTTTTGCCATATAGTATGCGAGGTTGTATGGCTCCTCGTTACTAAGGCAATAGAGCATGTGGGCTAGACTTGCCGGAACAAGATCCCGGTTACCCGCAAGAGACAGGACATTCTCACGAAGAAGGAGTTCCCAATTTTTGAGATCGGGAATAATTTCTTTGAGATAGATTCGGTTTGGGTCGAGGTAGACTATTGAACCATCACATTTTTTGTACGTGTTGGCGACACTAGGGATTTGAACATGGTGCTTTATGGTTTGAGGATCAGGAATTTCGGTTAGATATGGACCTTCACTTTCAAGATGATAGTAAAGGGACTCTAAGGAATGGTCTTCTATGTAGGCACATTGACCATAGGAAGGAACACCCAAAATGTCACCAAACTCGGTGATAGACAAAACGATATTTTGATTTCGAATCCAAAAATCTAGGAAGACATTACCCTCAAGATCATCGAAGGTATGAACACGACTATAGAACTCAAGGATGAAACGAGGACAAATTTGATAATTTATTTTATATAAACAATCAAATTTGATTGTTGGAAAGCATACATTTATGCCATCCAATGGAGCAAAGTAAGCATCGACTACACGACCTTCGTGTATGTATCGATGTTGGACTTTTTGAAGATAAGCTTTTTGCTCATCAGGAATGTTTGGATCATCGATTAGTGAAGGGATGTAGGATTTGGTGTCTTGGTAATCGTTACGAGGCATTGTTACCTACAAAAATATATAAGTATATATGTGTTAACTTTTGTATTATTGATGATCACATCTTTAGTGTGTGTGCCTATATGCAAACAATGTGGAGGTGCGGTAATCTCGACTCTAAAACAAAAATAATGAGATTACCCAAACACTCCTAACTTCACTTTTCCTCAAACAAATATGTCGAAGAATACATATTAGTTATGTAATTCGATCAATATTTGTGAGATCATGTATGCATGCAAAAACTTTTTTAGTTTGCATCAAAAATGCACGAAAAATTGTTTCATGATCCTAGTTGTATGAAATTTTTCGAAAACAATGAAATTGGGGTGTTTGGCAAATGCGACAATTCGGCGCCAAAAATCTTAAAGTTAAAAAACTTGAATGTTAATAATTCCTAATCCAATTTTAAATATCCTAGACATGATTCCTCCTAAACGTATTTGATCAAATTTGAGTAATAAAAGCAAAGTTTGGACCAAAATGTGTGATATAGGTGGGTTTATGCAAATCTTATGTTAAGGGAATCTTGAAGGTTATACATTGTCTAATCCTAGTCCTAATTTCATAAAGACTTAATCAAAATTGAAAAACACCAATTCGATTTTATATATATGAACTAACCCTAGACTCAAATTAGAAAGAAATTAAAGTTAATTTACTTACAATTGATGTTGGGTGAGATGTAGAGATTGATAATCTTTAAATGCAATGCCTCGATCTTGATTGACAAGAGTGTAATTTGATTAGGGTGTGATATTCGGTTTTGACAGCAAAAGGGGAAGTTGGTGTTTTGTTTTGAATGAGTAAACAGAGGGAAAAGGGAAAGAAAACGGGGACTATCAGATGCATGGCACCACGGTACCACTAAATTTAGTGGTGCCGTGCACTGCTGAAACTGATTTTTGTCCCATTTTGATTTTTGATGAATAAATCTCGCTTATTAAGTGAGACTTTTTGACGCGAGGAGAGAGTTTATACTTAATAAACTATTTTAATGAAAATGACTAGACTAGACGATAAGAGATGACATTAATATTTTTGAGGAAATACGTAGGTAGTCATTAGAGCGATATGAGGTATGACTTTAATATTTCCAATGAAATATTTAGATAGTCATAAACTCTTTTACGATATGAGTCCATTGGAATTTGAACGACGAAGCTAGACGTGAAAGGATTACTTCAGTATTTCTAAGGAAATACGCAACTAGTCATTAGAGGGATGAGACGGATGACTTAATATTTCCAGTGAAATATTTAGATAGTCATAAGATGAGATTCGGAAGATGTTCTCGAACACACACAAATTGTGAAATTTACGAGATGTGTTCCATCATTCCTAGAGTTGGACGTAGATAGTTGAAGGGTTCTCATATGAGTGGTTTGGTTAGAATATCGACGATGTTGTCTTGTAAAGGAACTTTCTCGATAGAAATGTTTCCTTTTTGGACATTATCGCGATGGAAGTGATGACGTATTTCTATGTGTTTCGTACACGAGCATTTCACGGGGTTCTTGGTCAAGTCAATTTCACACTTCATAGGAATGTCGTCGAGATGGATGTAGCAGTCGATTAGAGCTTGTTTCATCCATAGTGCTTGTTTTCATGCCTTTCCGGCGCTTACGTATTCGGCTTCGGTCGTGGAGATAGCAAGAGTCGTTTGTTTCTCGTGGAACCAAGAAGTTTGACAACAACGCATGAAGGTACAAATGCTACTCCTACTTTTTCGATCCACATAATCTCCCGCATGATCAGAGTCGGCATAGACAATAGTTTCTACACCTGTCCCCTCGAGATAGTATAATCCCAAGTGTATAGTACCTTTAATGTATCGGAAGATACGCTTAACCGCTTCAAGGTAAGAGGTTTTGGGATCCTCTTAGAAGCGAGCACAAAGGCAAAAACTAGACATAACATCGGGCCTACTCGCCGTAAGGTAGAATAAACTACCTGTCATGCCCCTATCACATAGTACTATCCGCGTACTCACCTTCATTGTCTCTTGTGAGTTTCGTTTCTGCGGGCATGGGCGTTTTCATAGATTAAGATTTTTTCAAGTTAAACTTCTTATATATTTTAATATAATTAGATTAAAGAAGATACTATCTTCCAATAGTATTATATGAAGACCAAGGAAGAAATTTAATTCGCCCATCATGCTCGTCTCAAAATTGTCACGCATGATCTTAGAATGATCATCGCACATTTCTGGACAAGTTGAGCTCAATATAATGTCTTCGACATATATTTGAACAATGATAAGATGTGAATTTTGTTTCTTCGTGAAAAGTGTGTTATCAACCATTTACATGGTATATTCATGTTTAAGTAAGAAAGCCTTTAATATGTCGTACCAAGCTTTGGAGGCTTGTTTAAGATCATAGAGTGCTTTCTTGAGTTAATAAACATGATATGGTTTTTATAGATCAACAAATCCCGGAAGTTGTACTACATATACCTCCTTGTTGATAAAACCATTTATGGATGCACTTTTCACGTCCATTATGTTAGTACTCACTAAGTTAGATTCTAAGAACTCTACATGCTCAATATATCTAATAGTAAGGAAGTTTTGAGAAGGCGTACCTTAGCCTGAGATGTTGCCTTTAAACTAGTAAACGTGACTTTACCGTCGTTGTATGCTGAGTAAGATGAGACTAGACATTGATTTTCCGTCATGAGATTAGTACACTTACTAATCATAATCCATTTGTCGGACTCCAAGTCGATTCAAAATAATATCTATCTAGCAAGACAGAAACTCAAACATTTGGTTCCCAATATCTCATGGGTCCAAAGTTGTTAGTGTTAAACATCCTATGCATTTCTTGCATTTGGTTTGGATGTTGGAATGGAGGACAAATTTCCCATGGTAAGTAACTTTGTTGTTGACGGTTATTCCAAGTTACGGGATAGTTACTTGGATAACTTTGTCTTCTAAAGTTACCTCTTGGTAGAGGAGTTCTTGACCGAGGTTTAGGAATATTTGTTTTTCTCGATGGAGGAGTCTTTGATCTAGTATCGGGTTTTACAAATCCAAGTCCAGGGGTTGACAAAAGTTTGTAAAATCTTTTGACCTCCTTTTTACCAGTGCTAGGTACTTCAACATTATTAACTACTATGTGACTCGGTTTAGGACTTAAGTTATTTTTTAAAATCGACCATGTTCTGACTTTAGCAGCTGACGATACCACGGTACCACTAAATTTAGTGGTGCCGTTCCCATCATTAATGGTGTCGTCCTCTGCTATTTTAGATTCTCCAGATTTTACAAATTTCACTTGTTTAGTTTCACTTGTAGAAGCTTTATTTGGGTCAAATCCTAAGCCCGCTCCAGCATGTTCACTATACCTAATGTTTTCAAGCATGTCATTAAGTGCCTTTGTTCCTTTTTCAAACTTAATGATTTTAACAGCATTTTCTTTGAGTTTTTCATTCTCTACATGAAGACGTATGCATGACCTACATCCAATATCTATTTCTTTATTTTTCTCCAGTCTTTTTACTTGGTCTTTTAGTTCTAAAATTTTCACTTCGAGTTCATGCAATGTTACTTTTAGTGTTTTGTTTCTAGTTATGATTTTAGAACTTACTTCACATAATTTACTATATTCATCATATAGTATGTTGTCATCTATTGAAGAATTATCATCACTATAGTAAGAAGAGTCGGAATGTACCTCATTTGAAGCTTGAGCCATAAGACATGTTTCGACATTTGGCTTCTCCTCTTCTTCCTCACCTCTATCACCCCAAGAACCTCCTACGAGTGCTCGTTGGTTCTTGGTTCTCGGTGGTTTAGGACATTCTCCGATGAGATGGTTTGGATCTCCGCATCTAAAGCATTTTCTATCACTCTTTTCTTTCTTGTCATTCTGGTTCTTTTGGAACGACTTCTTTTCATCACGAGGTTGTCTAACAAATCTACCTCTTCTTCTAAAGAAGTTCTTAAAATCTCTAACTGCTAATGCATACTCTTCATCTTTACTATCGGAATCCGAACTTTCCTTATCACTAGACTCTTTTTTGGCTTTCAATGCTAGAGATCTAACTTTCCCACTTTTGCCTTTGACTATGTCGGAGTCTTTCTTGATTATCATTTCATGAACTTTCAAGTTTCCTATTAGTTCATCAAGTGATAATGTCGCCAAGTTCTTTGACTCTTCAGTGGCGGTGACCTTTGCTTTCCATTTGGGATGTAGAGCCCTAAGAAACTTCCTAACATAGTTCTTGCTAGAATAGCCTTTATCAAGAGCTTTAAGACTAGTAATAATAGTATTAAATCTAGCAAAGGCATTATCAATGGATTCATCTTCCGGAATGGAAAATTGTTCATATTGTTGCACAAGAAGATGTATCTTGTTCTCTTTGACTTGATTATTACCTTGATGAGTGACTAACAAAGTTTTCCAAATTTCTTTTGCCGTGTTACACATAAAAATTCTTTCAAATTCCTTTTTCAGCAAAGGATTATAAATCATCATTTTAGCCTCATCATTTTTGGCTAGTTTTCTTTTAAGGTTATCACTTTGTTTATTATAGGGAACTATTTCATCCCTTTTTGTTTCCGGATTCTTTTCAATCAGTTGGAAGTCACCCTCAGTAATAACATGTCAAAGATCAATGTCTTTTGATTTCACATACGTTTCGAATCTTGTTTTCCAATATATAAAACAATCGGTTTCAAAAAGTGGTGGTCTTTGCATATATTGCCCTTCTTGATATTTGTCGAAATCCATTGATCGATTCAAGTTTTAAAATAAAATTTATTTTAAAATCTTGCCTGACGTGGCTCTGATACCAATTGTGGAATACTAGAAGGGGGTTGAATAGTTTTACCGGTTTTTCGAAAGTTATAAATGTTTGTTTGTGAAAAACTTTGATTCAATTCTTTTGTGAAATCAATCAACACCAACATGAACACTAAACTACACTATCTAACAAAAACAATAAGTATAAATAAATGAGATGGAAAGATCAAACCGAGACAACGAGATTTATAGTGGCTCGGTCACGAAGCTCTTCTTCGCCCTACTCCACACCCCGAGTACCCAACTCGAGAGTTCTAAGCACTATGTCAACAAAGCTCCCTTCAGGCGAAGAAAACCGTACAACATCTCTTATCACAATTTCCGACATTAAGCTAAATGTCGAGTACTAATCTTAGCTAGTACCAATCTACCATGATCCATACGATCCTTACTAAATCACACAATCAACACACTTCACATGATCTACCCGATCTGTGGAAAACTAGAAGGGGGTTGAATAGTTTTACGTCTTTTTAAATTTTATTTTGAAATCTTTTGTTTACTTTTAAAAAACTTCGATTCGATCTTATGTGACTTCAACTCTTAAACAATATGAACAAATATAGACAAATATAAATAAGTAATGCAAGTAAAGTAAAGTAAATGAAATGAAAGATAGGGATGGAAAGATCAAACCACAACACAAGGATTTATAGTGGTTCGGCTACAAGGACACCTTCCTTGCCCTACTCCACTCCCCGAGTCACCTACTCGAGAGTTCTCTTCACTATGTCAACAAACTCCCTTATGGCGGAGAAAACCTTACACAACTTTAGCTTACACCGGCTTAACGACACAAAGCTAGATGTCGGGTTCTAATCGTAGCTAGAACCAATCTCACAACTTATACACGACTTCTTCACGACTTATTCACGACTTCTTCACGACGGCTTCACGACTTTTTCACTACGGCTTCACACCTTCTACACGACGGCTTCACAACTTCTAGACTAAGGCTTCACAACTTCTACACTACTTCTTTACAACACAACTACTTACTTACACTTTGATCTACTAACAAAAACTACACAAACACTTTACACAACTATACAAATATATGAATTGAACTACAACACTTCTTCTCTAGATGTTGAAGAAGTATTCTTCTTTTGCACTTGGATGATGGAAGCTTGGATCACTTGGAAACCAATGCTTAAGAGAATATGATCAAAGGATTTTAGAAAGAATTTACAAGGATTAGAGAAGATTTAGAACAGAAGGTTTGGGGTGCAAAAAATGAGGAAAAATTCCAGAGAAAGTTCAGTATTTATAGGAAAATCTAAGGACCTAAAGGAGCGGGGCGGTCCCCTTAAATAGGTGGCCGGCCCCCTTAAAATTAAGGGGACCACCTAGTATAATTAAGGGGGCCGCCCTTCCTGAACGTTGCTCAGATTTGTCTTTTTGTGGGGAAGGTTTTTCTGGAACATTTTTGCCATTTTTGGTTGAAAATTTGAATTCATAAATTTATACTAGATTAAACATATTTATTTAATACCAAAAATGTTTTTCTAAAAAATATAAAATGTTTGTGACATTTTATAAAAAATCTAGTGATTTAGAAAATGTTCCTTAGATCATATAATGCATTAAGCATTTGTTTGTTCATACCTTAAGTGATTGAGTTGTTAAAATAGATATTAACAACTAAATACTTGTTTACGTCATAATTTTCCGTTTAATAATTTTACATTTTGTGATTATCAAAACGTAGAGATATCGAAAAATATTAATAACGTGTTTAGGCATTATTTATATCAACAATCTCCCCCTTTTTGATGATTACAAAATCTAAACTCATTAAATTGAAAAATTAGTTTTTAGACAAGTATTTAGTGAGTTTACATCTATTTCTCCCCCTTTTTGTAGAATAAAAAAGGTTATGCCGACAAGTTTTAGATATGAAATTTGTCGGGACGAGAACTCCCCCTTGATGTGTGCTCCCCCTTGTTTGAGAGCATAATGGAAACGAGATATGGAATACTTGCAAGAAAAATATTAGAAGCACAAGCATATATATAGCAAAAATAAGCAAGCATATAAAAGAAAGACATCCATTAATCAAAAGTGTTGTGTATAAATACACAACCAAATAGAGTACATCATAAAAGAAACATACAACATTTAATAAAGAGTGCAACTAATGATACTACATAATCATCCCAAGAGTACATGATCCTCATAGAGCTTGCAACCAAAAAGAGTGGAAAACATTATTGGTGTTGAAACATTTTTTCTAGTTTGAAGAGAATGGAGGAGGTGGTGGTGAAATGGGTGAACATGGTGGAGGTGGGTTGGATAACATGTGCTCAATGCATGAGAACATATATTGCATTTCATCCCGAAGACCAAAGATGATGGTTCGGTTATGAATGCAACAAAGGCAAGTGTCTCCATGAGCTTCAAGGAGACTCCAAGGTATGGGATTAACAAAGAGAGGTGGTGGAATTGGTGAGGATGAAAAGTGAGCATCAAGAGGTGTGATGGGTGATAGGGAAATGGCAAGCTCGGTGGATGGAGGTTCTTGAGTGGGAGGTGGTGGTGATGCTTGATGCGTGCGTGCGAGTGCTCTAATTTATACCCACGGTATGTCGTTGTGGTTTTAGCAGTATTCAAGTTTTAAATTTATATTTAGCCGACTTATCAATAACACACACACTTTAACGAGCAGTGTACCCGGTCAGTATGTATATAATGGTAAGTAGAGTGTCGATCACTAAGAGTGGAACGTATTATCTAGTTATTCTAATAAGTATTTTAACATCTTAAGTTAGCTATACAACCTAATTTAACGCAAGGGGGTTCAGCCTGAGAGACTGGCACGATTTGGTTGCAATTAAATAATAAACTAACTAATAGGCACGAATTAGCGAATAGCACACACGTACACAGATAAATACTCGAGACAATAAGAAGACCTGTCCTGATAGTTAAGTAGCTTGTCACTTGTTTTATTGCTAGTTTTATATGAAGTGTATAGTTCGATGCAACGCACCGAGATTAAGTCCTTTCTCGTTGGTTCTAATCTTATCGGCGAGTAAACCCTTAATGATTACTTATGACTATCCTATTTATCTTTCTTCCTACTTTTCTACAGACGATAGAATGCATAGGCGATCTAATAAATAGGCGAGGAAGGGGCATGGCGACCCAAGCAATGCTCAGCTAGACACAGAGGTTATCAATGCACTAATAAAAGTCACCAAAGACATCAACATATAAACTTTAATTAATGAGAAAGCAATTTTAAGGGGAGTTGAAGTGAACGATAACGTAACACAAGCCCATCAATCCTGATCAATTAAAGTGTACTAATACAATAAAACAAAACTACTTAATGAATTGAATACATGCAGGACCTTCTTACAGCTCTCGTATCTTTGTTTAAGGTGTGTCTTGTGCTGCTACCACGACTGAATTCGGCCTAGGGCTTCTGTCCTTCGAATATCATACGTACAAAAAGTCTCTTAAAGTCGTCTGACTTTGGGGTATTTATAGTTTCTGTCTGAGGTAAGATGCGGCGCATCTAATAAGTAGATGCGGCGCATTGACTTAACTTCGCGTGGGGTCCAAGATTAATATATTCAGGAATATTCGTACACCGCCAGAAGATGCGGCGTAACTCCATTTATAGATGCGGCGCATGTCCTCTTGTATCTTGGATCGTATCTTGTGAAATCTTGATAGTGATGCGCCGTATGTAATAAGTAAGATGCGGCGCATCTGGAGCAGAATAGTCTTGATCTTGTACATTTCAGTAGACTCTTAACTTCTTGCTTGTTTTGCTCCATAATTAGTCCAAAATCGCCAAGTTTCACCAAATACTTGTTTTTACCTGAGAATTACAAAAGTAAATGATTAACTATCAATTCTCACAGATAATATAATAAAACAAGTCAAATAAATAGGATAAATGACGGTAATAAAATGTACTTATTTGAGTTCATCAAATATCCCCCCACTTGAACTTTACTTATCCCCATGTAAAGCTTAGAATAATCTTATGAAAATGTATCCTAAAAGATATTAGGATTTATTTTTATATTTAAGCATGTATTCATTTTTTTCATAATCACACAACCAAAACACTTAACGAATTAGAAGTAAAATAAAATATTTCGATAAAAGCAAATCTAATCATTTAACTGTCCAGTCGTGACGAATATTCTATCATAAGCTTGGCAAGTATACACATCTCCCCCACTAAAGTCAAGGAATAACAAGTCTAAAGCGGTAAAAAGGGTTTGTAGGCTTAAGGGTTAATCATTCTCTTTAATCTCTATCGATCTCAAATTCCAGAAAAGGCGACAAAATCACAAATACATGATCGAATCCACGAACACGATACTTGCAATTGCTCAAATCCTTAACTCGAATAGGCTAAAGATAGGACCAAGTAATCTTCACCAATAATATTATATCAGAAAGGGCGACAAAATCATAAATACATAGCCGAATCCACGACTACGATACTTAAGATTGCTCAAATCCCTAATCTCAATAAATCAAAGGTTTGGATAAAGAATAATATAGGGTATGGATAATATTTGGGATATAAATTGGTGTAAAATGAAAAATAAACAAAACAGATAAATTAAAATCCTAAGTGTGGTTAATCACTATCCCAACCATCCCATGAATAAGACTCATATCATAGAATAACTCACGCTTTAACACTTGAAACACACGCTTTAGGTAGACACGAATTATACTCAACAAGATCTTAATCAAAGAATAACCTTTAGTTGGCGTTCCCATAACGTTCAACTCCCATTCAATCCATAGATGTGTAAAATTTCACCACATCACTATAACGATAACTCTGGATAATTTTTCCATACTTTTCATGACTTCAGAAATAACGGTAATAGTGAAAGTAGTAAACACACGAAAAATAAACTCAAAGATATACAATATTTACTTTCACTCCAATTGCATTGTGCAATTTCCCGACCTAACCATAGATAATGAATTACGCACGCGAACACAGGTAATGTAAGGAAACACACTTTGCCTAAAGCAATTAACCAACCACGGATTTTAATCTACAGGGTAGGCTAAGGTGTAAGGGTGTAACGAAACATTATAACAAAGGTGTAAGAAACGAAAGGAATGGCTCTGAGTGTTTTTCTAGGGGTATCTTACTCTAAAAGTGAGAGTAACAAAAGGTTTTATACGGGGGTTAACTAACCAGTGTAGTTAGCTAATAACACATAACATATAATAGGCTTTTTGGGTGTAATCCTAGAATTTTACCAATCTAGACAAGTCATTCCAATTATATAAATAATACTTATTATGGTGGTCTCGAATAGTATACAAGCCAAGTTCTAAAGTTTACAAGTCACCGGCACACTCATAGATTTGTGAATTTTGAAAAAATCACAATTTTTGAAAATAACGTCATGTGTGCAGCTATGCAACTTAGACTTTAAACAAAAACATGCTAATTTTTTTTTTTTTAATTTTGATATATTAAGCACATTTTAAGCATAATTTTTGAAAAGTTTAGGACAAGTAAGTGTTAAGTGTTCTAATTCTCCAATCCCCCTCACTTAAGTTAAACAACGTCCTCGTTGTTTGTATAAAAGGTTAAAAACTGGAAAATAAAAGAATTAGAACAGAAAAACTCCCCTGAGATTTGCTCGGTATGATCCTCCATTATTAGTATAAGAGCAAAAATCATCTTCTTGTGGATTAGAACGTTTAAGCTTCATAATTGATGTATCCACAGGAAATGCAGGAATCTATAATACCACCAAGGCTTTAAACACACCTAAGTTAAGAAAGGTTCAAACTTGCATAATACATTAGTAGTTAGGAAAAATAAAATATAAAAATTAAAACTGAAAATCATCAGGTCAGTCGATGCGCCGTATCTTATGGAAGAAGATACGCCGTATCGAGCCTGGAATAATTACGAATCAGAATAGAAGATGCGCCGCATCCTTAACCAGGGATGCGCCGCATTAAAATAAACTGACAAAAAGTTTTAAAGTTAAAATATAAATATGCGGAAAAATAAAGTAAGATATGACCATTGCAGGAGATGCGTCGCATCTTGGGATTGAGATGCGCCGTATCCTCTGCGGGCCTGACTGACTCGACACAGAACAGAATATTAAAAAAAAAATTCCGGGTTGTCTCCCGGTCAGCACTTGTCTTTATTCCAGAGTCTTCAAGTTAGACTCACGTTCAGCTCTTTATTCAGTTCTTGTCACGGTCCATCCTTCTTCCTTCATCCGAAAGATGTTCCCGTATAGCTTTGCAACGTTTTCTTCCGTTTGACTTAATCTAGTATAACTCTTGGTCTTCGTCGCAACATATTCCTCATCTGGTCCCAAAGAGTATTTGATGATTTTAAATTTTTCAGAAATAATCATGGGTGGCTCATTATAAGGGATCCCAAGTAATTGACATTTTCTTTTGATGAATTCTTCTTCGTCTTTATCAACAAACTTAAAATAAGGATCCTTAATCAAATAGTCATCAAGTTCATCAATTAATGAATCATCATCTTGAATTGCCTCCCACTCTCTTTCCAATTCCCATTGTAACCGTCGACTAAGCTTAGTGTAATCATCAAATTGTTCATGCACCCATTCCCAGAAAGTAGTATTCGATGTTCCCTTTAGCTCTTTCAAGTATTCGATTCTACCATTTTCTTGCAAAGCCTCCGCTTTTTGTGGGCAGTCTTCAACATTATCATACCACTCATAGTCTTCAAAGGTTACATCGTTTCCAACCCGTTTCATTCCAATTATACTTCCCCCATTACAGGTTCTGTCACTCTTATAATCACAGGTCGGCCAAACACTACTCCCATCCTTGAAAACGAAAGGTGTACAGGTGTGATTAATGTGCTCAAATTCCCATGGTTTATCCTAAACCCATGGTATTTGGTCATTCCATTCGTAGTACCAGGTGTTTTTGAAATCATCATAAGTCTTGAATCCTGGTAGATCTCCAGTTAGCACATCATCGTCGACTTGAAGAAGGTAATTAAATTCTTTGAATTGTTTGCACAAGGGTGTCTCATAATCTAACACGTCAATGTCTATTCTGAATAATTCTTCAATGCCCTCATTGACTGTTGAATCATAAAGTGACGACCCATGGTCGCTCTCTACTTCTTCATCTTCTCCTCTCATCCAATATACCCATAACGCATCCTAGTAGCTCGATCCATGCTCTTATGGTTATTGAACTTACTAGCCAACCAATCTGAAAAATCAACATTGTTAGGATCGTGGTCAACGTCAAAGCAAGCTTTACCAATCATTTTCCTCCTTATCTCCATGAACTCGTTAAATTGCTCCCTAAAACTCCGTGTCAACCATGAGGTCACAATGCGTTTGATTTCACTCACAGGAGCAAATTTAGGATTACCGTATTTAAGTTCAAGCCATTCTTTGAGGGAGATGTCCATCAACCTTACCAACCTGCTGTGAAATAGTAACTCCGCCATAGCATAAATTCTTTCATCGTCCAGATAGTTCTCATTTAATCCCCTGTACTGTTCGGAATAAGGCATGTAAGAGATTTGCATAGGTTGGGTATTGCCTCCACCACAGCTTTTATTGCTTGAGTTTAGGAATTCAATTTGGAATTTCCCATCATTCTCTTCGATAGTCGTCCAAGATAATCCCTTAGATTCAATGATGGGCCATAAGAGTAACAATTCTTCTTCAGTGTAGCTCATTAGTAAATTATAAGAGAATATCCCATCTTCAATATTGCATAAGCGCTTGAATTCCTTATAAGTAGCTTCAAGAGGGGTTTCCCAAGAAAATAAATCTGCATCAATCATGAGCACATCGAAGTTGATGATGAAGCAAAAAGTGTACCGCTTTTAGGGGGTCATTTAAGCCCTAAATCATATTTATTTGATCAAATATTGCCCTAAATCGTTCCTTTTGTCATTTTAGGTACTTTGGAGAAGAAATCTGGAAAAGGAAGCATTTTGGACGTTTTTGGAGCATAAAAGTGAAGAAAACGACAAAGTCTCCAAAGCTGCTGGAAAAGTACACGTGACGGCGTCAAGGATTGCTCCTGACGGCGTCACGGCTTGGCAAAAGAGGTGGATATGACAAATACACGTGACGCGCCAGAAAGTTTTACAATGGAAGTCTGACGGCGTCACCCTTTAAGGTGATCAAGGCGTCACGTTTAAGTTAAAGAGACGACGTCAAGCACAATTGTGACGGCGTCAACCTTGACGCGCCAGAGTGGATTTTGGAGGATTAAAGAGGGACGGCGTCAGGAAGACCATCCGGGAACCCTAGCCGCGGCGAGGTGACGGCGTCACCTCCTACAACGTGACGCCGTCAGCCCCTAAATTCTATATATAGTTTTGCAATTTTTAGTCATTAGTGTGCAACTTTGTGAGGAGAAACCCTAAGACGAATTTTCTGCCATTTTTAAGGGTTTTATACCCTTGGATCTCCCATGTTTAATTGAAGATAAGTAATCAATTAATCATTCAATATGTCTATGTGTTGTTTGATTATATCTTGTTCTTGTCTTTTAATTAACATGCTAGGCTAGATTTATCTTGTGTTTGCTTAGATCTAATGAAACCTAACTATTGATTATTGGTTGTTGGTGTGTTATTAATTGTATTAGATGATTGTTTATCGATGTTAGGCTTAAGAAAACTGGCTAACCTCCTATACGGTAACTTGCTTGAACGTCTTAAGAAACATGAACCAATGCGTACTAAGGTTTTTATGGTTGTATTTAATGCATGAGCTAATTCTAGTGATCCCATGTTAGGAGCTTCTTAGCCGGCTCGACATAGGAGTGAAGTAGGAGCTTGTAGAGTTGGGGAAGTACGTACGCCACCCCACGATTGGTATTAAGGAATACACCCGTCATCCACGCAATTAATACACACTAATCAACCGGTAAAAGATAGTTAGGGAGTAAGGAAATCTAAGTAAACACATTTCTCCCCATATAAGTTTCACAACCTTTTTATTTTCAGTTATTTTATTTTATTTGCAATTGTAGTTATTTGGGTTAGTTGACTAGCAACTAATTCCGCCCACTCCTTCAAACCCGAGATTTTATTTGCTTTCATAAAATATAATAAAATACAAAAAAGAATCTTCCGTCACCCTTAGACCTATTAGAGTAGTTTTTCAATCCTAACGACACTATTCCCCTAGAGAACGATCAATCCCCCGGTACTTGCCACTACACTATACTACATCGGTCAGGTACACTGCCTGGTGGGGATTGCAAGCCTCTTGAGATCCCTCGAGAGGTAAAACCTGTTGTAAGGTCGCAAAACCACGCATCAAGTTTTTGGCGCCGCTGGCGGGGAATAGTTATTGTTTAGGTTGAATTTTTATTTTATTAGGTCTACTCACTAGATTCCTTTCTAGTGAGATTTTTTATTTTATTTTTCTAGGATTTCTTGTAGTCTATTTTTTTCTTTGTGCCCTTTGTTTGTAAAACCATTTTCATTTGTCACTATGATGGATGAAATTCCATTTAGATCATTGACAATAGAGGAACAATTATATTTCACCAATAGATTTGTTTCCTATCATTCCTATGAATTTTTGTGTGATCTTTGTGATTTCCAAAAGGAGTTAGGGGTAAGGTTAGATGGGTTTAATGAATTCTATGCATGTGAGATTTCGATTAGACGAGCATTATCTGGATCAATTCCTTTTAGTCAGGCCCTTTGGATGAATTTTGAGGAAAGCTTCCTAACCATGACCCATAAGTGGAACGAATTGGTGGATTCGTATGAGTAAAGAGACCTAGTTTCTAAGAACATGGACTTAGAATCAAACCAAGATTCTGAGATGGTTAGTTGCATGAGTGGGATAGATTTCACCAAAACATACGACACACATGAGGGTAGAGTTGAGCCACCTAGCTGCATGCCATGGTTAGGCACTACCATAATACAGGGTGAACACTTAGGTGATCTTGATGTGATGGAGGATTTAGTCCCAACATGATCACATTGATAAAAAAGACCTAAGTTTTATGATCGATGACGATGAATCTCAAGAAACACATGATGAATCTTTTGGGCAATTTGAATATAGCAGACAGAATATTGAGGATGATCCTTATGATTCGGATATAGAAGTTGAGATGCCTAGAGAAGCACTTGAGATACTAGGGAAAATGTTAGGGTTAGATTCTACTAAAACACATGATGAGGATATAGGTGATCTTGACACAAGGAATGATGAGGTAAGTAACATAAGCCCACCAAGTACCCCACAAGTCCTACCATCATTTGAGGCACACACACCGCCCGTGACTTACCCGGAAGAAGTTGAGGAGACAATAGGAACCCTAATAAAGGTAGAGCCCTTGGACCAAACACAACTAGAAGAAATAGGTTTGAATGATTTTAGTGATCACAACCTTTCTTTTAGTCCTATGGAAGTTCCTAGTTTTGATGAACGGGAGCCTCAGCCAAAACCGTTACCTAATCTTCCATCCTTAGATGTGAATTTAGGAATTGAAAAAGGTCCCGATCCACCCATCAAACCATGTAGTCCGGGTAATGTTAAGATTAAGGTAGTAGACTCTAAGCCATGTGGAGTGGAAGCTAATATATGAGTGAACCATGACCTTACATACTTACATCACCCATTCATGATTGATCACAAGAAACATTATGGGTTTAAACCGGGTTTATTAGGTCAAGATGGATTCCCAACTAGGAATCTCTCGAAGTTGATAGAAGATGATCCCTTTTTAGGAGAAAACTTTAATTCACCCATTGACCAAAGTGAACTAGGTAAGGTTATGATGAAAGGAGCACACCCCTTTGAGTATATAATTCATACACCACTCTTTCCTCACGCGGCATACTTCCACCAAGATGGTGTGTATCGCTACTATCACCCGCACTAAATCCTAAGTGTAGGAAAAACCTCTCCTTTATCCGTTGAATAAGGGTAGAGTCAGGCTCGTGACTCGAACAAAAATAAGCGCTTCTTGGGAGGCAACCCAAGCTTTATTTGCTTTGTGTGTTTATTTATTTGTTTGTTTGATTTTATTTGCTTCCGTATGTATGTTTAATTTTTATTATTATTGATTCATGTTCAAAACTAAATTGTGAAAATGCTTTATCTTGTTTTTAACTTCGTCTTAACTACATATAAAGGTATTTTGCAAAAGATAAGCGTAAGGGAAATCCAAATCGGTTTATTAGAACAAATGAACATGAATCATAACAATATTAAATTAACATACATATTAGTAATTGTTTGAGTCAAATGCTTGTATCGAGTCATAATGATGTTTTGCAGGAATTCCAGGAAGTAAGGTATAGGTTTTTCCAGAAATTTTCCGAAAACTTAACATGAGAATTCTGTCAGATCATTTCTGACGGCGTCAGGCCTTACAACCTGACGGCGTCAGGTTTTAATTTCCTGAAATTTTTGAAAGTTTTGTTTTTCTACCGGAATCATAAAAAGTTTTTATTAAATCTCTAACTTATAAACTCCAGGAATCTGCAAAATAATCATTCCACAAGCATTATATCCTTATATAGATTTATCCCGCCGATGTTATGCAGGTTTTCGTGTTTGTTTTCTCAGGTTTAACAGGTTATTTTGGACAAGGAGATGTATGTGGAATCAAGCTTTTGGCGCTGCTTTTAATTTTGAAGCTTCAACATTACTTTGGAAGAAGATCTAACCATGTTACCTCTTTATCCACCGAACGAATCAGGGGAGTATTTGATTTCATTCTTTTACCTTATTCACTTTTACATCTTGTTATTTGAACATTGGGGACAATGTTCATCTTAAGTGTAAGGGGGGGGGGGGTTAAAGTACGATACTTTAGAGAATGCAATTACGCTTGATTTTTGTTTGTTTAATGGTAGATGTGTAATAAAACTGAGAGAAATACCTGTTAAGGCAATTTTAGTGCCAAATTTAAATTTTTTTACAACATATAGGAGTGAAACTTTGATCTTAATGAGCGTCTCATGGATAGGAGTTATATGACTAGCACAAAACCGTACCACTAAAAAATTTTCCACCCCCAAATATGTGAGGTTCGCCCCTAGAATTGGTAGGAAAAGCATTTATGCTATGATGTGTGTACCGGTAGCACTTAGATTCTAGAACTTGCGTTAGGACCATTCCGAGGCCACAAGTGAGACTACATTCGTGTAGTTAGATTTACTACATGATAAGAGGCATTAGGATTAACCCATTGTTTTACACCTGTGTTTTTGTTATAATTACATTGGCTACATTGGTCAAGTAATTCTCCCACACCCTTTGCGTTGTACTCATTTTTAGTACACGATACCCCTAGTACACCCCTCAGAGCCTATCTTTTCGTTTCTAACTTTAAGCATTTTACTTAAAGGAAGAATTTGTTTACACCCCACTTAAATGTACACCCAAATCGCCTTAGCCTACCTTGTATGCACTCATTTTTAGTGCATTATTGTGACAACATTTGTTTAAACCCCAAGTTAATTATCTAATTGATTACATGGTTGCTAAGTCGAGTCATATCCTTGTACATATTGTTTTGGGACGATTGGGACTCATGGGTAAAGTACTAGTGTAATGGAGTAATGGGGAAGAACAACATTATTACCCCCATATGTGCTAAATATTTTAAAAGTACTCCAAGTGTTTCGATTATCTTAATTCGAGTCATTAGAATAGTTAATTGTAAAGTTATGTAAAAGTTCAAGTGTAAGGGGAATGCAATGCCCCTACGATGTATTATTTTGGATGGTAGGGCAAGAGTGTATGAAGGGGAAAAAAAATCAAAAAAATCAAGAAAAATACAAAAAAATGAGAAAAAGAAAAGTAGAAAAAAACATACGGACTACCATCCCGTTTCATTTTATGTTTATTTTATGTTTTTGTTATTTTTTTTTAGCTTAAGTCGAGTCTAGTCTTGGCTTAGCAACGCCATATTGTACATGTAATTAACCAAGATCTTTAACTCGCCACTATTAAAATATCCCTTATCCAACAAAACCCGTGTTTATCATATCCCTACACCTAACGTTATAACCCGTTTAAAAGCCCTCTTTGATAGTTTATCTTAGGTGCTTACGCCTAGTGGAGGAGGTTTTTGATCCTTTCCCAAGCCTATGGTAATCTATTTGCTATGACAGGTAGTGAGAGATATTATTCATTTTCATTTATGAGATATACTTTTATGACACCTGAGAGATGTGAGTGGCTAAACACTACTTGTGAGGTGCTAGTTTGTAATCTCCGTGCTTATTATGATTAAAGGGGAAAGACTATTTGTTGTAATTACTTTTATATTAGCGTTAAATGACCCCTAACTTGTATTTTGATTAAATAAAAGCGCATTTGCTTGGGGACAACCAAATCTCAAGTGTAAGGGTATTTGATGAAGCGAAATGTGTACCGCTTTTAGGGGGTCATTTAAGCCCTAAATCGTATTTATTTGATCAAATATTGCCCTAAATCGTTCCTTTTGTCATTTTAGGTACTTTGGAGAAGAAATCTGGAAAAGGAAGCATTCTGGACGGTTTTGGAGCATAAAAGTGAAGAAAACGACAAAGTCTCCAAAGCTGCTGGAAAAGTACACGTGATGGTGTCAAGGATTGCTCCTGACGGCGTCACGGCTTGGCAAAAGAGGTGGATATGACAAATACACGTGACGCGCCAGAAAGTTTTACAATGGAAGTCTGACGGCGTCACCCTTTAAGGTGATCAAGGCCGTCACGGTTTATGTTAAAGAGAGACGGCGTCAAGCACAATTGTGACGACGTCAACCCTTGACGCGCCAGAGTGGATTTTGGAGGATTAAAGAGGGACGGCGTCAGGAAGACCATCCGGGAACCCTAGCCGCGGCGAGGTGACGGCGTCACCTCCTACAACGTGACGCCGTTAGCCCCTAAATTCTATATATAGTTTTGCAATTTTTAGTCATTAGTGTGCAACTTTGTGAGGAGAAACCCTAAGACGAATTTTCTGCCATTTTTAAGGGTTTTATACCCTTGGATCTCCCATGTTTAATTGAAGATAAGTAATCAATTAATCATTCAATATGTCTATGTGTTGTTTGATTATATCTTGTTCTTGTCTTTTAATTAACATGCTAGGCTAGATTTATCTTGTGTTTGCTTAGATCTAATGAAACCTAACTATTGATTATTGGTTGTTGGTGTGTTATTAATTATATTGGATGATTGTTTATCGATGTTAGGCTTAAGAAAACTGGCTAACCTCCTATACGGTAACTTGCTTGAACGTCTTAAGAAACATGAACCAATGCGTACTAAGGTTTTTATGGTTGTATTTAATGCATGAGCTAATTCTAGTGATCCCATGTTAGGAGCTTCTTAGCCGGCTCGACATAGGAGTGAAGTAGGAGCTTGTAGAGTTGGGGAAGTACGTACGCCACCCCACGATTGGTATTAAGGAATACACCCGTCATCCACGCAATTAATTCACACTAATCAATCAGTAAAAGATAGTTAGGGAGTAAGGAAATCTAAGTAAACACATTTCTCCCCATATAAGTTTCACAACCTTTTTATTTTCAGTTATTTTATTTTATTTGCAATTGTAGTTATTTGGGTTAGTTGACTAGCAACTAATTCCGCCCACTCCTTCAAACCCGAGATTTTACTTGCTTTCATAAAATATAAAAAAAATACAAAAAAGAATCTTCCCTCACCCTTAGACCTATTAGAGTAGCTTTTCAATCCTAACGACACTATTCCCCTAGAGAACGATCAATCCCCCGGTATTTGCCACTACACTATTCTACATCGGTCAGGTACACTGCCTGGTGGGGATTGCAATCCTCTTGAGATCCCTCGAGAGGTAAAACCTGTTGTAAGGTCGCAAAACCACGCATCAGTTGACATCATCAAAAACTTTCACTTCGAAGGAATCCGAAAGCATGAGTTCCTTAGCAAGATATCCGTTCACTGACATGTCTTCCATAGCAAAACCTGTCATCATAGGTAAAATCTTCAGTAGGATTTGTTCGCTAGAAGAGAAATTAATGAATATAGAAACGGATATAAGAATAAAAATAGCTGATATCTGCAGATGATGCGCCGTATCCAAAAAGTTGGATACGCCGTATCTTACAATCGTTAAAATTTAATCAGATTTTATTCAGAAAATAGATACGCCGCTTATAAGTTAGAATGCGCCGTATCGATTTTAATTATCAAAAATCGATATTTATTTAAAATTAAATGCGTCGTATTAACAGAGGTTAATGCGCCGTATTTTCATTACGTTTCAAAATACAAGATTTTTGATTCAGAAGATGCGCTGTATCGATAAAAATCGATGCGTCGTATCTGTTTAATAATTCGAAAACTGTTTTTAATTAAAATAATAGATACGCCGTATCTGCTAAAGACAGATGCGTCGTATCGCGTTAACGTTTAGAAAAAAAATTTCTTATTAAAAACAGATACGCCGTATCTTGGGGAAAGATGCGTCGTATCGAATTAATTAAACGCGTTGTATTTTATATGAATTAAACGCAATACGCCGTATCTGAGAAATCAGATGCGCCGTATCGTTTGAATAAGCTCAGTACAACGATAGCAGAACACAGAAAATACGAAAAATAAAAACAATAATAAACACAAATAAAAGCAAACAAATAACACACAAAACAAAAAATATGAAAAATAATACAATGAATGCAAATTAACCTAATATACAACAGAGTTAGCGGTTAGATTAAAAATTAAAAAGAAAAACCTAATTAAAATACTAATCAAATTAACAGATAATAACAATTCACTCCCCGGCAACGGCGCCAAAAACTTGTTGCGTGCGTGCGAGTGCTCTAATTTATACCCACGGTATGTCGTTGTGGTTTTAGCAGTATTCAAGTTTTAAATTTATATTTAGCCGACTTATCAATAACACACACACTTTAACGAGCAGTGTACCCGGTCAGTATGTATATAATGGTAAGTAGAGTGTCGATCACTAAGAGTGAAACGTATTATCTAGTTATTCTAATCAGTATTTTAATATCTTAAGTTAGCTATACAACCTAATTTAACGCAAGGGGGTTCAGCCTGAGAGACTGGCACGATTTGGTTGCAATTAAATAATAAACTAACTAATAGGCACGAATCAGCGAATAGCACACACGTATACAGATAAATACTCGAGACAATAAGAAGACCTGTCCTGATAGTTAAGTAGCTTGTCACTTGTTTTATTGCTAGTTTTATATGAAGTGTATAGTTCGATGCAACGCACCGAGATTAAGTCCTTTCTCGTTGGTTCTAATCTTATCGGCGAGTAAACCCTTAATGATTACTTATGACTATCCTATTTATCTTTCTTCCTACTTTTCTACAGACGATAGAATGCATAGGCGATCTAATAAATAGGCGAGGAAGGGGCATGGCGACCCAAGCAATGCTCAGCTAGACACAGAGGTTATCAATGCACTAATAAAAGTCACCAAAGACATCAACATATAAACTTTAATTAATGGGAAAGCAATTTTAAGGGTAGTTGAAGTGAATGATAACATAACACAAGCCCATCAATCCTGATCAATTAAAGTGTACTAATACAATAAAACAAAACTACTTAATGAATTGAATACATGCAGGACCTTCTTACAGCTCTCGTATCTTTGTTCAAGGTGTGTCTTGTGCTGCTACTTCGACTGAATTCGGCCTAGGGCTTCTGTCCTTCGAATATCGTACGTACCAAAAGTCTCTTAAAGTCGTCTAACTTTGGGGTATTTATAGTTTCTGTCTGAGGTAAGATGCGGCGCATTGACTTAACTTCGCGTGGGGTCCAAGATTAATATATTCAGGAATATTCGTACACCGCCAGAAGATGCGGCGTAACTCCATTCTTAGATGCGGCGCATGTCCTCTTGTATCTTGGATCGTATCTTGTGAAATCTTGATAGTGATGCGCCGTATGTAATAAGTAAGATGCGGCGTATCTGGAGCAGAATAGTCTTGATCTTGTACATTTCAGTAGACTCTTAACTTCTTGCTTGTTTTGCTCCATAATTAGTCCAAAATCGCCAAGTTTCACCAAATGCTTGTTTTTACCTGAGAATTACAAAAGTAAACGATTAACTATCAATTCTCACAGATAATATAATAAAACAAGTCAAATAAATAGGATAAATGACGGTAATAAAATGTACTTATTTGAGTTCATCAATGCTCTTGATAGTGGTGATGATAGGTGGGAGTTTATGTAGTCATTGATGGATGAGGTTGAAGGTATGGAAGAAGAGGAGGTACCATAGGTGGAAGGTATTTTGGATGGTGCATTAGGTGCACTTGGAGATGAGCATTTAGGTGGTGGTGATGGAGTGGTGTTTTCTTCTTTAGTAAGATCAATGAAAAGTTTTTTGGGTGGTATGATGACCAATTTTTGTTTCTTAGAGGTCTTGGAGATGGAGGATTTTGGTGATAGCATGGTGTTGTAGGTTGATGTTTGAAGGAGATGAGGATTGATGAAATGATGGTTTATCATTTGGAGGGGATTTATAATATGAAAGTATGGTTGGTTTGGGTAAGGTTTTGAGGTTTAGTATTAATATTCCAAACTCGGTTGGGTTATTAAGAGAAAGGGTAGCTGAGACTAGAGAAAAGGGTCACAAGATGCAAAAGAAAACAGTGAAAATTACTGTCCAGATGGCCGGTCCCCTTAATTGTAGGCCGACCCCCTTAAAATTAAGGGGACCGCCTAGCAAAATTAAGGGGGCCGCCCATTGGTGTTTTCCCAGGCGACCAAAATAGAAAAATTTCCAAAAAGGGTCAATTTTTGGGGTGTGTTTGTAGCAAGCTCTTATTTGAACCATGTACATCAGGAATGATTAAATAGTGGCATAAACATATTAAGTAATCATGTATACATTTAAACTAATATAAGCATATTATAGAGCAAGCATGTCAATAATCATTAAATAGCAAGTATGTCAATGTAAGCATAGTATCAAAGTTCTAATCAAGAGAATGGTTAAAATACTAACATACTATAAGGTACAAGAAACAAATAATTGTCAAATAAAAAATTGTCTAATAACAATATTGTTCAAATAAGCCAACATCCACGTCTCTATCTCTTCTTTCCGAAAATCTTCTTGAAAGCTTTTCCTATTGACTTGAAACCACCTCTAACCTCTTCATGCATCTGTTGAGTTGTGTTGAGTAATGCGGTTTGTCGTTCAAATAGGATTTGATCGGTTTGTTCGGAAGGAAGAGGAACTTGATAATCGAAATAATTAAGTTCCGGGAGATTGTTCAGAACGTCGTGGGAGATGGAGTCCTAACACGTGAGGTGCCTTCCTCCTCCTCATCATCATCTCTCCGATGATATGTGGAACTACGAGGTGCGAAGAGATTAGGGCGACGAGATTTGCCCTTGTCACTTCGAGATCGACGAAGTTGGCTACGAGTGAGAGGACGTAAGATGGGATGAACGAATTGATAGATATCACTCTCAAGATGTGGGTAATGTTCCATTACAAAACGATAAAGTCTAGTGAGGAACATACCATAAGGAAGATTGGCATGTGGAGTATTTTTGGCGGAGATGATACGATGGACGAAGAAATAAGCCAAATTGTATTGTTCTTCCGCAACAACACAATACAACATGTGAGCGATGCTAGCCGTGAGGTGGTCACGGTGTCCGCCGGTACCAAACGCATTCTCGCGAATGAGTTCTTCCCAATGCTTCATGTCGGGGCTTAGTTCTTTGAGAAGGACTTGGTTTGCATGAATGTCGACATTCTTCGACTTGATTCTTCGGCTAGTCGTACCACGTTCTAGCTCGAGTAGTCGACGAATGTCGTCAGGAGTTGGAATCTCAGAATAGTATGGACCACCCTGAGGCTAATTTTTCTCAAGAGATGAGAGATCCCATTCATTTGAGAAAACGGCTTGACCGTTGAAGGGAATTTGGAGGATTTGACCAAACTGAGCGAGAGTGAGAGTGATGAATTCATTTTGGATCATGAAAGAGATGAGGATATAACCATAGTCATCGGTTTGCACCGTAACTTGGCTATAGAAGTCAAGAATGAAACGAGGAATGATGGGTTCATTGATTTTGAAAAGACAATCGAGACGAACATTGGAGAACATTCGTTCGATATGGTCGGATTGATAGAAGGATGGATCGACAACTCTCCCTTCATGAATGTTTCTATCTTCGATGGGACGATAGAGACATGCAATGGCGGGAGATATGCCGGGAGTAGCGGAGACTTTTGGAATATATTCCTTGGTTTTGGAAACATCACCAACCGTGACTTTAGGCATTTTCTCCTAAACAAGATAACAACAAGAAAGTAAGATTAAAAAAAAATTGCATATGTGACATATACTACTCATGTGGAACGCAAACATACTTCGACTCTAAAATTTTAATCCTAAGAAGTAGTTTGCAATGTTCCTTATTTTTAATTTTTAACTCGCTTAAAGTGTATTATATGATGTTAAGGAGTAGTTGTAATGATATTTTGATAAAGAACCAAACGTATCCAAACGCTCCTTTATACATCATAAGCCACTTTGAAATGTGGCTAGACAAACATTAGATTGTATGTCTAGCTATTTCTTACGAGTATTTATGCTAAGTCACTTATTAAAAAGATGAAAAACGTAGATTTTGACTCAAAAATGTCTTTTAATTTATTATGCCAAACGCTCCCTTTTTCTAGAAAAATAAAGACTAATATCTCAATATACATATGAATTATGTATCTTGATGACTCAAAATGACTAGTTACATGTTTATAAACTTGTCCATTAGTTGTGAAATTTATTTTGACTTAATCTTGACGATTCTATGACTTTAATCCATACACCCTCTTATGTTTATAAAATCATTTTTCATGATTCGAAAAATGTATTTTTTGGATTAGAAGTTGTGATTTTATAATGTGGTTAGTTATAATAAGTGTTTATGACATAATTCAACAATGTATAACAAATTTTGAATGAGAGTGTTTGGTTTTTCAAAATTTTGGCATGAGGGTTTTAGATAACTTAGATTCTAGGTTAATTAAGTACTCTAATCCTATGGGAAGCATTTGGCAATGAGTATCCTAGACTTAATTTCAACATAAGTTCGAATTTAAAAAATTTAAATAAAATACCTAATTGTGATTATACTCGAAATTTGATGAAATTAGATGAAATGTGTTTTGGAAAACTTACAATATATGTTGCTAATCGAGATATAAGTGTTTGCCCCTTGCGAATTTAGCCCGAATTGGTGATTTGGTAAGTGATTTTGATGGTTTTTGGGTGGTTTAGTTCGTTCACAGCAGGTAGCAAAGAAAGGGTGTGTGAGAAATGGAGTGTTTGGCAAAAGTTTTAAGAGGGAAATCATTTTTGGTAGCATCAGATGGCCGGTTCCCTTAAACATTAAGGGGGCCGCCCTCGTTAACTAGCCGGTCCCCTTAATTTTAAGGGGCCACCTACCAAAAATGGAGTTTTTCGAATTTTATTTCTGACGGCTAAATATTTATATGTATATAGATAGATTTATAATATATCAAAAATACGTTGGATTGTATAGGCACGAGGAATGAATACTTGACACATTTTATTAACATTTTGTTAAAAAAAATATATCTTGAGAATTTTGGATAAAATAATCAAGACGTCAAGTTGACAAAGGTTTTGAGGAATGAGAGGGAATGTGCATATATATATATATATATATATATATATATATATATATATATATATATATATATATATATATATATATATATATATATATATATATATATATATATTGTGTGTGTGAAAGTGGAATGTTTAATGGTGTCGAGAAATGATGAGGTAAGGACGGAGATGAGTGTTGACGGCGTCGGGAGTTTGTTTCATCCATAGTTTCCTTTGCGCGAAGGTTTAAGAATTACTTCTACGTTGATCCACTTAACTCACTTCTCTTCGCCACCATGAGTTTTGTGATAGTGGACATAGAAGATTTTCGTGTTGAACTTTAAGGTTCAAAAGAGCTAAAGGGGAAAGAAAAGGTTCGAGGACGAACAATTTCTTTTAGTTCTAGATAGTCAACAAATGACGTATCTAGGTTATGTGCGGATATATTTATATGTATATATATATATATATATATATATATATATATATATATATATATATAATATATATATATATATATATATTTATATTAGATATATGTATAAGGGATTATCTACTAACTAACACACAAGTACCAACTAAACTAGGCATTAAAAACTTACGGGGGCATGCAATTGGCTAGTTCATCAATCCTAAGCATATAACATATTAGAGAACATGAAAGAGAGGCGTACCTTTTAGTCTTCAATAAGTAGTCTTCAAGTACTTCAAAGTGTTTAAGTTGACTTGTAGAAGTCAATCAAAGAAGAGATGCCGATTTCCCAATGAGTTAGCAATTTAGCCACTTGGTCCCCATTGTCTCATTGGTCCAAAGTTGTTTGAACCAAACATGGGTTGTAATTGACTAGGATGCATATATGGTGGAAGTATTCCCCAAGGATTGAAGCTTGGTAGATTTGGATAATTCCACATTGGGTAATTATTATTATTATGGAGGTTTTGTCGATTTTGGTTTCTTCTAGGTTGAGGAGTTTTAGGCCGAGGGTGAGGATTATTTGGTCTTCTTTAGGGAGGTGTTTTTTTATCTTAATTTTGGTTTAGGGAATTCTTCTTTGGTATTTAAGGATGGTTTGTAAAAAAAATTTACTTCATCATTACTAGTTACAGGTACTTTTCTATCATTCATAAGTATGTATTTAGGTGTTGACTCTACGGGTTTTTCTTTGCTAGACTCACATTCAAACTTCACATTTTTAGTTTCACTAGTTGAGGCCTCAGTTGAATTAAATCCTAAGCCGGTTTTATTTCCTACTACTCTTTGAACACTTATTATTTTCCTAACTGAGTTACTACTATTTTCAAATTTGTCAAGTTTACAAATTTCTTCCTTAAGTTTTTCGTTTTCATTTTTAGTTACTTGACATAATTTACATTCTTCAAAAGCTTCTTTACCTTTTTCTAAGTTGTGTAGTTTAACCTTTAATTCAAGTATTTCATTTTCTAATTGGTTGTTTAAGTGTTTTAGTGACTTATTTTTAGTTATTACTTTTTGACCTAGTTTGCATAATCTATTATATTCACTATCTAAGTCTTTTTCGTCTAATGATAAGTATTCATCACTAAAGTATTCGGTTTCAGAATGTACCTCACTTGATGTCTTAGCCATAAGACATTTCACCTCCTTTGTGGTTTCTTTCTCATCTTCGTCACTGTCACTCCATGCTCCTCCAACGAACGCCTTTTGATTTTGCTCTCTTGACATCATTGGACATCTTCCGATGAGATGATTTGGATCACCACATTTAAAACACTTTCTCTCACTCTTCCCAATTTTGTCATCTTTATTTCTTTGGGATGCCTTTCTTTCTTCATGTGGTTGTCTCACGAATCTTCCTCGTCTTTTGAAGAATTTCTTGAAGTCTCTTACGGCCATGGCATATTCTTCGTCATCACTTTCGGAGGTTGAGCTATCCTCGTCACTAGATTCCTTCCTCGCTTTCAAAGCAATTGACTTGCTTTGTTCTCTTTTTCCTTTGACCATCTCGGAATCTTTCTTTATTATTGCCTCGTAGACTTTCAAGTTGCCGATCAACTCGTCAAGTTGAAGAGTTGACAAGTTCTTCGATTCTTCAATCGCCGTAACTTAAGCTCGCCATTTTGGATGAAGCGCCCTAAGAAATTTCCTAACAAAATTCTTACTAGAAAAACTCTCATCAAGTGCTTTTAAACTTGTGATGATTGTGTTAAACCTAGCAAAAACATTATCAATTGATTCCTCTTCCGGAATCATAAATTGTTCATATTGTTGAACAAGAAGATCTATTTTATTATTCTTGACTTGACTATTACCTTGGTGAGTTATAAGTAGAGAGTTCCAAATTTCTTTTACGGTTTCACACATAAAGATTATTTCGTATTCTTTACGTGGTAACGCATTATAAATAACCATTTTAGCTTCATTATTTTTAGCAAGTTTTCTTTTTAAATCATCATTTTGTTTTTCAAAAGGTACAATTTCTTCCTTTTTAGTTTAAGGATTAATTTCAATAGGTAAAAAATCACCATTAGTAATAACATGCCAAAGATCTAGATCTTTAGATTTCACATAAGTTTCGAATTGATTTTTCCAATAAAGAAATCCATCACTTTCAAATAGTGGTGGTCTTTGCATAGATTGCCCTTCTAAATATTTTTCAGATTCCATAGATCGTTTCAAGTTTTAAAATACAGTTAATTTTAAAAATCTTGTTTAACGTGGCTCTTGATACCAATTGTGGAAAACTAGAAGGGGGGTTGAATAGTTTTACGTCTTTTTAAATTTTATTTTGAAATCTTTTGTTTACTTTTAAAAAACTTCGATTCGATCTTATGTGACTTCAACTCTTAAACAATATGAACAAATATAGACAAATATAAATAAGTAATGCAAGTAAAGTAAAGTAAATGAAATGAAAGATAGGGATGGAAAGATCAAACCACAACACAAGGATTTATAGTGGTTCGGCTACAAGGACACCTTCCTTGCCCTACTCCACTCCCCGAGTCACCTACTCGAGAGTTCTCTTCACTATGTCAACAAACTACCTTATGGCGAAGAAAACCTTACACAACTTTAGCTTACACCGGCTTAACGACACAAAGCTAGATGTCGGGTTCTAATCGTAGCTAGAACCAATCTCACAACTTATACACGACTTATTCACGACTTATTCACGACTTCTTCACGACGGCTTCACGACTTCTTCACTACGGCTTTACACCTTCTACACAACGGCTTCATAACTTCTAGACTAAGGCTTCACAACTTCTACAATACTTCTTTACAACACAACTACTTACTTACACTTTGATCTACTAACAACAACTACACAAACACTTTACACAACTATACAAATATATGAATTGAACTACAACACTTCTTCTCTAGATGTTGAAGAAGTATTCTTCTTTTGCACTTGGATGATGGAAGCTTGGATCACTTGGAAACCAATGCTTAAGAGAATATGATCAAAGGATTTTAGAAAGGATTTACAAGGATTAGAGAAGATTTAGAACAGAAGGTTTGGGGTGCAAAAGGTGAGGAAAAAGTCCAAGAGAAAGTCCAGTATTTATAGGCAAATCTGAGGACCTAGAGGAGCGGGCCGGCCCCCTTAAAATTAAGGGGACCGCCTAGTATAATTAAGGGGGCCGCCCTTCCTGAACGTTGCTCAGATTTGTCTTTTTGTGGGGAAGGTTTTTCTGGAACATTTTTGCCATTTTTGGTTGAAAATTTGAATTCATAAATTTATACTAGATTAAACATATTTATTTAATACAAAAAATGTTTTTCTAAAAAATATAAAATGTTTGTGACATTTTATAAAAAATCTAGTGATTAAGAAAATGTTCCTTTGATCATATAATGCATTAAGCATTTGTTTGTTCATACCTTAAGTGATTGAGTTGTTAAAATAGATATTAACAACTAAATACTTGTTTACGTCATAATTTTCCATTTAATGATTTTACATTTTGTGATTATCAAAACGTAGAGATATCGAAAAATATTAATAACGTGTTTAGGCATTATTTATATCAACACGATCTACCCTTGATCCGCCTTATCAACACACAAGCACACAAGATGATGAAGTGTCTGACTCAAATGGCTCTGCAATCCTGGAGTAAGCCACCACTAGGTCATCACTCTGCATCATCATAGTCTGTGAGATCAACTCATTGTTGTCGTATAGCAGTGGTATCTCATGACTCAGCTGTCCATGCCGTTCCTCAAGTTCATGTACATGTTCACGAGTTTCCTTTAACTCGGTGTTCAAGGCACCTAATTCTTGCTACATGGTTGTTTGGCTATCCTTTAAATTCTCAGCTGTATACTCCATCGTCTCTATGCGCTCGAGAGGTAGCTCATCGAGATGACCTAATGCAGTCTCGATCTGTTCCTCATGGTGATCCATACGTGCCAAGAGGGTGAAGATGGTAGGCTGTCGGTCTGTCACAGCCTGGGAACTCTCACCTATCTCGAACACCCGTGGTGGAGGAGTGATATCTGGAGAGGGTGATCTAGGTAAAGAGTGATATCGGGCAATAGCGGCCCTAGCCTCCTCACTGAGCTCAAATGGCTGAGACGGGGGAGTGAAATCCGTAGATGATAGTGGTGTAGAGAAGCGGGTCCTCTTTCGTGGTGGCATCGCCTCCTCAGGGATAGTATCTCGGGGAAGAAGTGATGGTGTAGGTGGTGGTGAAGATGCCGGAATTGAGGGTATTACATACGTGGGTAGCATGTATGAATGTGGAGGTGATGGTGGTGATATTGGTGGTGAGGGAACGGGAAGTGTCCTTTTCCGTGCGGACTCACGGGTTCTCCTGGGGCAAACTGGTGGTGTATTCGGTGAGGATGATGATGGTGGAGTTGATGGTGCCAATGGTGCGGGTGGTGGTACTTCGGAAACACGTGGTTGGATATGAAATACCCGTTTCCGTGGTGTATTCTTTTTGACTGGACCATTAGGATGACGGTGGAATGCTTCCATGAACGGCTCAGGTTCGTAAGGCTGTAAAACTCGAACTCTCCTACGTCTAACTAGAGAAGGTGGTGCTGGCAGTGACTCAGAAGATGATGAAGAGTCTGACTTAGATGGCTCTGCATCCGCCAAAGTATGATATCCTATCCTAGCAGGCATATACGGATCATCGGGAAATGGAGTGATATCAGGTACTGTCGAAACGACCTCTGACTTCGTAGCGTGCCTCAGTGCTGGATCGATATCAGGTACAACTGTGAAGTCCTCAGATGACTCTTCTGAAGGATCGGACTCCGTATCTGATGTAGCATGACTGGTTGCTGGTGAGTGGACTGGAGTGGAGGGAATAGTATCCTCGGGCTTAGAATCCGAATCCGATAAGATAATAATAAGGGGGGTAGAGGAAGACATAACTCTGTAACAACCCGGTAATTATAAATATTTCACCATGTAACTAAATAATCAACATAAGCATGCATAAGTAGTAATTTAGTGGCGTTGTGGCACGGAGAACTTTAGTTAAGTTGTGAAAAGTGGTTATAGTTTAGGTTTGCACCCCGTTCTCTATAACCATGGCTCTGGTACCAATCTGTAACACCCCTATATTTCGATATACGCAGCGGAAATAGGTTTGGGGTATTACTTCAGGTATCACAGTCATAATAATAGAAAACGACTCAAAAAGAGACATTTTTAGATAAAACAGTTATCATTCATTTATTTAATCAGAGTTTTACAAAAGAGAGGTCCCAGCGGGAGTTATTGAAATACATATATATTGTATGAATGATAACAAAATGGACACCCTTTTTACAAGAAAGTCCATAGCCACTCCGTGCCAAGTTGTGCTTTAGTTACCTGAGATAAAACATGCTAAAAAGTCAACACAAAGGATGAGTGAATCCATAGTGTTTACTTAATAATCAGTTGGTTGAACACAAGTTGAGTAACAGTAAAAACAATAATATTGCAGTGCAGTATATTGCCCTAAGCCTCATGACACGCAAACCTTAACAGTAGGACATCACAAGATTGATGTAAATTACTAACATAATTAAATGCAGTAATAATGCCCTCGGGTAGGAGCTTGCCAACTTCCTATTTAGTCTCAAATAAAGTGCATTTGTCTATCAATCTGGCTAGCATTATAGCTATCTATCCGGCTAGTACAAATGGGTCGTCAACCTCCAATAGATCTATTCACTATATTCGCATTCACTCGCAAGTGATTAATGGCTCATGATATGAGGGTCTTTTTAATGGCAACAGTGTAAGCTTAGGCAATATCAATCAGGATAGCATTCAGAAAAATACTTTTGTTCAGGTTTGTAGCATGTATCTCCCCACGAGTTTGAAAAACCTATAAAAGTGGGACTATGAACTCACCTTGGTGTTACAGTAGTCTTATTGGAAAGTAAATCAAGGGTGGTGAATAAATTTCTTCGACACGCAACCTATGTGAATATGTCAAGTTTTAGCATTCGTATTCAAACCTTAAATACGTGTTCTTGATATTCGTATAGCAAGTGTTTTGTCGGTGGTTAAGTGTTGAACGAGACAACATGAAGTCTCTTCAAAAGTTAGTGGATGAAAATATTTATCATATTTTATTTTTTTTTAGTGTTTGATTGATCATTAATGAATTAGAAGTATCTCGTTTATTAGTTTTTATCAAAAATGAGCCAAAAGTATATTTCTCATAATAATATAAAATGTTACGTTTTTATACCCTTATAGTTTCAAGTATTGATAGTTTATGCCCCTAAACTTCCATATAATGACAACTTATACCCTTCATCTTTTATAAAATGACAACTTATACCCCTCATCTTTTATAAAATGACAACTAATACCCCTCATCTTTTATAAAATGACAATTTATACCCCTCAACTTTCATAAAATGACAACTTTTACCCTTGTAGTTTCAAAAATGACACTTTATACCTTTAACTATGAATCATTTACAATTTCAGCCCTTGTTGTGTATAACTTATCAAATTTGACAGTTTTGGCCCAAGAAAACTCCATGTTTCAAAATGTTAGAGTTTTCACCCTCAAGTATTTTAGTTGTTACGTCCGTAATCCTAATTTCATATTAGTGGCGTTTTAAGTTTAGAAAAAGGTGTGGTTCATTACGGCTTGTCAATATAAGTTGTATTAAGTTTGCAAATAAGTTTTTAACAGCTTATTAGCTTATATTCTTAGCTTATAGGTTTAAAACAATTCAAAAGGGTGTGTTAGTTTATAGGTCGAGGCACCAAAAAGAACCAAGAAAATACACGAGGCCCTATGATCTGTTTACAACGTTCTTGTGGTTTTATAAACTTTGTTAGGAGCTTATTAAGTTGGCTAAATCTCATAGCTTAAAGCTTTTAGCTTATGGGCTAAATAATTCATCAAAGTAGGGTGCTTGGCTAGTTCTCGGTAAACAAAGAAAAGAAAAAGAAACCAGTTCTGACCTCAAAAACTTTATGGACTTATTTCTATAGCTTATTAACAGGTTATGTAGCTTATTTAAAAGTCTTATTAAGAAGTTCAAGGCTTTTATTTTAGAGTAAAGCAAAAATATGTGGTATAAGGGTATTTGGTTTTGCATTCGTGACCAGGAAAGAACAAGAGAATTTAGACGAGGCTATAATGTTTTTGGCTAGGGTCTTGGGGGCTTTATGTAGTATTCTGGGAGCTTGTTAAAAGGGATTATTGGCTGGGCTTATAAGCTTTAGCTTATGGTGGAAAAGTAAGGCTCAAAAGGGGTGTTTAGGGTTTTCTAGCATGTGACACACTAAAAAGAAACACAAAAATAAGTGAGGTATGTACAGTTTTTGGCCAAGTCTTTGGGGCTTTGTAAAGTCACTTAGGAGCTTATTAGGAGGGCTTAATATCTCAGCTAATAACCTTTAGCTTGTGGGTTAAAATTCAGGTCCAAAAGGGGTGCTTGGTGTGTTTGTCGACCAGGAAGAAAAAGAAGTAAAATGGAACTTAAACCTTAACACTTAAAGGCTTGATTTCGTGGCTTATCAACATGTAACCTAGCTTATCTAGATGACTTATTTGTGTATAGCAAGGCTTTAGAATTTAAAACAACCTTATAACTTAGTAATGGTGTTTGTTTGTTTACTGGTAAAACAGTAAGTATTGAAATCATGGTTTTTGATCTTGGCCTTCCATGTAAACTTAATTAACATTATATTTAAGTGTGTTTAAGACTTATGAAAGGAATAGAAAAGGCTTGGAGGACTTACAATATTGGAATTCGACTAGCACCCAAAATGAGACCAAAGTGGCTTCTAAATGAAACAAAGCTTCTTCCAAGCTCCTAGGCTATTTTGTATCCTTCTTCTACTTCTATTTGAAGCTTATGATCAGAATGTGGGAGTGAGTTTTATTGTTTTGTAGTTAAATCATGGAATGAGATGAAAAGCAGGTTTTGGTTGATTTTATAGAAGGAAGAAT
The DNA here is from genome assembly GCA_021014915.2 of Artemisia tridentata subsp. tridentata. Taxonomy (NCBI): domain Eukaryota; kingdom Viridiplantae; phylum Streptophyta; class Magnoliopsida; order Asterales; family Asteraceae; genus Artemisia; species Artemisia tridentata. Next base: position 177,345,158 of record CP139502.1, on the reverse strand, counting down.
TTTGGGTTTACTTGAGGGTTCTAAACTCTTGGGAAGGTGTGATATGGGAAGAAGGAACAAGGTGATGTGTTCCTTGAGGTTGGTGAGTCCATGTGTGCTTTGTAAGAAAGTTTGAAATGTGGAACCATTAAATACCACAATGAGACTTGATATTTTTGACTAAAGTAGAAGACTTGGGGGACATGGTGATGTGTCAAGATTATCACCTAATTAGGGCTTAGTTAGGGTTTGGTTTGTTTGTAATTAGTTATTGTTTGAATTGGGTTGGTTTTGGTTCGAAATGTACTGGTAATAACTAGGGTGTTTTTCAAGCTTAACCTATTTGTACCAAGGCTTTAACATGTAGTACACGAAGTTTTAGAAATGTAGGAAACTTAGTTAGGGTCCTTGGTTAGTGTCTTGTTAAGTCTAGTTAGGTTTAGATATGTTTAGTGTAGTAAAAATATAGTTTTTAGTTTTCATGCATTAGGTACTTGTACCATAGGTTTTAGGATTTGTACTTTAGGTTTGAATAGTATAAGAAAACTAGGTTAAGGATTAGTGCATAAAGGTCTTGTATTATGTGTTTTAGAGTAAGTACACTAAGGTTTATAATGAGTTTTATATTAATGTTGAGTTTTTATGCATTAAAGACTTGTACATGTGCTTGAGAGACTTGTACATTTATATTTTATAGAAATCATGTATACATTTATTAGGGTTTGTGATTTTATCACATAAAATCATAGATTTGTGAAATTAGGGCGTTTAACGGGAAATAAGGTAAAGCTTAGGTTTTTATGCTTTAAAGGCTTGTACATTAGCTTTAGGGTTTTGTTCTTTAGAGCTTGCACTTTAGGGGTCCTCAGTGCACTTTAGGGGTCATTAGTGCATTTTGGGGGTCTTGTGGGAACTTTGATAGGTTGTAAACGTTTAGTTTGAGCGTTTAATAATCGTATGTTCACGAATTAACGTAAAGTGGCAAATAAAAGTTGAAAACTTTGGTACTTGACATGTAAAGATGTTTATGTGAAATAAACATGAAGCATGTTGGTGTCGGTCTGCATGTGAGCACGTTTATTGAGGATGTGAGTTACATCACATTAGTTAGTCGTTGTGATCAAATAAACTGATTATGTTTAATTCTTTAAAAAAAAGTTATTCGTAGAAAATGGATAAGTATTTTTTATTTAGAATATTATATTAGCTTAGTACAAGGCGAAATTTACCAGTAGTTACAACAGAATTCACTAATCAGGATCTACGGCAATACTTTGAAGAAGTCGGCATCACTCACCGAACTTCGGTCGTACGTACACCACAACAGAATGGAGTCATTGAACGAAGAAATAGTACTCTTGTCGAAGTCGCTCGTACGATGTTGATCTATTATGGTGCACCATTATTTTTATGGTCTGATGCTGTTGCAACTGCGTGCTTTACTCAAAACCGATCATTGATCCATACCCGTCTCAACAAAACACCCTATGAACTTATCAACAACAGAAAGCCTGATATCTCATATATTCACGTGTTTGGCGCCTTATGCTATCCAACAAATGACAGAGAAGATTTAGGCAAACTGAAACCAAAAGGTGATATTGGAATCTTCATTGGCTATGCAGAAAACTCACGGGCATTCAGAATCTACAATCGAAGAACAAGAAGAATAATGGAGACAATGAACGTGAAATTTGATGAAATTTCACAAATGGATTCTGAGGGACTCGCTCTAGAACCCGTGCTTAACCCGATGACTTCTAATTACAACAGATTAGGACCTGAGCTTAACACTAAGACTTCTGGATACATCAGTTCAGGACTCGTACCTAAAGAAGCTTAAACAACAAATTGTGATAAACCTAAATATCAAGAACTGGAAAAATTCTTTGAGTTACATTGAATGAATCAAGAGAAATTCGACAAATAAAATAAATTTGGCTGAACCACTCACAAATAGAAACCACAAGAGAACACTCTCAAGAAACCCATAAACAAACTATCTAATAATAACAAACCCGTATTGAAATTACCACAAAGTTACAAGACTAACAACAATCTCAAAACATAGACTCGAATCCATAAATGAAGAGTTAGAAAATCAACAAATTTGCTAACCAATCAACAGGAACTGAAATCATTCAAGCTAAAACATGGATCTTGGTAATTCACAAGTACTAAGAACCAACTAATCGACAAAGAGACAACCAAACCACAAGATGCTCACAACAAACCAGTCAATAGAGGAAGCAGAATAACAAACCTCTACACAAAACCAAACTTTTGTCATTCTTATCACAGCTATTTGCAATGAGATCGAATGAACAACACAAACATAAAAATTGTGAGATGACGAATCACAAGTGCTACTGAACGCGATCGCAAGAATCTCTCAACTAACTAACATGGATTTGGTAATAAGTCTTTGAACTAAATGGACAGAACCATCACAATACCGGGGTTACGATATACATCCAATAGTGGTTTGTAGATTGCATTCAGAAGAACAAAAGATATTCGAACTGGGAATGAAAATACTGAAAAACTTTCAATACAAATACGACTCGAAACAAACGATCCAACGTTACTATCTCAAGTGGTATGGAAGAACAAAAGAAGAAGAATTACTTCGAACAAGACATCTATGGAAGATATAGAGAGGATAATTTTGAAGAATCATACGTGCCAGTGGCAAGACTAGAAGCGGTTCGGATATTTCTAGCCTACGCAGCTCACAAGAACATCACGGTCTATCAAATGGATATCAAGACAGCGTTCTTGAATGACACTATAAAGGAAGAGGTTTATGTGAGTCAACCCGAAGGCTTTGTTGATATGGAACATCTAGACCACGTATACAAGCTAAAGAAGGCCATCTACGGTCTAAAACAGGCTCCACGGGCATGGTATGATGAACTATCTTCATTTCTACTTCAGAACAACTTCACAAAAGTTATTGTTGATCCAACACTTTTTACACGAAAAAACCAAAATGACATCTTGATTATTCAGATTTATGTGGATGACATCATTTTTGGCTCCACTAATCCAAAACTTTCAAAAGAATTTTCAAATCTAATGAAGAGCAGATTTGAGATGTCAATGATGAGGGAACTAAAATATTTTCTTGGACTTCAAATTCATCAAACCCCAACTGGTATCTTTCTAAATCAACACAAATATACCTTAGAAATCCTTAAGAAACATGGAATGGACAAATGTGATCCTTCTAGTACCCCAATGGCTACTGCAACGAAACTGGATTCTGATTTACAGGCAAAGCCTACAGAGAATCACCTCAAATGTGATCTGAAATTATATCGGAGCATGATTGGTTCTCTCATGTATCTAACAGCCAGTCGACCCGACATTCATTTTGTTGTATGTTTATTAGCGCAATTTCAGGCAAAGCCTACAGAGAATCACCTCAAAGAGGTAAAAAGAATCTTTTGATACCTTCGTATGTCCATCGACATGGGTATATGGTATTCGAAAGGATCTGGATTCGATCTCATGGCCTTTTCAGATGCTGACCATGCAGGTTGTAGAGACACAACAAAAAGTACGTTGGGGGAGCTTAATTTTTGGGAGAAAAACTAGTAAGCTGGTCTTCAAAGAAACAAGACTGTACAGCACTTTCCACTGCAGAAGCTGAGTATGTATCTCTATCGGCATGTTGTGCTCAATTACTTTGGATGCGGACACAGCTCAGAGATTATGGCTTTAACTTCAACAAAATACCTATGTATTGTGATTCGAAGAGCGCCATCGCCATCTCATGCAATTATGTACTACACTCACGTACAAAACACATTGCAATTCGTTACCATTTCATCAACGAGCATGTGGAACAAGGTACTTTCGAATTATATTTCGTGAGGACTGAATACCAACTTGCAGATCTATTTACTAAATCGCTTCCAAAAGAAAGGTTCAAGTATTTAGTTCATCGAGTTGGAATGCGAAGCCTAACTCCAGAAAAGTTAGAGAGTCTTCTCGAATCATCTTAAGATATTCAAAATTAAAAAGACTTCGCTTATTTGTAAATATTTTTAAAAAACAAAATACAAAATTTGAAAAACCCATAAAAACAAAATAAAAAATAGAAAACTTTGAAAAATCCAAAAACAATAGAAAATGACAAAAAAACAAAAACATCAAAAATTTTAAAAAATCAAAAATATTTTCATTTTTAATTATCTCATTTTTATCATTTTTTTTTTCAATATGACTTATACACATATAACAGTGTATGACTCGCACTTCAACGTGAAATCTTTTAAAAGAAAGTCCAGGTACATCACCTCAAAAAGATTTCAAAAAGAAGGACTTCAAAATCACTTGCAGTTAAATGACAGACTGTAACTCGTACTTAAATACAGCGAATTTAATACTCATTTAGTGGATTCTTTGCTAAAAAGAAAACGAACAGAAATCTTCTTGATATTTGGAAAATTTACTCAAATTTTTTTGATTGTCAAAATCTTTTAAATTTTTCAAAATTCAAATGACTTCTAAGTATTTCAGCTTAGAACTCGTACTTCAAGAAAAATCTTTTTTCAAATATGTTCGAGTATAAACAAACAAAAAGATTTTAGAACCCAAAACTCGTTTTTATCCAACGACTTATGTATACATCGGTACAAAACTCAAGGTTTTAACAAAAGAAATTCTTTTCTACTTGAAAAACATTCTTTTACAAAAGAAAAGATTTCAAACAAAAATACCATCTTTAGCACCTACTCTTAAACAAACGTTTAGCAATAAGAACTTTTTTTTTAAGTCTCTAAGTGTGGAACAAAAATCTAAAAGTGCTTAAAGGTAACTCTCTTCAAAACTTTCAAACGATAAACTTTCGATAAAATCATTTCGTTAGTTATATCAAAATGCTTTTATGAAAAAGGGAGTATAAATTTATTAACAAATTTTCATGCTTAAAAATTCATTAAACTCTCCAAATACTTTTCAAAAACATCGTTGATATTTAAAAAATATCATGATATGCTATTTTTTAGGGGGAGAAAAACGTGATTGAAAAGTGATCTTATGAATTTCTGATACAATATGAATCTTAAAAATTCATTTAGCTCGACTCAAATGTGATCATCTCAAATAGACTTGCACCGTGATGGGTAATAACTTCAAGTTATTTATTAGAGTCAATCATCACCTAAAAGCTGATGATGTATCTCTTTAACTAGTCTACGTAAACGTGTCTCGCAAAGTCTAGTCTTATTTGAATAATTCACAAATTTAAAGGTGTTTTTACTCAAACCACCATTTGCAAAAACGTATAATTGGTAACAAGAGCCTTACGCGTATCGTGAAGCATTTGTTTACAAAATCTTTCAAAAGCACATGTGTAGGGGGAGTAGTTATTCAAAAAGAAAACTTTCGATGTGTAATCAAAACAAGTTTTTCTTAAAACACATTGACTGACTTTCAAATTGATTTATGGCTGTGAACGTTTCAACAAATCAAAACCGACTCTTATTCTTATGAAGATATAAGGAGGTTAAGTTTAGGTTTTATCCCATAATCCAGCCCGAGCCGAAAGGATCTACCCAGGGACAATCCACTAGTTAGTGTAGAAGTCCTTAGGTATGAGAAAAAAGGAGTAATTGAGAAAAAGGGAAAGAAGGGGTTGAAGAATTAAAAAAAAAAGTTAATGAAAGGGTGAAAAGAAATAGCCCTACATAAACTTAGGACAGAAACCAGGTCAATACATAATCTATCTATAATCACAAAGATGATTAAGATATTGAAGACAAGACATCATGGACCCAGTGATGCAATGCACAACCCATTCCCAGCCACTCAAGTTTCTCTAAAGAGATACTTGTTTCATTTCTCACGGAGATAAACACGTAATCTATTGACCTCTCACTCCGAGATGTGTTAATATTGAAAAGGTGGCACTCTGCTCCAGCCTCCGCTCACTAAATTAAAATGCACAAATTGAGTCTAGAGCTAATTGAGATTCAATCTATAAAATCTATTAGGACACATTCCAATACCTACATTTGTTGTTCAACATTAAGAACGCAAAATGTATATCTTTAGAGTCCTTCGCAGATCTTAGTAATCTTGCCAGAACATTCATGAGTGGTATTACTTATGTGAATCCACAATGATCGAATGGAAACCCTGTCAACATCAAACAGCGCTGACAGCAGGTCGCTTCGTTAATTCTTCATGAATTAAGCTTAGTTGTTAATAATTGAAGTGAATTCTCAAAGAAGAAGCTCACTATAATCAATTGGAGTTACACGATTATGAACTAACCTTTGTATGCAGGTACAAAAGATGACACTACATGACGTGAACAACCACTTACATCGACATCTTTTACTATCATAAACTTATACATGCGCGACAAATGACATCATCATCAAAGCTCAAATCAGGAAAGTTCAAGACAAAGAAATCAAGATAAAGACAACGTTTATTCAAAGTCAAAGATCCAATCAAACCAAGTCAAGAACATATCCAAGAAATCAAGAAAGTTCAAGACAATGAAATCAGGATGAAGACAATGAATCATCATAGTCAAAGATCTAATCAAACAAAGTCAAGAACATATCCAAGCAAATGATGAAAGCTCAAGGATGAAGATCAAAGCTATACAAGACGTATGAGTATGATGAAAAGACAAAGACAAAGTCGAATATGAAGATTATCGATCAAGGCAAGAAAAGACAACAACTCTACATCACAAGATCACAAAGCATGGAAAAGAACGAAGAATAAAAACTCATCTTACAAAACGTTAAAAGTTCAAAGATCAAGAGTAAAGAAGACCAATTCACAACAACTCATCCAAGAAAACTAAGGAATGGCATCCCTTAGGGGGAGATTGTTAGGATTACTTTTAGTAGAAAGTAATAGAAGTGATGGTCATTCTATATTTAGGAACTGTGTAATGTTTATATGTAATATGTAAGAGTCTAGTAAAGGGCTATAGGAAGTAATCAAATAGGCTACTAGTTTAGTCCAAATAGGTTAAGTCTTATATAGTCAAGCCTAAGTGAAACAAAGCCTAACCCAAGCCCACATAGGCGTTGGAGGGTATATGTAAGCAAACAAGTCTCACTTGTTTGTGTGCTTGTGTGTGATAATACAAAGACTCTCTCCATTCTCTCTCTCTCTCTATCTCTCTCTCTCTCTCTCTCTCTCTCTCTATCTCCACCACCGCCAGATCCATCACCACCACCACCACCACGAACACCATCAAGTCACCATATTTATGTGTAGTTTGTTGATTAGAATGGGAGCCTACAAAACTCCTTTTCCATGATCTTTTGTTCTTCCATCTTTCACCTTTCTTACTCTTCATTCCTTAACCTTAATTCCTCTTCCAAAAGATACTCCTGTCACAAGAAATGATGTGTTGATACATGCTATAATATATTATGGTTCATATTCTTTGGATAAGCACATTACCTGAGCAACATCATCATCAGAATCAACATCTATCCGCGCTGAATGATATCGCGCGAAACGCGCCTCAAGCTAAACCTCTCACGAAGAAAGGTCAACTCGCGACGGCTTGACGCGATACGCGATTGAAATATCGGATAAGTGAATACCCGAGTCGTAGTCCCAACGAGGCGTGAATGGAGGATATCGTTTGAGGTTCGTTATTAAAATGCTTGAAAAGACGAGGGTTGTTTTGGTTATAAGTCTAGGAAAAGAAAATTTAAAAAATAAAGAAAACTCGAAAATGAAAACGGGAAACGAGCATAAACGTCAAAATCTTTAAAAATAAACTCTACGGGTACAATTCTATTTTTATAAAATCCTAATTGATAAAAGAAAATTTTATAAAAAAGAATTATAATTTTTTGACTTTGGATTAATTAATTATGAATTAAAAACGAATTAAAAGAAAATAAATAATTAAAAATACTAAATTAAAAGGGAAAAATCTGAAATTTTTTACAAAAATACTTTATATAAAACTGAAGCTAGGAAAAATAAGCTAGTGGTGCCAGCTTATCCAGATAAGCTGAAATAAGCTGGACAGTTTCAACAAGCTAAAATGAAAGGAAGGGCTAAATAATTAATTGTGCAAAGGATAACCAGAAAAGTCCCAAGGACGATTTGGTTAAGTGAGTGTGGTGTGAAGCTTTGGTGACTGGGAGTCCAGGGTTCGAATCCCTTGGCCTCCTTTTTTCTAAACCCATTTTTTTTATTTTTCTTTAAACAAACTTATTAAGCACATTAAAATAAGCAAGATTTACAACTATAACTATTTTTGAAACTTACAAATAAGCACAGAATAAGGACTAGATAGCTGATCAGTAGGCAAAAAGAAAGGAAAAAACTAAGGCCATAAGCTAATGGACTGAAAAAAAAGCTAAATTAAGCTAAGAGTAAACTAAATAAGCTAGATAATACTAAGTACCATCTAAATAAGCAAATGGGACAGAATAAGTCACAAAAATTAAGCAATAAGCACAGGAATAAGCTGAAACAAACTCAAAAAGTCTGCAGATGCAGGGCAAAAGTTGCAGGTTTCAAGCCAATAAATAAGCTAGTGAGACAATAAGCTAGTGCATAAAAACTAAAAACAGAAAAATACAAGCTACCAAGGAACTCAGAAACCAAATTTGAGTTGATTTTGAGCTTGTTTGGGGCTTAAAAAAAGCTGCTGATAAGGGGTGAAACAAGCACAGGTCTGCTGATGCAGGTTTGGTTCAAAATGGGTCAAATTTGATCTTTTGACTAAGAAACTGCTACTACCAGATCTTGGACTTGTTAAAAAAACTAAAGTGAACTATAAGAAAGCAAAAACAACAACTTTTATGGCCTTAATCTAAGATTTACCTAGTTACCTATGAAAATGAGTTTTAAACTATGATTTTTATAAAACTATCACAATTACTACTAAACTACTTGAAACTTAAAAATCTAACTTCTGACTACGACCAATGAAGGTTTTAAGGCTTTTTGAAATTAAAACATGGGTCAACAACTACTTTAGGCCAAAAATCATGCTAGTACCAAACACCCCTTTTAGAAGGCTGCTTTGAAAATTTTAACAACAACTAGCTAATTTAATCTACTAAATTGATTCACTACTGAATATTTATCTAGTTTATCACCCAACAAGCAATTTTCAACTTTAAAATAAGCACCAAATAAGCTACAAGCAGTTTGACTAAATATTGACCAAGTAAAAAATTGAGAACTTGAATTTCATTAACTAAAGTCGAATTACAATACTGAAAAAAACTTGAGAAAACATAAATAACAATAGGATAAAATTAAAATTACCTAAATTAAAGCTAAATAAAACCTGCCCTAATTGGCTACAATAATTAACTATTTATACAAATAAAAACTAGGTTTTCTCTTCTTCTATTTCTCTCTTCCCTTGTGCTTTCTGAGCATCAATCAGGACCATTGGATTAATCTAGAGCAATCTCAGCCTTTAAATCACTTTGGCGCCCAAAATGTCTCACTTTGATTGCCAGCGTGGCTTGGGGTAACACGTGAGGAGTACTAGGAGGGGGGAAGTAGGGTTTGTCAGGGGAGGACATGGTATTGTTATGGGGAGAAGGGAAAGTGATGGTGATGGTGTACTGGGTTGGTTTTGGCGGGGTTTTAGGGAAAGGGAAGGATAGGTGTTGACCAGGTCAAAACTTGGGATGTTTAACAATGACCGGGTCTTGGGGTTTATTCTTTTGTGGGTTTTTGGGTTTATTTTTAAGAGTGGGCCTAGGTTATGTTTAGTGATGGGTTGGGTTAAGGTTTTAGGTTGTTGTGGTTTTGTTTAATGGATAGGATAAAATGGGATTAATTCACAAGGACCAAATTTGTAAAATCTGAAAGTTCGGGGATCATTTCTGCACATACTGACAAATATCACCAAGGACCAATCATGACCCTTTTGATATTTCTGAGGGTTGACTTTGACAATTTGAGCATAATCCCGGTCCAAACTCGTAATTTCCTTCCCCTTCCTCGGCTTTTCACGCTCTTCCAATCTTGTGCTCGGTCTTTGTCCGTTTTGCCTAGTTTTCAATCCTTTGTACCTGAAACACATAAAAACACAAACCACGAATATTTGCAACATTATTTGGTCTATTTGGCTGTTTTCAGTATTTTTATGGTCTAAAATGGGCATAAAATGATGAGTATTTACACACTCATCACTGAACCACTGGTAGAAATAAGAGAGTCAACCGATTCAAAGAATTCACGACTCAGTTGTTCTCGAAATTGATAGATGAGATGGGAAAAAGATTGACTGAAGCCCAATTTCTCCTGTATGTTAAAAAATGGAGGCATTGTTAAAAAAAATTAAAAAAAATAATAAAAAAAAAACAAAAAAATAAAAAAAAAAGATCTATAAAATGCCAAGTATAATAGGGACCAATATATTACCCGAAATCCGCAACTTCATTCGCAAGCAAGAACCTACCAAGTATTTAAAAAAAATTTAAATAATTAAAAATAATATAAATAGATATTATTGTTACATGCATTATATTACTCTATATCGTTAATCACCTGAATAATAGACTCAAGTTTGAAAACCCTAGCATTCAACTCCTGAATCACACAATCCTTAAGGCTGATCTCTGTAATAAGACTACTGGTCTGAATCCTAGGAACAAGCGGTAAATATTTTTTTCTGTCCTCCCTCATTTTCGGGCCGCATCCAACTTCTGTAGATACTCATCGAAAGCATGTGGTACTCTTGATGGACGAGTCCTTGGTATGTACCCCATGAAATACTCCCGAAAGAGCATATACCAATCCGATTGGTGCTCAGCTAATGTTGGTTTCAAATCAAAATTTATCATCGAGTCCTACAAAAAACAGCAACCGAAACGATATCAAAAAATAAGATTAATACAACCTAAAAGGAAATAAATAATAAGAAATTTGATATTTTAAAAGGTTTTACCTTGCCAAATAGTAATCCATAATCCGATCTTGTAAACACTTGTTTCTTTGACCAGGCTACAGCCCTTGGTATGACATCTGGGAGTTTATTCCACCAATGATTGCTTCTTTCAAATGACTCAAGAATCCATATCTACAAAGTTAAAGAATGAGTTAGTCTCAGAAAGATAATCCAATAATAAAAACTCATAGAATTATACTAAAAAAAGGAATAACCTTGAAAGCCCAAACAAATCCAGAAAGTGTATATGTTGGAATATAATTCCGAGATACTACTAGTCCTTTAAGGTGTTCCAACTTGTGTGTGTCTACGACATTCAATATCTGGTCGTACAATTGCCTCCAAATGTGCTCCCCCCATGGAAATGAATTCCATGCTTCAAGGTCTTCAACCAAACGCAGGATTTTATCATCCACTTCTTCAACCAACAACCGACCCATAAAAATTACCTCTAGCGCTAACAGTAGACACACACATACTGCGTCTTTATCAAATAATTAACCGAATAACTCTTCATCCTCAATAACACCAACAAGATCTAAGTTGGAAAGTTTTACCCATAGTTTTTTTGGAAATACCCTTGTCTTAAATTTTAAATCCCCTGATCTGTATAACTCTAAGCTAACAGTACCAAAACGAAACCTTGTTATTTGAGAAAACTTGGGATGACCAAAATGTAGACTACGACCATCGACAGTATATATGAGGGGCATGTCAAAGTGTGCATCATTCAGTATATAATCTAACATATGTGGTTCATGGTCAAAAAAGAAAATATCCAACCATCCTCCAAAACAGGTAGTCCTAAATAAATTCCTTCGCTTTTCATTAAGCTTTTCTTTAATTAAGGAAAAGTATTTCAATTTACTCCTAACGATGACTTTGGCTTCATATTCCTTTAAGAAAAAAAATAAAGCCAACTTAGGACAAGTACAAACAAAAATAACTAAGGGAATACCATAAATAACAAGTACTTAGACTGACCACAACTACCTAAAAGACTTTAAACAGACTTAAGCAGTTAAAATATGCATAGAACTAGTCACATAATAAACAAATTCAGAACAAAGTACAACTGGTTCTACTTTTAGGACTCGTGTTGGTTAAAAAGGGCTAAAGGTCAATATGATAGAAATGTTGAGTCTAGAATAGTGTCTGAGTAACAGGACTCGTCTTGACTGCGATAATGAAGGAGTGTGGCATGTCATGAACAATACACACTATATCATTATCGCAATGAACACGTCTTAATTATAATGGCTGATCTATCTAACGTCGTAGATGGGTTCCATTGCTTTGTTTTTTGGACACCGTCTAGTACCGTTTGTGTGCTTGATCTTGATCACAAACTTTGGTTCTTTCAAGAATGTATCTTTATTTCCGGGACAAAACTATTAATCAAGGTACATTCTTGAAAGAGCCCAAACTTGTGATCAAGATCAAGCACACAAACGGTACTAGACGGTGTCCAAATCAAGCAATGGAACTCATGTACGACGTTAGATAGATCTCCCCTGATAATTGAGCTTGTTCTTACAAAAGAACAAGGTCTTTGAATTGAAGGTCAATGTAGCAAGTTGTGTAAGACCACATTACTTCATAGATGGCTGGTTTTACAGCATACAAAATAATGGAATTCTAAAAAACAACTTTATAATATTGTGCAAGCACACTTTCTAAATTCCAGTCTCACGAAGTAATGTGGGCACCTAATACATACCTTGATACTTTGAAGACTGCACAACTATATCATACTGAACCTTAACTTTTTTAACTAACTCATTGTACAGTGCGACAAAATACTTCATGTACTTTAGGCATCTGATGCATAAAATAGGTTCTCAAATGATATCACCAATTGTTCACAAAAAAATGTTGTGTAAAAAGAACAAATTCATTTAATAAACACTTGCAATATATGTACAACAGAAAGTAGCAAAGGCTTGAAATTAGTAATATACTTTTATTTGTTGTTACAAAGGACATTTTGAAGAAATACATTTGGTGGATACTATGGTAAGATGCCTAAAGTACTAGAAGTAGATGTTGGAAATATAGTCAATACAATATTAGATAAACAATAACGAATATCTGAGTACTATATTAAGTCCGAGTTCTCAATCCTCATTACAAGGAAGGAGTCTTCCCCAATTGAAGAATCAAAAGGCTCCCAATAGGTTTTCGAGCTAGGTACCTAGTGGACCACATAAATCATTATATATGACAGCGTGAGCCTTAAGACCAGAAACCAAGTAACAAGTTTATTCAACGCTAGTGTATAAGTAAACATCCAAGTGTCCCTAACCAGAAACAAGGTAATACATCCAACATGTTTAGAGGCTAAAATAAAAGAACTTAAGTAAATATAAGAAACAATTTAAGGTTGTACATCTTAAGTAACAAGTGTATAAGTAAGTATGACTAAGGGAGAGGTTGGAACACATATCATATGTCTTAAAGCAATAACACGTAAAATTCTGAGTTCTCAATCCTCATTACACGGAAGGAGTCTTCCCCAATTTGAGAATCAAAAGGCTCCCACTAGGTTTTCGAGCTACGTACCTAGTGGACCACATACATTATAATACATTTAACATAGCATCTAAATCTCCTGCATACACACTATTGCACCTTTCGTGTTCACTTGTCACCAACAATATCCGCAAAACTTAAAAACAAACTTTCGATATTACTTAATTATACCAGAACTTTACGCTAACTTAAACTACTAACCGCAACTATACTAACCTTTAATTTAAACTAAATTCCAAGGTAAACTAAACTTTCCAAATAGTTGAACATATCCCTACACTAACTATTATGTCAAACTTAATAGTCGAACATATCCCTACACTAACTGTTATGTCAAACTTAAACAATTTGAAATAGTTGCTATGTTTATTGTATTTGGTTAGTGGAAAATTAAAGTTCACAAAATTTTCAAAAGAATTTACAAGATTGTGTGTACCGTCGATGTACTAAGTCTTCGCAATTACAATCACCAGTAGTCAAAATAGTTGCCCAAGTAGTTTGAACTTGATCGGGAGTACAGACTACCTCCGCCATGTATAAGCAGGATGAATAATCAAAGGCCCGATATCTGAGCCTGACTCTACCGGGCTAAGTAGACCGTCCATCTATGGTTCAAGGATGCCCGGATCTACCCCTTATCCGTTTCCCCCTAAAGATTCCCATAGAATAGCCAATTACCACCATTGTGATACAATACTTAGATCGATCGCAAAGACAAAAACAAAGGTTCCCGAGGCTCGCACTTGAAAATTGTTTTGTAAAATTGTGTGAAGTTTGATTTTCCAATAACAGGTTTGTCAAACTTAGGCAGATTAACCACAACTAGGCAGATTAACCATACTATAGAAGTTCCAAAACAGCCCTCATTTGTCAAACTTAGGTAGATTAACCACAATATAGAAGAATCTAACTATGTAACAGTTTATGCAAATCACTAGCCACATACGAAAATCAAGTAACCAGTTTATAGACACTCTTCAGGTTTTAATTAACAAACCCTAACAATAAAATACATGCCATACACAAATAAATACCCTAACCCTAAAAATCCATAGACACACATACACAAACAATTAAATAATCGGATAAACAAAAATAATTAAATAATCCTCGAATAATTAAACAAACCCTGACAGTAAAATACGAACGAAACCAAACAAAAAACCCTAAATCTAACATACCGTAACCCTAAATCGAAAACAAAATTACTTACCCTAGCCCAAACCATTTTTTATATCGTTAGATCGGAAAAATAAAATAAAACCAATGTTGTTATCGGTTGCTTCAGATCTGTGTGTGTCTAATTGCTAGAGTTAGGGCTTCGATCTAAATATGGTTTGGATCTGGTGTTCATTGGTGGTGGTGGACTTGTCATTTGGATCTGCTTTGGATCTAAGTGAGATAGAAATGAAAGAGTAAAGTATGAGTGAGAGAGAACTCAGAGAAGTGTGTTTGATAAGCTTTGTATATGTATTTTGTTTTAAAAAATATACAGTGTATAAATTTGTAAAAAGTATAAAAAGTATTTTGTATAAAAAGTATGAGTGTGTGTTAAGTGTGAGTTTAAACGTATTTTTGTATTTAAGTGTATTTTGGTATATAAAAAGTATGACACAAGTACCAATAGAATAAAAAATATAAAAGTGTACTCTCAACCTAACCAGTCGCCCAAAAAAAACCAAGAGTGGGACAGAGTCGCCCAAGAAATATGTACTATTATATAATATAAAAAGACTATACTTTTTCATAAAAAGACAAGTCGCCTAAGAAATGTGGGCCCAATCGCCCAAGAAAATAACCAGTATAAATAGTACTATGTAAGTACATGGTAGGGTCAATGATAGGGACAATTTGCACTTTTTTTGATAGTGGCCCAAGAATTTTGGGCGACCTTCGCCCATGGGTCATTTGGAGAAAATGAAATTTTTGGGGGCACTAGAGGTGAGTGGATGTGTACTTGTGGGGTATTTGTAGAATTAGCTCCATATTTAAAGAGAATATGAGTATTTTTGTCATCAAAGCTCATTTATTACTCCGTATATGGTTGTTATTCTCTTTCATCAGGTTTCATCCCAAATGTGGGGTGGAAGATTTGACAAAGAAAAACCAGCAAGCATACTTCCTTTCCACTAGTTTTACCTCCCTTCCGGTCCTTGAAAAAACTAAAGAACAAGGTACTTTTTTATTTTACTCCATTCCTTTCACTTTCTTCTCTAAACTAAACTTGAAAAGTGAGAGATTAGCTAGGTTTGATTTGATAGCATGGGCTAGAAAACTTACTACTCCCTCCGTCCCAAAATAAATGTCATGTTTGACTTTTTGAGGTCTTTTTTGTTAAACTTTGACTTTAAATATTTTTATTTGCGTCATATAATATTTTATGAAAATTATACAAATGAAAATACATTTGAAAGCCAATCCATATATATATTTTGCATCAAGTATTATACAACACAAATAAAAATATTCACGGTCAAAGTTGAACAAAAAAACTCTAAAAAGTCAAACCTGACATTTATTTTGGGATGGAGGTAGTAGTAATCTAGAAAAGAAAGGCCAAATGATTTTAGGAAAGGAATCAATAAACAAGACCGGCCCAACCAAAAGAAAAGCCCAACAATAAAAAACTATCAAGAAAATGTAGTTGCACAAAGCAAAAACACCCATGAAAAATAATAATTGTGGTGCATGTTTATCTAGCGACAGACGTGTTATACATGTCCAAATAAGCCAAACTTATCATCCCTTGGCAGAGAGAAATTATGGGGCTGCCATCTACTCCTAGCAAAAGTCTGAAAAATACAGCAATCGACCCAAATAGAATATTTATGTCCGAACACATAAAATGTTTAATTTAGTATCTATTCATTCATAATTCGTCGTCGTTAGAATTGGAATGTAGAGATATGTTGTTTAACTTTTTTTGTCTTCAGGAAAATCCGAATCAATTGGAAGTCTATGTAAATGATCAACGATTCATCTATTGATATTTGATATTGATTGTACAATAAATTGCACGACCAGGCCTTCGATAATGATCAAAGGATATAGGGGGTGTTAAGGTTGCGCCAAGCTTGTCTTTAACCTGAAATAAGAAATACAAAGACACTACGTTAAGTGATTGCGCAGGGGTTGGACCCTGCGAACCACCTCCAGCGTGCGAATAAGTATGTGATATGATAAGTTGGTAGTGAAATGAGAGAGTCAAGTTTTCATACCATGGTTCTAAGCCCGTCTAAGCTATTTATAGGGGAGGAAACTAGGCCTTAGAGAGCTCGTGCACGAATATCAGAGATCATGGGGGCGTCCCATGATTTCTGGTAACCGCTAGGGCTTAGTGACCCACTACCTCTTTCTTGGCGGGAAAGCTCAAGGAAAAAAGGGGACGTGGGAATGACCAAGTCAATGTGTTCTCCTTTCTAGTATCCTCGAAGGATGTACCCCGAAGGGCTTAAGGCTTCGATTGGCGGCTTTCCAACTGGTAACCATGTCATAGATGAATGGTTTTACGCCAATGAAGATTTTAGGAGGTTGACCTGGGCCTTCGAGGAGAAGGCTTCGTACAGGCTCGAAGGGGTTTCCTTCGACCCGTTCGGAGGGTACATCATCAAGCCCCCTAGTCGAAAGTGATATATACGTCCAAGGATATATTGCTTACGACTCTAGCATCTGCCTACACCATATCCCTTTCGTCACAAAGTCGTACGAAAAGAAAGGAGTGCTTAAACTAATTGCGCAATAAATGCGCTTAATCATTATCCAACCACTTGCAACCTAGGCCATAACGGCTAGGATTTCGGTAATCACAAAATGTCCTTTCAAATTTTGAAAGTGTTTGAGGTCCGGATATGTGTCAAACTTGATGGACACGTGGATGGCTGAGATAAAAGGGACAAGGGGTATATAAATACATTTGTACCATGAACCCTAAATTACTTTTTATCCTCCGCCCAAAATTCACACACATCACTGTGCTTCGTGCATCCTTTAAGTCGAAAGGTAATCCTCCTTCACAAATCTTTACTTTCTTGTTTTACTTGTTTACATACATCATGAGTATGGCTGCTAAACGCATAATCAGGCAACAAAAATGCACATTATCTAAAAAAGCCTTATCAGATTTTCTCAATGAATACCCTATACCCAAGGAGTTTAAGGTGATGCTTCTGAGCAAAATCCAAAACATCTTCGATGCACCCAAAGGGTATGTGGGGCTTTATGTGCATGCTTTCACCCAATCAAATTTGAGGATTCCAATCCACCCCTTAATCTTAGAGTTCTTGCAGTACTACCAGGTACACATATCTAGGTTCAACCCGTTTGGCTTAGGCAAACTCACCACCTACATTGTTATGTGTAAGGCGTACGGGTATGAGCCTACACTGACTGTGCTCAGGGGCTTTATTAACCTATACCCTGGTGGAGATTGGATAACCTTGGCAAAAAGAGGTGAGCATGATGTGCCTTATTTGGTAACAAAACCTTTTTCTAACATAAGAAATTGGAAAGGGCAATTTTTCTATGTTCAAAACACCATAATACCTCCAGAATATCCAACTTTATTAGATGAAGCATTCCAATTTGATAAAAAGCAGTTTAATGATCCCTTGCCATACACCATAAGAAGGAGTCCAATTTATCAGCGTCTTGCTCGCCATCCCATTGATGTTCAAACGTTCCCCGAACCGATTCTTTTCATGGCTGGCATAGTTGACCATTGGGAAGGGTCGCCTTTGAAGCCTGAGATAATATGTGAAGGAAAAAGTATGTACATTCCCATTTAATTAAAATAAATAACTTATCTGCTGATATTTATCTTTTTTCTCTTTTTGTTGCAGAGATGGCGTTCAGGAACTTTGTCGTGTCCGGTGGTGCAAAGGAAGTGAGCTTCATCCCGAAGGATCCCAAGGATGTGAGTTATGGAGTAGGTTCTCCCTCTGTGTCAGTCAACAACAATGATGTGGATGCTCAAGCAGTGGAGCCCATAGCAATAGCTGATGCGTGGTTTTGCAACCTTACAACAGGTTTTACCTCTCGAGGGATCTCAAGAGGCTTGCAACCCCACCAGGCAGTGTACCTGACCGATGTAGTATAGTGTAGTGGTAAGTACAGGGGATTGATCGTTCTCCACAGGGAATAGTATTCGTTAGGTATGAAAAACTACTCTAATAGGTCTAAGGGTGAGAGAAGATTCTTTTTATGTTTTTATAATTTTATGAAAGCAAGTAAAACCTCGGGTTTTAAGGAGTGGGCGGAATTAGTTGCTAGTCAACTAACCCAAATTACTACGAATGCAAATAAAATAAAATAACAGAAAATGAAAAGGTGGTAAAACTTATGTGGAGAAAAATGTGTTTACTTAGATTTCCTTACTCCCTAACTATCTTTTACCGGTTGATTAGTGTGCATTAATTGCGTGGATGACGGGTTTATTCCTTAATACCAATCGTGGGGTGGCGTACGTACTTCCCCAACTCTACAAGCTCCTACTTCACTCCTATGTCGAGCCGGCTAGGAAGCTCCTAACATGGGATCACTAGAATTCGCTTGTGCATTAAATACAACCATAAAAACCTTAGTACGCATTGGTTCATGCTTCTTAAGACGTTCAAGCAAGTTACCGAATAGGAGGTTAGCCAGTTTTCTTAAGCCTAACATAGATAAACAATCATCCAATACAACTAATAACACACTAATAACCAATAATCAATAGCTAGGTTTCATTAGATCTAAGCAAACACAAAGAAAACCTAGCCTAGCATGTTAAACAAAAGACAAGAACAAGATAGAATCAAACAACACATAGACATATTGAATGATTAATTGATAACTTATCTTTAATGTAACATGGAAGATCTCAAGGCAAAAAGCCTTGAAAAAGCTGCTAAAATCGTCCTAGGGTTTTTCACACACAAAGTTCCACACAAGTTCCACCCTTATGACAAAAAATTGCAAAACTATATATAGACTTTCAGATCTGACGGCGTCACGTTATGGAGTGTGACGCCGTCACCTCGCCGCTTTTAGGGTTCCCGGATGGCCTTCTTGACGCCGTCCCTCTTTAGCTCTCCAAAATCCGTTCTGGCTTATCAAGGCTTGACGCCGTCAGAATTAGGCGTGACGCCGTCCCGCTTTAAATTAAGTCGTGACGACCTTGATCATTCCAAAGGGTGACGCCGTCAGAATTCCCATGCAAATTTCTCTGGCTTATCATGAGTAATTTTCATATCCACCACTTTTGCCAAGCCATGACGCCGTCAAGAACAAATCCTGACGCCGTCAAAGGTACTTTCCAGCACAATTTTGAGACTTTGACGTTTTCTTCACTTTTATGCTCCAAAAACGTCCAAAATGCTTCCTTTTCCAGATTTCTTCTCCAAAGTACCTAAAATGACAAAAGGAATGATTTAGGGAAATATTTGATCAAATAAATACGATTTAGGGCTTAAATGACCCCCTAAAAGCAGTACACTTTTCGCTTCATCAAATACCCTTACACTTGAGATTTGCTTGTCCTCAAGCAAATGCGCTTTTATTCTAATCAAAATACAAGTTAGGGGTCATTTAACGCTAATATAAAAGTAATTGCAACAATTAGTCGTTCCACTTTAATCATAATAAGCACGGAGATTACATACTAGCACCTCACAAGTAGTGTTTAGATACTCACATCTCTCAAGTGTCATCAAAATAAATCTCATAAATGAAAACGGATAATATCTCTTACTACCTGTCATAGCAAATAGATTACCATAGGCTTGGGAAAGGATCAAAAACCTCCTCCACTAGGCGTAAGCACCTAAGATAAACTATCAAAGAGGGCTTTTACATGGGTTATAACGTTAGGTGTAGGGATATGATAAACACGGATTTGTTGGATAAGGGATATTTTACTGGTGGCGAGTTAAAGATCTTGATTAATTATATGTACTATACAATGTTGCTAAGCCAAGACTCGACTCAATCTTAAGCTAAAAACAAAATAACAAAAACATAAAATAAACATAAAATGAAACGGGATGGTAGTCTGTATGTTTTTTCTACTTTTCCTTTTCTCATTTTTTTGTATTTTTTCTTGATTTTTTGATTTTTTTTTTTTTTTTTTTTTTTTGCATACACTCTTGCCCTACCATCCAAAATAATACATCATAGGGGTGTTGCATTCCCCTTACACTTGAACTTTTACATAACTTTACAAATAACTATTCTAATGACTCGAATTAAGATAATCGAAAAACTTGGAGTACTTTTAAAATATTTAGCACATATGGGGGTAATAAATGATGTTCTTCCCCATTACTCCATTACACTAGTACTTTACCCATGAGTCCCAATCGTCCCAAAACAATATGTACAAGGATATGACTCGACTTAGCAACCATGTAATCAATTAGATAATTAACTTGGGTTTAAACAAATGTTGTCACAATAATGCACTAAAAATGAGTGCATACAAGGTAGGCTAAGGCGATTTGGGTGTACATTTTAGTGGGGTGTAACAAATTCTTCCTTTAAGTAAAATGCTTAAAGGTTGAAACGAAAAGATAGGCTCTGAGGGGTGTACTAGGGGTATCGTGTACCAAAAATGGGTACAACGCAAAGGGTGTGGGAGAATTACTTGACCAATGTAGCCAAAGTAATTATAACAAAAACACAGGTGTAAAACAATGGGTTAATCCTAATGCCTCTTATCATGTAGTAAATCTAACTACACGAATGTAGTCTCACTTGTGGCCTCGGAATGGTCCTAACGCAAGTTCTAGAATCTAAGTGCTACCGGTACACACATCATAGCATAAATGCTTTTCCTACCAATTCTAGGGGCGAACCTCACATATTTGGGGGTGGAAAATTTTTTTAGTGGTACGGTTTTTGTGCTAGTCATATAACTCCTATCCGTGAGACGCTCATTAAGATCAAAGTTTCACTCCTATATGTTGTAAAAAATTTTAAATTTGGCACTAAAATTGCCCTAACAAGTATTTATCTCAGTTTTATTACACATCTACTATTAAACAAACAAAAATCAAGTGCAATTGCATTCTCTAATCGTACTTTTACCCCCCCCCCCTTACACTTAAGATGAACATTGTCCCCAATGTTCAAATAACAAGATATAAAAGTAATAAGGTAAAAGAATGAAATCAAATACTCCCCTGATTCGTTTGGTGGATAAAGAAGTAACATGGTTAGATCTTCTTCCAAAGTAATGTTGAAGCTCCATGACTAATGCATCGCCATAAGCTTGATCCAACAAACATTTCCTTGTCCAAAATAACCTGTTAAACCTGAGAAAACAAACACGAAAACCTGCATAACATCGGCGGGATAAATTCTATATATAAGGATATAATGCTTGTGGAATGATTATTTTGCAGATTCCTGGAGATTATAAGTTATAGATTTAATAAAAACTTTTTATGAAAAAAAAACTTTCAAAAATTTTCAGAAAATTAAACCTGACGCCGTCAGGTTGTAAATCCTGACGCCGTCAAAAATGATCTGACAGAATTCTCATGTTAAGTTTCCGGAAAATTTTTGGAAAAACCTATACCTTACTTCCTGGAATTCCTGCAAAACATCATTATGACTCGATACAAGCATTTGACTCAAACAAATACTAATATGTATGTTAATTTATTATTATTATGATTCATGTTCATTTGTGTGTCTAATAAACCGGTTTGGATTTCCCTTACACTTAACTTTTGCAAAATACCTTTATATGTAGTTAAGACGAAGTTAAAAACAAGATAAAGCATTTTCACAAATTACTTTTGAACATGAATCAATAATAATAAAATTTAAACATACACACGGAAACAAATAAAATCAAACAAACAAATAAATAAACACACAAAGCAAATAAAACTTGGGTTGCCTCCCAAGAAGCGGTTTTCTTTATTAACGAGTCTTGTAGCTAGACTCAAAGTCACGTACATTACGTGATTCCATCATTCATAATGACGTATCCCTGATAGATATAATCCATGTTATCAGGGTGGTGGTGTCTCAATCGCCCGACATTCACAGTCACTTCACCTCCTCCCTTGCTGGTCAAGCTCACTACCCCATCTTGGTGTAGACTTTTAATTGTGAATGGTCCGTACCACCAGGGACTTGGTTCATCGGTAGGTGCTTTTGTTTCTGAATGCCTTAGGAGTACTGAGTCTCCTTTTGTAAATTCCACGGGGTTATTGGTCATCACATCAGCCTCAATATAATCGTTAATTCCACCCTTACATTCTCTAATCTCATTTTCATTGTAACTCTTAATCCTTGCCTCCCATGCACGGATTTTCTCTCGAACATTACCACGGATTATATTGGGGTTCGCCTCCATCTTCTTTTGTAGAGCAACATCTCGTATATGACGTGGGATCGTTGGGAAGTTTATCGTTTTCTTCCCCTTCTTCATTTGGATGGTACTTTTTTCGTAATTGATTTGTGCCCTAGTGGTCGCGAGAAAGGGTGCCCCAAGGATTATTGGCATATTCATGTCATTTCTTTCAATAATCATGAAGTCGACCGGATACAGGAATCCGACAACGTTGACCAACACATCTTCTGCAATTCCTAACGGGTACTCATAAGAATGTTTTGCAAAGGAGAGTTTAGTACGGGTGATGGATGGCAGTTCGTCGGTTAACTGGGCATAGACGGATAAAGGCATCAAATTTACGTCGGAACCTTGGTCGGCTACCGCATCCAGATACTTGAGTTTTCCAATGCTGCATGGTATTTCGAAGACCCCGTAGAATTCCTGCTTTTCCACTAACTTTTGTCTTATGAGGCACTCATACAATTGCCCTCCGGGTAATGTGTCGGATTCATCATCCGGTTCCATTCTCTTAGACTCCTTTTTGGGTAGATGAGTACGTCGATAGTTTCTCACCCAATCGTTTATGGTCTCCTTGTTTATATCGTGCTTCAAGTAATGCCTCACTTGTTGTGACTTTGGCGGTTCTACCAATTGGCGCTCCTTAGTGGGCGCCTCCTTTCCCTGGTCGGAATCGCATGTGTAGGCATTGGTGTTTCCGTCATTAAGTGGGACGAGGTCAATTTTGTTAACTTCCATAGTTATCAACTTCCCTCTTCCATCATTTTCGCCCTCTTGGACGACGGAGACGGCGTTAACACATTTAGTGTTGGGAACTTCAACATCTTTTCGCACTAGCACATTTTTAGGAGCTTTTGTATTTGTGTATTCTTTCAAAAGGTTCATCATCTCCGCCATCTTCTCTTCCATTTCCTCCTTCTGTTTGTAGACGGCTTCCTCAAATTTCGCCAACCGTTCGGAGTGTTTTGACATGTATTCTCTCATTCGAGCTTTGAATGTTGGACTAAGTTCCTGAGGTGGGGAGTTGGGTTGAGCGTGCTTATGGAAGGGTTTAGTATTTTCCCTACGGGGTGATTCGGACAATGGTATTTGCTTAACGCTTGAGACCGAGTTAATTGTTGCTTTTTGTGGACTTAAGGGTCTCTTTTGCTTTTCCATAAGATATGCAACCCTTTTCTCAAGTTCACTAACGCTTTCCTCAGTGATTTGATTGGCTGTATCGGGCGATGAATATGTCTTGACCGCCGAGCATACGTCGTGGGAAACTTGCCACAATTCATCATCGTCGGATGCAAGCTCATCAATGATCTCCCATGATTCCTCGGCGCTTTTGTCGCGCAATCTGCCCCCAGCGGCTCGATCGATGGCACGCTTGGTGTGGTAATCAACATGGTCATAGAAGATTTGGATTTGAAGCCAGAGATTTATGCCATGATGAGGGACTTTTTGGAGTAAGTCCTTGAATCGAATCCAGGCCCCGTAGAGGGTTTCGCCTCGACGTTGTTCAAACATCAAGATATCCTTCCTCAGCTTGGTAGTTCTTCCTGGTGGAAAAAACTGAGCAAGGAAACGAGTAGTGAGATCATCCCAAGAGGTGATGGATCCTGCGGGTTGACGTTCTAGCCACAGACTAGCTTGGTCCCGCAGAGAGAATTGAAAGAGACGCAGTCGGGTCGTCTCTCGAGTGGCAACATCAAGGTCTATGGAATCAACAATTTTGAGAAAGTCCTTGAGATGTTGATTAGGATCTTCAGAACGAAGTCCATGGAATGCGCATCCGCTTTGCACCAACCGGATGGTGTCGGATCGCAGAGGGGTGACATTGGCTCCTTGAGTGAGCTCAATGGTGTTTCGATAGCCATGGTGGCTAGGACGGGAGTACTCTCCTAAAGTACGGGCTCTAGGAGGTGGTGGTTGTTGCGGTGGGTTGTTGGGATCGAGGATATTACCACCTTCCATGATGTCGGATGGTAATGGTTACGAACAAAGAAACGAAGAAAAAAGATAGACTAAAGAAAACCTAGAAAAATAAAATAAAAATCTCACTAGAAAGGAATCTAGTGAGTAGACCTATAAAATAAAAATTCAACCTAAACAATAACTATTCCCCGGCAGCGGCGCCAAAAACTTGATGCGTGGTTTTGCAACCTTACAACAGGTTTTACCTCTCGAGGGATCTCAAGAGGCTTACAACCCCACCAGGCAGTGTACCTGACCGATGTAGTATAGTGTAGTGGTAAGTACGGGGGATTGATCGTTCTCCACAGGGAATAGTGTTCGTTAGGTATGAAAAACTACTCTAATAGGTCTAAGGGTGAGAGAAGATTCTTTTTATGTTTTTATAATTTTATGAAAGCAAGTAAAATCTCGGGTTTTAAGGAGTGGGCGGAATTAGTTGCTAGTCAACTAACCCAAATTACTACGAATGCAAATAAAATAAAATAACAGAAAATGAAAAGGTGGTAAAACTTATGTGGAGAAAAATGTGTTTACTTAGATTTCCTTACTCCCTAACTATCTTTTACCGGTTGATTAGTGTGCATTAATTGCGTGGATGACGGGTGTATTCCTTAATACCAATCGTGGGGTGGCGTACGTACTTCCCCAACTCTACAAGCTCCTACTTCACTCCTATGTCGAGCCGGCTAGGAAGCTCCTAACATGGGATCACTAGAATTCGCTTGTGCATTAAATACAACCATAAAAACCTTAGTACGCATTGGTTCATGCTTCTTAAGACATTCAAGCAAGTTACCGAATAGGAGGTTAGCCAGTTTTCTTAAGCCTAACATAGATAAAACAATCATCCAATACAACTAATAACACACTAATAACCAATAATCAATAGCTAGGTTTCATTAGATCTAAGCAAACACAAAGAAAACCTAGCCTAGCATGTTAAACAAAAGACAAGAACAAGATAGAATCAAACAACACATAGACATATTGAATGATTAATTGATAACTTATCTTCAATGTAACATGGAAGATCTCAAGGCAAAAAGCCTTGAAAAAGCTGCTAAAATCGTCCTAGGGTTTTTCACACACAAAGTTCCACACAAGTTCCACCCTTATGACAAAAAATTGCAAAACTATATATAGACTTTCAGATCTGACGGCGTCACGTTATGGAGTGTGACGCCGTCACCTCGCCGCTTTTAGGGTTCCCGGATGGCCTTCTTGACGCCATCCCTCTTTAGCTCTCCAAAATCCGTTCTGGCTTATCAAGGCTTGACGCCGTCAGAATTAGGCGTGACGCCGTCCCGCTTTATATTAAGTCGTGACGACCTTGATCATTCCAAAGGGTGACGCCGTCAGAATTCCCATGCAAATTTCTCTGGCTTATCATGAGTAATTTTCATATCCACCACTTTTGCCAAGCCATGACGCCGTCAAGAACAAATCCTGACGCCGTCAAAGGTACTTTCCAGCACAATTTTGAGACTTTGCCGTTTTCTTCACTTTTATGCTCCAAAAACGTCCAAAATGCTTCCTTTTCCAGATTTCTTCTCCAAAGTACCTAAAATGACAAAATGAACGATTTAGGGAAATATTTGATCAAATAAATACGATTTAGGGCTTAAATGACCCCCTAAAAGTGGTACACTTTTCGCTTCATCAATAGCCCAACCTTCCAAACCTGTGAACACTGAGGAAGCTCCGCAACTTGTGGAAAATGTAGTAGATTCTGATGATCCTCCCTTCGAGGGTGATCAGGTGATGATTGTAGGGTCCTCCGGTATCGCAGACAGGGTACGAAATAGGAAAGCAACCAGTGCAAAGTCTGTGAAAGCTCCCCCTAAGAGGAAGCTGATCCTACCGACCCCTCTGTCAAGAACCACCAGACAAAAAAGTTTACATGTTAAGTCCTTTGTACCTTTAGCTTTAGAGATCCCATATGATGACATCCATGGTAAGTAAACGTCTTTTATACTTGATGATCCTTAATACGACAGATAGCTAATTACTGTATCGTATGCAGGTTTGCCCAACATTAAGGAGCTTTTGAATGCCCTTGCATGCCATCAGTTGGTTGAGAAGGTGACTCCCGCCAGTTGGAGGGGAACTCTGGACAACATGTCCATGGAAGAATTGTGTAATCTGCATGATAAGAGCTATACTAGGCAAGCTGTGTTAGACAACCATCACAATTCCCGAACAAGGGATCTGGTCCGCACAGTGAAGGTTGCGAGAGAGAAGATGGATGCCATCTTGGCTAAGGAAAAGTGTAGGGATCTTGAGTATACTGAGTTAGAAGCAAAGTGTAAGGAGGCCATGGAGGATTTCGAGAAGAATCCAATTGTTCAAGACCTTCGAGCCAAAATTGACAGTCTCGAAGAGCCACTGAAGGAAACCCAAGCAGAATGTGGGAGGTTGAGGTTGGAGGAAGCAAAGGTAGCCGGCTATAAATCGCAGGTTACTACTCTTGAATCCAAGTGTGCAGGTCTTGAGGCTGAGAGGGCCAGACTAGGAGAGCAGGAGATCAAGCTACGCGAGGAGGTAGATGGTTTGAACCTCCGATGCAAGAACTTGAAGAAAGATAGAGTTGATGTGGTCTCAAAGGTTGTTCCATACATAGCCATGGAATTATACCACAGTGATGAGGTGGGAAAGCTGGTTAATACTGCCATCTTTTACGGAGAGTGCACAACGTTGGAAGAGATTGCCGAGACTAAGAAGCATGTGGTCTTGTCGGAAGTACCCTACTACCGTCCAACGTCTGAGCAAGAATACAATGATGCTAGTAACGCATACACTACAGCAGAGTACCCTTTTCTCACCGAAGCAACCAAGAACCCATCAGCACCCATAGAAGATCTCCTCTCCAGGAAACCTCGCAAGATTCAACCTCCTTCTCCGACCAAAAAGACTCCATCTTTGAAGCCTTCATCTCCCCCACAGCAAGAGTATCCCATGTCTTCGAAGAATGCTTGAAGACTGCCATGTTGGCAGGTATTTGGCCCCAAGGGTGGTATGTACCCTTTAGACAATTTCAACTGGTGCTTAATAGGCTGGTGCCTATTTGTTAAACAATTTGACTTCTTTGCTTGCTGGGCTTTGGCCCGTATCTCAAACAATGTTTGAATATTTTTGTTGGATTTGGCCATCTTTTATCTATGAATGCAGGTAGGGGACGATGTCCCGCTTTTAATATCATGCTTTTCTTCCCTTACGTTATTTATAAACGTAAACATACAACCTAAGGTTATAGTAGATAGATAACCTCATTGTGTGTATTTTGAACCAAGATTTTAGCAATCGTATAATTTGATTGCTGACAGAGGGTCGCGACCCAATCCGTCTTTGTCCTTAAGATACAAAGGGCTTAGAATACCCTAAGACTTGTAGGAAAGTTAATGTGAATTGTAATGGATGTTATGTGTATACAAGACATATGTGTCCTGAATCATCCTTCGACATTGAAACTTGTAAATTACTTGGCTGAACAAATCTTTGTTGTATAGAACGAAACAAGAGATTTGAGGGAAATGCGTTATATCATTAATTGGGTAGGGAGGATTACATCATTTTAAGAAATGAAAACTAGGACACCTACCATTAATGCTTCTTTCCCTAAATGAGAAGAATGCGATACATGAATTTAAAAAAAAACTAAGTGTTTTGAAAGTAGTAAGTTTTATATGTAAAACTTACGAAGGTTAGTACCATTCCAAGTCCTATCCATGACATCTCCGAAGAGTGTTTCGAGCTTGTAGGCTCTGTTGCCGTAGGCTTCAGATATGACGTAGGGTCCTTCCCATGTGGGCCCTAGCTTTCCTTCATACTTAGCTTTGCTTGCGCTATTTAGCCGAAGGACATATTCACCCAGCTTAAATGTTGAAGGTTTGACTCGGTTGTTGTAGTACTTTTCAAACTTTTGTTTGTAGATAGCCTCTCTGATTGAGGCTATTTCTCTTTGTTCTTCAAGTAGATCAAGGTTTTCGCGAAGCCTATCTTCGTTCGTTGTTGCCTCGAAGTTCACACTACGCTCTTTTTCAACACTTATTTCTGAGGGTATAACGACCTCTGTTCCATAAGTTAGGCTAAAAGGAGTCTCCCCATGTGTAACACCCCAACCCGACAAGGGTAGAAGTGTCACGCAAATGGTGACATATCAAAGGCAAGCATAACATACGACTTACATATTACAAATGGTTTATAATGTTACAAAGGAAATACACCAAATCTACGTAGTCATACATAAGTAAATTCTAACTAAGGTATCGTCTTCATAAGCTAATCTCTCATCCCAAAGCAAACCCAAGCTCCTGGCTTCCTACTAAAACCTGCCGCAGGAAAAGAAATGCGGCTGAGCTTAAAAAGCCCAGTGAACAGATATATAATAAACGGAAACCAAAATTAAATGGAAATGAACAGACATATCATAATGAATGAGATATAGGAAAAGGAAATAAAGAGTAAGGTTTAGGACAGTCATCCACCACGAGCCCATATCATAACATATCACATATCATATCATATCATATCTTCATAATCATATAGAGGGGAGACCTCTCAGATAATCAGATAATATGAGGGGTGTCCTCATTCTTCAGGTGGAGTAGCTAGCTCCCATATTTTGTGAAAGGAGTGGATTGCACCCAGCCCCAGTCACCATATCATATCATATCAAAACATATCATATCAGAACATATCCAGGATGCATCCATACGCCCCCCGAACATATCATATTGGCCATATCAAATCATATCATAGTGAGCTCATATCAAATCAAAATGGGGACGGTGTGGTTAATCACTCTGACCACACAAGAGTCATGCCATTGGTGCATCAATGACACGGCCATGTTACCTTCATGGCTAGGAAACATATTTGGCTCGTAGTATCAAACTGGGGTCAAGGTTAAAGGTTCATATCAAAACAAAGGTTCATATGTCATAATCATGGTCCAAATCTCAAGGTTCATATCACAGGGTTCATATAAGAGGTTCAGAAGTCAAAGGTTCATATCAAAGGTTCATGTCAAAGGTTCAAATGCCAAAGGTTCATATCATAGGTTCAAATCAAAATCAAGAGGTCGAAGGCACCTTATTAAAAAGGGCAGAATATCTGTACCTTATTCCAAAGCAAAGCACAAACCAAAAGAATAAGATGCAAAGGATCGTGTCCTCTCCTTCTTCACACCTAGAGGGGTAGAAAAGAATTACAAACCTTTCCATTTTAAGTAACTTTCCATTTTTAGCAGGTTTCCATATTTAGTAAGTTTCCATAATTAGTAAGATTTCCATATTCTCATTTAGGTTAAGTTATTATTGAATCATAATATGGCTTTAGGGTGCATTTAAACAAGTCACAAAAGTTTAGGGTCAAATATGACAAGTTTTCATAGTTCAGGGTTATAAACGTAACTTTACCAAAGTTCAAGGTTTAAAATAGAAATCTCATAATTTACCATTCGAATACTTTATTTTCCAGAATTACACTTTTAGCCTCCAAGTTTCCAATATTTACGGATTACACCCCTTTACTTTATTAATTTACAAGTTAATCTTATACTTACATAATTTACAAATTTAACCTTTACAATATTACATTTGCACCTCAAGCCCTTCATTAAACATATTTACAGAAAAATACCCTTTAATTTAATTATGGCATGACAAGTCCTTCAAGTTTCATTAATTTACACATTACCTCCTTCTAATTAATTAATTTACATTTTAAACCTTATAAATATATAATTTACACTTTAACACTTATCATGTTTACATTCCTCATCAAGCCCTTTTATTCTTTCAATTTACAGAAGTAACCCTCAATATTATTATGTTACAAACAGCCCTTAAACTTTTGGTAAATTACATATTTAGTCCTTGAACTTTATTACATTACAAATCTATTTACATAATTAATCATAATTACATATTAAGCCCTTAATTTCTTAATTTTACAAAATGAACACTTATTTTAACATGTTATACGAACACACCCTTAAACATTCACAATTTTCACATCAAGTCCCTCTAGTTATCAAAGTTACATATTTAGTCCTTAAATTTACAATTTCAACATTTAATTATTAACAATTACATATTAAGCCATCAAATTACCAAAATTACACATAACCCCCTAAATATAATTTATTACTCAAAACAGCACCAACTTTCCAGAAATTACATATTTAGTCCCTCATTTTAATTTATTTTTAATTCGACCTTAAAATTACAAATTAAATCCTTTTCTTGCCTAATTTACATATAAGACCCTCATGTTATAATTTTTACACATTCTCCCAGGTCCATAAAACATTACAAAAATATCCCACAAGTTTTAATAATTACAAAACAGCCCCTTAACATTTAATTATTCAATCGGTACACAAACTATTTATCAAAAATCAAACCCTAATAATCCCAATCATTATCCAATAATTTTACCATCATTATAACACTATTATTTCCAGATTTCATCACTAAAAACCCTAGGTCGATTTGTTCTTAGGGTTTTCCACGATTTCCCCTTTTTATTTCTTAAATCCGGTTTTAACTAAATTCCATAAATCATGAATTCGACTCAAAAAAATCAAAGCACCATTTTTCTCATGTTATAAGAAGCCTATAGAACCCAGGAAAAATAAGTATACACCTCAGAAAAATCGCATGAATTAAATAGAATCGATTATTCAAAATTAGGGTTTTAAGTTATTTATTTTTCATTCGATCAATACATGAAGCATGGTTCGATTTCAATATTTTTCCCATGTTATATGTGATTGAGAGAGAGCTAGAAAAATACCAGAAATAATTTAGATCAAAGGATTCACACGCTTCGAATTATTGTTGCTCGGCTAGGGTTTTTCGAACCAATTAATTCACCATGAACACACGATCGACTCCAGGACTTTGTGGCTATTTTTCTCACCTTCCTTGCATCATGAAGAACTCCAGAAAAATAGGTTTTTGATTTCTAAAAATCGGAGGTAGTGTGTGGGAATTTTAAGAGTGGCGGCTCATTGTATTTTTAGGGTTTAGAGGTGAAATAAAATTTATGGAGTGATAAATTAGTGATAGGCCGAACCTTGGAGAGGGCATGGGGCCAAATGACCGGCCTTAATTATGTCCCAATCAATTTTTACCATTTTTACTTTATTTTCCTTAATTTAAATTGTATTTAAAAGGTATTTAATTAATAATAATTATGCATTTAAATTTTTGGTACACACAAGGGTATTTTGGTCATTTCACAACTTGTATAAATATTAATCGAAGTCTTCAAAATTATTTTGTACCATATCTTGCTCGTTTCCAAAAGTTTGGGATCGATTCGGAACTTTAATTAAGCTTTAATTAAATTTTAAAGTTTCAGGGGCATTTTGGTAATTTTTGCATGTTTTAGATTTTCGGGTTTTACAACTCTTCCCCTCTAACAGAAAAATTTCGTCCTCGAAATTTGCAAAGAATCAGAAGTGAAAGGATCGAAAACAAAATAAGAACGTACTAGATCAGAATGCGGATAACTAGCTCGTATTAATTCCTCGGTTTCCCAGGTAGCTTCCCGCTCTGGGTGGTTCTTCCAAAGAATCTTTGCGAACGGAGATGAAACGAAACAGAAGACACAACGGACAGCGAACGGAAATGTAAAAATACTTGTTTCTCATGACTCTTCATTGCCGATCCAAAAGTAACTTCAGTTCCCAGAAATGACATATCATACGGAATTCAGATTGCAAGGATCATATTCAAACATGGCGAATGGTTATCATATTCTCTCAAAAGAAATACAAGGATACGCAAGATTGTGACAGATATGCCATCCATAGCCTTCGATTAGACAAATCAGATGAGATCGTACAGAACATAAATCATAGGTGATATCGAATGGAAGAAACTTATAGCAGAACTTAAGATTCTTATTGGAATTTCAAAGGTCAACAACCGCGTACCGAGAATCCAAACGTATCAAATCGTATAACGGCGAAACAGATTAAGCGTATAGGTGGAACGAACCTAAATCTTACAAATGCGAAATTTCTCACATATCAAATCAAAATTCTAAGGTTTCTAAAGTACTCCTCGAAATATCCTATGAACACAATGAGGGTACGTCATATGACGTAAGTATTATCACGTTCGCGAACCGTCATAATACCAGCATCATATGAGTATACCATCATGATGGTCATACTTATCTCAAGTCGCGAACAGAACTACTTATCTTAACCACCTATCAGTCTTTCTACCTCCTAAGGTTGGTCCAAAACAAACATCATTACGGATTCTAAATCGGAGGAATTTGAACTTACAAATAGCGTAACGAAATGTGTACATCTCAAAATGAAACTTGTCGTCGAGACGTTAGGTCTTCCACAATTCATCATCCTTCTCATAACGAACCAACGTCCAACACATGCATAATGAACATCGAACGGAATTTCTAATAGGGAAAAGGCTCATTCAAGATCTTATCGAAAGGTAACGGAAACTTGAGTGGTCTAAGAGGAAATGAATTACGTCTTCAATATCTTCATCCTTTACAAAAATCAAATATTCCGAATCCAAACGTTTACTACAAAATTTCATCCCTTCAATTTCATGATCTCGAATCTTTTCAAATTCCAAGTAGTCGCTCTCTTGTCTAATCATACGATCATAGGGTAAAAAGGAAATCATAAACTTGAGTCTGGTTCCTCAAGTCTTCGACACTTCTTCTGGACACTTCGGTGTGGTAGCGTGAATCTCTGACGTGATCACCGTGCATTCCTCCATTGGCGAGTCTGCTTCAGCTCTCAATTCATCTTAGTACAACTAAAATGACTAGAGAAACAAGGTTGCGTGCCTCCTACAGGTCTTCTAACATGATTCAGAATTCACCAACTCAAACTGCTGTGGACTTCCTGGTTTATGTGCTGAAAGCTCATCTCCTACGGTCTGGTCGTCTTGATGCCCAACTGAAGTCTCCACGTGAGTCTCATCTCAGTCTGTCTTCTTCTCACCTGCTTCTCTCTTGGTAATGCCTGACACGAACCTCTTCTGCACATCTTCTACAAGGTTTCTAACTCTGACAATGGTCTTCAGACCTGGTCCTTTTTGTGGAAGCTCTTTAGTCATCGGATACCTGGTGGTGTTATTTGCTACATTCTCTGATCATCAAGTGAATCTATTCTTCTAGAACAAAGGGTCGGTTCACTTCATACTAAAATGGTCAACGTGTCCCTCGTTCGTCTCTGAGCACAAACATACTGTCATACTATGACAATTGTCCGAATACTTGCGAAAACATGATTCTTCTAGTCAATACAATTGACATCATTCAAAACTCGCAGTAGTCACACGGGTACTAAAGCAACTTCAGGAAATCTTCTTAGGGAGAAACTTCATATCACAAATCTTTCTCTTCACAAATCAAATTGTAATGCTTCGCGGAACTTAATCTCAACTAGTCAACTTCCTTCTCAGATGTTCTTGTGGTTGCTGCTCCCGTCTTTCAACCTCAAATGAGATCGCCTGCTACGGAGTTTCAAAAATAGAACAAATCAAATATTGATACGCGGAAATGGAATAATGATTACGGTTACATTCACGATGGTCGGTGTGCCGCCGCACACTCCTTTCTTTCTTCCTCATAACCCAACAGGAGCATTCAAGAGATCACTGAAGTGAACAAACTCATATCCCATCAGTTCCTACAATCTCTTAACTTTTTCAATATCGTGGTTTCGCCAATTCAGATTAGTTCAATGCAAACTTTACTTCCCAAACGGATCTCAAAAGGTTCATCAAAAGCACCAGAAATTCGTACAACAAACTTTCAAATGCCGGAGCTTTCTAAGAGTGGATACTAACAGGCGTTAGGAGAAAATTGGGAATCAAAGAGATCGGAGTATGTGCTTCATAGCAACAATAATTTTAACAGATTCAAATGATTGAGAATATCATATCAAAATATGGTGAAGCAGATTGTTAAAGGTCGCAACTATTGCAGTCCATGATAGCTTTACCAAAAACCACCACTCCATAGTCAAGAGACCTCAAAGTCAAATACATCCAACGGGAACGGATTCTCAGAGCAAATGTGGTTGTCAAATCATACGGATAGTTCACATATCAAATTTATGTACATGGTTCATCAAAGTGTGGGATGGAAGAGTGAACAGTTCAAAGGATCGGAATTTTGTTTAGCTTATAGCATAGGAATGATAGGGTGTGCACCGATAGTAATACGAATATCGTTTAACTGTCAGAGGCGAGATGTATGGAATGTCAGTTATTAGCATCAGCATGCTCAGATAACAATTCCGTACTAGACAAATATCAACATCAATTCCTTCCAAAGGGAACATACAAAGTTCATTCTTCAAATGACGGAAGATAAGACTTCCTCGTCTTCTGCGACAACGTTCTTATGAGGCATGACTAAAGGCAAAGGCAAGATTCAGAGTGATGCGGAAGCAATTACTACTCACATGGATGTCCTAGACTACCCATTCCTCACCGGTTATGACTTATATTCCAATGGGAAAATTCTACGCAACTTCGCAAAGGTTATCCTACGAGCGCCTACAGTGGAAACTTAGGGGTCCTAACTTACACAGGCCAAGGGTAGATGTACTACAAGTCGTAAACCTGGCTCTGATACCATAATTGTAACACCCCAACCCGACAAGGGTAGAAGTGTCACGCAAATGGTGACATATCAAAGGCAAGCATAACATACGACTTACATATTACAAATGGTTTATAATGTTACAAAGGAAATACACCAAATCTACGTAGTCATACATAAGTAAATTCTAACTAAGGTATCGTCTTCATAAGCTAATCTCTCATCCCAAAGCAAACCCAAGCTCCTGGCTTCCTACTAAAACCTGCCGCAGGAAAAGAAATGCGGTTGAGCTTAAAAAGCCCAGTGAACAGATATATAATAAACGGAAACCAAAATTAAATGGAAATGAACAGACATATCATAATGAATGAGATATAGGAAAAGGAAATAAAGAGTAAGGTTTAGGACAGTCATCCACCACGAGCCCATATCATAACATATCACATATCATATCATATCATATCTTCATAATCATATAGAGGGGAGACCTCTCAGATAATCAGATAATATGAGGGGTGTCCTCATTCTTCAGGTGGAGTAGCTAGCTCCCATATTTTGTGAAAGGAGTGGATTGCACCCAGCCCCAGCCCCAGTCACCATATCATATCATATCAAAACATATCATATCAGAACATATCTAGGATGCATCCATACGCCCCCCCGAACATATCATATTGGCCATATCAAATCATATCATAGTGAGCTCATATCAAATCAAAATGGGGACGGTGTGGTTAATCACTCTGACCACACAAGAGTCATGCCATTGGTGCATCAATGACACGGCCATGTTACCTTCATGGCTAGGAAACATATTTGGCTCGTAGTATCAAACTGGGGTCAAGGTTAAAGGTTCATATCAAAACAAAGGTTCATATGTCATAATCATGGTCCAAATCTCAAGGTTCATATCACAGGGTTCATATAAGAGGTTCAGAAGTCAAAGGTTCATATCAAAGGTTCATGTCAAAGGTTCAAATGCCAAAGGTTCATATCATAGGTTCAAATCAAAATCAAGAGGTCGAAGGCACCTTATTAAAAAGGGCAGAATATCTGTACCTTATTCCAAAGCAAAGCACAAACCAAAAGAATAAGATGCAAAGGATCGTGTCCTCTCCTTCTTCACACCTAGAGGGGTAGAAAAGAATTACAAACCTTTCCATTTTAAGTAACTTTCCATTTTTAGCAGGTTTCCATATTTAGTAAGTTTCCATAATTAGTAAGATTTCCATATTCTCATTTAGGTTAAGTTATTATTGAATCATAATATGGCTTTAGGGTGCATTTAAACAAGTCACAAAAGTTTAGGGTCAAATATGACAAGTTTTCATAGTTCAGGGTTATAAACGTAACTTTACCAAAGTTCAAGGTTTAAAATAGAAATCTCATAATTTACCATTCGAATACTTTATTTTCCAGAATTACACTTTTAGCCTCCAAGTTTCCAATATTTACGGATTACACCCCTTTACTTTATTAATTTACAAGTTAATCTTATACTTACATAATTTACAAATTTAACCTTTACAATATTACATTTGCACCTCAAGCCCTTCATTACACATATTTATAGAAAAATACCCTTTAATTTAATTATGGCATGACAAGTCCTTCAAGTTTCATTAATTTACACATTACCTCCTTCTAATTAATTAATTTACATTTTAAACCTTATAAATATATAATTTACACTTTAACACTTATCATGTTTACATTCCTCATCAAGCCCTTTTATTCTTTCAATTTACAGAAGTAACCCTCAATATTATTATGTTACAAACAGCCCTTAAACATTCGGTAAATTACATATTTAGTCCTTGAACTTTATTACATTACAAATCTATTTACATAATTAATCATAATTACATATTAAGCCCTTAATTTCTTAATTTTACACAATGAACACTTATTTTAACATGTTATACGAACACACCCTTAAACCTTTACAATTTTCAC
This sequence comes from Artemisia tridentata subsp. tridentata, assembly GCA_021014915.2. NCBI lineage: Eukaryota > Viridiplantae > Streptophyta > Magnoliopsida > Asterales > Asteraceae > Artemisia > Artemisia tridentata. The sequence goes on along the minus strand of CP139502.1, from coordinate 177,307,869 downwards.
ATCAAGTCCCTCTAGTTATCAAAGTTACATATTTAGTCCTTAAATTTACAATTTCAACCTTTAATTATTAACAATTACATATTAAGCCATCAAATTACCAAAATTACACATAACCCCCTGAATATAATTTATTACTCAAAACAACACCAACTTTCCAAAAATTACATATTTAGTCCCTCATTTTAATTTATTTTTAATTCGACCTTAAAATTACAAATTAAATCCTTTTCTTGCCTAATTTACATATAAGAAACTCATTTTATAATTTTTACACATTCTCCCAGGTCCATAAAACATTACAAAAATATCCCACAAGTTTTAATAATTACAGAACAGCCCCTTAACATTTAATTATTCAATCGGTACACAAACTATTTATCAAAAATCAAACCCTAATAATCTCAATCATTATCCAATAATTTTACCATCATTATAACACTATTATTTCCAGATTTCATCACTAAAAACCCTAGGTCGATTTGTTCTTAGGGTTTTCCACGATTTCCCCTTTTTATTTCTTAAATCCGGTTTTAACTAAATTCCATAAATCATGAATTCGACTCAAACAAATCAAAGCACCATTTTTCTCATGTTATAAGAAGCCTATAGAACCCAGGAAAAATAAGTATACACCTCAGAAAAATCGCATGAATTAAATAGAATTGATTATTCAAAATTAGGGTTTTAAGCTATTTATTTTTCATTCGATCAATACATGAAGCATGGTTCGATTTCAATATTTTTCCCATGTTATATGTGATTGAGAGAGAGCTAGAAAAATACCAGAAATAATTTAGATCAAAGGATTCACACGCTTCGAATTATTGTTGCTCGGCTAGGGTTTTTTGAACCAATTAATTCACCATGAACACACGATCGACTCCAGGACTTTGTGGCTATTTTTCTCACCTTCCTTGCATCATGAAGAACTCCAGAAAAATAGGTTTTTGATTTCTAAAAATCGGAGGTAGTGTGTGGGAATTTTAAGAGTGGCGGCTCATTGTATTTTTAGGGTTTAGAGGTGAAATAAAATTTATGGAGTGATAAATTAGTGATAGGCCGAACCTTGGAGAGGGCATGGGGCCAAATGACTGGCCTTAATTATGGCCCAATCAATTTTTACCATTTTTACTTTATTTTCCTTAATTTAAATTGTATTTAAAAGGTATTTAATTAATAATAATTATGCATTTAAATTTTTGGTACACACAAGGGTATTTTGGTCATTTCACAACTTGTATAAATATTAATCGAAGTCTTCAAAATTATTTTGTACCATATCTTGCTCGTTTCCAGAAGTTTGGGATCGATTCGGAACTTTAATTAAGCTTTAATTAAATTTTAAAGTTTCAGGGGCATTTTGGTAATTTTTTGCATGTTTTAGATTTTCGGGTTTTACACCATGGCTTGACTTGTGGTGTGACCTATGCGCCCACAGAACTTGGGGTAGTTCATCTACCCAACCATGATGGCTTCGACCTAACCTTTTCTATATTCCATTGACAATATCCCTGTTGGTTACTTCTACTTGTCCGTTACCCTGAGGATGATACACGGAAGTGAACGATTGTTTGATCTTTAGGCCTTTGTAGAAAGTTGGGAATACCCCTTCGGCGAATTGTTTCCCATTGTCGGAAATGATAATGTGAGGGACTCCAAATCGGCAGATTATGTGTTCCCACACAAACTTTTCCATATGCCTTCCTGTTACTTATGCCAAAGGTTTGGCTTCGACCCACTTAGTAAAGTAGTCGATTGCTACGACCAAGAATTTTACCCCTCCTGGAGCTACTGGTAGGGGTCCGACTATATCGATTCCCCATTGGCAAAAAGGCAATGCATACGTCACGGAGGTCATGTCTTGCTTTGGCAGTCGTGGAACTTTGGAGTAAATCTGACATGCTTCACAATTTTGTTATTATTTCTATCGCGTCCCTGTGCATTGACGACAAATAATATCCTAGCTTTGTTATTTTCGAAACAACGGAGCGAGGACCTGCATGTAAGCCGCAGGATCCTTCGTGAACCTCGTAGATGATGTTCGAAGCTTGCTTTAGCCCCACACAACGAAGCCATGGAGATAAGAAGGACCTCCTGTATAGATTATCCCCAATGAGTCTATATTGGGGAGCCTTGATCCTAACCTTTCGTGCTAGCTTTGATCTTCTGGGAGAATACCACTTATCAAGTACTCTCTTATCGGAGTCATCCAATTGGATCCTTCTTCAAGTATGACGTCAGACACTTCACTTCTTTTGATTGACCTTTCAGCCAACACTTTAACCAAGACCTCCTTTGTTAGGTGAGCAAATGCCATCTGTCACACCTCGCCAATGGCGAAAACGCGAGTGCAACATCATGGATATCATCACAACACTTGGTGTCTAAATAGAGAAAATACTACATGCAAATAAATAGAGCAAAGTACAAACACAAAGTGTCGTAACGATACCCCAAAGTAAATATCCAAAACAATCTCCAAGGTATCTCCATTAAAACATAAAATAAATGGAAAGACAATTCAGGTATCACAAACAAAATCCATCTTAATCAAACTAAACTCAAAGATAAGCCATCCTCAATGCAAACTAGGTCTCTTCTAATCGCGCCCTTCTATCTTAGCCTTAGAATGCTCACCTGAAAATGATACTTAAAACGTCAACATAATGTTGGTGAGATTCATAGGTTTAAGACACACAAAACACCTCGATTATCGATTTACTGTGATTATAAAACATAGTATAGCATTGCAGGATAGTAAAAGTAAAGTTATCATACAACTAACATGCAATCACAGCTTACAGGACGGAACGTGCCCACCGATCCAAGTATAAATTGGGACGGAACGTGCCCACCGATCCAAACACCACATCAATTGGGACGGAACGTGCCCACCGATCCAAATACCACCACAATTGGGAAGGAACGCGCCCACCAATCCAAGATAATTATAATGAGTAGAGCCACTAGGACTTTCCCACTCAAATAATCACCACAATTAAACACCACAATAACATGCAGTAAAAGTATAATAACAATTACACGTCCATGCCTTTTATTAAACACATAATCACAGTAATCTCAAAACAATTTAAATACAAGCATCATCTCCATCCCAAGTTTAAAACAAAGTAAAAATATGGGACTATGAACTCACCTCAACTCCGCAACTTCCAAGTTATCAACACACAAATCTATACAAACAAACAATCCCACATTACACGCGACCAAGCTAAAAGCTATAGTCCATGTAACACATATATGTGATGGATGTCTAAGGTTCATATAACCCACTATGGATTACCTAGACTCCATACTAATCATCACCCAATACCTTACACTCACTAAATCCCTTAATTAAAACTTTCAGAAAACGCAGATTCGTAGGGTACTTTAACCCACATAAAATCACAGCGAATAACGCTTCACAACTCACACCAAAAATTAACCATGACCCTTCATAAGCATAAAAGCTTGTCCCAGAAGTCCATGCACTAAAAACACACACAAGTACTCAATGAAAAATCAAACATGTCATCTATCCAGATTCGGATCTGATCGGACATCAACAAGTTTTGACCTCTTAGACACACTCGCACAACTTGTTATCGCCTAATTTTCTCGTGGAAGTCAAACATAATATATAACTCAATTCCCACTGAAGGTCTAACCCTAATTACACTTTAAAAGTCACCATTGACCTCAATACTTCTACCCTAATTCTGTCCCGATTTAACTATTTTGATACCTTAATTTACAAAAATCGTTTGACTGCCTTCTCGACCTCAAAATTGATCGTGCTCGGACTTTTTGGAAAGATCTTTTTCTGAACTATAATTTAGATATAAAATTCGTGATCTAACTCATCTTCATCTAATAATTACAATCGCATCTTTACAGCCCTATAATTCTGCCAGATTCATAACTCATTAATTAACATGTTTAAAACCCTAATTACTTCACCAATCAGTATAATATCACTAATTATTGACCCTAACATGTTTAATATCATTAATTTATAGATCTAAATATAAACCCTAGATCCATCACAACTTGTTATATGCACAATAATAATTAATTACACAATTAGGGTTTAATAGACATACCTTAAATTGAATTATCAAAACCCAAAAAAAAAAAAAAATCTTCGTCTCTTCTCTCTTGGGTGTTTGGCCAAAATTTTAAGGGAGAGGGAATGAGGGTTTTTGGTTTGTATTTATAGACCTCTAGAAACCCTAAGTGGATAACTTTTCTTCCAAGATTTGTAATTAGACTTGGATTTGAATTCCTTTTTTTTCCTTTTCCTATTTTCGGCCGACTATATATAATAAATATATTTTTTTATTTTTTTTTTAATTTATTTATTACATTTAAAACTTTGTATTTTTGATATTTTATAAAAACCTCATATCAAAACCTAATGTCTTACGCGATAAACTTAAATTTTTACGACAACCAGAAAAATATCATTTTCACTCAAAGTTTCCAAAAATAGATTTTTCATACTTAATATTAACATAACCCATAATAATCAACTCCACGTAACTTACTTACGCTCAAAACACTTGAACGAAGAATCTTTACACAAAACCACAAAACTCCAACAAAATACACAAGTCATTTCCACACCACAAAGGTGATCAAAATGAACTTATCCCGAAATCCGACACTACTCAAATATGATAAAAATCTCATACCAAGGGATTTAGTGGTCCACACACGCACTTATACCACTCATATACCACATATAATACACATATCACAAATAAGCAAGTAATAAACACCAAGCAAAAGTTAAATGAGTTGAGACTGTATGCCAAACTAACCTGCTAAAAATCACGGTTGTGACATTATCCCCCACTTAGGAAAATTGCGTCCCGAGATTTATTAGCTCGCCTCATCACTCTTCTCAGCAAATAATTTAGGATACTTGGACCTCATCTGATCCTCACGTTCCCAAGTAAACTCAGGACCCCGCTTGGAATTCCAACGTACCTTTACCAATGCTATCTTACCACGTTTCATACTCTTAACCTCTCGATCCATAATCTCAACAGGTTCCTCAACAAAGTGAAGAGTCTTATCAATCTTAATCTCTTCTAATGGCACATGCAAACTAGCATCCGCCAAACACTTCTTCAGATTAGATACGTGAAACGTATCATGCACACTACTTAATTCCTCGGGCAAACTCAACCGATATGCCACAAGTCCAATCCTTTCTGTAATCTCAAACGGTCCTACATATCTAGGTGCTAATTTGCCTTTCTTACCGAAACGCACAACACCCTTCCATGGAGACACTTTCAGCATCACAAAATCACCAACACTAAACTCCAAAGGTTTACGGCGATTATCCGCATAAATCTTTTGGCGATCTCATGCTGCCTTAAGTCTTTCCTTAATCCGAAACACCTTATCCGTAGTCTCTTGCACTAATTCAGGACCAATCAGTTGGCTTGTTCCATCCTCTGCCCATAGAATAGGTGATCTACACTTCCTCCCATACAACATTTCAAATGGTGCACATCTAATTCTGGAATGATAGCTGTTGTTATAGGAAAACTCAGCCAAAGGCAAATGAGTATCCCAGCTTCCTCCAAAATCAATAGCACACGCTCTAAGTAAATCCTCCAAAGTCTGAATCGTTCGCTCACTTTGCTCATCAGTTTGTGGATGATAAGCAGTGCTCATATCCAATCGTGTATCCAATGCCTTTTGCAACGATTGCCAAAATCGCGAGGTAAACCTACTATCGCGATCAGAGATAATCAACACAGGAACACCATGTCTCGCCACAATCTCATTAATATAAATCCTTGCCAGCTTCTCCATCTTATAATCCTCACAAATGGCCAGAAAATGTGCAGACTTCGTCAGCCTGTCCACTATGACCCATATCGTGTCATGTCCATTACTTGTTCTAGGCAACTTAGTAATAAAATCCATTGTTATTCTCTCCCATTTCCACTCAGGAATCGGCGGCTGTTGTAACAATCCTGAGGGTTTCTGGTGTTCAGCCTTAACTTTCAAACAAGTCAAACATTGGCTAACATATTCAGCAATTTCCCTCTTCATTCCCGGCCACCAGTAAGCATCTCTAAGATCATAATACATCTTGTCCGATCCCGGATGAATCGAGTATCTCGACTTATGAGCCTCATCCATTATCAACTCCCTTACACCTCCTACCGATGGAACCCATATTCTATCTAAGAAATACAATCCACCATCCTCTTTTTTTTCTCCATTTGCTGATCCAATCGACGCAGCATCTCAGCGGTCGCATTCTCATCCTTAAGAGCTTCTTCTTGTGCTGCCAATATCTTACCCTTAATTCCCGACTGTAATGTCATACACATTGCTCGCACATGCTTAGGCTTAATCCGCTCCTTTCTACTTAAAGCATCAGCTACCACATTCGCCTTTCCAGGATGGTAGCGAATCTCGCAATCATAATCACTAAATAACTCAATCCACCTTCTTTGTCACATATTCAGCTCCTTCTGACTGAAAATAGGCTGAAGACTCTTATGATCTGTATAAACAACACTCTTTGTGCCATACAGATAATGTCTCCAATTCTTAAGAGCAAATACTACCGCACCAAGCTCCAAGTCATGAGTGGTATAATTCTTCTCATGAATCTTGAGTTGTCGGGATGCATAAGCTATCACCTTACCCCTTTGCATTAATACACACCCAAATCCTTGATTCGACGCATCACAATACACAACGAAATCATCTGGCTCATCAGGTAACGTCAGAATAGGTGCATTACACAAACTATCCTTTAGTTACTAAAAAACCACCTCCTGCTCTTCTCCCCAAACATACTTCTTGTTTTTCTGAGTCAACAAAGTGAGGGGTTTAGCAATCTTTGAAAAATCCGCTATAAATCTTCGGCAATAACCCGCCAATTCTAAGAATGAGCGTATCTCAAACGGCGTCGTAGGAGCCTTCCAATTCTTGACCGCTTCTATCTTGCTAGAATCTACATAAATTCCTTCACTATTCACCACATGTCCAAGAAAATGTACCTCCTCAAGCCAAAACTCGCATTTTGAGAACTTGGCGTACAATTTCTCCTTCTCCAGCACTCCAAGGATCAACTTCAAATGTTCTCCATGCTCCTCCTTCGACTTAGAGTAAATTAGAATGTCGTCTATGAACACAATCATGAATTTATCCAAGTAAGGCTTGCAAACGCGATTCATTAAATCCATGAATACCGCGGGTGCATTTGTCAGCCCAAATGGCATAACCGTGAACTCAAAGTGTCCATAACGCGTCCTAAAAGCAGTCTTCGGAATATCCTCCTCATGCACTCTCAGCTGATGATACCCAGAATGTAGATCAATCTTCGAGAAAAACCGAGCTCCTTGTAGTTAGTCAAAAAGATCATCAATCCTAGGAAGAGGATATCAATTCTTAACCGTTAACTTGTTCAGTTCCCAATAGTCAATACACATCCGGAACGAACCATCCTTCTTCTTAACAAATAACACAGGTGCTCCCCACGGAGAATGACTAGGTCGAATAAACCCCTTCTCCTGGAGTTCTTGCAACTGTGCGGACAACTCCTGCATCTCAGAGGGTGCTAAACGATATGGGGATTTCACCACAGGTGCCGCTCCAGGAACCAACTCTATACGAAATTCAACTTGACGGATTGGAGGCAATCCGGACAAGTCCTCAGGAAAAATGCCAGGAAACTCACATACCACAGGAATCTCTTCTAACTTAAGTTCTTTAGCCTTCGCAGTCTTAAGGGTTTTCAAGTCCTTCCCTAAGCACTCTCCTTGTATCCGAAGGACACCACCACTCTCCAAAGGTATACGAACTACCTTATCATGGCATATGACCTCGGCCCTATGCTTAGACAACCAGCTCATCCCTATTACCACATCAAAACTCTCATGCCCAAAAGGTATCAAATCAATTGTGAACGGGATACTCTCTAGCACTATAGTACACCCACAAATAACCTTGTCAACCTCTACCTCCTTACCACTAGCTATTTCAATCACAATACTAGGTTTAAGTTCACTAGGCTCATCATTCAATAGTCTAGCAAACGAACCAACTTAAATATCACAACATTAGTACCAACGGACAATCGAGGTATCAGTATATGATAGGTAGAATGGAATCCTACTACCCACACACTCCCACATACAACGATTTCCCAAACGGTTAAGAGAATACATCTCTAACCATACAACCATCATCAACATGATATCACATAACACCTACCACAACATATAACAACAAACATCAATCAATGTAATCATGGTCACAAGTCCACGTGTGTGATACCCTTATAATTATGTTCGCAACTATAGTTATAAGGCCTATTCCACACGCATACTTGCTTCCAAAACCACACATCTCAATGATAACGCATATATACCACATAGCATCTAATAAACAACACAATCCATGCTATCATACTTGCAAGTCCACTTGTGTTGTGAAGCATGTATAATTATGTTGGCCATCATAATTATCTATGCTCCCTTTCACAAGTGTACTTCCTCCTATGACCACACTTCATGCAAACAATCATCTCACATGGAACAATTCCAACGATCATGGAACAATTCCAATGACCACTTAACTCTATAGTCAAAATCACATAGATAAAACTGATCCAATATTCAGGAGTAATCGTGCTCCAACATGGCTCCTGACGGCAAAAGACAATATAAGAATTCCAAAACATGACACAAAACAAAAGACGTCGCACAATGGCTCAAACTCCACTCTCGCACTTGCATCCCCACTCAGATCGGTTAAGCTTACTACCTGTTGCGGACTCCCGGTCCGAATCCACGTCATTCCATCCTAACTCCCCTTCATCTTTACTCAACCACCCATTCCTGTTTCTTTCTTCCAATTCCGCATGATCCACAAGTACATACAACTCACGAGGTTTAGGCAGAACCACCTTTCCTTCTTATGAGAAGTGAGGACACTTCCAGAGTACTCGGTAACGGCTCCATCTCCAACAGTCACCTTGGTTGCAAACCTCTCCACTTCTTCTCCACCAATGTTTTCCATATACATCCCAAAACATAACACTAAATTAAAAAAAAAAAAAAAAAAAAAAAAAAAAAAAAAAAAAAAAATCACACACGGCTCGAGCTCTATCCTTACGTTTGCCCCTCTCGTCTATCTTGGAATAATTCAACTACTTGCCATAGACTCCAGGTCCGACTCCACTTCGTACTCTTCCTCTTCACTTATCCATCCATTTCGGTTTCCCTCGGCTATGGTAATGGACGACTAGCAAAGCCACTCCCGGGATTCCTTTCTTCCTACTCTACATGGTCCACAAACCCATACAATTCGCGAGGCTCAACCCGAACTGCTCTCCCACTTTCTAGGGTACCTAGTCGTGCAGGCGTTTTTATTAGTTACCTCCGTCTCGTACCCTTCTATCTCCGTTCCACCCACGTTCACTAAGGTCATCTTTCCTTGATCAGACATGGCCACATGCTAGCAGGAATTAAGATCCTCTTGCTAGTCCGTCTCAAGCTACCAATCCTCTTGCAACCAGTAGCGACAACAATTGCCCAACGAAACTTCTTACGCGAGGGAGGTCGACGTATACAATATTAAGTATGAGGGTCCAATCGACGTCCGAAACTCGACGAAACTACTCATAAACTCAAGAAAAATAAACACGTAAAATACTATATTCACACATAGGGCCTAAATGCAACTATATGAGGGACTCCTAGGTTATAGTCTAGGTTCAACCACCTACTTCTCTATAACCAAGGCTCTGATACCAATCTGTCACACCTCGCCAATGGCGGAAACGCGAGTGCAACATCATGGATATCATCACAACACTTGGTGTCTAAGTAGAGAAAATACTACATGCAAATAAATAGAGCAAAGTACAAACATAAAGTGTCGTAACGATACCCCAAAGTAAATATCCAAAACAATTTCCAAGGTATCTCCATTAAAACATAAAATAAATGTGAAAGACAATTCAGGTATCACAAACAAAATCCATCTTAATCAAACTAAACTCAAAGATAAGCCATCCTCAATGCAAACTAGGTCTCTTCTAATCGCGCCCTTCTATCTTAGCCTTAGAATGCTCACCTGAAAATGATGCTTAAAACGTCAACATAATGTTGGTGAGATTCATAGGTTTAAGACACACAAAACATCTCGATTATCGATTTACTGTGATTATAAAACATAGTATAGCATTGCAGGACAGTAAAAGTAAAGTTATCATACAACTAACATGCAATCACAGCTTACGGGACGGAACGTGCCCACCGATCCAAGTATAAATTGGGACGGAACGTGCCCACCGATCCAAAAACCACATCAATTGGGACGGAACGTGCCCACCGATCCAAATACCACCACAATTGGGACGGAACGCGCCCACCGATCCAGGATAATTATAATGAGTAGAGCCACAAGGACTTTCCCACTCAAATAATCACCACAATTAAACACCACAATAACATGCAGTAAAAGTATAATAACAATTACACGTCCATGCCTTTTATTAAACACATAATCACAGTAATCTCAAAACAATTTAAATACAAGCATCATCTCCATCCCAAGTTTAAAACAAAGTAAAAATACGGGACTATGAACTCACCTCAACTCCGCAGCTTCCAAGTTATCAACACACAAATCTATACAAACAAACAATCCCACATTACACGCGACCAAGCTAAAAGCAATAGTCCATGTAACACATATATGTGATGGATGTCTAAGGTTCATATAACCCACTATGGATTACCTAGACTCCATACTAATCATCACCCAATACCTTACACTCACTAAATCCCTTAATTAAAACTTTCAGAAAACGCAGATTCGTAGGGTACTTTCACCCACATAAAATCACAGCGAATAACGCTTCACAACTCACACCAAAAATTAACCATGACCCTTCATAAGCATACAAGATTGTCCCAGAAGGCCATGCACTAAAAACACACACAAGTACTCAATGAAAAATCAAACATGTCATCTATCCAGATTCGGATCTGATCGGACATCAACAAGTTTTGACCTCTTAGACACACTCGCACAACTTTTTATCGCCTAATTTTCACGTGGAAGTCAAACATAATATAGAAATCAATTCCCACAGAAGGCCTAACCCTAATTACACTTTAAAAGTCACCATTGACCTCAATACTTCTACCCTAATTCTGTCCAGATTTAACTGTTTTGACACCTTAATTTACAAAAATCGTTTGACTGCCTTCCCGACCTCAAAATTGATCGTGGTCAAACTTTTTGGAAAGCTCTTTTTCTGAACTATAATTTAGATATAAAATTCGTGATCTAACTCATTTCATCTATTAATTACAATCGCATCTTTACAGCCCTATAATTCTGCCAGATTCATAACTCATTAATTAACATGTTTAAAACCCTAATTACTTCACCAATCAGTATAATATCACTAATTATTGACCCTAACATGTTTAATACCTTTTATTTTCAGATCTAAATATAAACCCTAGATCCATCACAACTTGTTACATGCACAATAATAATTAATTAAACAATTAAGGTTTAATAGACATACCTTAAATTGAATTATCAAAACCCAAAAAAAAAATCTTCTTCTCTTCTCTCTTGGGTGTTTGGCCGAAATTTTAAGGGAGAGGGAATGAGGGTTTTTGGTTTGTATTTATAGACCTCTAGAAACCCTAAGTGGATAACTTTTCTTCCAAGATTTGTAATTAGACTAGGATTTGATTTCCTTTTTTTTTTTTTTTCCTTTTCCTATTTTCGGCCGACCATATATAATATATATATTTTTTTATTTTTTTTTAAAAATTTATTTATTACACTTTAAACCTTGTATTTTCGAGATTTTAGAAAAACCCCATATCAAAACCTAATGTCTTACGCGATAAACTTAAATTTTTACGACAACCAGAAAAATATCATTTTCACTCAAAGTTTCCAAAAATAGATTTTTCATACTTAATATTAACATAACCCATAATAATCAACTCCACGTAACTTACTTACGCTCAAAACACTTGAACGAAGAATCGTTACACAAAACCACAAAACTCCAACAAAATACACAAGTCATTTCCACACCACAAAGGCGATCAAAATGAACTTATCTCGAAATCCGACGCTACTCAACATGACAAAAATCACATACCAAGGGATTTAGTGTTCCACACACGCACTTATACCACTCATATACCACATATAATACGCATATCACAAATAAGCAAGTAATACACACCAAGCAAAAGTTAAATGAGTTGAGACTATAGGTCAAACTAACCTGCTAAAAATCACGGTTTTGACACCATCGAAGCCAGCTTGCTTAATGCATCTGCTTTCTTGTTTTGGTTCCTACGAACATGCTCTATATTGTAGGACTCGAATCCGTGGAGGAGTTCTTTATCTTTTTCCAAATACTGTTTGATGGTGGGCTGCCTTGCCTCGTAAGAGCCTTTGATTTGGTTTGCTACTAACTGTGAATCAACAAAAACGGAGAGATCACGAACCTCCATGTCCTTTGCAAGTCGAAGGCCAGCTAACAAAGCTTCATATTCAGCTTCGTTGTTTGTAGCTTCGAACTCGAAACGTAATGCATAAGTGTACTCCTTTCCCTCCGGACTAACCAGCATTAGACCTGCTCCGAACAATCGGAGCTTGAGGCTCCATCAGTGTACAATTTCCACCCTTCCTTTGCCTTCGAGGGCTTTTTCTTTGGGTTTTCTTTATCTTGACTGGGCCCGGAGGGTGTTTCGGCAAGGAAATCCGCAAGTATCTAACCCTTGACGGAGTTTCGGCCTTTGTACTCTATGTCGTGCTCTCCCAGTTCAATAGCCCATTTGGCTACTCTACCTGAATTCTCAGGCTTCGACAGTATCTGTTTGATTGGCTTGTCAGTTAATACCGTGATGGGATGAGCTTGAAAGTACCTTCGAAGGCGCCTTGCAGCATAAACCAAGGCCAGAATTAACTTTTCCAACTCCGGTTAGTTCAATTCAGCTCCTTGCAGGACCCTGCTAACGAAGTAGATTGGGACTTGTTTCTTTTCCCTTTTCGCCAAGAGCACAGCACTGATGCTTTAGAAGGATGCCGCAATGTACATGAACAACACTTCACCTTTGATTGGGGTTTTAAGTGTTGGTAATATTTCCATGAACTCTTTCAACTTTTGGAAAGCAGCTTCTGCCTCACAACTCAATTGAAAAGTCTTCTTATCTGTACACCCTTTGAGTGTCTTGAAAAATGGCAAAGATCGATCAGCGCCCTTCGACAGGAACCTGCTAAGTGCTGCGAGCTTCCCATTTAGGCTTTGTACGTCTTTTAGTGACTTCGGAGCTTCTAGATCAGTGATGGCTTTGACCTTCGAAGGGTTAGCTTTAATCCCTTGCTTTGTAATCAAATGCCCCAAAAATTGTCCTTCTTCCATACCGAAAGAATATTTCTTTGGGTTAAGCTTCATGTTGATTGCCCTTAATTGATCGAAGGTTTCTTGAATGTCGGAGAGTAAGTCTTCCTCAGTCCTGCTCTTGATTACCATATCATCAACATAGGCTTCCAAGTTTCTTCCTATCTGCTTATTAAAAGCTTTGTTTACCAATCGTTGATAGGTTGCCCCTGCATTCTTCAGACCGAAGGGCATTTTATTGTAACAATAGACGCCCTTTCCTGTGTAGAAAGTTGTCTTCTCTTCATCTTCCTCCGCCATTTGTATCTGATGATACCCTTTGTAGGCATCCAAAAAGCATTTCAAACGGAACCCCGAGAGGGATTCGACCTTCCAATCAATTTTCAGCAAAGGGTAGCAGTCCTTTGGGCATGCTTTGTTGATGTCGGTGAAGTCGAAACACATACGCCACCCTTCATTACTCTTTTTTACCATAACTGGATTGCTACCCAGGTTTCGTATTTCACTTCTCTAAGTATTGCTGCTCGTACAAGTTCATCCACCTCTTTGCAAGCGGCTGCGTTCCTTTCAGGGGCTAGGCTTTGTCGCTTTTGCTTAATTGGTTTAATGTGTTTGAACTCATTAAGCTTATGCTCTGTGCCGAAGGGCTTGCCATCGATAATAAGCGTCCTAGGAACCCCTGTCATGTCTGAGTATGTCCATGCAAAGACATCCTTGTTGGCTTTGAGTAGCTTCTCCAGGTCTGCCTTGAAGTTAGCAGGGAGTTGCTTTTCGATTACCACCGTTTGTTCTGGATAGAGCTCGTTTACCACAATGCGCTTTTCAGCATCTGTACAACTTAGAATGACCTTCGAAGGCTCCTTAGGACATTCTTTGATCTTCTTACCAACATCTCCTGCTTTTCCCTGCTTGTAGCTGGAAAGTACGGTTCCTATTCCATATGGTGTATGGAATTTTACCGCTGCGTGTATGGTGGAGACTACGATACCCATCTTCTACATGGCGGTCCTTCCTATCAACAAGTTGTAGGGAGAGTCGGACCTTACGATTGCGAAAGTAAGGGTTTCTGTTCTTGCGAGCTTTCCTTCTCCGATTGTTATATCTAACGGCACTTCACCCAGAGGCCACGAATGTTCGCCTGAGAATCCCACCAGAGGTATCTTTGAATCAACTCACTGTGACCTGATCGAAGGCTTGAGTTTTAAGAAACAGTGCTCATATATGATCTTGCAGGAGCTTCCGCAGTCCATGTAGGCTTTGTTTACTTCCCGGTTGGAAATTAAGACTTTGATGACCACTGGGTCGTTCGAATGGACTTGGCCTGTAATGGAGGGAAACGTTACTTCCCCTATCTTGTTTATCTCCTTCTCCGTCACTTTTCATTTCAAGTGCTTCGCCCCAATGAACCATGAGTATTGGGCCTTCGGGAGGAGTGGTGTCTTTAGCCAATTGAGTGCCGGACATTTTCTCCTTGCCCTTCTTAATGCCTTTCACCAGATGTGCCAATTGCCCGGACTTTACGGCTTCCTCTATCTGCTTCTTTAGTTCTCTGCAACTATTCGTTTCACGGCCATAATCTTCGTAAAAGTGAAAATACTTGGTTGTATCTCTGTTTTTTACCCTTCCTTGTCATGCGAGCGGGTGGTTCGAAAGCCTTAGTAGCCCTCTCCGTTGCGAGTATTTCCTTAGGAGATTAAGTCAGGCATCCTAGCAAACCGTGGTTAGGACCTTTGCTATACGGAGAGAACATGACCCTGTTTTTATTCTTGTTCTTCGATCCTTCTTGATGATGTACCCTCCGAATGGGTCGAAGGACTCCCCTTCGAGCCTACAGAAAGCCCTCCCTTCGGAGGCCCAGGTTAATCTCCTAACACGTTTCATTGGCGTAAAACCATTCGCCTGCGAACTGGTTACCATGTAGGAATCCGCCAATCGAAGCCCTAAGCCCTTCGGGGTATTTCTATCGAAGGGACTAGCACGAAGGACCATTCTGACCTGGTCAAACCCATGTCTCCTCTTCCCCTTGGCTTTCCCGCCAAAACAGAGATCGTGGGCCACAAAGCCCTAGCTGTTACCACAAAATCATGGGACGCCCCCATGATCTCCGAACAATGTGCAACCGCCCACTATGTCCTATTTCTCCCCTATAAATAGCGTAGTCGGGCATGAACAATGTAAGTTAACTTCACTCTTGTCATTTACAACCTACTTAAACGATTACACGTACTTACTCGCACGCCGGAGGTGGTTCGCAGGGTCCAACCCCTGCGCAATCACTTAACGTAGTGTTTCGGTATTTCTTATTTTCAGGTTAAGAACAAGCTTGTCGCAATCTCAACACCCCATTATTCCTTTGATCACCATCGAAGGCTTGGTTGTGCAATTATTTGTTCAATCAGTGGCGCCATCCGTGGGACCGCTACAATTGGTCTCGTTAATTCTGAGCTTATAACCAACCAACCACTTTCACTATTATTCCGGCATGGATCAAGGGAGAGAAGATACTCCCCCACCGGGTTTCTCGACCTTGGCACCAATACCAATCAACGACACTAACAACCTTCCCCCAATAACCGCTTCCACTTTCACAACACGTTCTCATCCAGAAATCACAACTAACAATCATGCTTCGACATCAGCCAATCTAGAGCCTGTCATTAGCCCAACCTTTGTCGAAGCCAACCACGAAGTGTTGGAATCCCTCTTAAGGGCTCGTAACAGGCAAGTCAGGAATGCTGAGGTGCGAAGGGAGTTGGAATACTCGAGTGATGAGTATGATGAAGAAATGGAGATGGAACCTAGGCCTCCGACCCAAGGACCAACCCTATCGGCCTTAAGAATTGGGTCTCCAGTCGGTCGAAGGCTAAGCAAAAGATCCGTTGGTTTCGAAGGAGTCCCCGAGAGGGCTCCGACAAGAAGGGAAGGGGCGGTCACCGAAGGCTCTAACGGTAGGAGCCAGCGAAGGGAAGAAGTAGGGGTGACTTTGCCGCCATTCCTAGCAGCTCATCTAGGAAGGACTGAAGCTGGGGTTCCGTTGCAGCCTTCTCATGCATCAGGCGTAGAAGGCAATCCGCCTACAATTAATATGGGAGGAAATCTTCCTCCCAATGGTATGTACCCCTCGTTCCAAACTCAGTCTTATCCTCAAAATTTATATCCTCCAGTAAATGGACAGCCTAATAACCCAAGCTTTCCCCAAACTTATGGGAGCATGCCCTTCGGGCATCCTATGGCATACCCTCCGTACGCCATGGGAAACGGTTACCCGTTTGCCATGAATACACCTTATCAGTCCTACCCAAGCCAAACTCCTATGGGAATACCCCCAAACAACAATCCATATAATATTGTTCCCATGTATGCACCACCTTATAACTGTCTATACTCAGACCCTATGGGTTCAGCTACACCCTTCGTTAGGTGGATCGAAGATTACCCATTGCCTGATGGGTTGAAAATTCCCTCGCACGTTGGGACTTATGATGGGAAGGGGGATCCGGACAATTTCTTACATTTGTTCGAAGGGGCTATCAAAATGCAAAAATGGGTTATGCCAGTGGCCTGTCATATGTTTACATACACCCTATGGGATTCTGCTCGTATCTGGTGGAATGGGCAAAAGCCCGGCAGCATCGTCAATCTTGATGATCTTAAGGCTAAGTTCCGGTCACATTTCAGTCAGCAAAAGAAGTTCACGAGGACTCATTTAACGGTGCACAACATCAAACAAAAAGAAAACGAAAGCACAATGGCCTTCGTTACTAGGTACACCGATGAGACTTTGCAGATTTTGGGTCTTCATGAAGATCAGCGTATTTCGGGTTTCGTACATGGCCTTCGAAATCGGAGTTTGATGGAATTCTTGTCCACTGACCTTCCGACAACTTACAAAGGGTTAATGGAAAAGACATATACTTGGATCAAAGCAAAAGAGGTGTCCACTAATGGGGCTCCGGTAGACAGAAATAGCAACAACAAGTTTTCAAAGCATTCTTCGTGGGAAGGGTCCAAAAACAAGAACAAAAACAGAGATAGGTTTTCTCCGTACAACAAAGGCCCCAACCATGGTTTGTTAAGCAGTCTAACGAAGTCTCCAAAGGAAATACTTGCTACGGAGAGGGCTGCCAAGGCCTTCGAAGCACCCCCTCGTATGACAAGTAAGGGCAAAAACAGGGATACCAGCAAGTACTATCACTTCCACGAAGACAATGGCCATGATACGAACAGTTGTAGAGAACTGAAGAAACAGATAGAGGAAGCTGTGAAGTCCGGGCAATTGGCACATTTGGTGAAGGGTATAAAGAAAGGCAAAGAAAAGATGACCGACACTCAAATGGCCAAAGATAGTAACCCTAACGAAACCCCCATACTAATGATACATAGGGGCGAAACCACTTCCAAAAGGGAAGTACCGGGGCCGGAAGTGAACAAGATAATGGAAATACCGTTTTCTCCTATCACAGGCAGGATCCCTTCGAATGATCCAGTAGTTATCAAAGTCCTCATCTTTCACCAAGAAGTAAGCGGAGCTTACATGGACTGCGGAAGCCCTTGTGAAGTCATATATGAACATTGCTTTCGAAAACTCAGGCCTTCGGTCAGGTCTCAAAGGGTCGACTCAAAGATGCCTTTAGTAGGGTTTTCTGGCGAACGTTCGTGGCCTCTAGGAGAAGTTCTGTTGGAAATAACAGTTGGAGAAGGCAAGCTCGCAAGGACAGAAACCCTCATGTTCACTATCGTAAGGTCCAACTCTCCTTACAACTTGTTGATAGGAAGGAGCGCCATGCAAAAGATGGGTATCGTAGTTTCCACTATACATGCAGCGGTGAAATTCCACACGCCCTACGGAATAGGGACTATACTTTCTGAGCACAACCCGAAGGTTAGCAAGAAAAGCAGGAAGGGTCCTAAAGAACTTCCAAAGGATGCTCTCAGTGGTGCGGATGTTGAAAAAGGTATCGTAACAAATAAGCATCACACAGGACGAAGGATGGTAGGCGAAAAGCAACCTCCAGCAAGTTCCACGGCAAACTTGAAGAAGCCACACAAAGCTGAGGGGAAGGCCTTCGAAGGGAAGTATTCCAGCAATACCAGGGCCCCTCAGGCACCAGTGATTGATGACAAACTCCACGGCAAGGAATATCAACTTAAAGGGTTCAAACCCATTGAACCAACTAAGCAAGGAATCAAGGCCAACCCTGCGAAGTTCAAAGCAACTGTTGATCTACCAACTCCGAGGTCATTAACAAGACATGATAGTCCAAGCTCCATCAAAATTCAGACATCTGCAGAAGCTCTCAACGAAACACCTTCCGGGCACAGCCAAAATGGAGAAACACCCCCGACAACAACGGAGGGGTGGAAATTATACACCGACAGAGCCTCAAGCTCCGATGGTTTCGGAATAGTATTAATCCTGACCAATCCAGAGGGAAAGGAGTACAGTTATGCACTACGTTTTGAGTTCAAGGCCACAAAGAATGAAGCAGAGTATGAAGCCTCGCTGGCTGGCCTTCGACTTGCAAAGGGCATGAAGGTTCATGACCTCTCCGTCTTTGTAGGCTCGCTTTCAGTCACTAGCCAAATCAAGGGTTCTTACAGAGCAAGGCAGCCAATAATTAAGGAATATTTGGATGAAGCTAAAAAGCTCCTCCAGGGTTTCGAACGATATAAAGTAACAAATGTCCGCAGAAGCCACAACAAAAAGGCGGAAGCCCTAATCAGGTTAGCGTCGACTGCCTTTGCTCATCTACCCAGCGAGGTTTTAGTAGAAGTATTGGCCACCAGGTCAATTGCAAGAAGTGAAACATCTGATGAAGGCTCCAACTGGAGACACCAATAAAAACGTACTTGATAAGCGGCATTCTGCCTGATAATTCAAAGTCAGCACGAAGTATCAAAGTCAAAAGTCCCCAGTACAGGCTCATAGGCAATAATCTCTACAAAAGGCGTCTTTCATCCCCTTGGCTTCGTTGCATAGAGTTAAAGCATGCTTCGAGCATTCTCTACAAGGCTCACGAAGAATTTTGTGGAAGACACACAAGCCCTAGAGCCATCGCCTCAAAAGTAACAAGGTGGGGTTATTACTGGCCATCCGTGATGGAAGACGCAAGGGAAGTAATCAAAACATGCAAGGTATGTCAGACACACTCCAAAGCTCGGAAACCATTAGAGTATGAGGCGTCTCCTACCATGACAGTAAGGCCTTTCGGTCAATGGGACGCCAGCATAATTGGACCCCTGCCAGCAGCTCCCGGAGGGATACAATTCTTGGTCATAGCCATCGACCATTTCACCAAATGGGTCGAGGCCAAGCCTTTGGCATCAACAAAAGGAAAAGATGTGGAAGAGTTTATGTGGGAACACATATTTTTCAGATTCGGAATCCCACAAGTCATTACCTCTTATGAAGGGAAACACTTTACCGAAGGAGTGTTCCCCTCTTTCTGCAAAAGCCCGAATGTGAAGAAAAGGTTCATTTGTTTGACAAGGATATTGTCGACGAAATCGAGATAAAGCTAGGGCAATATCAGCATAAGTGGGCAGACAAACTACCCAAAGTCTTGAGGGAATATAAGAATTTTTCCTTCGAATGAAAGCAAGCGAAGCCAAGTCAAAGAGCCCAGGGTCAAAAAATACTATGGCAACAAGGCATACGAGCTCGAAGGGTAGAGAAAAAAAATGTCGTGAACAAGTTTGGACATGACACCAACTCTCGTAAGTTTTACATATAAAAACTTACCTTCTTTAAAGCACTTAGTTTTCTTTTCAATTTCATGTAACGCACTCTTCTCACATGGGAAAGAAGCATTAATGGTAGGTGTCGTAGTGTTCATTTCTTCAAATGATGTAATCCTCCCTACCCAATTAATGATATAACATGTTTCCCTCAAAATCTCTTGTTTCGTTTTATACAACATAGATTTGTTCAGCCAAGTACTTTACAAGTTTCAATGTCGAAGGATGAAGCAAGGCACATGTCTTGTATAACAATAACATCCATTACAATTCACATTAACTTTCCTATGAAGTCTTAGGGTATTAAAAGCCCTCTGCAACTTAAGGATAAAGACGGAGTGGGTCGCGACCCTCTGTCGCAGTCAAATTATACGATTGCTTAAAATCTTGGTCCAAAATACACACAATAAGGTTATAACCTTAGGTTGTATGTTTACGTTCTTGAAATGAGCGTAAAAGAAGATAAACATGACAATAAAAGTGGGACATATCCCACTAAATTAGCATTAATGAAGACTACGTACAGTCTTAGCTATCATAATCATAAAAAGGATAATTGTCTAAAGTTATGGGTCGAAGCCCACTAACACGAAAGATAAATTGTTCAAACAGGCACACAGATCATAAATTGTCAAACACAAAGGCACCAGCCTTTAAACATGATAAATTGTTTTAAAAAAGGGTACATGTCACCCTTATGGACCAAATTACTGCCAACACGGCAGCCTTCAATTGTTCTTGGAAGAGTTGGGATGCTCCTGGTGGGTTGCAGACTTAGATTTCTCAGACAAGGCCCTTCTGGTTGGAGACGGAGGCTGTATGCTCTTTGGCTTTTTAGAGAGGAGATCTTCGATGGAGGCTGAAGGATCTTTGGTTGCTTCGGCAAGGAAGGGGTACACTGCCGTGGTGAATGCGTTACCAGCTTCATCATATTCCCGCACGGAATTCGGACGATAGTATGGTACCTCCGTAAGCACAACTGGTTTTTTGGTTTCAGCAATCTCCTCCAATTTGTGCATTTGCCATGGAATATGGCCGCATTCACTAGCTTGCCCACAACCTCCCCCACCTCATCGCTATGGTACAACTCCATAGCAATGTAGGGAACAACCTTCGATACAACCTCAGCCCTATCTTTTGTCAGACTTTGGCAATCGAGCTTCAACTTATCAACCTCTTGACAGCGCTTGGCATCCTGCTCCACTAATCTGGCCCTCTCAGCCTCCAAACCAGTACATTTGGACTCCAGGGCACTCACCTGGTTCTCATAACCAACAACCTTAGCTTCCTCCAACTTTAGCCTACCACACTCAGCTTGTGATTCCTTAAGCTGTTCCTCAAGACCATCAATCTTGGCTCGCAGAGCCTCGTACCTTGGGTGTTTTTCAAAGTCCGCCATGGCTTAGTCACACTTTTTCTCCAGCTCAGCATAACTCTTCTCCCTTTCCTTCTCTCTGGCCACAACAACAGCAACCTCCTCCTTCGCCTCTTTGACCTTGTTAAGCAATCCTCTTGTACGAAAGCTAAGATGGCTGTCTAGCATTGCTTGCCTGATATAACTTTTGTCATTAAAATCGCAAAGTTTTTCAAGGGACATTTCACTCATTTTACTCCTCCAAGAGGCAGGAGTGATATTCTCAACAAGCAAGCGGCAGGAGAGGACGTTGGGCAGTTCCTTCGCATCTGGCAACCCTAAAAAAGAAAAAAGAGAGAGGAAAACAATATAAGCCAAATACGCAATACGATGGAAAAGGAGGAGGACTTGAAGAACTTTTACTTACCAGGGATATCATCTTCATCAACCATCCTCTCTGGCGCATACATAATGGTTTTCCCACGAACTTTTTCTGTTTTTTGTTTGACATTCCTCGAAGAGGGAGTAGGAACATTGGGTTTCCTTTTTGGAGCAGTCTTTGCAGCTTTGGCACTGGTACCTTTCCTTGTTCTCACTCTATCAGCAATACCGGAGGACCCTTCGATCCTAAGTTGATCACTGCCGGAAGGGGTATCATCAGAGTCACCAACATCCTCCACAAGCTGGAGGGCTTCCTCAGTACCAAGGGGTTTGATTGGGGGAAGCACATTAAGACGTTTGGGTGGAGAGGCATCAACATCGTTATTATTGACAGATATAGAAGGAGATCCCACTCCGTAACTTGTATCCTGAGGATCCCTCGGCATAAAGCTAACTTCTTTGGCACCTCCGGCCACAACAAAGTTTCTGAAAGTCATTTCTGCACAAGCAAACGAAAAGGAGATGAATATCAGCAGATAAGTTATTTAAATTATTTAAATAAGATATATACATACTTTTTCCTTCACAAATTATTTCAGGTGATGACGGAGACTCGTCCCAGCTGTCACTTAAACCATCTATGTACAATACAGGCTCCGAAAATGTTTGGACGTTAGCAGGGTGGCGTGCAAGACGCTGTTACAAGGGGTTACTCCTTATCTCATAAGGAAGAGGGTCATTGTACTTCTTCTCATCATACATGTTTGCTTTATCCAACAATGCTGGATACTCAGGAGGTATGATGGTACTCTCAACATAGAAAAACTGTCCTTTCCAGTTTCTAATATTTGAAAAGGATTTCGTCACAAGAACAGGCACGTCATGTTCACCCCTTTTGGCAATGGTTATCCAATCTCCACCAGGATAGAGATTCACAAAACCACTAAGCACCTCCAATGTGGGTTCATAGCCGTACGCTTTACACATTACGATGTAAGTGGTCAACTTAGCAAGTCCAAAAGGGTTTAACCTAGAAATATGAACCTGATAGTATTGTAGAAACTCTAAAATCAAGGGATGAATGGGTATCCTAAGATTCGATTGAGTGAATGCATGCACATACAAACCCACAAACCCTTCAGGAGCATCGAAAATATTTTGTTTCTTATTAGGGAGCATGATTTGGTACTCCGAGGGTATAGGGTAATCAAGCAGGAACTTAGATAGGGCTTGTTTTGACAAGGTGCAGGTCTGTTGCCTAATAATTTGCTTAGCGGTCATGCTTATATTAAAAGAATAAAAGATCAAGGAAGGTTTATTGGAATTTTACCTTTTCGTTCCAACGGAAGCACAAGATTGCAGAGCAATGTGTATATTTTGGGCGGAGGTAAAAGTATTCTAGGGTTTTACCGTATCGAAGAATAAATACCCATCATATCTTTAATCATGACCGAAAACGTGTCTAATTTGTTATCTATGCGGATTTGAAATTGATTTTAAATTCTGAAAGGACGCTTACTTATACCGAGATAGTAGCTGTGGCAGTCCAAGTGGAATAATCATGATTAATCCGCATTAAATGCGTGGTTAGTTGAACATTTATTTTCTTTTTTGCATGGTTAGTGTTATACAAGGAGTATAAGACATGTTCGATTTTTTGAGTCGAATGCAATATAAACTCGTACGTATATATCACTTTCGACTGGGGGGCTTGATGATGTACCCTCCGAACGGGTCGAAGGACTCCCCTTCGAGCCTATAGAAAGCCCTCCCTTCAGAAGCCCAGGTTAATCTCCTAACACGTTTCATTGGCGCAAAACCATTCGCCTGCGAACTGGTTACCATGTGGGAATCCGCCAATCGAAGCCCTAAGCCCTTCGGGGTATTCCTATCGAAGGGACTAGCATGAAGGACCATTCTGACCTGGTCAAACCCACATCTCCTCTTCCCCTTGTCTTTCCCGCCAAAACAGAGATCGTGGGCCACAAAGCCCTAGCGGTTACCACAAAATCATGGGACGCCCCCATGATCTCCGAACAATGTGCAACCGCCCACTATGTCCTATTTCTCCCCTATAAATAGCGTAGTCGGGCATGAACAATGTAAGTTAACTTCACTCTTGTCATTTACAACCTACTTAAACGAGTACACATACTTACTCTCACGCCGGAGGTGGTTCGCAGGGTCCAACCCCTGCGCAATCACTTAACGTAGTGTTTCGGTATTTCTTATTTTCAGGTTAAGAACAAGCTTGGCGCAATCTCAACACCCCATTATTCCTTTGATCACCATCGAAGGCTTGGTTGTGCAATTATTTGTTCAATCACTTCCCATGCAGAGTGCTTTGAGAACTTGCTGTGGTTTTCTCTATCGATCGGAGCACCATTAGTAGATATGTTGGGAATTAAATGTTCTGAAGATTAAGTATCAAGAATTACAAGTGTTGAAGGTTAGTACTGCTGAGAATAATACTCTAACAGTTCCAACTGCTAGTGTATACTTAGGACTGTTCAAGTTATAACTAACCGTACTAGCTGAAGTTAGTACTGGTAGTTATAAAGAAGGTACTGCTAGTCGATACTGCTGAGTGGATAATTGTCACATATACTACTGCTGGTTGGATAAGTATTGAAAAGATATTTGTGTACTAAAGTCAAGTATATACAGTAGATAATATCTTTTAACAAAGTGATCAATAACAAGTTGTGTACACAGATACATGTTGTATCTTATGTACTGACACACTCAAGATAAGTTAGCAAGTAGTTTGATAAGACTTAACAATATTGTAAAGATCTTTCTTGATATATAAAAGAAAGATCTTAGTCTAGATAATAAGTGTGACTAAGAGTGAATTATTAAGTGCTTAGAAAATAACTCTTAAGAACATAGAACACAAATATCACAAGTCATAGAAAAATAAGATTCAAGGCTTTGTAACCCTAGTGATAGTGAAGATCACTCGTATTATCTTGAATAATATTGAATCGTTTGGTGATAACATTGCATGTTCTTTGTTCTATATTCACAAGCATAACTGTTCCATTTCCATAACACAAATAACCTTCTAAGTGTGATTAAGTAAATTCCGCGTACTTGATCATATTAACTCAACTTATCACATACACAAAGCATCAAAGGTTTAACCACCTTCCAGTGTATCGATCAACCTCTCAATTGATATCAGAGCGTCAGGCTGATATAGTTGATTTAGAAGAAGAAGAAGAAGAAATGGACGTTGAATCTATTCAAACAAATGTTGCTGCAAAAATACCCATGCTCAAACAGAATGAGTTTGAGATGTGGAGGCTGAGGATAGAGCAATATTTCCAAGTGCAAGACTATGCACTTTGGGAAATCATTGAAGATGGAAACTCCTACCAGCCTACAACCATTTCATCAACAGTGGACGGCAAAGTGGTGACATCTCTGCAGACAAAACCAACATCTGCAGAAGATAGAATAAAGAAGAAAAATGACTTAAAGGCAAGAAGCATGCTGATGATGACTATTCCCAATGATCAACTTCTAAACTTCAGCAAGTTCAAAGATGCCAAGTCATTATTTGAAGCTATTATTGCCAGATATGGTGGAAATGAAACCACCAAGAAAACCCACAAGACACTACTCAAGCAGCAGTTTGAAAACTTCTCCTCTACATACAATGAATCTCTTGACCATATGTTTAATAGGCTTCAGAATATTGTGAGCCAACTTGCTATTCTTGGGGTTGAAATACCTTAAGAAGATTTGAACTCAAAATTTCTGAGAAGCTTACCAGAAGAATGGGTTATGCATGTTGTTGTCTGGAAGAACAAGCCAGACCTTGATACAATGGAGCTGATAGATTTGTATAACAACTTTAAAATTGTGGAGCAAGATTTGAAGAAGAATAGAGGTACTAGTTCTAATACTGGGAACATGGCTTTTATGTCAACTCCTAGTACACCTTGTTAACCCTATACACCTTGTTTGGATATTCTGCATCAATGAACCTTGGAGGTTGAGAAACATACACTTCTTCTTCAATAGTACCATACAACAAGGCACTCTTAACATCCATTTGGTAAACAGTGAAGCCTATGAAAGAAGCATAGGCCAAGAATAGCCTAATTGCTTCAAGTCTTGCAACTGGAGCAAAAACCTCTTCATAATCCACCCCTTTTTCTTGAGTATACCCTTGGGCCACCAATCTTGCCTTGTTTCTGATCACAATCCCCCTTTCATCTTTCTTATTCCTGAACACCCATTTGGTTCTAATTGCCCTGTGACCTTTGGGCAAATCAACCAGTTTCCAAACCTTCTGAAGCTTGAATTGAAGAAGCTCTTCTTGCATTGCTTCAACCCAACTTGAATCATCTAAGGCTTTGTTAATGTTTTTGGGTTCAGCCTGTGAGAGAAAACATGAAAACAGCATATGTTGGCAACTTCATGGTTCTTTTCTTCATAGACAGATGAGATAAACCCTTCCTGGTCTGAAGACAAGACTTGAGTTCTTGTTCTAACACCAGAATCAATGCTACCAATCACATTATCAATGGAGTGATCTTTGAGAATTCTTGTGTTGTGTGTTGTAGGAACTTCATAGGTAAGTGGAAGATTGCCAATCCCCACATCTTCTGGTAAGGAATCATCTGATTGAACATTTAATGGTTCAGCAGTACCAACTTGTGAACTGGCAGTACCATCTGGTGAACTGGTAGTACCATTTCCATCTGCACTACTTTCTTGATTCTCTTGACCCTGAGTTCCATGATCATCTTCAACACCTTCATTTGCTATATTTGAAGGTTCTCCATGACTTGAAGACAAATCCAATCCTTTCCAAATTGGCATCAAGATGTAATCTTGATCTTCAGCTGTTTTAACATTGTCTTCAAAACCTGCATTATTATTAGTATTTGTACCTGTAACAGGCACATAATTCATAGATTCTGAAAGCCTATCAATGTCAAAAATCCAATCTGGCCCAATGCCTGCAACATTTGGTAGTTTCTCTTGAAACTCTATGTGCAGATTTTCTTCCACTAGCCTAGTGCAACTATTATATACCCTATAGGCCTTACTTTGCAAAGAGTACCCTATCATGTAGCCTTCATCAGCTTTTCCTTCAAACTTTCCTAGATGATCTTTGGTATTGAGAATAGTGACATGACATCCAAAAGGTCTCATAAAACTTATAGATGGTGTTCTACCAAAGAAAAGTTCATAAGGAGTCTTTTTATGGGGTTTAATCACAAGAACCCTGTTCTGCACATAACAAGCAGTACCTACAGCTTCAGCCCAAAATGAAATAGGCAACTTAGAGTCTACTAACATTGTTCTAGCAGCCTCTATTAGTGTTCTATTTTTCCTTTCTGCTACTCCATTTTGCTGTGGGGTTCTAGCTACACTAAATTCTCTTTTTATTCCTTTTTCTTTGCAAAATTCATCCATAACCCTATTCTTAAATTATGTCCCATTGTCACATCTAATTACTTTCACTTTCTTATCAGCTTGGTTTTCTACCTCAGTTATATAGGACTTAAGGATCTCACTAGTTTCATCCTTAGATCTTAAAAAGAAAACCCAAGAAAATCTGCTGTAATCATCAGTAACTACAAGACAATATTTTTTACCATTCAAGCTACTCACAGAAGTAGGACCAAAAAGGTCCATATGAAGCATGTATAAAGCTTGAGAAATTGAGTTATGGGACTTGGGCTTACAAGAAGCTCTATGTTGTTTGCCTTTAAGACAATCAACACAGGTTTGGTCATTTTGAAAAATCTTTTTGGGTAAACCTCTAACCAAATCATATTTTGCAATTGTATTGATTGTTTTAAAGTTTATATGACCAAGCCTTCTATGCCATATCATAGATTCATCCAATGAGGCTTTTGCTACTAGACAAGTTAAACTCTCCTTAGGAACAATGTTCTTTAAATCAACACTGTACATATTGTTCTTTCTAGGAATTCTAAGAAGTACTTGACTTTCATCAGGCATCTTAAAATCAGGAGAAAGTACAAGACATTCAGTCTCACAGAAAAGAACATTATTCTTTTTGTCACACATTTGTGAAACACTAAGGAGATTAAACTGAAGCTCTTTCACAAAGTACACATTTTCAAAATCTAATTTACTGGTTTTGATTGTACCTTTACCAGTAATCTTTCCTTTGATTCCTCCCCCAAAGGTAACATATCCTCCATCAAATGATTTGAAGTTTGTGAGGTAAGACATGTTGCCTGTCATGTGCCTTGAACATCCACTATCTACATATCCTTGATCAGCAATATCATTTGAATGTTCCTGCACATACATAAACATATTAGTTTCCTTGGGGTACCCAAGCCATGACTGACTTGGGTTTGCCTCGTGCATCAATGAAATCAAACCTCTTTAGGACTGTTGATGCACCTTTTGATTGGAGTGGTCTCCATATCCAACATGCTGAGGACTTAACAGCATTTTCCCTTTTAACCCATTTTGTGGTCCTTGGTCTGACAGTACTAATTTTGGCAGTACCATTTGGTCTAGCAGGACCTTTTGGTTTTGGTCTCCAATCTTGTGTTTTAACCACAGATTTCTTTTCAATGGGACTTTTCACAACTCTTGGTGCATGTTTGAAAGTATTTCTTGCACCCTTAGTAGTTGGTTTTGAGTTAACAGGCTTATTTGGTCTAACAGTATGATTAACTTTTGGTGTGTTAGACTTCACAAAACCTTTTCTGGGGTTTGTTCCATTTGTTTTAGACCTTGATGTACTCCCAGAAACTCAATTGTTACAATAAGCATGAGTATGATTAAAACTACCACAGTAATAGCAGGCCTTATTATACATAACAAAATCATCACCAAGTTGGTGTGACTTAAGATTGTTCCAATTTCTCTGGCTACCTCTAGGTTTGCTATTACACTTAGCACAACATTCAACTGTTTTCAGAACAGTTTTAGCCTTTGTCTTAATCTCTACACTTTTAGGACTGATTGGTCATACTTTGTTTCCTTTGTTTGAAACAGTCTCTTTTTCCTCATCATCAGATGTCCAATCTTCAATAATTGGAGCATCTGAGCTCTTATCAGTGAGCACCTTTTTGTTAGAGAGTGAAGCATCACTAGCACTCTCAAAAGGTTCACTTTTCTCTACAGGTTTCTCATTATCTAGTGGTTTATTGGTGAATTCATGTAAACCTGATTCTGCAAGATCTAAACCTGGGGGACAGGGGATTCCTCTGTAAGGAGGTGGACAAGTTTTGTATCCAATCCCAGATTTGATTCTCTTGTTCATTTGATCTTCAACTATCCTTTTATTACAGTCAGAAGCATTTTCTAATGTGGTAACAGTTAGTTGAATATTATCCTTTGACAGTTTCACTTTAGCAAACTCAGTTCTTAACAGGTTTATTTTAGCATCTTTCAAAAATATTTCCCTATTAAGAATGCCTTTTGTGTCAGAAAAAGTGAGTTCATTTTCTCTAAAGTGGATTATCTGCTTCTCAAGTTTGGCCATACCACACTTATGATTAACTAGGTCTTGATGAGTTTTTCTTTGTTCTACTTTTAGTTCATCATAAAGTTTTATTAAAGTTTCTAATTCTTCAAAAACTTTACAAGTATTAGAACATTTAGTAATTTGTACCTCAGGATTGGTGAAAGCCATTAAAGCCATTTCATTTGAAGTTGACTCCTCTTCACCCATAAAGCTCCAATCAAAACCCACCCCATCAATAGCTACCATAGCTTTAGGCTCAGTGATTTCCACAGCCTTGCTCTTGTTCTCAAAGCTTCCCTTGTTCTTGTTCTCAAAGCTTCTTCCCTTATCATCCTGCTTCTTTGGTCTTCTACACTCTCTTGAGTAGTGACCCTTCATGTGGCAGTTGTAGCACTCCACTTTAGACTTGTCATACCCAGCAGGCTCATTACCATTAATGGTAATCTTCTTTCCAGTTCTTATCAGAAATTTCTTAGCCCTCATGCTAAGAAGTGAAATCTGCCACTTTATGTCCATTTCCTTAAGATCATCATCATTGATCTCTTGAATATCTTCAAAAGTCAATATGGAACCATTGTGTTGTGATGTCAAGAAAGCACAACCAATTGTTTCATCTAGAATGGTTTTGGTACTGCTAGAAGTATCGGCAGTACCAAAATTTGTGTTGGCAGTACCTTCTTCTCTACCATCTTTTTCTTCATCTACTATCCTTGAGGTGCTGGGAGATGACACAAAGGCCATATTCCCTGAGCTTGAACTAGTAGACTTCTTCAGTTCATGCTCTACAATCTTGAAGTTGCTGTAAAGATCATTAAGACTCATGTGATCAATATCTGGTTTGTTTTTCCAGACAATGACATGCATGGACCATTCAGAGGGTAAACTCCTAAGGAATTTGGAGTTTAAGTCTTCTTGAGATATCAGCACTTCATGAATGGCTAACTGACTTGAAAGCTTTTGTAGTCTATTGAACATGCTGTCCAAAGACTCATTTGTTGTGGCTGAAAAGTTTTCAAACTGATGTTTGAGGAGAGTTTTCTGAGTTTTCTTGGTGGCATCATTTCCACCAAATCTAGCCACAATAGCTTGAAAGAGGGTTTTAGCACATTTGTACTTGTTGAAGATCAAAAGCTGGTCATTTGGAATAGACATGAGAAGCATACTCCTGGCCTTAAGATCGTTTCTCTTTTGGATTCTTTCTTCTGCGGTTGTTGGGTTCACTTGCACATTTGTTACTATTGCATCGTCTACTGTTGAGGTGGTGATTGTAGGTTTGAATGATTTTCCTTCTTCAATAATCTCCCAAAGTGCATAGTCTTGCACTTGGAAGTATTTCTCTACCCTCAGTCTCCACATCTCAAACTCATTCTGTTTGAGTAATGGAAGTTTTGCAGACACATTGGTTTGAATGTGTTCAACGTCCATTGTTCTTTTAAATCGTAAATATCAGCCTTGCTCTGATACCACTTGTGAAGGATTATACAAACACTTGGGATGTTAATCTTAATAATGTGTTTGGGATATTTAGGAATGAATGTGATTTAGTACGCGGAATTTACTATAACACACTTAAAGGAACAAAGGTGGTGAATATGCAAACGTGAATTATTTAGAATAATGAACACAACATGAATAACACAAAACGATTCAATATTATTTATGAGATAATACGGGTGATCTAAACTATCACCAGGATTACAAAGGTAACCTTGAATCTTTGATTTGTAAAAGGGATTTGTGAATTTGTAACTAAGTTACTAGAGAGGTTGTGATGTTTTTAGATATTCCAAAGTTTTTAGTTAAAGAGATATTTCTAAGGTGGTGACTAAGGGTTCCTTTTATAGGATAAGGAACCCTTTTTACATGTTGTCAAGTTGCATTATAATAAGATAATTAGACTTTTCTAACCTACTATTACAACTTCCAATGTAAAACACTCAACATTATCTTCTGCACGACATGGAAGACTGTACTACTTTTACTTAACGTGTTACAATGTACAAAGACTAATAATACAACTAAAATATCTACAAATAAAATATCTAACAACTTGACGTTCAAACTGGCAGGACCTTCTTTAACTAGCAGTACCTTCTCACCCAGAAGGTACTGTTAGTTTATCTTCAACTTCTTCAAAATGAACTAGCAGACCTAATACTTCATCTGGCAGGCTCTTTGACTTGAGCATTTTATTCCCAACAGTTCTCCCGTTAGTAATGATGATATTGTTACTTTTGCTTTAGAAGGGTTGCCTACAAAGTTCGATAACATTGCTATTATCATTGCTCATCGTGAGGTTTTCACTACAAAAAATGAAACGATTTGGCACTACAATCTCGACCCAAATTGCAAAGAAAAGTCGACCCAAACACTTTGGGTCGACAATATTGACCCTTTTTGGTCGTGCCAAAGTATTCGTCCCAAGTTGATTTGTCTCGACAATAATACAAAGGCTTGGATCGACAACACTAAGGGGCCCACAAACCAGTCAACTTTGGAAATTACCTTTGGGTCGACATGCCTTTTAAAATTTGGCACGATAATATCGTGCCAAATATTTTTAACCTTTTTTGTTTTTAGTAAATCATTTATTTAATTACATAAAATCTTTTTCGGTAATTATCTTTGGCACGACAATCTCGTGCCAAAGAATTATTTATTTTTTAAATCAGTTATTTAATTTCGAAAAATAAATTATAAAATACACTTTGGCACGACATTATCGTGCCATAATTTTAAATTATTAAAAAAATTTGTAAAGTTTGGCACGACATTGTCGTGCCATATGTACTTATGTACTTTGGGTCGATGCATTCTTTGTACTTTGGGTCGACAATGTCGACCCAAACTGTGAAGTATGCAAAAAAAAAATGCAGCAGCAGCCTGCATTTCCAGGTTTTTTCCGGAAAAAACCTACCATTACACCTGTAAATCAACCAATCTCCGCAATACCAATTATGCAATATGATACAATGCCAAATTACTCATCTACTATGACTTAAATTCGACAAATACGATACTAATTAAACTAACAAATACGAACTTTATACAAAAACAAACAAAAATTCGGCAATAGATTCTTGTATTACATAACTAATAAGAAATACGATACAAATTAAACTACGCCTACTCATACTTATTCCGACTCCTCATCCCCCTCCCCCTCCTCCTGCTCCTCCCCTTCCTCCTCACCCTCCTCCTCACCCTCTTCACCACCACTAGCATTAAAATTATCGGGAACGCTGCTCAAATGAGGATTCATTTGTCTTACGTATCGGTTAAGGTCGGGTGCTTCCTCCTCATTATTAAGACTAGGACCCGGGTTAGAACTTTCACCCGGGCATGTAGTAGAGTTGGGAAAGACGGGCCGATAACAATTGTCAAAGGAATTAGGGCCGGGATTAAGGTTGGGAAATGGGGGAAATGGGGGAATTGGGGTCATTTGGGGAAGTGTGCTAAGGTTAATTGGAAACGGATTACCTGAGTTAATGCTGTTGTAGTGGCTCATAAACTGCCCAAACATAGCTTCGAAGCTGGTTTGTCGAGAGTGCTGCTGTTGCATCTGAAGTTGCTGCTGTTGTATCTGAAGTTGGAACATTTCATTTTGCTGCCTCAACAACTGATTCTCTTGTTCCTTTTGCCTTAACACCGCCGAAATAGCCTCCTCAGTAGCATAGTTTGGTGCAAGCGGCTGATGTGCCGACCTCAATGAAGCTTTGCCGTCGCCCGGCATTAGCCTGCCAACGCCCCTAAAATTTTGTCGGTTGTCACTATGGGCTGCCTTATCGAGTACTTGCTTCTCAGTCATCGGCGGGGCCGTACCGGCTTTAACTTTACCCCAAATATCCTTCATCTTCAACTGTGTAAGTCAAAAAAAAAAAAAAAACAAAAAAACAAAAAAACAAAAAACAAAAAAAACAAAAAACAAAAAAAAACAAGTATGTTAAAAAGAGGTAAGTTAAAAAAATACAAGTAACTAAATATTAATGACGCATGTTAAGAGATAAATTACTTACATAAGCTTCCTCGTCTTCTTTTCTTTGAAAGACGCCCGATTTTGGTGCATGGTATCTCCTCCATGTCTCCACCAGTTCTTCATTCTGCCCGTTATTCTTAAACCGCTATACATACAACATAAAATAAATTAATAACGAGTTATATATAAACATTATATACACATTTGAAAATCAAAAAATTATAATAAGTCTTACGTGCTCAGTTCGTCCTTGCACGAACGACTTCCTCCCTTGGTAGGCTATAGCCTTGTTCTTTGCTCTATTTTCTGCATTTTTCGCAGATCTCTCCATTCGTTCCAGAGTCGACCACCAGTCAACCAACGACTCCCACTCCTCTCGGCTTCTGGTACCCCAATCTTTACATTTCGACGGCGGCAGATTTTGCCTTGCCGTCTCGGGTTCCCGTTGTGAGTCAAAGTAATCTTTCTTCAACCTGTATTTATGTTTGCGCCATAGTAGCCGGAGCTGAAGTTGAAGCCCAAGAGATACTCGTTCCCCCACCGTGTACACATTCTCCCCAACCGTCACTCGATCCTGGCTGTTTAACCAATCCGCGAGCTGAAAATAATTCTGCAAATAAATATACGCATTTAAATAAACAAACAATTTAAATATAACACGCATATCTAAACGGTCGATAACGATAAGAATACAAATAAAATTAACAATTAATACCTCGAGAACGGGAAGTATGTGCGCCTTAAGAGGCGCCGGAATCTCGTGCCACTCGCAGTCAAAGGGAAGTGGACTAACTACTTCCCCCAAAAGACTACTGAACTGCGTGGCATACGTGCCCACAGGCGAAAAGGTGCCTAGATCATTACTGTCAAAGTTGATCAGCAAAGGACGATTACCGTTCGCTTTAAACGCCTTCCTTAAGGACCGATTTGAGGTATTAAGTGACATCGAACCTACAAAAATAAGTTATTGAGTCGTGAAAATACAAGTAAAAAAATTTAGTTTTATCAATAAAAAACTTAAAATAAACATCACAATTTCTTACCTGCACAGTAGCCCGGCGTAGTAAAATAGGGCCGGCGTGGTGGATCACCACCGGCATCCCCGCCGTGTGATTGAGGAGCTACACACGCCATCTGTAAAATTACAAGTACAAGAACACACAATTTCATGGACCAATTAATACTAATACACACATTCATATAAATATACACATTTAAACATAGCATAACATGCAATTTCATTCAAATAAAAGGAACACGTTTAAACATATAGTAACAATTTCATTCAAATTACAAATTAAGAACAATTGTCATCATCCGAATCATCGCTAGATAAAACTTCTTCAACAACAATCGTTGGGTTCACTTCATCATCATCAGACACGTCAACATCATCATCATCAAGGACATGAGCAACGACATCATCTTCATTATTAAGAAAATCAGCATCTTCTTCAGCATCATTTGGTGGGGCGTTCACTTCTGTTGATTCATGATTTACACTCAAATTCGTAGACTCCAAACGAGGCAAACCAACAGACAATGCAACATCTGATGAACTGCTACCATGTATAACATCTTGATCAGAATCTACCACATCCCGATCCCAGATCTTCCGATGATGAACATCTTCGACGACTTTCCGAAATTAATTTCTAATAAATTAATTTCGGACGGGTTTTCTATAGGATGATTAATTCCAGATGGGGGTTGTCCGAAATTAATCACTAAAATCCTAAAAAAAGTCACATAAGTCTAACAATCACAATAGCATACTAACTAAACGACATATTCACAATACAATAATACATGACTAAATGATACTATGTCAATCAATGAATGACATAAACATATATAATAACAAGGAAATTAATTTGACAATTCAATTTGACGCGGTGTTCATTACTTCATATATAACCAAACACAATCCAATTATTAACTCATAGAAACAAGAACGTGCAAAAAATTAAAGCATGTATCTCACATTCACATATAACCAAACACACTCCAATTACTAACCAAACGCATTTTACTAAAAAAACGCAACCATCAAAGGAATTAAATTATATACCTAGTTCACGGCTGAAATAAATGAAGAGAAGAAAAGAGAAAAAGAGGAAAGGTTGCTGTCCCGACCCGCCTGTCCCGACCCGGCTGTCACGACCCGGCTGTCCCGACCCGGCTGTCACGACCCGGCTGTCCCGACCCGGCTGTGGTGCTACTGCTGTCCCGACTCTCCCGCGACAATCTCGTAAAATAAACAACCTAAATTAAACAACCAAACTTAAATTAACCAAATTAATTAATAAAAAATTTTACGACGACATTGTCGTCCCAAAATACATTAACACAATTAAAAAAAACACCTTTAAACTACCTATACGTGGGGCGGCTGTGGTGGTGGAGCTCGTGTGATGATGGTTCACGACGGTTGTGCCATCTACACCAAAACAATTTTCGGCCAGTCACTACACCAAAACAAATTTACTTAACAAACCAAAATAAAAATAAAACACAACTTTTAAAACAAACAAAAATTAAAACAAACAAAAAATATATATACGGTAAAATAATATATATATATATATATATATATATATATATATATAATATATATATATATATATATATATATATATATATATATACGGTTAAAAAATAATAATAATAATATACCTTTTAATCAAAGAAGAAGAAGAATGTGGTGTTGAAGGTGGTTTGTGGTGGTGTCCAATGTGGTGTTGAAGGTGGTTGTTTTGGTGTAGATGGCACCGATCGAACGCTTTTTTTTTTCTTTGTTAAAGAGTGTAGAAGAAGCAGTGGTGGTGTTGAAGGTGGTTGTGGTGGTGTTGAAGGTGTTCAATTAATTAAAGCTAGAAGAAGCAGTAGTGCTGAAGGTGACTGCGTTTTTTTTTTTTGGTTTGGTAAAGTTTGAGAGAGAAGAAGGTAACAAAGAGGGTATTGAATGATTGATCAAAATGGCACGACATTGTCGTGCCATTTTGCTTCCTTTAACCTTTTTTTTTTCCTTGTTGACTAAAATGGCACGACAATGTCGTGCCAAATTGCTTCCTCTATTAATTTTTTTTGGCGGGTTGTTTTAATTTTGGTGAAATATTTTGGTGGTAAAAATATGGCACGACATTGTCGTGCCATATTGCTGACTGTATTTTTTTTTTAATTATTTTCCCTTTATCTTATAAATTAAAAATAATTAATATTGAATAAATTAAAAATAATTTAAATTTGTAATAAATTATTTAAATTAATTAAAAATGATTTAAATTAATTATAAATGAATACATTAAAAATGATTTAAATTAGTTCATAATAGTCGAGATCAAAGTAATCCATGGTCTAAATCTCATCCACCCTTGAATTGTTATGGCATAGTACACATTCATAAGAAGGTGAGGGCCTCATACTTATCTCAATGTTGAAAGCAACCCCAGAACCAATCACATGGACTTTGAATGTATTTGTCGACTTTTTAATTTTTTCGGTATTTACTTTTCAACTTTAACCTTAAGTATATATTAAATAAAATTAATTAAATTAAATATATCTCTTTTTATTTTATAAAAGTCTTTAATTTTAATTATATATTAGAAAAGTTTTAATATTTAATTTTAATTTTAAATAAATTAACGACATCAACCTCACTCTATAGAAGTAACTTCCATTTAAAGATAATATCTACCCACTGCTCCTATATAATCTTTTCCTTTGCTAACCTTCATTATACTGGATCTATACAATGCTAACGACATCAACAACGCACATCAGATGCAATTCCTAACCATGGGCCAAGTGTTAACCACAATGTCTCACCAGGCGTAAAGCAGTTTATTAACTCGCTTGTTTCGTTTGAGTCTGTATGAAACGAGCCGAGATGTTAAACGAATGAGCCGAGATGTTTAACGAATGAGCCGAGATGATATGGTTATACACGAGATGTTTAACGAATAAGCCGAGATGACTATAGAGCTCTATACAATGCTAACGACATCAACAACGCACATCAAATGCAATTCCTAACTATAGGCCAAGTGTTAACCACAATGTCTCACCAGGCGTAAAGCAGTTTATTAACTCGCTTGTTTCATTTGAGTCTGTATGAAATGAGCCGAGATGTTTAACGAATGAGCCGAGATGATATGGTTATACACGAGATGTTTAACGAATAAGCCGAGATGACTATAGAGCTCTATACAATGCTAACGACATCAACAATGCACATCAGATGCAATTCCTAACTATGGGCCAAGTGTTAACCACAATGTCTCACCAGGCGTAAAGCAGTTTATTAACTCGCTTGTTTCGTTTGAGTCTGTATGAAATGAGCCGAGATGATATGGTTATACACGAGATGTTTAACGAATAAGCCGAGATGACTATAGAGCTCTATACAATGCTAACGACATCAACAACGCACATCAGATACAATTCCTAACTATGGGCCAAGTGTTAACCACAATGTCTCACCAGGCGTAAAGCAGTTTATTAACTCGCTTGTTTCGTTTGAGTCTGTATGAAATGAGCCGAGATGTTTAACGAATGAGCCGAGATGATATGGTTATACACGAGATGTTTAACGAATAAGCTGAGATGCCTATAGAGCTCTATACAATGCTAACGACATCAACAATGCACATCAGATGCAATTCCTAACTATGGGCCAAGTGTTAACCACAATGTCTCACCAGGCGTAAAGCAGTTTATTAACTCGCTTGTTTCGTTTGAGTCTGTATGAAATGAGCCGAGATGTTTAACGAATGAGCCGAGATGATATGGTTATACACGAGATGTTTAACGAATAAGCCGAGATGACTATAGAGCTCTATACAATGCTAACGACATCAACAATGCACATCAGATGCAATTCCTAACTATGGGCCAAGTGTTAACCACAATGTCTCACCAGGCGTAAAGCAGTTTATTAACTCGCTTGTTTCGTTTGAGTCTGTATGAAACGAGCCGAGATGTTTAACGAATGAGCCGAGATGATATGGTTATACACGAGATGTTTAACGAATAAGCCGAGATGACTATAGAGCTCTATACAATGCTAACGACATCAACAACGCACATCAGATGCAATTC
Source organism: Artemisia tridentata subsp. tridentata (assembly GCA_021014915.2). Taxonomy (NCBI): domain Eukaryota; kingdom Viridiplantae; phylum Streptophyta; class Magnoliopsida; order Asterales; family Asteraceae; genus Artemisia; species Artemisia tridentata. The sequence continues at coordinate 177,269,405 of CP139502.1, read as the reverse complement.
CTAACTATGAGCCAAGTGTTAACCACAATGTCTCACCAGGCGTAAAGCAGTTTATTAACTCGCTTGTTTCGTTTGAGTCTGTATGAAATGAGCCGAGATGTTTAACGAATGAGCCGAGATGATATGGTTATACACGAGATGTTTAACGAATAAGCCGAGATGACTATAGAGCTCTATACAATGCTAACGACATCAACAACGCACATCAGATGTAATTCCTAACTATGGGCTAACTGTTAACCACAATGTCTCGCCAGGCATAAAGCAGTTTATTAACTCGCTTGTTTCGTTTGAGTCTGTATGAAACGAGCCGAGATGTTTAACGAATGAGCCGAGATGATATGGTTATACACGAGATGTTTAACGAATAAGCCGAGATGACTATAGAGCTCTATACAATGCTAACGACATCAACAACGCACATCAGATGCAATTCCTAACTATGAGCCAAGTGTTAACCACAATGTCTCACCAGGCGTAAAGCAGTTTATTAACTCGCTTGTTTCGTTTGAGTCTGTATGAAATGAGCCGAGATGTTTAACGAATGAGCCGAGATGATATGGTTATACACGAGATGTTTAACGAATAAGCCGAGATGACTATAGAGCTCTATACAATGCTAACGACATCAACAACGCACATCAGATGTAATTCCTAACTATGGGCTAACTGTTAACCACAATGTCTCGCCAGGCATAAAGCTGCTTATTAACTCGCTTGTTTCGTTTGAGTCTGTATGAAATGAGCCGAGATATTTTAACGAATGAGCCGAGATGATATGGTTATACACGAGATGTTACACGAATAAGCCGAGATGACTATAGAGCTCAATACAATGCTAACGACATCAACAACGCACATCACATGCAATTCCTAACTATGGGCCAAGTGTTAACCACAATGTCTCACCAGGCGCAAAGCAGTTTATTAACTCGCTTGTTTCGTTTGAGTCTGTATGAAACGAGCCGAGATGTTTAACGAATGAGCCGAGATGATATGGTTATACACGAGATGTTACACGAATAAGCCGAGATGACTATAGAGCTCAATACAATGCTAACGACATCAACAACGCACATCACATGCAATTCCTAAGTATGGGCCAAGTGTTAACCACAATGTCCGACCAGGCGCAAAGCAGTTTATTAACTCACTTGTTTCGTTTGAGTCTGTATGAAACGAGCCGAGATGTTTAACGAATGAGCCGAGATGATATGGTTATACACGAGATGTTTAACGAATAAGCCGAGATGACTATAGAGCTCCATACAATGCTAACGACATCAACAACGCACATCAGATGCAATTCCTAACTATGAGCCAAGTGTTAACCACAATGTCTCACCAGGCGTAAAGCAGTTTATTAACTCGCTTGTTTCGTTTAAGTCTGTATGAAATGAGCCGAGATGTTTAACGAATGAGCCGAGATGATATGGTTATACACGAGATGTTACACGAATAAGCCGAGATGACTATAGAGCTCAATACAATGCTAACGACATCAACAACGCACATCACATGCAATTCCTAAGTATGGGCCAAGTGTTAACCACAATGTCCGACCAGGCGCAAATCAGTTTATTAACTCACTTGTTTCGTTTGAGTCTGTATGAAACGAGCCGAGATGTTAACGAATGAGCCGAGATGATATGGTTATACACGAGATGTTTAACGAATAAGCCGAGATGACTATAGAGCTCCATACAATGCTAACGACATCAACAACGCACATCAGATGCAATTCCTAACTATGAGCCAAGTGTTAACCACAATGTTCTACCAGGCACAAAGCAGTTTATTAACTCTAGTTTCGTTTGAGTCTGTATGAAACGAGCCGAGATGTTTAACGAATTAGCCGAGATGATATGGTTATACACGAGATGTTACACGAATAAGCCGAGATGACTATAAAGCTCTATACAATGCTAACGACATCAACAACGCACATCACATTTAATTCCTAACTATATGGGCCAAGTGTTAATTACAATGTCTCACCAGGCGCAAAGCAGTTTATTAACTCGCTTGTTTTGTTTGAGTCTGTATGAAACGAGCCGAGATGTTTAACGAATGAGCCGAGATGATATGGTTATACACGAGATGTTACACGAATAAGCCGAGATGACTATAGAGCTCTATACAATGCCAACGACATCCACAACGCACATCACATGCAATTCCTAACTATGGGCCAAGTGTTAACCACAATGTCTCACCAGGCGCAAAGCAGTTTATTAACTCGCTTGTTTCGTTTGAGTCTGTATGAAACGAGCCAAGATGTTTAATGAATGAGCCGAGATGATATGGTTATACACGAGATGTTACACGAATAAGCCGAGATGACTATAGAGCTCAATACAATGCTAACGACATCAACATCGCACATCACATGCAATTCCTAAGTATGGGCCAAGTGTTAACCACAATGTCACACCAGGCACAAAGCAGTTTATTAACTCTTGTTTCGTTTGAGTCTGTATGAAACGAGCCGAGATGTTTAACGAATTAGCCGAGATGATATGGTTATACATGAGATGTTACACGAATAAGCCGAGATAACTATAAAGCTCTATACAATGCTAACGACATCAACAACGCACATCACATTTAATTCCTAACTATATGGGCCAAGTGTTAACCACAATGTCTCACCAGGCGCAAAGCAGTTTATTAACTCGCTTGTTTTGTTTGAGTCTGTATGAAACGAGCCGAGATGTTTAACGAATGAGCCGAGATGATATGGTTATACACGAGATGTTACACGAATAAGCCGAGATGACTATAGAGCTCTATACAATGCTAACGACATCAACAACGCACATCACATGCAATTCCTAACTATGGGCCAAGTGTTAACCACAATGTCTCACCAGGCGCAAAGCAGTTTATTAACTCGCTTGTTTCGTTTGAGTCTGTATGAAACGAGCCGAGATGTTTAACGAATGAGCCAAGATGATTTTTAAATAAAAGTACTTAAATTAAATATATTTTTTTAATTTTATAAAAGTATTTAATTGTAAATATAAAGTTTTTAATTTTAATTATATAGTAGAAAAGTTTTAATATTTATTTTAAAATAAAAACTGATTTAAAAAGTTTTTAAATAAAAAAAAAAAAAAAAAAAAAAAACGCAGTTTGGGTCGACATTGTCGACCCATTCTGCTTCTTAAAATATTTTGGTATTTATTTCAAAATAAAAAGCGATTTAAAAAGTTTTTAAATTAAAAAAAAAAAATAACTCGCAGTTTGGGTCGACAATTTCGACCCAATCTGCTTCTTAAAAATGTTTTAATATTTCTTTTGGCGGGTTGTTTTAATTTTTGTGAAAAAATTTTGGTGGTAAAATATGGCACGACATTGTCGTGCCATATTGCTTCCCATATTTTTTTTCCTAATTTTTAAAATAAAAAGTTTTTTAAAAAGTTTTTAAATAAAAAAAATATATATACTGGCAGTTTGGGTCGACATTGTCGACCCATTCTGCTTTCTAATTAAAAAAAAAAAAAAAAAGTTTACTAACTTTGGCACGACATTGTCGTGCCATATTGCTAGAAGTTTTGACTGACTTTTTTTGTTGAAAGTGGTGTGGGCCATTGTCGAGTTTTGGGTCGACAATGTCGACCCAAATAATTTACCCGTGCCAAACGTTCCCTTTTGGTGTAGTGTTTTCCCGATCTTAAGACGGTTCACTCTATGCTCACTACGGAAGAGATGTGGTTGAAGTCACGGGCACAAGATTCGTTTGTAGATTCTACTTCCTCTTCACCCGTGGTTTTGTTGGCTAACTCGAGTTCTAATGTGGAAAAGGTACATAAACCTTTTTTCAACTTCAATAAAGGTGCTTGTCGATTTGGTTCATATTGCAAATTTCTATACAATGGTGTTCATGGTACTTCTACTTTCCCAAGTACCCATGGCCATCCTGCAAGTGTCAACTCCTCATCCTCTTTGTCACATACTGATTTACAGACTTTACAATAACTATTGGCTAAATTGGGTTGTCATGGCACTAATAATATTAGTGCCTTGCAAAATATTTACAATATCAAATGAAGACCATACATTTGCAGTTTTGTACCTAGTTTTGCAGCCACGTTTCTTAAATTACTAAAATAAAGGCGTCACAGTTTACAATTCTCGCTTGTACCACCCAATTTTATAAACCATGTTTATATAAAAAAAAAAGAGTTAATTTCAAAAAAGGTCCTTATGATCTGTCGGGTTTAACAGTTTTAGTCCCTTTACTTTTTTTTAACGGATCCAGTCCCTGTGATTGCGACCCATAACGTGTTTGGTCCCTTGACCAATTTTTCTGTTAGTTTGACTGTTTGAAGGGATGAAATGACCAAACTACCCTTATACTATTATTATTATTATTATTATTATTATTATTATTATTATTATTATTATTATTATTATTATTATTATTATTATTATTATTATTATTATTATTATTATTATTATTATTTTCTAAATCTAAATACACAAGCAGATCTTCATCAACAAGAACTCATTTATTTTCTAAATCTAAATCTTCATCAACAAGAACTTAAAACACAAGCAGATCTTCAAATGATCATCTTTACCCGTTTGTATAATCAAAACCAAACCACTCATCGATTAGATCCTCACAATCACTCAATCCTCAATCCTCAGTAGACAACATCTTAAACCATCAACTGTCCCAATCTGAAAGTCAAACGAGCCCAAGACCTCTTGACACAACTAAAACATTAAATCCATGATCTAAACCTAACTCATCCTCCACAACAAACGACAACAATCACCATAACTTCCTAGAAACTCAAAAACAAAGAAAATATACGAAGATCTCAGGTTGTCTCTTTCATTCCAAGAATAGATCGTGAAAGATCTTTAGAGCTTATTCACAACACATCATTGATCTATAAGAAGCTTAGCTTCTTTAATTTATCCGAAAGCTTTACGAAAAAGACAAAAACAACCTTGTTTCATCTCTATTTTCTTTCGGTTTGAACAAGATGGATTAGATATGGGTTGCGAGATTTTTGATGATGGTTGTACAAAGATGATTTTGACGGGGAGAGTGTGAAGTAGATGGGGGCGTATGATGTGATGAAATGAGATTAGGGTTCTTGTGTGGGCTGCACCTAGTTCATTTGATACCCTTACACTGCATTCAAATATTAATCCTGAGTTCAGTATATAGAGTTAATTTTAACCTTTAAACATGGGATTGGTTTTATATCTTTACCCAACAGAAAAGTTGGATTATTGGAAAAACTTGTTTGTAAACAAAACTGATAGTGTTGGTGGTGGATGGTTGTTGTGGTGTTCAAAAAAGAGAAAAAAAAGTGACAGAGATATAGATGAGTGGGTGAGGTTAGATGGTTGGTGAAGAGAGTTTTTGTATTATGGATATGAAAAATGACACAATTACCCTCCCATATTAACGTTACATGACCAATTTAACGGTCAAACTAACGAAAAATTTGATCAAGGGACCAAACCTGTTATGGGTCGCAACTACAGGGACTGTATTCGTTAGAAAAAGTAAATGGACTTAAACTGTTAAACCTGACAGACTACAGGAACCATTTTTGAAATTAACTGTAGAAAAAATATGTGCAAATAGTTTAGTAAGCATAGATTTCAAAAGGGCTATTGTATGTTAAACCAAATAAATACAATGATATATATTAATCAAAGGTAAATGGATTTGTGGTCTAGCGGTAATTGCTTAGTCGGTTAAGCGTGCTCGTGTGAGAGTAGTACTGGCTTGGCTGACCTGCCGGGAAGTCTTCACATGAGGGCCACAAATCTCTGTAGGTATTAGGCAATGAAGAGGAGAGCCTGTAAGCCAATGTTGTGCAGGTTCAAATCCGAGCCGCCCCCGGTTTTCATCCGGCCGTTACTCCAGCGAGAAAACTCGTGTAGAGGCGGTACGGTTTCCGGGCGGAAGCCGTTAAAAATCCTCACTACGCCAGCGTGGGCCCGGTTCAAACAACATAGTCTGGGTACGTGGTGGATGAGGGCCTGCCGATGTGACGGGTGCGACTCCAATCCAAAAAAATGAAAGTCGCTTTCCAATATATATATATATATATATATATATATATATATATATATATATGAATCAAAGGTAAATGGCTATTGTTCCAGATCGATTTTATACTCGTACTTTCGTGTTTCAAACCATTTAGCTCTCTCTAATAATTCAGCTTCCAGTAAACATAACCAAATAAACAAAACATGTAACTGGAACAAAATATTAGGACACATATGCACGTAAACTTGAATAAAAAACTACTGTTAGGATTTATTTTAAAGTGATGGTCATTTGTCATTGTTATAGTTTAATTAAGTGTGTCGTTGTTTAGTTTAGTTAATTTAGTCAATGGGCTTGGATTAACCTTATAGATTAAATGTATGATTATAGTCCATGTAAAATCCCCAAGCTTAATCCAAGCCCACCCAAGCCTTCCATCCTTGAAGCCTATAAATACCCTTCCCCTCCTCACTTGGAAGGGTTGGATGTGTATGTAGTTTCTAGGGCACTCTCTTCTTGTATCTCCATTTCTCTTCTAATCTAATATCTCTTTGTTTCCTTAGAAGTTACTACATATCTCATTCTTTCTCTACTATTCTTATATTTGTTGTGTGATAAAGGATAATATTAAGCATTAACAAGTGGTATCAAGAGCAAAACTATTAAAGATCTAGGATTATATTCGGTTAATTATCTCGTTACTGTTTCACATATATTTTTGTCAAGTTACTGTTGCATTAGTTTATTTGCTTTCATTTGTTTAGTTTCATTTGTTTCATCTATTTTGTTTCATTTGTTGTTTCACGTACTGTTTCTTCTACCATCTTTCACCATTGATCGAACTTCTTTTTAGTCGAACTACAAGTTTGTTAGTCGAGTTAGACTAGTCGAACTATAGTCGAACTTCCATTTAGTCGAACTATTTTAGTCGAACTATTTTAGTCAAACTTCACCATTTATCGAACTTCTTATGTAGTCGAACTTCATCTCACCGAACTTTTTCTCACCGAACTTCTTGTGTGATCGAACTTTTCATCTATTTTGTGTGTTGTTTCATTTCATCGAACTTCAAGGTAGTCGAACTTCAAGGTAGTCGAACTAGGAATTTGATCGAGCTTGCTTGCCCAAGTTAGGGTATAGTCGAACTTCTCTTCTAGTCGAACTTTGTAGTCAAACTTTATAGTCGAACTTTATAGTCGAACTTTGTAGTCGAACTTCTCTTCTAGTCGAGCAACTTTTTCTAGTAATCTTTGTAGTCGAACTTTGTAGTCGAACTTTATAGTCGAACTTTATAGTCGAACTTTGTAGTCGAACTTTGTAGTCGAACTTCTCTTATAGTCGAACTTCTCTTATAATCGAGGAACTCACTCTTGTGATCGAGCAACTACTTTCATCGAGCAACCTTTTTGATCGAGAAACTCTAGTCGAGGAACCTATTTTTGATCGAACCACTTTCACCAAGTTATCGAGGAACTCACTCTTGTGATCGTGTATCTATTTTCATCGAGCTATTTAACCTGATCGTGCACCTAGGAAGTCGAAGAAGGACCTTCATCTAGCAACGACTTTGTAGTCTTCTCGAGTTCGATTTGTTTTGTGTTCTTCTCGTATTTTTTTTTGTTGTTTTCTTCAGTTAGCTTGTGAGCTTGTTGAAGTTTTTCTGTGTGGTTTGAATGTAACGTGAATGGGTTATTTCCTTGTGCATGAGATGTATTTATCTTAGTTGTTTGCATGAGGTGTGATTGAATTGTTGCATGTGTCTTTTGCAGTATAAGACGTGTGGTTTGCTACTATAGTTTGCATTTGACGCGTGTGTTCATTTTATTATAAACATGTTTTGCTTTTGTCGAAAGTAATGTGTCATAGTGTCTTGCTTTTTATAATACAAAACTATCAGTGTCAAACAGTTTATACACACAGTGTTTGCATGTGACAACTTTAATATCATCTTTTGGAAATTGCTTTACGTGTGTTATCAAGGCTCTCAACAACTCTTCAAGGACAACATCAAAGGACTTAAACCAAACATAACTCGTGAACCGTAACCAACCGTATCCTAGTTCTTTAACCGATCCAACATCATCTTTATCATACAACTTCATAAATGGCCGCTCACCAAAACAATATCACAACTGATTTGGCATATGCGTTTGCATTAATCACCAAAGCATTAAACATCCCACCACATAACAACAACCAATGGAACTCACCGTACACTGACAATATGCAGTCAGATATAGGTCAAGAAGGACAAATGGTTGACGTTATCGGGAATCAGCAAGGAAATGCTACGGGTATTCAAATGGGGAATCAAATGCAATATGCTGGGCAGTATACGGGAAATCAAATGGATCAGTTTGTGAATCAGAATGTGGTCAATGATAATGAGAATTATTGCTTCATGACTTCTTCTGCAACCCAAAGGAGTGATATAGGTAGAGCTGGAAATGTCAATGCAATGGATAGGGTAGAAAAGCTCCAGTACATGTTGATACTAGCCAGAAAGAGAGACTCGGGAATACCATTGACTGCTGAGGAATCCGACTTCCTGCTTTCAACCAGAATTAATGATAACTCTACAGAAGTCACAGGAATCTCCGACCCTATGCCTTATCAGCAAGAATCAACATCAAGCAGCGATTCTGACGTTCCTCCTACTTATGACAAAGAACCACTCCATGAGGCATCAATTTCAAGTAATGAGGTTAATCCGTTTGCTCAACAAAAGCCACATTCTATGCCTCTCGAACCTACTTATGATTCATATACGGACTCGCCAAGTTGTAGCAATATTAATTTGGCAACTCCAGATATGGATCCTAACGAAGTTCAAGTTGCACAAAATGACGCTAATGATGAGGAAACCCGTGCTTTATTTGAATCATTACTGAATAATTGTCGTATTGAGATTGACAAGGTCAAAAAGATCAATAGCGATGTTAAGTCCGCTAATGAAAAATTGACCACTGAGCTTGAGAGATACAAGGTGAACGAAAAAGCTTTTGAATTTCACCACAAACGACTGTCAGAACTTGAAAATGGTTACAGTGATTCTGTTTCAAGGGAGAAACATTTGCAAATCAAATACGACACTCTTGATGTTAAACTGAACATGCAAATTAAATCCCTTAAAGCAGAAATTTCTGATCTAACCAACCAACTTTCTAAACAAAAATCAATTTGTTCTGATCTTGAAAAAGAAAAGAACAAGTTGCATTCAAAGTTTTCCAAACGAGAAAATGAACTTCTTGATGAAGTACTTGACAAACAGGAAACTATTAAAAAGTTGGAAGAAATTCTTGTAAAAACGGGTCATTCAACTCAAACGATTAATATGTTAATTAACGACAAAAACCCGATTTTATATACAAGAAAGAAAATGGCTCTCGGTTGTGAAAACCCTTGTTATCTCAAGAAAGCTCAGCAAAAACAGAATGTGCTATTTAATGGTAATCTTATAAATGATGTGCATGATCCACCTGCTTGTTATGATTCGCTTGAAACGATTGAGCTTATGAAAGAGAGTCAAAACAAAATGAGGCAATTGAATAGAGAAATCAAACCAATTGATTATAATGAAGCTAATAAAATTGCTGGTGTTCATCTTGTTAAAAAGGAGTCACCTTTGTTTTTCAAAAAACCAGTGGCTGCCTCAAAATTCAAAGTTGTTTCAAAACACCTTTCTAACATCGAACAAATGTACTCTAACGACACTTCCAAAAGTGAAGCTAGAATATTTTTGGCCGATCTTAAAAGGAGAGTTGAAATGCTTCAAGATGTTGTGGCAACCAAAACTAATACTAAGATCAACGATTGGTTTTCAAGTTTTCAAACTGAACAGAAAAAGATGTTCGAAACAGAAATTACTCCCATTGTATCTAGCATACATGCAAGAGCAATTTCATGTTGAGAACGCAATTATCAAAGAAGTAACTGAATTTGTCAATGACCACACATCCTTGGTAATTGAAGCCAATGAAAACATTGAAAAAATCAAAGTTTTGGAAAAACAAAATGACGCACTCTCTGAAGAAGCTCTTTCAACTGATATCATGTCCATTATTTATCAAATATATTCTGTTGAGGATGATGAACGACTTCGAGCTGAGACTTCCGAAATTGTTTCAAAATATGAAAATGCGCTTGCTAAGATTGAAAAACAAAATGTAACATATTTTAAACAACTTGATCAGAAAAAAGAAGAATGCAAGTATGACAAATTGTCGTATGAGCGTTCTTACAAAAACATGCAAGAACAAATTGATCTTTTGAAGTCTCAGCTTGAAAGTCAAAAAGGGAAGGGTGAGGAAACTAAGTTTGCAAAACCATCAACTTCGGACAAACCGGTTGTAAAACCAAAAATATCAATTTCTCAAATTATTCCGAAAGTTGATGTGAAAAATGATTTGACAAAACCAGTCACTCCAACACCCTTACCCAAGTTTAATGCTAAAGGAAAAGGAAAAGCTGTTGTCGAAACATCGAATGTGATAGCACCTGGCCTTAATAGGATTAGTCCCACTACTGCGTCTGCCTCTACATCTCAAACATATAGGGCGATAGACAAACGTGCAAAAGATAATCCAAAAGAGTCTAGGAATGCTACTACAAATTCAAAGGACAACAAGTTGAATTCTAATGTGTGTGCTCCCAGGAATAGCTCACCAAATGTGACCACAAATACTGTTAAAGAATCTGTTGGTTCAAACAACATGGTCCACAATTCCTATCTAGAAAAAGCTAGGAAAAAGGCACAGATTCGAAAAGATGGAATTTTAGGAACACCGTCTACGGTGATGAATTCTACAACATTACAAGGCACTGCTAGTAGTTGTAAACCACTACCTAGGAACTCTCAACAAAAGACTAGGGATTGGCCTGCATCTAAGAGTAGTTGCGAAAAAGAAAATGTTAAACAAGTAGAATGCATCACTAAGAATTCCTCTTCGAACAGAAATCAAGCTTCAAATGACTGTAGTGACAAAGTTAAGGTTGCTGTTTTGAACAAGAATGTTGAATTTGTCTGTCCTACATGTCAAAAATGTGTCTTTTCAGCTAATCATGATGCATGTGTGGCTCAGTATATCAAGAAAGCAAATTTGCGTGCTAAGGCACAATCCTCTAAGACACCAAATAGAAACACACCCGTTGATAAGAAGCATAAAGCTAAGAATTCTACCAAGTGGATCCCTACAGGACGTAGTTTTTCTCAAAATGAGACTTCCGCTGTATCTGACAAGAAAACAACTCCTAGATCCTGCCTTAGGTGGATTCCCACGGGAAAAGTTTTTAAAACGGTCGGTCTTAGATGGATTCCCACAGGAAAGATTCTTGATAGTCGCACCACAACAAGTAGTAGTGAAAATCATCAGGATACGAAAGTAGAAACCACTACAACCATTGATAGTGAACACCCTCAGAGTGATGATTCATGTGCTGCTAACACTACTATTTGTGCATATTCTTCTTTTGTGGATTCTGTGGATGCAGGTACTTATGAAAGTGCAGAAGGTTCATACAACCAATGTGGAAAAGAAGAACTCTATGCCAACATCTCATTTGGAAATCCTGGTCTTATTCCTCTCTTAACTCCACTTCTACTTGTTCATACTTAATTCTTCTTTGTGAATACATTTTTTTTTAGAAAAAATCTATTTTTTTTTTAAGAAAAAAATCAAAATCAAAATACAAAATTTGAAAAACCAACAAAAGCAAAATATAAAAATAGAAAATTTCCAAAAAGACAAAAACAATATAAAATATAAAATTCAAAAATATTCTTCTCCGGCATGTCTCTCGTATAATCGATATTCTGTACGTACCTAGAAATATCATTCAACAATGATACGGGCATGTACAGATGCTTGAGCGAGAGTTCATTTAAATGTTTTCAAAACATGTCGTTTCTCAAAATTTTCTTCTCAATGGCTTCTGAGAGACTCACTCCAGAACCCGTGCTTAACCCAATGGCTTCTAATCATATCGAATTAGGACCCGCGCCTCAAAGAAAGGAAAGTGCTTATTCAAAATCTTTCAAAGCACTTATCCTAAAAATCTAAATGGATTGTAAGTATTTCAGCTTACAACCCGAACTTCAAATAAAGGAAAGTGTTGTGCAAATCCAATTTCTCTTTTCAAACACTTATCCTAAAAACAAATGAAGATATTTCTCCTACCATATCTTCAAAGATTTTCAAAATCATCTCTATCTTGAGCTCATTTCCTTCAAAATTTTTCAATAAGATTTTTCAAAATCTTTCATAAAGTGCTCAAGATAACTCCCTCCAAAACACAATACAACATGCTTTATTTAAGGGGGAGTATAAAAATGAAAAAGAAAAAATGTTCCAATTTCATGCTCAAAATCCGTCATTCTCTCCAAAAGGTTTCATTTTAATCAGTTGATATCAAAAATATCACTGCATGCTATTTTTTAGGGGGAGAAGACGTGATTAAAATGTTATCAAAAGGTTTAAAGTTAGTGAAATCTCAAAGTATGCTCTCCAGACAGACTCAGTTCTAACCCTCGAATTGACGAAACCTAAATGTCCGTTATCGAAAAGACTTGTCCGGGACGGGTAATAATTTCAAGATGTTTATCCATTGATGTAAACGTGTCTCGCGAAGGACTTGTCTGAGTAGAATGTACCAATTCGAGAGATGATCATTGAATATGACCGGGACGGGTAATAATTTCAAGCTAGTCCATCTAGTGATGTAAGCATGTCTCGCAAAGGTCATGTTCATTGAAAATCAATCATTTCAAATGTGCGAACTCTACCTAACATGTGCAATTCTTTCTTAAATCTCTTAAGCACATGTGAAGGGGGAGTATTTCAGAAAATGCAAAACTCTCAAAGTGTCAACAAAAATGTGTTTATTCATAAACACTTTGAGAGATTTTCAGAAAAAGGTTTTATGGCAAATCTAGGATAGTCATGGTGTTATAAGGTGACTAAAGTTAGGGAAAACCGTCCTATGATCCGCCAGAGCCGGAGGGATCTACCCAAGGACAATTCCAATAGATTAGAATTAGAAGTCCTTAGGTAAGATTGAAAAAAGGAGTAAATGAGAAAGGGAAAGAAGGGGTTGAAGAATTAAAAAGAAAAGTTTAATGAAAGGGTGAAAAGAAATAACCCTCCATGAAAACTTAGGGCAGAAACCGGGTCAATACATCTGCTATCGGTATTCACTAAGGTGATACTGATATTGAAGACAAGACGTCATGGACCCAGTGACGCGCTGCACCACCCCTCCTAGCCACTCAGATATCTCTTAAAAGATATTTGTTTCATTTCTCACGGAGAACACTACATAATCTATCGGCCTCTCACTCCGAGATGTGTTGATATTGAAAAGGTGGCACTCTGCTCCATGCCTCCGACGACTAAAACCAAAACGCACAATAGAGTCTAGAGCCATGAGATTCATTAAAATATCTCGTTAAGAACACTTCCAAAATGATACACTTATGTTCGTCAAAAAGGACACAAGTTGTAAGAGTCTTAATGAGATCCAAGGATCTTGCCATTTTATATCATGATGGTTACATGCTTCAAACGGTCTTCAGTCGTGGGGTGATCTCCAGCGACTCACTGAATCGTGGGTGCACTTCGGTGTGTCCGTGTAAGCCCTCTCGGGGGTATCCGGTTCAGAACGGCCTGGGGAAGGATTAGAGAAAGTCTTCACACTATGCTGTTGACAATCTCAAAGTCCCAACCTGTAAGCGCTGGATGATTATTACTAACGGTTTTATGCAGCTACCTATAAAACATCCATTAACCATCACCACATACATCATTCATCTTCACCTCAGCATACTCATACTTATGAAGAACATCCTCATCAAAGCTCAAATGTAAAAGTTCAAGACAAAGAAGATCAAGTTAAAGACAATGTCAAGAAGCTAATCAAGATGTCAAGAACAAGTTCATATGATGAAAGATCATGGGGAGATTGTTAGCATAAGTATAATGTCCAAGATGTATGGGTATGTTGGAGGTCACGACGTCATAATCACATGAAGATGCTGATCAAAGGCAAGAACAACCTCAAAGACGATACTTTGAAGATCACATAGCATGAAGGAATAAAAAACAAAGACTGCTATACAACGACACTCAAAGCTCAAAGACATTGAAGACGAAAGACCATCTCACATGGAGCATCATTTGAATGACCATCCCTTAGGGGGAGATTGTTAGGATTTATTTTAAAGTGATGGTCATTTGTCATTGTAATAGTTTAATTAAGTGTGTCGTTGTTTAGTTTAGTTAATTTAGTCAATGGGCTTGGATTAACCTTATAGATTAAATGTATGATTATAGTCCATGTAAAAGGCCCAAGCTTAATCCAAGCCCACCCAAGCCTTCCATCCTTGAAGCCTATAAATACCCTTCCCCTCCTCACTTGGAAGGGTTGGATGTGTGTGTAGTTTCTAGGGCACTCTCTTCTTGTATCTCCATTTCTCTTCTAATCTAATATCTCTTTCTTTCCTTAGAAGTTACTACATATCTCATTCTTTCTCTACTATTATCATATTGTTGTTGTGTGATAGGGATTAATATTAAGCTTTAACAACTACAACGTCTGTTACTAAAGCAAAGGGCCCGTTTGGTACACGGGTGTGACCGGGTATGTAATCAAAGAATCTTTCAATCCTTTATTTGGTATACATTTTGATTTCTGACAGAGTCATTTTCATTTCAAATTTGCATACCACCCTCCCTAGGTGGGTTTTTTTATGAAAGACACAAATCAAAAATTTTCTATTATTTGTCGTTTTTTTTCTAGCCACGTATATTCTTTTTTCTTTTTTTTTTTTTTTTTTTTTTTTTTTTATTTTTTTGTCTTTTACACTTTTTTTTATTTCAATGAAGTACATAAAGCCTATTAAACATATATATATAAATTAAATATTAATTTATTTTCTCTCTCCTAATTTTCTTTCAAACCTTTCCCAAATCCAAATTCAATTCTAATCCTACTTACAAACCAAGCGCACCTTTATAGATTAGGCCCTGAAGACATATATGTGGTTTTGATCTTCCTAATCCCGAGTTTAACTTTATTGGCCACCATTGACAACCTACGTACTCTCAAGCTTTCCTAAACACCTACAAAAACAACCACTTTGTTATATTGAAACATCATGATACTAGTACTTAATAAGGCTTAAAGGTAAGGAACGATCAAACTTCGTAGAGTGAGACTGAAAAACAATCATAGGAAGTCGATTATGGATTAATGGTAAAGACAGTGGCAGTCGAGGCACAATGAGGGTTGACGAACTTCAATCACGTTAAGAAGATGATGTCAATGTTATAGTCGATTATGGAGTAATGTTCTTTTCTTTACTAGTTATATATTCATTCCTGAATTATTAGGGAGAGCTAAATGGTTTGAAACACGAAAAGTACGAGTATAAAATCGATTTGGAACAATAGCCATTTACCTTTGATTCATATATATAATTGTATTTATTTGGTTGAGAAAATTACTGTGCTACCCATGTAAATGGGTAGCTGTCTCAAAATGCCCAAACTTTTTTCCAAACTCAAAAATACCCATGCATCTTGCGTATCATCATACGCAGGTATACGCAAGATAAACGTGTCACGATATAAGCCGTACAAAAAAAAAAAAAAAAAAAACATGCATCTCGCGTATGTTTGTACGTAGAATACGCAGGATACAAAAAAAAATATAAACTAATATCTCGCGTAAATATGTACGTAGGATCAATATATTTACGCAAGATATATAAAAAATTAAAAAATTGAAAAGTTTGTACGCAGGTCCACATATTTACGCAAGATATATATAAACTAATAAAAAGTTGAAAACTAACATCCTGCGTATAAACTAATAAGTATAAAAAAATAAAAACAAACCCTAGTTAGGGTTTGATGCTTTGATGCTTAAAATAAGTGTAAAAAAAACAAACCCTAGTCGGGTAGGTGAGCATTCATTCCGTTGTCCTAATAGGTAAATGAGTAATGAAATCAATGCTTTATTTTTTTTCATGAAAGACGCTATGTGTTATCAAATCAACAGTGTAAGTGACCATAATTTTCACCCACTTGTCATTCCTACTATTCCAACAGAGTTGTTGTGGACAAACATACGTGCATTACAAATGGAATTTCTTACAAGATACGTAACGTATGTTACACATTAACAACAATAACAGGAAAATAATAACTAACTTGCTACAAACCAAAGAAATTAAACCAACTATTACTAGATTCCTGCGTGTTTTGATCATTCAGATGTTGAGAGGCGTATGGTTGGGAGTCGTATAGTTCATAGCCATGATTTGGGTTATAAAGAGTATTTTGTTCGTGACTTGCCTCACCTAGTTCATATGGTTGCGGTTTATATGTGTTATGTTCAAATACTTGCGATAGGTGTGTGTCATTAGTCGGAAAGTTATGATGTTGTGTTTCAGTCGGGTATGCGTCGAACGTATGTGGACCTTCATGTTGCTCATCCACTGTTTTTTTCTTTTTGCATTGATAAGATTTATGACCCGCTTGACCACACCTACCACATTGTTTTACTTGTGGTTCCTCACCCTGAGATGGTATACGATTAGTATTTTTTGGCCGACCGGGTTGTGGGTTGTCCATTCGTGGAGGAATGATGGGTTGTATGTGCGGTGGATACTCCCATTCGTGAAACTCTCCAACAAAATTAACCGACTCTACGTATGTCGCTTGGTATTTCCATTTTTTAAACCAATCCTGTACGAACTGTACACAATCTGTTAGACCTAAGAACCTAGTAACAGAAATAACGTGACCACAAGGTATCCCGAAAAGCTGCCACTTGCGGCAGTCGCATGACTTGGTCGCTAAGTTGACCTCACGATTGTATCGGCCATCGTACACCTGGAATCGATCTTGGTTAATCCCGTATACATTCCAAGTTGCGCTTTTTATTTTTCTCTTTTCCACCTTATGGGCAGCCCAATCTGTTATATCATACTTCATTTTCGCTGCATAAACACATAGACATAAACGAAGGGTGCGAAAATTTAATATGCAGCCGAATATTGGGATCCACATTGAATTTAGAACGCACATAATCAACTAACCACGAGTACGTGATATTAATATACATAGCCACACCTCGTTCAGTGTCATCAAAATGTAATATACATTTGAATTTATGTATATCTGAAGTCATTGCTATGTGTATCTGAAATTTTTTGTATTAGAGTAAAAGTAGTTGCTACGTTTCGATATAAATCTTTCCTTATATACACATACATTGATGTGCCTAATCTATGACATTGCGCGTACGCGTATTTTTTTAAGCGGGATATGACAAAGAATAGGCCCGAAATATGACAATGATGTGACAAGTCTATGACATTGATGTGACTAGCCTATGACAACCCCGCGTACGCGTAATTTTTTATGCAGGATATGACACGGATTAGACAACTCTATGACAATGACGTGACTAATATATGACAACCCCGCGTACGCGTAATTTTTTACGCGGGATATAATCTTATTTAAGTCTTACATTGTTACGCCAATTACACACAATCCTTTACACTACTTACTAAAAAACATTTACTAATACATTCCTTTTGACGTTTTGAAAAAATGTCGGACAACATACCATTCGACCTTCAAGTTGATATCATGAAGAAACTACCAGTTAAGTCGTTACTACAGTTTCATACTGTGTCAAAGAGATGGAAGTCTTCCATAGACTTGTCGAACTTCATCCGTAGTTACGGTTTTTGTGAAAGAGATATGTGTTGTTTCAATTTAACATATATGAAAGGTAATATTGGTTTTATGTTTTCCGTAAATGAAAATTTAGCCTTTACGAATCTAGAAACAACTTTGAATCTTCCAACTCTTAAGCCAATTGCTACTTCTGAAGGTGTCTGGTGCTTTTCGTATGGTTCAAATATGATGGTTGTTCTTTGGAACCCATCGATAAAAAGATCTGTAGGAATATTCGTCCCTACTTTCTTGAATCAACCTGATTCACCAAAAATGGTCATCGGTTTCGGTGTCCGTCCCGACAACTTAGACCCTACCCTAATAAAGATTAATTACCCGTATTACGGTCAAGGACCATGGTATGTGTCAGTTTATACTTTGAGCTCCAGACGTTGGAACAATCTTGAAAATGACCGTTTGCCCCGTGAATCAATTAGAATTAAACGGTCTAGTCAAGCAGTAGTGGGTGGTAAAATTTTCTGGGTTGGTTCTGAAAAATTTGTTCATAATGATGGTGTTTCGTACAAACGATACATGATTGTTTCTTTTGATTTGGTTACTCACCAATTTCAAGTGCAAGACATACCTGAATTGATAAGATTCATGGTTCAGCCTCCATTCTATATATCTCAGCTACGAAACTCTCTAGTAGTTTCAGGTAGTTACCTTGCAGAAGAGTGCAAAGTTTTGTGCGCATGGGAATTAGAATTTGATGGTGGTGTTGTATCATCGTGTCCAGTGCTATTCACCGTCTCATTCCCAATTGACAATGAGGTAAAATTACTTGGATTTACCAAGGCTGCAAAACCAATTGTTCAAGCTAAGAGCAACCAACAAGTAGCTCACTCACTACAAGTGTACGAGCGAACATCTCAGGAGTTTCAAAACATGGGTATTGAAGCAAATGGTGGTTCGTTTTTCATTGGGCCATACAAAGAATCACTAATTCTTCTTGATCAACCAAATAATACCTATATGGTTTAGTTTGGTGTGTTTAAGGTTATCAATGTATGTCTTTTTTAGTTTCTAAAACTGTTCTAGGCTTTTTAATTTATGATACAACTAATTAATGCAATTTGTTTGTGCTTAATGTTCAATGTTTTTTATTTATGTGTACAACAACATATTGTTGCCAATATACCTTATGCTTTATATATTAATACAATGACGTGACCAAAACATGACAGTTGCATGCCTATGTAATTTTGTACCCGAAATATGACAATGATGTGACAAATACGTACATTGATGTGACTAGCCTATGACAACCCCGCGTACGCGTAATTTTTTACGCGGGATATGACACGGATTAGACAACTATATGACAATGATGTGACAAGTCTATGACAATGATTTGACTAATCTATGACAACCCCGCGTACGTGTAATTTTTTACGCAAGATATAACACAATTTCAACTATAAAAACTCATTCACAATTCTATTTATCTAAACACATATCACCATTATCAAATTATCTACTCTCCAGAAAAATTTAACAATTCAGAAAATGGCCCAACAAAACAATTCCGGATACACAAAACGATACCAACATAATGTTGGGGCTTCATCTACCTCTTCAAACATCCCGGACAGGTTAATACCCGGTCCAGCTGGTATTATTCAAGCGGCTATTCTCCGAAAAAATGCGGACATTAGGGAAGGTGGCCCTGATTATTGTCTAGTGCCAACACAAGAATATGTAAGGAAGATAAAAGAAGATGTCGTTGAAGATGATCATTTTTCGCGTGGGCCATGGCTATGCGCTGTTAATAAGCTGCGTAATAGCGAAGGTATCATCGTAGCTGGTTGTCTTGGCAATATAAAAAACTGTATCATAAAAGGGAAACTTGAACTTGTTGTGGCTGTAATCAAGACTTGTACTCCTACCGCACTTGGTGAGCTAACAGTGACACTTAAAGATCCAACGGGGACATTCTCTGGTACAATTCATCACAAAGTCCTTACAGAAGAATCGGGTTACAAAGACTCTATCAAAGTCGGAGCTGTGTTGGTACTTCGTAATGTTTCAGTGTTTACCCCAAAATCAACACCCTTTGGTCTTAACATTACATTGAGGAACATTGTTCAGGTTTAAGACAAGGATACAGTTTTTATTGGCTGAACCTTTTAATATTGTCTATGTAATGTTTATTTACATAAACTTCGTCGTTTTTTTCTTTGTAGTTGAATAAAAGTAAGTTTTATGCTATAATAATCCTTATTAATAGTAACAACTATGGTATATCAATACTTCGTTTCTTGATAATGTAGTTGAATTAGGGTATTTTAAATATATATATATAAAATATCACATGGTATTTTAAATATATATATTTTCGATTAAATGAGATACTTTTATTAAAAATTTAGACATAAAAAAGAAACATTGCAATTAACACAAGAAAATGAGCTGAAACAGTTCAAATCTGACTACTCGATGGGGGATGCTCGTGCAAATAAGCCAAAAGCTGGGTTTATTACTGTAAACCCTCCATCCAGTAGAAGATTATGCCCGCTCATATACTTGGCGTCGTCGCTAGCTAGAAAGAGTGCAGCTTGTGCGACATCATTTGCATCAAGAGCAACCCCTTTGAGGTTCGAGTAAACTTTTGTGTATTTATCAGGATGTCCATTTATAAGATTCTTGGTAGATGGTGCTGGGATAAAATGAGGTGATAAGCAATTAACACGAATCCCATATTGGCCAAGCTCGGCCGCAGTGTTCTTAGTGAGTCCCACAATTGCATGTTTCGAACTTGTATAGGAATGAGAAATGATCCCTCCTACGCTCCCAGACACGCTACCCAATGTTATGATGTTGCCACTACGAGCGGGGATCATGGCTCGAGCTGCATGCTTTGTTCCTAGGAACACACCGGTCACATTGACTCTCATTATTCTTTCAAACGTTGACTGATCATTATCGAGAATGTTGGGCTTTACATCATCGACAATGGCTGCATTATTTACCATTATGTCCAACTTACCAAATTTTGCAATTGCTAGATTAACGGCATTTTCAACATCTGATTCAATAGTCACGTCACAGTGAACATATATAGCCTTGTCAAGACCGATATCTTCACATACATGTTGACCTAACTCGTCTTGGATATCAGCTATTACTACTTTTGCTCCATGTATGACGAATAGCCTTGCCATTGCTTCTCCTAGCCCCTGAGCTCCGCCTGTGATGAGTGCTACTTTCATTGGCAACCTAAAGATTAAGTTTGTTAGTATCTTCTTCAAATTCTTTGTTCTTTTTGCTACAAATTTATTCTCAATTTTGTTTTTGTTCTTCCAGATTTTAGCCTAAAATTGTTACTTAAAAAAACTGGTTGCCTTGCTTGCTTCCATCGTCGTTTAGTTCCTTTCTTTTTGGTTCGCTTTATGCTTTTTGGTTTCTATATACTTTTTAATTTGTGTCTGTGAGTATTTGACAGGTGTAACTGTTGAGAAGCAATTGGTTCTTAATCTTAGGAGTGTGAACAATATAATTGGTGAGAAGCCAACCTGGTGTAGTGTATATCGAAGAATGATTGCTTAAGAACTTTGAAGAGTATAGACTATAGTCTAAACTAAATTACTCTGTAATGTGGAAGAACATATATTCAAAATTTTGATTTCTAATGTGATAACATTATTCTTTTGGATTTTTAACATTAGTTGAAACAGGTACCATCTTACCAATAACAGCAAATTTAATAAACTTCTTTGCAAATTGTAATACTTACCAACCAACACATAAAAGGATTTTCCAAATACAAGGTTTTAGAATGCCACATGATTTTAAATCCTACGGGTTTAAAATTATAAGAAATATAAATTCATAAACCAAGCATCACCTACGGATTTTGTTTACAACTTGTTCTAAGAATAAATTTTATTACAACTTTTTTTAAGAATAAATTTATAAGAAATATTAAAGATACATTTTATTACAACTGCATGTTGCAAGTATAAATTATGCACATCCAATCACAATTGTGTCTTTGTCTTTTCAGACTATTTGAAGCGATTTTAATGACTAGCATAATAATAATAAAAAAAGTTTCTTTTAATCATAGCTCTTATGGCTATAATAAGCAAAATCCTAAGTTAAGAAACAAATATAGCAAAAGGAGTTACCTAGTGATGACATGAGAACCATTTTCCATAGTTTCTTGTAGATAAGTGAAAGGGTTAATTAGTGTCAATCAATTTGACGTTACTAAATTTGAATGAAAGGATATGATGCTTTGCATGATGACTCCAAACAAACTTGATGCCTTTAAATAGAAATGCTAATGCAAACCTACTTTAGTATTATATTCTCTAACATTATTTAACTTGCCTAACCACTTTGTTTACTTCACATCACAACATGGAATAATGGCCATTAGATTTTTACATAAAAAATAAAATGAAATGAAATGCATATGAGATACTAGGCAAGTATCCGCGTATAGCGTCAGAAATTTAAAGTGACAAATAATTTTAGTTGTGAAATTGTTGTTAAATGTTTCATGTACAAAATGGATAAATGTTGTTTATTGGTCAAATATTTAACTTATAAATAGTAACTAAAAGAAAGTATATGGTATAATATTAGAAGAAATAAAAAGTAAGTAATGGATTAGTAATTTCTCATTTCTTACTTTGATAGTTTTTAAGAAAATATGTATTTTTTATTTATTTATTTATTTTTTTTTATATATACCAGAGATTAATCAACATTGCAAAGTGAAATTTTCATGGTACTTTTATATGTAAGTTAGTTAACATATAATTCGGATAAAAACAATAAAAACTAGTGTTATACACAGGTGTTTCGCGTGTTGGGATTTAATTAATCAAGTTAACCATTAACTACGAGTACGCAGCGGATAATGGATCTAGTTTACAATTATAGTTAACACGTATAATAAATAAACAAAGAATAAAAGGGAACGAGAAAACTAACCCTCGTAGATACCAGCAAATGAAACAAGTGATTAAAACAATCACCTCTACGAGTGCTCACACAAACACGTCTAACAAATACGTAACGATGCTAGTCGCTTGCTTCACGTTATATCACCACGAAACAACAAGTGTTTGATATAATAATATATATATCACAATCGAACTAATATAATATTAGTCAAATAATAATAACAAAGAAATATAGAAAGTAGCTGAGGATATGAATGTTTTTCTTTTGCTGTTGTGTCGTGTGTGAACAAGAGGAAAAGACAAAACAATATTAGCCTAATGATTGTGAATAATATCCTGTGAGAGAGAGAGATCCGATCAAAGGTGTTCGGTTTTAGGTTTGTTTCGTGTGTGTTAGATAATGAGGCCAAAAGGGTGTTTATATAGCACCCCAACTTGTCCAACAAGTCCTTGTTTTTACCTTCTTTACTTACACAAAATCGACACTCTTCTCCCCTCCTAGAACCTTCCCATAACTGGCCACATTGGAAGGAGGTCCGGGAGTTTCGTTTCCCGACATCCAAGTCCCTCTCTTTTATATTTAACATATATTTAAATTAGTTAAATTATTACGTGAAACATATTAAACACTTAATAAATATAACAAGTATATATATTAATTATTTAATAAACGTACTCTTCGTGTATTAACGTGTGTGCCCCCAATAGGCTCACACATTTCTAGTCGTATAACGGCTAATCTAACTACCATAACCCAACAGCTCCCACTTGGGAGTTGGAGTAGCAGACACCATATATACCAACGACGGAAACGTCTAGCAACACTCACATTCGTTATTGAACTAGAAATGTCTGAGATAAAGTTTCAAAAATATTCTCAGTAGCATGGTTATTTATTTCTTGCTATAATCATCCCTTGTTATAGATACCGTTAAACCATGGATATGGATCCTAACTCATTCCATATAGTTTAACCATTTAGATTCTCGTTATAGAATTTAATTCAGACATACCAAATGTAATCAAGAATCATCTTGCATTACCCTTTGGGTTTGGCCAAACAATTATCTGATTAATTCTGGAGAGGGCCCATGGTATCTTTCTGCACATATCAAGTGGAGTAACAAATCCTTTGTTGACTACAAGTGTTGTGGATGCTGCTTCACATCACTCCGAAAAATAGCTTTTATAACTACCTTATTCAGGACAGCGTTTGGCATATAATTACAAAAGTGATATCCACACATAACAGAAATTGCTTGTATCTCAAGTCTAAGGATGACTTAATAAACCATTTTCAACATCTTACTCATGACAAGGATCCAAAAGTAAATGTTTGAAAGTTGGGGTATCCAATATGCATCCCTTATGAATACATATGAGTTTGGCGGAGAACAATCCATATTCTCATAGAATATAACCAACACTCACATTTGCCTTGCATAACAATATTCCCATACTGTTAACCGACAATGGACATATTTAGAACGATAAAATCATTCAAGGATTAAACATGCAAATATAGGATAACAATTATTATATGAATGAATAACAAATACCAAGTATCTTTATTCATCATAAAGTAAAAATTGTCTTACAATCCCAAATATCCAAATACTATAAACAGATATGCATGAGACTAATTAGTAAATTGAAGTCTAATGTTTCCAACATTCTCAACTATTCTTTACAAGAAAACAAAATAGTTATCTGAGTAAACTTTCCGAATACTAGTTTCAAATTTCACATATAGTGAGGGATTTGAGATGAGTGTCTTATCTCATATGCTCATACTACTGCAAGTGTCATAGTATGGAGATGTCGCCCTACCTTGCATAAGATATTAGAAGTCAACGACATACTGACAATCATCTTTACAGTTTCTTAAAATGTAAAGTACTCTTTATTCCTTAATGTGTAATGCAACAATGCTCTTCGTTGAGCATATCTAGTTAGCAGATTTATCATAAATGATAAAATCCTACTTTAACTAGTTTTAATTATCCTCTAGCATCATTGTACGTATACAACACTATGCTTTATAATTTGTAAACATATGTAGTAACAACAATCTAAATATTCTCAATTAGATATTGTCGTTGTCAACTCATCTTGCTCTAGTGCAAAAGTAACAACCAGTCTTATACACAATATAATATATACATGACAAATCCTTAGTTAAAAACATAAGGTTTCCATCCATGTAATAAATTATTCCAAGTGAAATATACCATTTAAGACTTGCTTGAATGATATATTGCATTTGTGTTGGACTTAATTTTTCGCATATGTTTATTCCAAATAAACATTTATTCCAAGGTTGTTTATTCTATTCCCTAAATCCCAAGTGAAGTTTTATTCCAAGCTTAAGGATTAAACTCTAGCTTAAATGGAATGATATCTTCAATATGTTATACAAAATATGAATTTTAAGGAAAAACATAGTGCTCCCACTTAATGTCAGATGTAATCAGGAGTTATCTTAATTCAATCAAAATCATATTGAAATTAAATTCAAGATCTCAGCTCCTAGATGCATGATCCAATCCAAACTTGGATTGCTTAAACTTGTATACTACATAAAGATTATATAAACTCATAACCATTTTGATTACACACCGTCCTCGCAAAAGGTAATCATAAAGGAAAGATTTATAAAACTTAATTGCCATATTCCACATTCAAGGAAAACTTGTATGACAATTAATTATTATCTTTATTTAATTAATGCGTGTATATAAGAAAATCTAATCACAGTCAATTACATGAGTATGATTAAAAACTTCTTATTATAAACCATGCATTAATCATGTATACAAATTTTGTCCTTGTAAGCCTTTCTTCAAAAGAAACTTATTCCAACCTCATAGGTTAACTATTAGGCGAAATAACAATCAAGATCAAAACATTGATTTGCCTTTTAAGGACTGCATCTTATCATTCATAATTATAAGACATTTATCAGATTCAAGATGTGATAATGTACCTTATGAGTTAGCAGATTTACAATGATCTTCTAACTTATATCCCTTAGCATTGATATTAAAATATCACTCAAGTGATGAGGCATCCTTGCGGATTTATGAATGATGGTAACATTATACTTCGGACGACATTTACATGTTTAACCTTAGTATGACATTAATAAGTGGATTTTAGAAGGTTATGTATTTGTTCTTGAATATCTTCAAGATTTGTTGATGCTCCCACTTACTTTTGTAAGTAGAGACAATTCTCTAAATACTAAGTATTTAAGCAACAATAAATTGTTCTTTATTTAGGAAACACAAAATACATTTCAAGTTCTCATCTCTTGATTGTTAATAAAATGCTTCATAAGATTATAACAAATTCAGAACTTAAATCAAGACATAATGGAATACCTTCCAACAACTCTAATTAAGGTTTGTAGCAAAACCCTAATTTTGTATCACCCTTTAACCGAAAACCTTAGCAACAATTTTGTATTTCGTCGAGCTAGGAGGAACACCAATACTACAATCTTCAAGCTAGGAAGTGTAGAAAAATCAAAAACCCAAAAGGGTTTAGGATTAGATTGGTTTGAGTGGAAAAACCAAAAATCCCTATAGGTTTAGGGATTTCGGTCATGAGTTGTCTTGAATACCTTCTAGGTTTGAACCATATTGAGTGTGTCCACGACACACGTAATTTTCTAACCTTGATAGATTTTGGAGGCAGAGCAATTAAAGCTATCATGAATTAAACAATATGAATATTGTTTGTTTCAACCTATTAGACATACCATAATAATGTGGTATTCTATAAGTATTTGAATTGTGAAACTATATCAGAATTCCATAGATAACTTAATTCTCTTTGGACCAAATACTTGTCAATTGGGTCGAGCCAAATTGCATATTAAGTATTTTCGAACCAAGTGCATGCTATAATGTATATTTCTTGAATAATACAATAACCTTATGCTCATGTGTTCACAAGAAGACGGAACTGTTCAAGAATTATATGTTCATGTGTTTACAAGAAAACAGAACATGTCAATAATACATTATAAGTCTTTGAATAATTCAAAGGCCTCATGTTTTTGTGTTAACAAGAAGACATAACAATTTTACTATATACTTTATGTTATAAGTCATTGATTAATTCAAGGACTTTATAATTATGTCTTAACATGTAAACATAATTATACTAACAAAAGTAATCATGAACGCAAACTCTTGAGTTCTGTAGTAATTTCAAGTTAATTTTATACTTCAGAATTATGACTATTATCATTTAACCATAATTATGTTGACTAAAACATGTAGTCGAAATGTTAAAGTATCTTTACACTATATCATGACATTTGAATGTAGTAGGGCAACAAACATCTTGCGCGTTCAAGTCCTAGTAGAATGATTAGCTTTCTTACCTTCCGGTTAAGAGAAACCAATAATATGTTGTTCCTTGCACACACTTTGAGATTTCTCCCACTTGTGTAAGGCACAACATCATATTATGAAAACAAACAACATGTGATTGATTGTGTAAACAATATGATAATGTCATAGATATTACAAGTAGTTTTAGACCCATAACCTTTAATAAGGAATTGTGGATTATTATTCTATAGATAACGTTCAGAAAGCAACAGCAGAAAGGCAACGAGTTATCTAATAAAATAAAATGCAATTATCCTTTAAGTAATGGTCGTTTATATTCGGAAAGTAATGAATTATTTCAAAGCAAGTTTGAAATGATATGGGTGACTAACAAGGAAATAAAACTCGTAGCTCCCACTGAAATTGACAATAATACAGGAATGTTATTTCAGTAATAAAACGCAATGCTTCCACTGGATTTGTCAACAATGTAAGTGTTACATTGCGAGTAGAAAGCATATTGCAATTTAATACACTTTCCTATTCTCTTTGAATGCCTACAAGTAGCAATGTACTTAGGTATTGAACAGAGTATATGAAGTCCTACTTATGTAGATGAGGGACTAGCCATTCATGCTTTCATTTAACTTGAATAGTTAGCATGCAATTCCTCCTTTATCATCTACATAGCCCCAAGGGTATTTAGCACTATAAGGAATAATAAGAGTCCAAGAAAAATACCTAGCGAATATGCTAGTAATTTCTTTACTCTTTGCGGTTTAAACTCATACATCGTGACAAGTGCAAGATGTCATTTATTTTGGTAGCTATAGACAAAATATTTTCTGGTTACACAAAATATTTTATCTGTCAATTATTTCAATACCGGAAAAGGGTAATGAAAGATCATAAGTGAGTTTAACAATTGTAATCCGATCTTAGTTTGTCAACTAAGGAGAAATAAATAGGAATAAGTCTCACTCTTCTTACCAGGAAAAGAGACTAAGTGTAAAACCCGAAAATCTAAAACATGCAAAAATTACCAAAATGCCCCTGAAACTTTAAAATTTAATTAAAGCTTAATTAAAGTTCCGAATCGATCCCAAACTTCTGGAAACGAACAAGATATGATACAAAATAATTTTGACGACTTCGATTAATATTTATACAAGTTTTGGAATGACCAAAATACCCTTGTGTGCACCGAAAATTTAAATACACAATTATTATTAATTAAAAAGCATTTAAATTACAATTAAATTAGGAAAATACACAAAATAAAGGGTAAATTAATTTGGGCCTTGTGAAGGCCGGTTATTTGGTCCCATGCCCTCCCCAAGGTCGGCCTATCACTAATATATCAAACCCTAAATTTTTGTTCACCTCTAAACCCTAAAATCAAATGAGCCGCCAACCTCAAAAATCCCTCACACCACATCCGATTTTTAGAGATCAAAAACCTATTTTTCTGGAGTTCTTCATGATGCAAGGAAGGTGAGAAAAATAGCCACAAAGTCCTGGAGTTGATCATGTGTTCTTGGTGAATTAATTGGTTCGAAAAACCCTAACCGAGCAACAATAATTCGAAGCGTGTAAATCCCTTGATCTAAATTAATTTTGGTATTTTTCTAGCTCTCTCTCAATCACATATAACATGGGAAAAATATTGAAATTGAACCATGCTTCATGTATTGATCGAATGAAAAATAAATAGCTTAAAACCCTAATTTTGAATAATCGATTCTATTTAATTCATGCGATTTTTCTGAGGTGTATACTTATTTTTCCTGGGTTCTATAGGCTTCTTATAACATGAGAAAAATGGTGCTTTGATTTGTTTGATTCGAATTCATGATTTATGGAATTTAGTTAAAACCGGATTTAAGAAATAAAAAGGGGAAATCGTGGAAAACCCTAAGAACAAATCGACCTAGGGTTTTTAGTGATGAAATCTGGAAATAATAGTGTTATAATGATGGTAAAATTATTGGATAATGATTGGGATTATTAGGGTTTGATTTTTGATAAATAGTTTGTGTACCGATTGAATAATTAAATGTTAAGGGGCTGTTTTGTAATTATT
Organism: Artemisia tridentata subsp. tridentata; assembly: GCA_021014915.2. Lineage (NCBI taxonomy): Eukaryota > Viridiplantae > Streptophyta > Magnoliopsida > Asterales > Asteraceae > Artemisia > Artemisia tridentata. The sequence continues at coordinate 177,240,288 of CP139502.1, read as the reverse complement.
AAAACTTGTGGGATATTTTTGTAATGTTTTATGGACCTGGGAGAATGTGTAAAAATTATAACATGAGGGTCTTATATGTAAATTAGGCAAGAAAAGGATTTAATTTGTAATTTTAAGGTCGAATTAAAAATAAATTAAAATGAAGGACTAAATATGTAACTTTGATAACTAGAGGGACTTGATGTGAAAATTGTGAATGTTTAAGGGTGTGTTCAGATAACATGTTAAAATAAGTGTTCATTGTGTAAAATTGAGAAATTAAGGGCTTAATATGTAATTATGGTTAATTATGTAAATAGATTTGTAATGTAATAAAGTACAAGGACTAAATATGTAATTTACCGAAAGTTTAAGGGCTGTTTGTAACATAATAATATTGAGGGTTACTTCTGTAAATTGAAAGAATAAAAGGGCTTGATGAGGAATGTAAACATGATAAGTGTTAAAGTGTAAATTATATATTTATAAGGTTTAAAATATAAATTAATTAATTAGAAGGAGGTAATGTGTAAATTAATGAAACTTGAAGGACTTGTCATGCCATAATTAAATTAAAGGGTATTTTTCTGTAAATATGTGTAATGAAGGGCTTGAGGTGCAAATGTAATATTGTAAAGGTTAAATTTGTAAATTATGTAAGTATAAGATTAACTTGTAAATTAATAAAGTAAAAGGGGTGTAATCCGTAAATATTGGAAACTTGGAGGCTAAAAGTGTAATTCTGGAAAATAAAGTATTCGAATGGTAAATTATGAGATTTCTATTTTAAACCTTGAACTTTGGTAAAGTTACGTTTATAACCCTGAACTATGAAAACTTGTCATATTTGACCCTAAACTTTTGTGACTTGTTTAAATGCACCCTAAAGCCATATTATGATTCAATAATAACTTAACCTAAATGAGAATATGGAAATCTTACTAATTATGGAAACTTACTAAATATGGAAACCTGCTAAAAATGGAAAGTTACTTAAAATGGAAAGGTTTGTAATTCTTTTCTACCCTCTAGGTGCGAAGAAGGAGAGGACACGATCCTTTGCATCTTATTCTTTTGGTTTGTGCTTTGCTTTGGAATAAGGTACAGATATTCTGCCCTTTTTAATAAGGTGCCTTCGACCTCTTGATTTCTGATTTGAACCTATGATATGAACCTTTGACATGAACCTTTGACTTCTGAACCTCTTATATGAACCCTGTGATATGAACTTGAGATTTGGACTATGATTATGACATATGAACCTATGCTTTGATATGAACCTTTAACCTTGACCCCAGTTTGATACTATGAGCCAAAATATGTTCCCTGGCCATGAAGGTAACATGGCCGTGTCATTGATGCACCAATGGCATGACTAGTGTGTAGCCCTAGTGATTTGGTTACGCCGTCCCCATTATGATATGATATGAGCTCACTATGATATGATTTGATATGGCCAATATGATTTGTTTGGGGGGCGAATGGATGCATCCTAGATATGTTCTGATATGATATGTTTTGATATGATATGATATGGTGACTGGGGCTGGGTGCAATCCACTCCTTTCACAAAATATGGGAGCTAGCTACTCCACCTGAAGAATGAGGACACCCCTCATATTATCTGATTATCTGAGAGGTCTCCCCTCTATATGATTATGAAGATATGATATGATATGATATGTGATATGTTATGATATGGGCTCGTGGTGGATGACTGTCCTAAACCTTACTCTTTATTTCCTTTTCCTATATCTCATTCATTATGATATGTCTGTTCATTTCCATTTAATTTTGGTTTCCGTTTATTATATATCTGTTCACTGGGCTTTTTAAGCTCAGCCGCATTTCTTTTCCTGCGGCAGGTTTTAGTAGGAAGCCAGGAGCTTGGGTTTGCTTTGGGATGAGAGATTAGCTTATGAAGACGATACCTTAGTTAGAATTTACTTATGTATGACTACGTAGATTTGGTGTATTTCCTTTGTAACATTATAAACCATTTGTAATATGTAAGTCGTATGTTATGCTTGCCTTTGATATGTCACAATTTGCGTGACACTTCTACCCTTGTCGGGTTGGGGTGTTACAATTATGGTATCAGAGACAGGTTTACGACTTGTAGTACATCTACCCTTGGCCTGTGTAAGTTAGGACCCCTAAGTTTCCACTGTAGGCGCTCGTAGGATAACCTTTGCGAAGTTGCGTAGGATTTTTCCCATAGGAACATAAGTCACAACCGGTGAGGAATGGGTAGACTAGGACATCCGTGTGAGTAGTATTTGCTTCCGCATCGCTCTGAATCTTTCCTTTGCCTTTAGTCATGCCTTATAGGAACGTTTGTCTCAGAAGACGAGGAAGTCTTATCTTCCGTCATTTGAAGAATGAACTTTGTATGTTCCCTTTGGAAGGAATTGATGTTGATATTTGTCTAGTACGGAATTGTTATCTGAGCATGCTGATGCTAATAACTGACATTCCATTCATCTCGCCTCTGACAGTTAAACGATATTCGTATTACTATCGGTGCACACCCTATCATTCCTATGCTATAAGCTAAACAAAATTCCGATCCTTTGAACTGTTCACTCTTCCATCCCACACTTTGATGAACCATGTACCTAAATTTGATATGTGAACTATCCGTATGATTTGACAACCACATTTGCTCTGAGAATCCGTTGCCCGTTGGATGTATTTGACTTTGAGGTCTCTTGACTATGGAGTGGTGGTTTTTGGTAAAGCTATCATGGACTGCAATAGTTGCGACCTTTAACAATCTGCTTCACCATATTTTGATATGATATTCTCAATCATTTGAATCTGTTAAAATTATTGTTGCTATGAAGCACATACTCCGATCTCTTTGATTCCAAATTTTCTCCTAACGCCTGTTAGTATCCACTCTTAGAAAGCTCCGGCATTTGAAAGTTTGTTGTACGAATTTCTGGTGCTTTTGATGAACCTTTTGAGATCCGTTTGGGAAGTAAAGTTTGCATTGAACTAATCTGAATTGGCGAAACCACGATATTGAAAAAGTTAAGAGATTGTAGGAACTGATGGGATATGAGTTTGTTCACTTCAGTGATCTCTTGAATGCTCCTGTTGGGTATGAGGAAGAAAGAAAGGAGTGTGCGGCGGCACACCGACCATCGTGAATGTAACCGTAATCATTATTCCATTTCCGCGTATCAATATTTGATTTGTTCTATTTTTGAAACTCCGTAGCAGGCGATCTCATTTGAGGTTGAAAGACGGGAGCAGCAACCACCAGAACATCTGAGAAGGAAGTTGACTAGTTGAGATTAAGTTCCGCGAAGCATTACAATTTGATTTGTGAAGAGAAAGATTTGTGATATGAAGTTTCTCCCTAAGAAGATTTCCTGAAGTTGCTTTAGTACCCGTGTGACTACTGCGAGTTTTGAATGATGTCAATTGTATTGACTAGAAGAATCATGTTTTCGCAAGTATTCGGACAATTGTCATAGTATGACAGTATGTTTGTGCTCAGGGACGAACGAGGGACACGTTGACCATTTTAGTATGAAGTGAACCGACCCTTTGTTCTAGAAGAATAGATTCACTTGATGATCAGAGAATGTAGCAAATAACACCACCAGGTATCCGATGACTAAAGAGCTTCCACAAAAAGGACCAGGTCTGAAGACCATTGTCAGAGTTAGAAACCTTGTAGAAGATGTGCAGAAGAGGTTCGTGTCAGGCATTACCAAGAGAGAAGCAGGTGAGAAGAAGACAGACTGAGATGAGACTCAATTATACCCCAAGCAGCACGTGGAGACTTCAGTTGGGCATCAAGACGACCAGACCGTAGGAGATGAGCTTTCAGCACATAAGCCAGGAAGTCCACAGCAGTTTGAGTTGGTGAATTTTGAATCATGTTAGAAGACCTGTAGGAGGCACGCATCCTTGTTTCTCTAGTCATTTTAGTTGTACTAAGATGAATTGAGAGCTGAAGCAGACTCGCCAATGGAGGAATGCACGGTGATCACGTCAGAGATTCACGCTACCACACCGAAGTGTCCAGAAGAAGTGTCGAAGACTTGAGGAACCAGACTCAAGTTTATGATTTCCTTTTTACCCTATGATCGTATGATTAGACAAGAGAGCGACTACTTGGAATTTGAAAAGATTCGAGATCATGAAATTGAATGGATGAAATTTTGTAGTAAACATTTGGATTCGGAAGATTTGATTTTTGTAAAGGATGAAGATATTGAAGACGTAATTCATTTCCTCTTAGATCAGTTAAGTTTCCGTTACCTTTCGATAGGATCTTTTGAAGGAACCTTACCCTGTTAGAAATTCCATTCTATGTTCGTTATGCATTTGTTTGGATGATGGTTTCGTTATGAAAATGATGATGAATTGTGGAAGACCTAATGTTTCGACGACGAGTTTCATTTTAAGGTGTACACATTTCGTTACGCTATTTGTACGTTCAAATTCCTCCGATTTAGAATCCGTAGTGATGTTTGTTTTGGACCAACCTTAGGAGGTAGAAAGACTGATAGGTGGTTAAGAGAAGTAGTTCTGATCGCGACTTGAGATAAAGTATGAACATCATGATGGTATACTCATATGATGCTAGTATTATGACGGTTCGCGAACGTGATAATACTTACGTCATATGACGTACCCTCATTGTGTTCATACGATATTTCGAGGAGTACTTTAGAAACCTTAGAATTTTGATTAGTGATGTGAGAAATTTCGCATTTGTAAGATTTAGGTTCGTTCCACCTATACGCTTAATCTGTTTCGCCGTTATACGATTTGATACGTTTGGATTTCTCGACACGCGGTTGTTGACCTTTGTAATTCCGATAAGAATCTTAAGTTCTGCTATAAGTTTCTTCCATTTGATATCACCTACAATTTATTTTCTGTACGATCTCATCTGATTTGTCTAATCGAATGCTATGGACGGCATATCCGTCACAATCTTGCGTATCCGTGTATCTCTTCTGAGAGAATATGATAACCATTCGTCATGTTTGAGTATGATCCTTGCAAATCTGAATTCCGTATGATATGTCATTTCTGGGAACTGAAGTTACTTTTGGATCGGCAATGAAGAGTCATGAGAAACAAGTCTTTTTATATTTCCGTTCGCCGTCCGTTGTGTCTTCTGTTTCGTTTCATCTCCGTTCGTAAAGATTCTTTGGAAGAACCACCCAGAGCGGGAGGCTACCTGGGAGACCGAGGAATCAATACGAGCTAGTTATCCACATTTTGTATTCTGATCTGGTACGTCCCTATTTTGTTTTCGATCCTTTCACTTATGATTCTTTGCAAATTTCGAGGACGAAATTTTTCTGTTAGAGGGGAAGAGTTGTAAAACCCGAAAATCTAAAACATGCAAAAATTACCAAAATGCCCCTGAAACTTTAAAATTTAATTAAAGCTTAATTAAAGTTCCGAATCGATCCCAAACTTCTGGAAACGAACAAGATATGATACAAAATAATTTTGACGACTTCGATTAATATTTATAAAAGTTGTGGAATGACCAAAATACCCTTGTGTGCACCGAAAATTTAAATACACAATTATTATTAATTAAAAAGCATTTAAATTACAATTAAATTAGGAAAATACACAAAATAAAGGGTAAATTAATTTGGGCCTTGTGAAGGCCGGTTATTTGGTCCCATGCCCTCCCCAAGGTCGGCCTATCACTAATATATCAAACCCTAAATTTTTGTTCACCTCTAAACCCTAAAATCAAATGAGCCGCCAACCTCAAAAATCCCTCACACCACATCCGATTTTTAGAGATCAAAAACCTATTTTTCTGGAGTTCTTCATGATGCAAGGAAGGTGAGAAAAATAGCCACAAAGTCCTGGAGTCGATCATGTGTTCTTGGTGAATTAATTGGTTCGAAAAACCCTAACCGAGCAACAATAATTCGAAGCGTGTAAATCCCTTGATCTAAATTAATTCTGGTATTTTTCTAGCTCTCTCTCAATCACATATAACATGGGAAAAATATTGAAATCGAACCATGCTTCATGTATTGATCGAATGAAAAATAAATAGCTTAAAACCCTAATTTTGAATAATCGATTCTATTTAATTCATGCGATTTTTCTGAGGTGTATACTTATTTTTCCTGGGTTCTATAGGCTTCTTATAACATGAGAAAAATGGTGCTTTGATTTTTTTGATTCGAATTCATGATTTATGGAATTTAGTTAAAACCGGATTTAAGAAATAAAAAGGGGAAATCGTGGAAAACCCTAAGAACAAATCGACCTAGGGTTTTTAGTGATGAAATCTGGAAATAATAGTGTTATAATGATGGTAAAATTATTGGATAATGATTGGGATTATTAGGGTTTGATTTTTGATAAATAGTTTGTGTACCGATTGAATAATTAAATGTTAAGGGGCTGTTTTGTAATTATTAAAACTTGTGGGATATTTTTGTAATGTTGTATGGACCTGGGAGAATGTGTAAAAATTATAACATGAGGGTCTTATATGTAAATTAGGCAAGAAAAGGATTTAATTTGTAATTTTAATGTCGAATTAAAAATAAATTAAAATGAGGGACTAAATATGTAACTTCTGGAAAGTTGGTGATAACTAGAGGGACTTGATGTGAAAATTGTGAATGTTTAAGGGTGTGTTCGTATAACATGTTAAAATAAGTGTTCATTGTGTAAAATTAAGAAATTAAGGGCTTAATATGTAATTATGATTAATTATGTAAATAGATTTGTAATGTAATAAAGTTCAAGGACTAAATATGTAATTTACCGAAAGTTTAAGGGCTGTTTGTAACATAATAATATTGAGGGTTACTTCTGTAAATTGAAAGAATAAAAGGGCTTGATGAGGAATGTAAACATGATAAGTGTTAAAGTGTAAATTATATATTTATAAGGTTTAAAATGTAAATTAATTAATTAGAAGGAGGTAATGTGTAAATTAATGAAACTTGAAGGACTTGTCATGCCATAATTAAATTAAAGGGTATTTTTCTGTAAATATGTGTAATGAAGGGCTTGAGGTGCAAATGTAATATTGTAAAGGTTAAATTTGTAAATTATGTAAGTATAAGATTAACTTGTAAATTAATAAAGTAAAAGGGGTGTAATCCGTAAATATTGGAAACTTGGAGGCTAAAAGTGTAATTCTGGAAAATAAAGTATTCGAATGGTAAATTATGAGATTTCTATTTTAAACCTTGAACTTTGGTAAAGTTACGTTTATAACCCTGAACTATGAAAACTTATCATATTTGACCCTAAACTTTTGTGACTTGTTTAAATGCACCCTAAAGCCATATTATGATTCAATAATAACTTAACCTAAATGAGAATATGGAAATCTTACTAATTATGGAAACTTACTAAATATGGAAACCTGCTAAAAATGGAAAGTTACTTAAAATGGAAAGGTTTGTAATTCTTTTCTACCCCTCTAGGTGCGAAGAAGGAGAGGACACGATCCTTTGCATCTTATTCTTTTGGTTTGTGCTTTGATTTGGAATAAGGTACAGATATTCTGCCCTTTTTAATAAGGTGCCTTCGACCTCTTGATTTCTGATTTGAACCTATGATATGAACCTTTGACATGAACCTTTGATATGAACCTTTGACTTCTGAACCTCTTATATGAACCCTGTGATATGAACTTGAGATTTGGACTATGATTATGACATATGAACCTATGCTTTGATATGAACCTTTAACCTTGACCCCAGTTTGATACTACGAGCCAAAATATGTTCCCTGGCCATGAATGTAACATGGCCGTGTCATTGATGCACCAATGGCATGACTAGTGTGTAGCCCTAGTGATTTGGTTACACCGTCCCCATTATGATATGATATGAGCTCACTATGATATGATTTGATATGGCCAATATGATTTGTTTGGGGGGCGAATGGATGCATCCTAGATATGTTCTGATATGATATGTTTTGATATGATATGATATGGTGACTGGGGCTGGGTGCAATCCACTCCTTTCACAAAATATGGGAGCTAGCTACTCCACCTGAAGAATGAGGACACCCCTCATATTATCTGATTATCTGAGAGGTCTCCCCTCTATATGATTATGAAGATAAGATATGATATGATATGTGATATGTTATGATATGGGCTCGTGGTGGATGACTGTCCTAAACCTTACTCTTTATTTCCTTTTCCTATATCTCATTCATTATGATATGTCTGTTCATTTCCATTTAATTTTGGTTTCCGTTTATTATATATCTGTTCACTGGGCTTTTTAAGCTCAGCCGCATTTCTTTTCCTGCGGCAGGTTTTAGTAGGAAGCCAGGAGCTTGGGTTTGCTTTGGGATGAGAGATTAGCTTATGAAGACGATACCTAGTTAGAATTTACTTATGTATGACTACGTAGATTTGGTGTATCTCCTTTGTAACATTATAAACCATTTGTAATATGTAAGTCGTATGTTATGCTTGCCTTTGATATGTCACCATTTGCGTGACACTTCTACCCTTGTCGGGTTGGGGTGTTACACTAAGTGTGTCTTTTTAAGAAAAAACAAACTTTGTTTACGAATTATGTTGCAACAACACAATTTTAATCAAAACATAGAAAGTTCAATGTTAGTATTTTCGATAATTAAATTCTTAAAAGAATTAACTACCCAATTAATTACTAATTAAGACTAAGATCCATCTTGACCTCCCACTTATTACCGGAGGTCCGACCAGTGTGTAAACAAGTAGGGCAAGAGGTAAGCGACGAGCATTAATTGCATAAACTGCAACTCTTAGACTTATGAGACTGATCAAGACATTAGTAGACAAGTAATAATGTTATGAGCATGTTTAGTCTCATCTTATGCCTCGGGTCCAAGGTCTGACCAAGCATACTCGAAATAAGTTGACCAAGCAAGAACGTGCAAATATCGCCAAAGGTCTGACCAATGAGCAAAATTCGTCATGGGTTGAAATGGCCCTCAGGTCTGACCAAAGAGGTCAAGTCAAATGCACGTGTTCTTGGTTGGGTAGCATAGACTTAAAATTTACATATAGGGTATACACATAAATGTGATAAAATCGTGTACAAAGAAGCATGCAAAACAACTTTGTAGCACTTTATTTTAAAAACTTTTAGTAATGACACTGTAGTGATCATCATGGTTCACGGTAGCTCCAATCGAACTCGCAAGGAGGCGGAGGACCAGGTCAGCGCGAAGCTATGACCGGAAATCCTTTAGGTGTGACTGTGCGCACCGCCTGAAACCCTCCTTATAGTTTGTTCTAGTGGGTGAGCCGTACTTCCCAAGTGTCCATAGCGTCCAGTTTTTAATTTCATGAAAACTTGTTTCAATAATTTAGGTCACTTAATTTTACAAAAACAATTTTCAACGAATCAAATAGCAGGTCACAATGAGCATGGTATTTAGGCGTGTATATTAAGACCATATTAATGTCAACCTTTTATAGGTATTAGTCCTCTTTTATTTTAGTTTCAGGCGTGTAAACATATAGGCTAAAAACAAAAATCACAAAATAACATAATACTAAAAACATGACAATAATATTAACAAGTAAACTTTTAAATCCGAGAACTCTAGCAAGTCTTCTTCAAAAAGAGAACCATAAGACCCTCACTAGGTTTTCATTAAGCTCCTAGATCGCCACATGCATCACAAAAAATGATTGCATAGGTCTTATAGCCGAAATACACACATAAAATAATCATGGCAAACTTATTAACTTTTAATTTTTTTTGCTATTTTATGTATCTAATTAACCGTTAATTAATTCGTTTGTGCCTTGTTATTTTTTATTAATTAATGACAAGTATTGCATTATAGTTGTCAAAACAAAAATAAAACTAATAACTAAGTTAGATTTCATGCAGCCTTTTTGCGTGTTTATTAAATCATGTAACCCATAATCGATAAACGAGATGGCTCGTGATGCCACTGTTGGGATTTAATTAATCAAGTTAACCATTAACTACGAGTACGCAGCGGATAATGGATCTAGTTTACAATTATAGTTAACACGTATAATAAATAAACAAAGAATAAAAGGGAACGAGAAAACTAACCCTCGTAGACACCAGCAAATGAAACAAGTGATTAAAACAATCACCTCTACGAGTGCTCACACAAATACCTTACGATGCTAATCGCTTACTTCACGTTATATCACCACGAAACAACAAGTGTTTGATATAATAATATATATATCACAATCGAACTAATATAATATTAGTCAAATAATAATAACAAAGAAATATAGAAAGTAGCTTAGGATATAAATGTTTTTCTTTTGCTGTTGTGTCGTGTGTGAACAAGAGGAAAAGACAAAACAATATTAGCCTAATGATTGTGAATAATATCCTGTGAGAAAGAGAGATCTGATCAAAGGTGTTCGGTTTTAGGTTTGTTTCGTGTGTTAGATAATGAGGCCAAAAGGGTGTTTATATAGCACTCCAACTTGTCCAACAAGTCATTGTTTTTACCTCCTTTAGTTACACAAAATCGACACTCTCCTCCCCTCCTAGAACCTTCCCATAACTGGCCACATTGGAAAGAGGTCCGGGAGTTTCGTTTTTCTACATCCAAGTCCCTCTCTTTTATATTTAACGTATATTTAAATTAGTTAAATTATTATGTGAAACATATTAAACACTTAATAAATATAACAAGTATATATATTAATTATTTAATAAACGTACTCTTCGTGCATTAACGTGTGTGCCCCCAATAGGCTCACACATTTCTAGTCGTATAACGGCTAATCTAACTACTATAACCCAACATTCGCGGTGGTCAAGGGTCCACTTATTTATATTGTCTCATAGTAAAACTCAATATGATCTATCATGTTGAAATCAACTTGACAGAATCTCCATCCCACATACACATGTGTTATTTGTTGTTTATATTGGCAGTTATTGTAAACAGCGGTATGAATAATATAGGAGTCTCTGTGTTTGATCGATTAGACCAAGAGTAGTGGGGCGTTGAAGTGGGCTTAGTTGTCCCTTCAACGCCCGTTGGCCCACCCCCATGGGGCGTTGAAGCCCGTTGAATGCTATAAAATCCAACGAGCGTTGATGCATCAACGGGCGTTGAAATTTCTTTTAAACAAAAAAACAGCCGTTGAAGTTAAGTTAACGTTAACATTTGCATTAAATAAACATTTAATTCCTTTTTATTTCTAGTTAAAGTTAACGTTAACTCTCTTTTTTTCCCTATAAATTTACCAAGTTAACATTTTTCTTTTACAACTACTTTCACTTCTACACTAAAAAAAAAGAATCCCAATCAATATAACATTCCCGCCTATGGCTCAAACCGAAGCACACAATTTGTTGCTTCACGAAGAGGAGCACCCAAGCAACAAACCGATCAAGAACTAAATAACAACCAAGTTTTCAGCTACATGTCACAATTACCATACCCAAATCAAAACCCGAATATGATGCACCCAAATTTTATGCCATTTGAAAATTTGCAAGATGATGTTCTTTCACCAACACAACCTTCACCAACACAAGCTTCACCACAAGAAGTGTGCGGGTCGTCAAAACGATCTCACAAGAAAAAACCTCGGGGTGGTGGCCGAGGCCGAGGTGGTGGCCGAGGACGAGGTGATGAAGGTGGCGTTGAAGAAATTGTTAAAAAAGTAACACAAAAAAAATGGTTGCCCGATGAACTTGCGGCGTTAACGGCTTCTTACATCGCGATATCCGAAGATCCCAATGTGGCGAATTTTCAACAAGGTGGGACTTTTTGGTTACGGGTTCATCAACAATTTGTCACGAGACGTGGATGTGATGAAAGAACAAGAGATTGTTTAACGTCAAAATGGAGGGACGTTAACCAAAAGTGTTCGTTGTACAACGGGATTTATGGTCGCGTTAAACGAAACCGTCCGAGCGGAGGTGATGATGTTAAAGTGCAACAAGAGGCTATGCTTGAGTTCCAAGAGATCGGTTGGCGATGGCCATCAAAGGCGTGCCAAAAGGTCCAAAACATCTTCGTCAACCTTCGAAGATAGTCAAAGTTCGGACGCACATGTCAACTTTGATTTAAACAAAGAAGATGATGTTGATGTTTTTGAAGACATGCCCCGACCTATGGGTAGGAATAAGTCTAGAGACAAACGACCAATGAGTAGTATGGGAGAAGAATTCAAGGGTTTGACAACCAAAATGGATGATATTCTCGAATTAAGCCGTCAACGTTTAGAGAAAAAAACCGAACAAGAGGCGGCAAAGATTGAAGCCCGAAACAAAATGATAAAGTTGGAGGAAGAGCGTCAACTAACCGAAGATATTGAATATTGGCAAAAACCGATACCAAACGAACCCGGTTTGGTACGAGACTTGATGTTGCTCAAAGTAGCAAAAATTAAAGAAAAATATGGAATAACCGATACCTAGTTTTTTAAGTTTTTTATTTTAATTGTTGTTTTATTTAAGTTTGTAATCGTTGTTTTATTTTAATGTATGATTTTTTTTTTAATTGTTAACGTTAGTTATTTACCTTTTTGTTAACGTTTAATGTTAACGCTTTAATTGTTAACGTTTAAAAAAAAAAAAAAAAAAAAAAAAAAAAAAAAAAAAAAATTCCCAAACACTAGAACAAAAAGTGGAATTGGTTACACCAAATATGTGTGACGATATACATATAGTCACACATGGTTTTTTTCGTGTGTGTGACTAAAGGTCGTGTGACCATAGGGTACCTACGGTCACATGTTTTGGTTCTTTTTAGTCTCACTTACAAAAGAGTAACCAAAACGTTAAAATGTGTGACTAAATAGGTACAATTTTAGTTGGATTAATCAGCTTTGTGTGACCAAAAACTCTTATATTCACACGAAGCATTTTCTTTTTGTATATTTAGTCACATACAATTAACCATAAAGTGGCCAAAAGTGTGAATAAGTGTGACCATATGGTGTTGAAAGTGAAGAAATGTATGTTTTGTGTGACTATAGATCATCCAATTGCCACATAAATTTGGTTTTTGTGTGGCCTTTTGTACCATTTAGTCACACAAATCATGTTTCTTTTGGGTATTTAGTCACATACAATTAATCATAAAGTGGCCAAAAATGTGAATAAGTGTGACCATATGTTCTTTAAAGTTAAGAAATGTGTGGTTTGTGTGACTATTGATCATCCAATGGCCACATGAATTGTATGTTTGTGTGGCCTTTTGTTACATTTAGTCACACAAAGCATTTTTGTTTTGGGTATTTAGTCACATACAATAAATCATAAAGTGGCCAAAAGTGTGAATAAGTGTGACCATATGGTGTTTAAAGTGAAGAAATGTGTGTTTTGTGTGACTATTGATCATCCAATGGCCACATGAATTTTATTTTTGTGTGGCCTTTTGTACCATTTAGTCACACAAAGCGTTTTTCTTTTGGGTATTTAGTCACATACAATAAATCATAAAGTGGCCAAAAGTGTGAATAAGTGTGACCATATGGTGTTTAAAGTGAAGAAATGTGTGTTTTGTGTGACTATTGATCATCCAATGGCCACATGAATTTTATTTTTGTGTGGCCTTTTGTTACATTTAGTCACACAAAACGTTTTTCTTTTGGGTATTTAGTCACATACAATAAATTATAAAGTGGCCAAAAGTGTGAATAAGTGTGACCATATGGTGTTTAAAATGAAGAAATTTGTGGTTTGTGTGACTATTGATCATCCAATGGCCACATGAATGTTATTTTTGTGTGGCCTTTTGTTACATTTAGTCACACAAAGCATTTTTCTTTTGGGTATTTAGTCACATACAATAAATCATAAAGTGGCCAAAAGTGTGAATAAGTGTGACCATATGGTGTTTAAAGTGAAGAAATGTGTGTTTTGTGTGTACTATTGATCATCCAATGGCCACATGAATTTTATTTTTGTGTGGCCTTTTGTTACATTTAGTCACACAAAACGTTTTTCTTTTGGGTATTTAGTCACATACAATAAATTATAAAGTGGCCAAAAGTGTGAATAAGTGTGACCATATGGTGTTTAAAATGAAGAAATTTGTGGTTTGTGTGACTATTGATCATCCAATGGCCACATGAATGTTATTTTTGTGTGGCCTTTTGTTACATTTAGTCACACAAAGCATTTTTCTTTTGGGTATTTAGTCACATACAATAAATCATAAAGTGGCCAAAAGTGTGAATAAGTGTGACCATATGGTGTTTAAAGTGAAGAAATGTGTGTTTTGTGTGACTATTGATCATCCAATGGCCACATGAATTTTATTTTTTGTGTGGCCTTTTGTAACATTTAGTCACACAAAGCGTTTTTCTTTTGGGTATTTAGTCACATACAATAAATCATAAAGTGGCCAAAAGTGTGAATAAGTGTGACCATATGGTGTTTAAAGTGAAGAAATGTGTGTTTTGTGTGACTATTGATCATCCAATGGCCACATTAATTTTATTTTTGTGTGGCCTTTTGTTACATTTAGTCACACAAAGCGTTTTTCTTTTGGGTATTTAGTCACATACAATAAATCATAAAGTGGCCAAAAGTGTGAATAAGTGTGACCATATGGTGTTTAAAGTGAAGAAATTTGTGTTTTGTGTGACTATTGATCATCCAATGGCCACATGAATTTTTTTTTGTGTGGCCTTTTGTTACATTTAGTCACACAAAGCGTTTTTCTTTTGGGTATTTAGTCACATACAATAAATCATAAAGTGGCCAAAAGTGTGAATAAGTGTGACCATATGGTGTTTAAAGTGAAGAAATTTGTGGTTTGTGTGACTATTGATCATCCAATGGCCACATGAATTGTATGTTTGTGTGGCCTTTTGTACCATTTAGTCACATATATCATGTTTCTTTTGGGTATTTAGTCACATACAATTAAGCATAAAGTGGCCAAAAGTGTGATAAGTGTGACCATATGGTGTTTAAAGTGAAGAAATTTGTGGTTTGTGTGACTATTGATCATCCAATGGCCACATGAATTGTATGTTTGTGTGGCCTTTTATACCATTTAGTCACACATATCATGTTTCTTTTGGGTATTTAGTCACATACAATTAAGCATAAAGTGGCCAAAAGTGTGAATAAGTGTGACCATATGCTGTTTAAAGTGAAGAAATTTGTGGTTTGTGTGACTATTGATCATCCAATGGCCACATGAATTGTATGTTTGTGTGGCCTTTTGTACCATTTAGTCACACAAATCATGTTTCTTTTGGGTATTTAGTCACATACAATTAATCATAAAGTGGCCAAAAGTGTTAATAAGTGTGACCATATGCCGTTTAAATTGAAGAAATTTGTATTTTGTGTGACTATTGATCATCAAATGGCCACATGAATTGTATGCGTGTGTGGCCTTTTGTAACATTTAGTCACACAACGAATTAATTAAACAGTGACCAACAGTGTTAATAATAGTGACTATATGCATCTTTTAGTCACATTTAAGAAATCAATATATATATATACATAAAATTCAAATAAATTCAAATACAATAAAATTGGCGTAAAATTGGAATGTATATAAAATTGTAATGCCGTAATACCAACAGTGTTTTGATATATCAAAACAAATTCAAATACAATAAAATTGGAATGTATATAAAATTGTAATGCCGTAAATAATAAAATTCTCAATAATTTAACGACTTCTGAGTCTTGATCTTCTGAGCAGCTTCACTTTTCATGGATTCAATAGAGACGTAGTTGCGCTTCCCTGTTAATTTAGGTGGAACTTTGTTATGCTCACTAATCATTTGTATGGTACTTGGTGGTGTTGCCTGTAGGAAACAAAAAGCCGGGTGTATCAAATACTGAATTAAATATGAGAAATTATATATATATGTAGCTTGATAAAACACATGCATGTATGTACCTGATCTTCCAAAATCACTTGCTCCTTTGGCCATGCATAAAAACCACCTACTGCCTCCATAACTGTTTTGAAACCGTTACCTCCTACATCCGGTATGCAAGCTGCATCCTGTAAGGATTTATCAATAGACACTTTGTAGCAATCCTTGGGGAGTGGTTTGTTATGAAGCATTTGTTTTCCATCACTCTTGTATACGCGGCCCAAAGCAATAATAGTTGTTTTCTTTGAGTGCCACAGTTTGCACTTAATTACCTAAAAAAATGATTTGTTGCATGTATGTATCAGAAATTAGTTAAACAAAATAATATATGAACATGTTTAAATACATACTTGTGGTAGTACTAGTAATGAAGACTCATCTTCTTGTGATTGGGAAGCTTGACGTGCATCCTTTCGTTTTCCTCTAGTCGTTTTCTTAGATGCGACAGATTTAACAGTTACCTATACATATAAAACACAGTAAATAAGACATGCATGTAGATTTCAAAAATCACATGTGGAAGTTTTTATACTTACACTTGTTTCCTTTTCCTTTTCCAAAGTTGATAGTCCGTTAGACTTCTGAATGCTCGCAACTTTCTCACATCCAGAAACACGTGTTCCGGCATCTGCATCAGCACTGCTGTTTATATGATTAATGTTCACCGGAGACACCTGCAATATAATGTGTTTAAGAAGACTGCAGCAGTTTTTAAAAGGGTCAATAAAAGATGGAATGTTACTTCTGGTTGTGTCAATGGACTTGGCGTCAATGGAGTTGTTGCCAATGGAGTTGTTGCCAATGGAGTTGACGTCAATGGAGTTGATGCCAATGGAGTTGACGTTGAGTTCGACTGCCCCTTTTGTGCAGCCAATTGCTTCATCAAATCCTGGATTACCGCATCTTTTTCTGAAAGTTGGCGTCTCTCATTCTCAAGTTCACTTTGAAGTAACACCACTCTTCATCAGATGGTTGTTTGTTTCGAGGCAGATCAAAATACCTCCTGTAGGTTACTCCACCTCCCACTCCTCTCGCATATCCTCCCTTTTCCTTACCTAATACAACTGTCATGGCATCACTTCCATGATCAACCTTCAAGGTTCCTTGTTTGATCTTGTCCTCCGTTTCTTTCTGCACACACAATATGGGAAATAGGTTATTATATGTTGATCCCACTTTAATATAAGCAAGAAGACTTTTTAGCCCCACTATGAACATTATAATAAAATATGCAGTAAAACTTACAATTTTTTCTCCCACGGCTCTAGTATCATCATCGTAAAAATCTCCGTCTTTGTTCTTCCTTCCTGTCAACCACAGCGTGGTACGCGATGGTTCTTCATCTGGTTTAATTTCTTTACGATCGATCTTATAAACATCAAATTCATACACACGTAAGATAAACCAATATAAACGCAAGTATGATGCTATTAAGTGCAAATGTTTCAAGTTACCATTTGATCTCTCACATGGGCGTATCCACCTCGTCCCATTCTATGCTGATAAAGAGACTTGGAACGCGCCACTTTTGTTGCAACTAATTTCACCTTGCAACACAAAATCATAAGGCGTTTAGATGTAGTAATGCTGATATACTATAGAACTAATATATATGGAAACAGCAAATGCTTGAACTTGAATAAAAATTTACTAATTAACACCTTGTATTCATCGCTTTGTGTATAATTTACAAAATTGACCCAATCATCGGCTTTTACAATTGCATCATAGTTAGTCGGGACTTCATTTAGCTTAGAAGGTGTTTCTAGGTTGGGCAATATGTAGTTTTGTGTCAATTTCCTTCTGAAATTGCGTAGAAGTTGACCAAGACGATTCATTAACATCCTTCTGGCTGTCAAGTCAACATCAAAAAATCGCTGCAAAGATTAACACAATGTTCCTAATTAGTTGCACATAATGTAAATGCTACGTATATATTTCATGCTATATTACTGGGTTAAAAAATAGTATAGGTTTACCGTGATTTCGTCCCACATTTTGTCTCTTGCTTCTGAATCAACCTTCTTCCAGGATAGAATCCTGACACCTACATGCTCACGAACCAAGTCTCCCAAAAAACTAGAAAACAATGCTCGGTGTTTTCCTGATATCCTATTCATAGCATCGAAGGTTACACTGAGCTTCTCTCCACCTGCTTTTCCATATTCCCTTCGAAACTTTGCTAACCTGGTTATGCCCCTCTTTTTGACATAACCATTTGATTGGTTGTTATCACCTTCACCATCATCAGAAAACTGCTCCGATTCATATCCCAAAGTGTGGTCAGGATTTTCATTATCAGAAAAATCAATATTATCATGATCAATCTCTTGGATTTCCATGATTCGTCTGAAGCAATGTGTAAAAGAAAAATAGTAAACTAAATTGGTGAATAATGGTTTAAAAAGTTATTGTTTTAATGTTTTGAATGAAGGCTGATTTTTTGGAGAAAAAATAGGGCATATGATGGGGCAGTTTTTCATTTAAGGAAATCATAATCTCCAGAGTTAATTTTAAATTTTTGTTTTTGAGAATTTAAACATTTCACAAAAAAATTTGGCTCCAAAATTTTTAATTAAGAATTTTAACATTTCATTAAATTTTTGGCTCCAAAACACCCATATAACTTTTCATGACAGAAATTGTGCTTACACACAGTCCCAAACACCCATATAACTTCAAACCCGCTGTCCCAAACACACATATAACTGCATAAACACAAAAATCACCACATGGCGCATACAAATGAACAAACACAAGCTAATAGCAACAATCAATGAGCCTAAACAACTTTGAACAAGAATCAAACAATATGAGTAGTGATCACTTAGCTTAATCAGCTGTGATGCTATGGGGGCAAGAAAAAGGTCAAAATAAGTTTAGTAAATAAGCTATACAGTCCACAACAAGCTTGGATCAAACAAGACAGCCAAAGACGCTTTCTAAAATACCAAATTACAAACTATGAGCTCAAGGTATGATCAAAATATGGGCTTATGAATCTAGGGTGAAAAAACCACTTGTTATAGGTTGCACACCAAACTTCTGGCAAATGAAAATTCATCAAATATCAGCTGTTTGGACAAGTTATGGGTTGCACAAGACATTCAAATGCCCCAACAGGCCACTTTGAGATTGATTCTAAGCAAGCACAGACAAAAACAGAGCAACACATACCAATTGAACACCTCAATTCACTTTCTTTACTATAACCAAATTCATATAATGAATTTCGTAGCTAACTACCGTAGTTGCATAGGAATATATACAAGACAAGAATTAAAAACACAACATAGACAAGAACCTTAACCATAATTTTCATTAATTATAATAATTCCATACATTGTTGATTAAACGATACTACATTGTTCATCACTACTGCAGTCTCCCCACTAAAATCGATGAGGTCGTCAATCACACGCCTTGCAAGTTGGTTGGGACCGTTTGGTGCTGCCATTGATAAAGATATTTGGTGTTATAGGATAATGATCGGATTTTTGATAAAACTTGTTGAAGAAGAGTGATATGGAAGGAGAATGGGGAAGAGTGATTTATATAGGGGACGTTTGTGGTGGAGATTAGTGGTGTGAACAGGGACGTTTGGTTTTCAGACGGCGGTTATTTGATTGAGGAGAGACGTTAGTTACTAGTTAGAGTATAAAGATGATGATGAAACACTATGGAAACCGTGTGTAAAAGTATAAGAAATGGCAAACTAAGTCCTCCTTCTTTCAAAGTATATATCACTATAGATTAGGGTTCTTGATCGGTTCGGTTATCAGGTTGGTCGATTAGTTCGGTTTTATTAAATGTGTTTTCTTTTTAATTCGGGTCGTTAAACACATTAACGTGTAAAGACATTTGAAAACGGACGTAAACGGGCAAAAACGGACAAAAACGGAATAAACGGGAAGAAAACGTGTAAGCAAGTAAGAAAAGGTATGAAACGTTAGATAATGTACGATAATGTATAAAACAGACAAAACGGTATAAAAAATGAGGAAAACGTATAAAACATGTAGAAACGGTCTAAAACATGATTAAACGGGCGAGAACGTGTAAACACGGACTAAAACGTATAAAAACCGACTAAGAATTATAAGACGTAGGAAAACTGAAGAAAAAGTATGAAAAACATGAAAATGAAAAAAACCTACGAAAACGGATAAAAACGTGTAGAGACGGAGTAATCCATGACAAAACGGGGGATAACGTGTAAACATGGACGAAAACGTGTACACACGGACGCAAACGTATCATATAACCTAAAGATACCTTAACGACAGTATGACACAATCTTCATCATAGTACATATGACTTTACTGATTTTATGGCCTCCTCAAATGTCAAAATTAACGTGCCCACCTTTAATAACTTTAACACACTTCATATAACCTTCACAATATAACTACACACATACCAAGTCTATGCAACCCATGGATGACCAGCGATAATGGCTAATTCACATGGTGGGTCATGGTAGTAGGTTATAACTGGTCACATTCATTAATGGGTATTTGACATCATATGGGCATTGGGTTATAGTTGTTTAGGGTGTCATTTCAATGAATAGTACGTATGTATAATATTATGTTATCAAAAACCCGACCAAATGGTCAAGATGCTCTCTCCCTGAGATATTCCCGGGTCATTTTAACTGAGCTAATGTAAAATATTGATCATGTTCGTTAAGTTAATAAATAAACGAACATAAACAAACTTTTACCAAACAAATCATGAAATGTTCAATGAACGTTCTGTTGATACAAAAGTTGGGCGTTCCTTAATTCCGTACCAATCAGATCTTAATGCTTGAGACCTGCGCACTTAGAAAACAAAAAGACACCGTTAGGCTTATCGTGGGATTCTCTCCCACGATTATCCTCCGGCGTGATAGTAAGTAATCGGTTTTTAGGGTTTAGTTGAAGAGTTAGGGTTTTGTAAGTCGTACCTTTAATGAGAGTCGAGAGACTCTTTATATACACACGAAACCCTAGTTGGTTTCGTGCTCCTCACTCCTCAGCATATCCCGCATAGGTCGGTTTTGATACGTATCCCATAAATAAGAGATATCCTATCAAGACCATAAGTAATTCCGGGTTTGGGCCAACGTAAGCCCAAACCGTTATCGTAATAGCCCATTCGTGCTGGGTTTGAGCCCATTCATGATGGACTGGAGTCCATTCGTGTTGGACTTGAGTATGGGTCGGGTTCGTGGACCGAATGCAGACTATACGTCATCACGTTCAGTTCGTTTACAGTCCTAGCTACTCACAGGATTCTAATAGGCCGGGAAATAGTAATTTGTAATTTAAAGCCTAGAAATGCAAAATAACTTTTCTTAAGTCCTAAATGACTAAAAATAATTTTAGGAAAAATAATTTTATTTTTTTTACTTTTATTTTATTTTTTAATAACTAAAAACTAATTTTAAGTAATTAAATGATAAAAAATAGTAAACTGATTAAGAATACACAAGAAAAATGTGCAATAACTACTTAAAGTATTTAAGTTTGAAGCAAAAATAAAAGTGACAAACCAACTTATTTAAATAAGCTGTAATAAGCTTAAAAGGAGAAATAAGCTAACAGCCTAAAAAGTTTGTTTATATACAAAACAACGTAAGATATTTAATGAAGAAGTCCCAAGGGCAAGTGGTAAGGGTGTGGTGTGTTGAGACGTTCAAAAGGTTGAGGCTGGTGAGGTCTCAAGTTCGAGCCTATGGTTCCCCTTGATTTCCCAGCTTCCTTTTTATGTTTTTTATGAAAAACTTTTTGATAAGATATTTTTAAACTTTCCCTCCAATATGTTCTTCAAATATATTTGTCAATTCCCTCCAATATGACTTAAGAGCTTTTTGGAGCTTTTTGGAGCTTTTTTGGGCAATGCACGTTGTCGGTAGTAGATTACTAGTGTATAACGGTATTATGAACTGTCCAGCATGTAAACGTAACTTTATTATTTATTTAGACAATTTTCTATTGAAATATGCATATGTCCTTTTACGTCATTTTACATATATATAAATACAGCTACAACTATGTTACCAAACGTTTTTATTTAAAAGACAGCTACTGCTCACGGCTACTGCTCACAGTTACTGCTCACAGCCACTGCTCACAGCTACAGCTCACTGCTACTGCTACTTTTACCAAACACAGCCTTAGTAATTAAGTTAACGAACATGAACAATATTTTTATGTTTGCGAACGTCCGATTTTCATTTAAATAATATAAATTTTTTTTTATTTATTATTTAAAAAAAAAAAAAAAAATTAAAGAAATTTCATTTACTACCACTTTGAACCAAAAAAATTATGCGTGCATCTCCCATTTATATCTCACGTAAACTTTAATTCCGGCCATTTGGTTTCACAACAAATTAAAACACCACCTAACACACACAGGCAACCAAAACGTCATCTCCAACTTGTCTGCACTACTACAACAGGTTAGGGTTTCATCTTTTTGATCAACATCAAAGTAATCTTTTTTATTTCCTTTTTTTATGAACTTGTTTGAAGTGATGTATGCCGAACTTGTTCATAATGTGTCGATCGCTTTACCTTATATATGTATTGCTCTGATTAACTAATGTGTTCATGTTACTGTAGTTTAAACTCATTTGTGTGAAATGGTTATAAACATTATTTTAATTAGTCATAAGAAGTTGCATGTAGGTTTCCCTCTCAAACACAGTTGATAGCCTAGAAATTAGAATCTACGAATATGATACTTGCAATGTCAAGTCTAGTAACTTTGTTGATTAGTAATGAGATACCTTATTAGGGATTGTTGATTATTTAGGGGAAAATGTTATATATTGAATGGATTGAAGTTGTGGTATAAAATTGGTTTCGGTCGGGTTCAGTTTGTATTAGCCTGTAGGAATGAGTTGGTTTCGGTCGGGTTCGGTTTGTATATATAGAATTACTTTAAAGGGAGAATGTTAAAGTATTTGTGTGTTGATCCATTTGGGTTCCATTAGCAAATTTTCATTAGCAAGTAAGGATGCAAATTTATAGGTTGCCAATTAACAAAAAAATTAGACCCCCCCATACTTTTTCGTTTATGATACATAAAGATTTTATGTGTGTTTGAATTTTATAGTATAAACAATGTATTACCTTAACATGTGCCCTGTTTTTGTGTAGAAATATGGCCGTTGAATTTGTGATAAGTTTAAACCAAAGCACGTTTCCGGAGTCTCAGGTAATCTCACACATACGCCTTAATTACATTTGATACCATAAATGTTTGTATAATGAATGTCAAATAAATTATTGAAATGCTTTCAGGAACTACCACATGTCTACGCCGAATCATGTTACCATGGAAGGCGGGAGATTTACATCACAAGCGCTCAGCGGGTTCGTTTCAGAGTACAAATAGAGACTGAAACTAACCGCCCCATTGTGCTGACAGGAGAGAGATGGAGAACGTTTGCTTTGGAAAACCTGAGTCGGGCTGTTAGGATGTTGCATTTCGTTGAGGAAGGTGATGACTGCTTCTTTGTTACCGGATACACTCAAGACGGAGCTGAATTTGGTGGCTACCACATGAATGCCGGTCGGGTTTCAAGGTTCCAGTCTCGTGTTTTTTCCTTCTATGATCAGATCCAGGTATTATAGCTTCATAATTTACTAATCTTATGTCAAACATGTGATTTCATAAGTCAATGAATATTAAATTTTAATGTACTTATAAGGTTACTCTTAAAATTTATTTGCAGACACTGCCAGCTGCATTCCTTGGTGGCTTAGGTAATGCACAGCAGATTAGAATCAAAGTAGACGGGGAAAACTTTGATGTTGGTTTGAATGCTGTTGAAGCGGGAGGAGCCAACGGGCAGCTGCTGTATGAGTTGGACCCCGATGATTGGAACAAGCTTGAAGAATCTATTGGTTTAAAAGCTGGAATGATTATCATCTTCACAAGGAAGCGCGCAACAAAGTTTTTGCTTACCGGCTTCAGTCGTGAAGGTAGTCTAACTAAAGACGCGCATTTCCTTGGTGCCACCAGCTTGCTACCTGATCAGCCCGGTTTGTTATTGACCGAAAAAGGTAAAAATTTACGAAATACTTTCATACTACACGTTATATCTGTCAGTGATTTATTTATATTATAATTAAAATTCTTTATAGATGACAATCGCTTGAAGCATATTTGCCAATGGCCTTCACATCAAGACCACTTTGGTGAAGGTCATGCATTCTATAAGAGATTGTCAACAATTCGAGTGAATCAAGAACTTGTACGTATCTCAGCATTCATAGATATTCTTTACTTTTGTTTAATTAGTTGGAACAAACTAAAAACTTACTAGTAATTTGAACTGCAGGATATCCCGGCAGATTTCCTGTTGCAGCATCCTATCCACCCATACCGGAAGGTCCTCATGAGACATCGTGGTGTCGAATGTTTCATGAGTATGACGATGAAGCCCCACAAAGCCGATCCTGAGATGGCCGGTGGTGTGACTGTCTATGGGATGTGGAGGAAGTTTGCCGCTGATTGCTCTTTCGCAACAAACAAGCTCATCAGGTTCAAGTTCATGTATTTCAACGTTGATGTCAGTGGTGGTGATCATTTGCAAGACTCTGTGTATCCCGTGTTTCATCTGTGCTAACTTCATTGGATGTGTCCAGCTTCGAACAATTTCTGCTTCATTTGAACTCAAACAATATTTATTATATTTTTTGTTAGTAAATACCCCCTTAAGTATATAATTTTTTGGCAGTGATGTGTGTTGTCAACATGCATTCATTGGGGGTATTTTACTTATGATATATTACTAAATTTGAACAATATTAGTACTGTAATTATACGTTAGTTAAGTTGAACAATTAGTGTTAATTAGTTACTTTCAACAATTATGGAATCTAATGTAACTCTACTTTTATGAATATGCATGTAATGTAATTTAGTATGTCTTATGCAATCTTGTTAAACTGACATAATTGACATGTTATCTGAAAACAAAATGCTCAATCTTAAACCAATTAACTATCCACAAATTTTTTGATTAGTATTGGGATGGGGTTGATGACATTTTTTGGAGGAATAAAATTAAATTAGGCACATTACCAAACTGCTTCTTAAGTCATATTGGAGAGAATTGACAAATATATTTGAAGAACATATTGGAGGGAAATTTTAAAAAAGCTCAGTTTTGTGAAATTTTTTATAAATTTTGTAAAAATTTACATGTATTCCCCCAAAGTTTTCATCAATCCCATTCTAAACTAATCAACAAAATTTCAAAACTCCTCCTATCACAGCCAAGAATACCTCTCATATCACCACAAATCCCGTCACCACCATAACTCTCCAGTCATAGAGCCACCACACCCGTCACCACTGGTAAGTATTCTTATGTTTGTTTTGTATTAATCGTTCTAACAAAATATATACGTACCCCTACAGTTATAACCATATTAGGTATTTCAACATTTGTTTTGATACCTAATAACCTCTTGTAAATTATGTCACTTTCTTGGTAAATGTAGATAGTTAATTGGTTTTACAATATAAGTAACCCTGTAAACCCTTGTACTACATGAACATGGAACAAGAATTTAGCTTCTTAATTGGTTATCCCTCCTTGACCCAAACACCCCTTTAGGAACTGTTTCATTAGACTTCATTGAATTATTAGCATAATTCAATACCACATTCCTGTTGGTATTTTAGTGTAATGTAAATGGTGTTTAATATGCAAATACGTATCGACACTTAGTTGCAAATGAGGGTCGATACTTAGTTGCATATTAATGGGACTAACGAGGGTTCAAGGGGAATTGGTACTACTAGTTATAGCAGTTAGTACGGTTAGTTATGCTAAGATACTGCTAGTTGGCTAAGGTACTGTTAGCGTTGTTGGTTTAAGAGCCTACTGTTTACGAAACTAACCTGCTGTTAGTTAGTTTATTAGCCTGTTGCTACGAAACTAACCTGCTGCTAGTTAGTTTATTAGCCTGCTGCTAAGGTTATTAGTCTGCTGCTAATGTTCATTACTTGGACTGTCTTTTTATTTTTTATGCTCATCAATTGGAGTTTCATTTTGTCTTCTATACTCATCAATAACTTGGGCTGTCTTTTAAACTTGCCTGCAGGGACCACATTCATAAACATGGACAAGACTTGGATGGTAAATAAAAGGACCACCAAATCTTATATTGATGGAGTACAGGCGTTTATTAATTATGCAGTAGACAACTTGCGTAAGATGGGGAACATCGACCCACAAGTTAATAAACTTCATCTTAAAATGCCATGTCCGTGTACAAACTGTTGTAACCACATAAACCAAACAGTGGAGGCAGTGCAGTGGCATTTATTCACGAAAGGGATTGATCTAACCTACATAAAGTGGACCAAACATGGAGAGAAGGATGAGCCATCAAAAAGTTCCCCAAAAACTGTTGACGCTACAACAGAATTTGTTGACGACACGGATTTTGCTTCATATATTCCAACAGATGGCCCAGCAACGGTAGATATGGTTAACGCTACAAAAGATAATTTTGAATCAGAGGATGACCTTGTCAAGTTTCAAGAACTATTATTAGATGCAGAGAAGCCTCTTTACGAAGGATGTCCCGACTTCACAAAGATGTCCGCAATAGTTAAACTACTCAACTTAAAGGGTAAGTACGGATGTTCTGATAAGTTCTTTACTGAATTACTAGGATTATTAAAAAAGATGCTACCTGCTGGTAACGAAATGGTGGAAAAAAACATATCAAGCCAAAAAAGTTGTGAAGTTGATGGGTTCAGGATACAAAAAGATACATGTATGTATCAACAACTGCCTTCTTTACTGGAAAGATGACAAGGATTTGACTGTGTGTCGAACTTGTGGGACATCAAGATGGAAGGTGGATAAGAAGACACATAAAGTGTACGAAAACATTCCAGCAAAGGTAATGTGGTACTTTCCAATTATACCAAGACTGCAACGACTATTTAAGATAGAAAGAATTTCAGAAGATTTAAGATGGCACGCCACACGGAGGATAACCGACGGTGTGTTACGTCACCCCGCAGATTCACAGGCATGGCGTACCATAGATGAAAAATTCCCGGAAATTGCTGAAGATCCAAGAAATATACGGCTGGGAATATCGGCTGATGGGGTTGACGTACACACGGGAAATAGGCATCACAGTGTATGGCCAGTTTTAACTGTCATATAAACCTTCCTCCATGGTTGTGTATGAAAAGAAAGTTTATCAATCTTTCGGTATTAATATCGGGATACCCGGGAAATGATATCGATGTGTTTTTAGAACCGTTGGTAGATGATCTGCATACCTTATTCGAAAAAGGGGTTCATACATATGATGCATCCACAAAAGATTACTTTAAGCTACGTGCCGTTGTGTTATGGACAATAAATGATTACCCTGCACTTGGTACACTATGTGGATGCCCGTACAGTGGATTCAAAGGTTGTGTGGTTTGCGGGAAAGATACAAACTGTGTTAGACTTTCTGCCTCGTCCAAGCAAAGTTATGTTGGACACAGACGATATCTACCATATGACCATCCGTTCAGAAGGCAAAGGAAGGCATTTAATGGACAACCAGATTTTCTCCCGGCTCCAACTCCAATGACCGGGGAACAAATATACAACGAGGTACAACATATTGAAAATAAATGGGGAAAAGGAAAACGAACAAACAATAATGCATCAGAAAACCAAGAACATACGGGAGGCAGAGGTGGGAAGATTAAAAAGCAGAAAAGAAACACAACAGACGAAGAGGGTTGTTTAAGCCAAGTAAACGGACAAAACGGTGCGTATTGGAAGAAATTCAACATTTGGTACCGAAAACTTAGGTATTGGAGGCATAATTCTGTTCCACATTGTATTGATTTTATGCATGTGGAAAAGAATGTTGCTGAGAGCCTCGTCGGAACTTTGCTACATGTTCCAGGAAAGACGAAAGATGGACTGAATGCTCGATTGGATCTGGCTGAGTTGGGGGTAAAACAAGAGTTGTTTGCTAGGCAAGAACAAGACGGTACAACACTACCTCCATCAGGTTACACATTAAGTAATGCTGAAAAAGACATTTTTTGTGATACGTTGCACAACATCAGGGTACCTCAAGGCTATTGTTCAAATTTCTCTAGTTTGGTCAGCCTAAAGGATAGGAAGCTCATTGGCCTAAAATCGCATGACTATCACATGTTAATGCAAGAGTTTCTGCCCGTTGCAATACGTTCAATCATGCACCCACCCACACGATATGCTATTATCAGGTTTTGCTTTTTCTTTAAATCGATATGCAGCAAAGAAATAATATCGCAACAACTAGATAATATGCAAGCAGAACTGGTAGTGACACTCTGCCTACTCGAGAAGTTCTTTCCTCCATCTTTTTTTGATATTATGATACACTTGACTGTGCACCTTACTAGGGAGGTCAAATTATGTGGTCCCGTATGCTTTCGTTGGATGTATCCATTCGAAAGATGTATGAAGGTTATTAAAGGACATGTGCAAACAGGAATAGACCAGAAGGATGCATTGCTGAGGAGACTATTGCGGAAGAAACAATAGAGTTTTTTAGCGAATATCATAAATCCATGGAAACTATTGGTCTCCCACATGATAAACATGAAACTGATGAAAATGAGGACGGAAAGCCATTGTCGGCCGGCAAATCAAGTGAAGTTTCTGCGGAACTCTTTCAGAAAGCACATTTGTATATAATACAGAATACAGATGAAATTGTACCGTATATCGAGTAAGTTTTAATAACACATGTCTATTTCCTTACTTAAAATGATCTATCAAATATAATAATCAAACACATTGTTTCAGGCGACACAAGCAAGTTTTGAAAACACAAAACCCGGGTAAACGAATTGCATTTCTGGAGAATGAACACAGTAAATCCTTTGCTAAGTGGTTACGCAAAGAGGTAATTAATCTTATGCTATTTATAATTGACTTTTTTTTTCACTGCCATACATAGTTTAGTTTTCACTGCCAGACATAGAATGAATGTGTGTTTGGGAATGCAATTAGGATGCCATACTAAATCCTTCCAACTTGTAATGAAATTCAGGTTGAGAGAGAGTTGAACATCGACAAAGAAAGTGTATCAGAAACTGTAAGGTGGATATCATATGGACCACGCGCCAGCGTAGTGAAATACGATGCATATATCATCAATGGGTATACCTTTCGTACGAAATGTCATGAAGGCAAAGTTTACCAGAACAGTGGGGTTAGTGTTGAGGCATTAGATATGCACATATCTAAATAAGTTGCAACCACAAGGCAAGCGTTTTATTATGGGGTTTTGCAAGAGATATGGGAGCTAGATTACCGTTACAGGCAAATTCCTCTTTTCAAATGTGATTGGGTTAATCACAAAGGTGGTGTGAAACGCGATACTATTCTTGGGTATACATTGGTTGACCTGAATAATTTAGGCCACAAGGTTGATCCGTTCATATTAGCCTCACAAGCACGACAAGTGTTTTATGTGCAAGACCAGTTAGATAAAAAATTGTCTATTGTGTTTAAGACACCTCCCAAGAATTACAAAGATAAGTATGATGAAGTCGATGAGGAATTTAGTACCGTCATTCACCAGCACAATGATAACATATTGCCATGTGTGGATCGACGTGACTTGGGTAACGAATCACGAACTGACTACTATCGAACCGACTGTGGAGGTGTTGTTATACGAAAATCCAAGTGAACCATGTTATGTAATAAGAGCTTGGGAATTGTCCAATTTTATTTAGGTGTTTATGTTATGTTATGGCTGTATAGTTTTGTTTGGTTGTTGTTTCATGTAACATTGCCTTTATGGCTCACTTTCTTAATAAATTTACCTTAATTAAGCAAACAAAAAATGTTTGAGCTGTTATTTATGCGTATTTTGTGTGACTATTGTTCATCCAATTGCAACATGAAATTGATATTTGTGTGGCGTTTTGTAACATTTAGTCACACAAATTAAAGCATGTTTCTTTTGGGTATTTAGTCACACACAACTAACCATAAAGTGACCAAAATTGTTAGTAACTGTGACCATATATGCTGTTTAAAGTCAAGGAATGTGTATTTTTTATAACTATTGATC
Source organism: Artemisia tridentata subsp. tridentata (assembly GCA_021014915.2). Classification (NCBI taxonomy): domain Eukaryota; kingdom Viridiplantae; phylum Streptophyta; class Magnoliopsida; order Asterales; family Asteraceae; genus Artemisia; species Artemisia tridentata. Next base: position 177,210,345 of record CP139502.1, on the reverse strand, counting down.
ATCCATTTGCCACATGAATTAGGTTTTTGTGTGGCCTTTGGTAACATTTAGTCACACAAACCATGGTTTTGGGAGTGTATTTACTCTCATATAACTAGCCATAAAGCGACCAAAAGTGTTAATAAGTGTGACCATATGATGTTTAAAGTTAATGAATATGTATTTTGTGTGACTATTGATCATCCACTTGCCACATGAATTTGGTTTTTGGGTGGCCTTTGGTAACATTTAGTCACACAAAGCATGTTTTTGGGAGTGTATTTAGTCCATACAACTAACCATCAAGTGACCAAAAGTGTTAATAAGTGTGACCATATTCTGTTTAAAGTGAAGGAATGTGTAGTTTGTGTGACTATTGATCATCCACTTGCCACATGAATTTGGTTTTTGTGTGGCCTTTGGTAACATTTAGTCACACAAAGCATGTTTTTGGGAGTGTATTTAGTCACATACAACTAACCATCAAGTGACCAAAAGTGTTAATAAGTGTGACCATATGCTGTTTAAAGTGAAGGAATGTGTAGTTTGTGTGACTATTGATCATCCACTTGCCACATGAATTTGGTTTTTGTGTGGCCTTTGGTAACATTTAGTCACACAAAGCATGTTTTTGTGAGTGTATTTAGTCACATACAACTAACCATCAAGTGACCAAAAGTGTTAATAAGTGTGACCATATGCTGTTTAAAGTGAAGGAATGTGTATTTTGTGTGACTATTGATCAACCACTTGCCACATGAATTTGGTTTTTGTGTGGCCTTTGGTAACATTTAGTCACACAAAGCATGTTTTTGGGAGTGTATTTAGTCACATACAACTAACCATCAAGTGACCAAAAGTGTTAATAAGTGTGACCATATGCTGTTTAAAGTGAAGGAATGTGTAGTTTGTGCGACTATTGATCATCCACTTGCCACATGAATTTGGTTTTTGTGTGGCCTTTGGTAACATTTAGTCACACAAAGCATGTTTTTGGGAGTGTATTTAGTCACATACAACTAACCATCAAGTGACCAAAAGTGTTAATAAGTGTGACCATATGCTATTTAAAGTGAAGGAATGTGTAGTTTGTGTGACTATTGATCATCCACTTGCCACATGAATTTGGTTTTTGTGTGGCCTTTGGTAACATTTAGTCACACAAAGCATGTTTTTGGGAGTGTATTTAGTCACATACAACTAACCATCAAGTGACCAAAAGTGTTAATAAGTGTGACCATATGCTGTTTAAAGTGAAGGAATGTGTAGTTTGTGTGACTATTGATCATCCACTTGCCACTTGAATTTGGTGTTTGTGTGGCCTTTGGTAACATTCAGTCACACAAAACATGTTTTTGGGAGTGTATTTAGTCACATACAACTAACCATCAAGTGACCAAAAGTGTTAATAAGTGTGACCATATGATGTTTAAAGTGAAGGAATGTGTAGTTTGTGTGACTATTGATCATCCACTTGCCACATGAATTTGGTTTTTGTGTGGCCTTTGGTAACATTCAGTCACACAAAACATGTTTTTGGGAGTGTATTTAGTCACATACAACTAACCATCAAGTGACCAAAAGTGTTAATAAGTGTGACCATATGCTGTTTAAAGTGAAGGAATGTGTAGTTTGTGTGACTATTGATCATCCACTTGCCACATGAATTTGGTTTTTGTGTGGCATTTGGTAACATTCAGTCACACAAAACATGATTTTGGGAGTGTATTTAGTCACTACAACTAACCATCAAGTGACCAAAAGTGTTAATAAGTGTGACCATATGCTATTTAAAGTGAAGGAATGTGTAGTTTGTGTGACTATTGATTATCCACTTGCCACATGAATTTGGTTTTTGTGTGGCCTTTGGTAACATTCAGTCACACAAAACACGTTTTTGGGAGTGTATTTAGTCACATACAACTAACCATCAAGTGACCAAAAGTGTTAATAAGTGTGACCATATGCTATTTAAAGTGAAGGAATGTGTAGTTTGTGTGACTATTGATCATCCACTTGCCACATGAATTTGGTTTTTGTGTGGCCTTTGGTAACATTCAGTCACACAAAACATGTTTTTGGGAGTGTATTTAGTCACATACAACTAACCATCAATGACCAAAAGTGTTAATAAGTGTGACCATATGCTGTTTAAAGTGAAGAATGTGTATTTTGTGTGACTATTGATCATCCACTTGCCACATTAATTTGGTTTTTGTGTGGCCTTTGTTAACATTTAGTCACACAAATCATGTTTTGGCTACATTTAAATAATGTGTGACAAACTGTTTAGTGTGACTATATGTACTGGATTTTGGCTACACTTAAATAATGTGTGACAAACTGTTTTGTGTGACCGTATATGGCATTTGGTCATACTATTAGAAGCAAATGTGACTATAAGTTTAGTGTGACCATATATGGCATCAAGTTTACTTGTATTTGTCACACGTTCCAAATGCATATGTGACTAAATGATCTGGAACAAAATCACCAGTTACGTTTAGTCACATAAGGGTCGATTGTGTGGCAATAGAGTTCTTATGGTCACACATTCGAAATGCTCATGTGTGACTAATTCGTAAATGCTGTCAATTTACCTACCTTTAGCCACACAAATATTTGAATGTGTGGCTGTTCCAAATCGACCATGTGTGACCATAGGTCGTTTTTGTACTAGTGAAAAACTACCTTCAACGCCCCACCCACTACTCCCATTTTTACACAAAAACTCATCTTAAACATTGGACACATGTCAACATATGCCCCAACCCATACCATAAAAAAGCAACACCACTACTCTTGGTCTTATAAGATGGCGTGTTCTATGATAAAAATAAGGAAAAGTTTATCTCGCATTTTCATTTGAATAAATCTAACTATTTCATTTCTTGTTCGTAGTACAATTTCTTCTCTCCGTATGTGAATTACCCTAATTGGTTGGTCTCAAGTAATTTTTGATTTTCTAGAATGGTGATGTTATATGTTATGTTGATTCTTTTGAGGTTAATCGCCTATTGTTTTTTGATGCTACGAAGTATCGAATTATCAAAACATATGTAAACAACCGAGGTTTTAAACATGAATTTTATTCTTTGACTTTATGCTTACTTTTATACGAAGTTATTTGCTATTGCTTAAAGTTTTTTTTAAATGTTTCTCGTAATCTGTAATCTATTACATAAAACGTATAATCGAAAATTATTGTATGCTAAAAAGAAAATTAAAAAGTACCAGCCGTCGCAACACATGAGTATCCTGTTAATCTTAGTGATCAATGTTACACAACTCCAAGGTTAAGTTTATTGTTGGATATATGATATCTGAAACTATAGAACTTTGTATGCATTTTTTAAAACTAACATCACATGTATACCTTCTCAGTATGAACATTACCCAAACAACCAAATTTGTCAGCTTTAACTTGTGAACAGTTTTATAAATTTAAATGTGTCAAACATTATGAGCTACTTATGTATATTCCATTCATATTTGTAACACGACATGCCTATAAAACAAGTAATATATACTTGTATGTCATTGATTCTTCTAGTAGTATGACGTTTGAAATTTAACATACAAAACTCATATAAGGTCTATAATAATTTAACACAGTATGAACAGATTGGAGTACCGTAACAACCAAATTTGTTAATTAACATGAATTCTAATAATTTGCATTTATATATATGGCAAATCACGTAAAAAAGTATTACACTTAAGGTCAATTTAAATTTTAGGTACTCTTAACTTTATTTTTCTCAGTTTAAAGTATTCAAATTATTGTTGTGCAATGTAAGATTTTTTTTTTGACTTTTCGAAATATGTTATCGGTCATTTTTTCAATTGAATTGGTTAATTAATATAATGTATCATTATAATTGAGCATTTATAAGTTATTTCAGCTAAAATTATGACCAGTAATCGCTTTTGAAAAGTCAAAAAAACCATGCATTGCATAAAAAATAACTTCAATACCTCAAATTGAGGAAAAAAAAGGTTAGTACCTAAAATTCAAATTGACCTTAAATATGATACAATTTTATGCGATTTACCCTTAAACGCTTACTTTTCTTGGCTAAAACACTATTATATTCAATCATGACATCCTTTCCTTTACCAAAACCCTTCATTTTCTTCCCTTTCGGAACAACCTTTCTAGATACACCTTTGTTTTTAACCTCATTCTTAACCACATTTTTTACCACATTGTTAACCACATTATCAACCACATTGTTAACCACATAACCACATAATGATGTCTAGATTTAAAAGGTTGAAGTTGAGCAACGCATGCTAGCGTCTGCCTCAGACCACGCCACAAGCTCCTCATCATACCCTCTAAACTTAAGTTTTTTAAATAGTACCAGTATAGTGCTAACTTTTGTGGCTTATAAGAAAAAAAACAAATCAATTGAACCATGTCATACAATATATCACTATCAGTATCACTACGAATTAGCTTTAAACCATTTTTTAATGATTGTTGGACAAAAAGGCCATATATATCTCTCTGGTTTGCCAACAGCCCAATCTAAACTTGGACTAAAACAACCCCTATCATTTGAAAAAGCATAAATGTTCATAACTAGGGTTGTTCACGAGCCGAACCGAACCGAGCGAGGGTCTGCTCGAACTCGGCTCGGTTTAAAACCGAGCGGCTCGGCTCGGATCGAATTTAGATAACCGAGCGGGAAATGCTTGCTCGAACTCGGATCAGTTTCTAAACGAGCGCTCGGTTCAGCTCGTTTTCGCTCGAATCATATACAAATAACAGTTTTCAGAAATAGAAAAACAAAATACCACAAAGTCATATCAATACATTGCATCTTTCATTATAACGAAAGTAGATACATTAACAAAAAATCATCTTCAATTCATTGCATCTTTCATTATAACGAAAGTCCATCAATTATTTCAGCTCCAAACACTTGAATGTAGCAAGTCAGAAGCTCCAAAAGTAAGGCTGCAAAATAATAAACAAAGCACATCAAGGCTAGGTTTACATACAACTTCTAATGAACATACACCTTTTGGAGCTTCTGACTTGCTACATTCAAGTTAGTTGTTACTCATTAAAAATGCTATGTGAAAACAAATAATGATAAGAAACAATTATCATTATTAAAAAATAATAAGCTTAAAAATAATTCGAGCGAGCGGACCTATGCTCGTTGCTCGGCTCGTTTATAAACCGAACCGAGCCGATCGGCTCGGTTACAACCGAGCGATAATCGAGCGAGCGAATTTTCGAGTATTTTTCAAGCGAGTTATAAACGAGTTTCGAGCGTCGAGTTTTTTGGACAGCCCTATTCATAACCGAGTCTTTTTCTTACTTTAGTAGACCAAATTTAAACTTCCCTATATATTTGTATGTTGAAAATAACTTCTTCTTGGATATCATTTAAAGCTGCGAAACTAAATTTGATTACTTCAACACTTTTGAAAATTAGGGGTTTCAATGAAATAAGGGTTTGTGCGGATTAGGGGATGTGAAGTCGGAGGATTTGATATCAACAATTACAATGAACAATTACGGTTCTTTGTAAAGATTGAATTAAGTGAAGATTTTGGTATAAACTTTCGGTTTGGGGGAGTAGAGTTGGTAATGGATTGTGTGTAAAATAGAAAACGGGTTAGTAATATTGGTATAATATTGGGTGTGTGTAAAATGGAAAACAGGGTGTAGCCCCAAAATAACGGGTAAGTTGTAAAGATAACGACCAAAAATTATATTGTAGCCCCGAAATTTCTTAATATTTCTATTGTAGCAGAAAAAATAACGGGAAAAAAGTCATTAAGAAGTGTCACGTTAAATCCTCTCCGTTATATGGTTACAATAGGAAAATTAAGAAATTATTTGAATTTTTTAGGAATATTAAAAGTTGGATGACTACAAAAAGATGTGGCAACTTGGATGCCATTATAGACCCTTTAAAAGATGATTTTCTATCGATCAGATCAAATAACCGGTCTGCTGTTCAACCGGTTTAACTAATTATTTTCTCTAAACCGGCTTTCGGTTATCCAACTGGTTCACGGTTCAATCAGCTGGATCAACCCGGGTTTTAAAACACACCTTCATGTCGCTCAACTAGCGAATAATCTAATGGTTCAAATATTGTATAACATCACTTTCTTCATACCTTTCAAAATATATATATATATATATATATATATATATATATATATATATATATATATATATATATATATATATATATATATATATATCACTTGCTTCATAATTTATTATATTGTTACGACTTTGCTTCATAATTTATTATAGGGATAATTACTAATTTAGACAAAGCACCCAAGTGAATTTCTTGTTCTGCCCCAAGATCGGAAAATAATTAATTATCCAGGGCAACCTGCATTTTTTTGGGCAACTTACATGTACAAGTGACAAGTGTCACTTTTCAGCCCATTTTTTGGGCAACTGGGGACACGTGTCATCATATGGGACGACTTGCCCAGTTGCCCGGGGCGAGTTGCCCAGTTGCCCGGGGTACGGGACAAAAAAGGAAATTACCTTGGGTGCTTGGTCTATATTAGTAATTATCGCTTTATTATATTGTTATGACTTTCATAATTTCATATCAAAGCTAGATTCATCTAGTAGCCAACTTGTGCTACCAACGGACTCGACTATATGTTTACAACAAAAATAAAAAAATAAAGGCAGAATTGGATATATATCCCCCCCCCCCCCAAAAGTGAATAATTGCATATATATCATTTGTACAAGTTTTTGATGCACATAGTACAATGATTTTTATGCATGCTTTGGATATATATGCAATTATGCATTTTCGGAATGATATATATGCAAAAACCCCTAAAATAAAATAAGCAGCAGTTTTTTTTTTTTGAACGGCGGAATTTAATTAAAAAAAAAAAAAAAAAAAAAAAAAAAAAAAAAAAAAAAAAAAAAAAAAACTAGCAAAAGCTAGAACAAGTTACATAGAAACAATAGAATCTAAGGGATTATTAATCTACCCTACCAACTATAAGTAAACTAGAAATCCAAAGAAAAGATTGATACACAATGAAATCCCATAAAACTGCCTTCTTAGGAGGGGGAGACGAGAAGACCAACCTATTGCGAAAGCTCCATATAGACTACATGAGAGTTCCCCCAATCCCTTCTAATAACGACTTAGCCTTAACCGATAGATGCGAAGATCCGAGCCAAGAACATCAATCCAAATAATTAGAACAAATAGGAATATCTAAATTCACCCATCGAGTCAACAAAGCCCATAAAGCTATAGCCATCTCGCAAGAAAAAAAGATGTGATTAACGGTTTCAACGTCCTCGCCACAAATGGGGCACAGAGTAGAAGCGACATCGATGCCTTTTCTATCCATGTTTACCCTAGTAGGAAGCTTATTAAGAGCCAATCTCCACAAGAAGACATTAGCTTTAATAGGGATACAACGACTCCAACGAGTAGCATTAGACTCCGCTACAAGGGTGTTATCATCAATCCAGCATCGCATAGAAGCAACAGTGAAACTAGACGAAGCATTTAGCGTCCAGACCCACGAATCTGATTGATCAGAAAGGGTAACATCCCCTATACAAGATAACAACGAGAAAAATTGGGAGGATTCTTCACCACCTCTAGGAATCCGTCTAAGAATGAGAGACCAGTCGGTAACATGAACTTGATTCATTACCTTGCACCCTTTATCTGTATCAAGCATATATATACGAGGAAATCGACTTTTGAAATGAACGTTACCATGCCAAATATCATCCCATAAACTAGTGAGTCCACCATTCCCAAGCTTCCTTTTGCACATCGAAAGAAGATCAATACCCTTATTTTTAAGCCGTTTAACAGCTGACAAAATGGCTCCCCATGTACTATGATGAGCTCGCTCGTCATTAATGCCACCATTGATTCCATAAATGCTTTTAATGACTTCAGCCCAAAGATCATTAGAGTGACAAGGGAATCTCCAAATCCACTTGAAAAGAAGCCCTAGGTTTAGAACGTAAATGCTGCCAACACCTAAACCTCCCAACTTTTTACTCGCTAAGCATTTTTCCCATTTAATCCATGTAATCTTTTTCTCACCCTCATCTCCACCAATGAAGAATTTATTACGCATCATCTCCAACTTCTTCCGAACAGCTGCTGGCATCATATATAACGACATGAAGTAAGTAGGAAGATTGCCTAGCACATACTTAATCAAGGACAAGCGACATCCAACTGATAAAAGGCGAGCTTTCCAATGCGCTAGTTTAGAAAAGAACTTCATAATAATGGGACTCCAATTTCCACAGCGAGACATAGTACATCCAACAGGAACACCTAAATACTTGAAAGGAAATCTTGCAACCCCACATCCGTCACTCTTGGCCATATCTTCAGCGTCTTCAACAGGGACAAAAACACCCATAATGCTGCTTTTATGAATATTAATTTTTAGCCCCGACACTAAGTAAAAGCATCGAAGCATGCAAAGCAAATTATGAATATTGGATTGAGACCATTCGCCCATAAAGATAACATCATCAGCATACATCAAATGCGAAATACTCAAATTACCATGACCAACCGAAGCTCCTTTAAAAAGACCCAAATCCACACATTTACGCATGGTCGCATGAAGGCCTTCCATCACAAGAATAAAAAGAAAAGGAGACAAAGGATCACCTTTGTTAGGATTATAAATATTCAGTTGAAGACTCGGTCACCCCGAGCACTCTCGTGTATTAAATAGCTCGTAGTAAAACAAGTAATTTTAGTAGTAAAGTAGTTAATTAATATTGTGGAGTGAGTCGGTTCTTTACCCTCTGTCAGCTCGCTCCACAGTCCACTAGGGACAAAGTATGTAGGCTATGCATGTAACTATAAATACCCCTCTCCTCATGTGGAGAGGGTTGGACTTTTGCAAGCATTCTATTCATTTTCTTTTTTGGTTTATCTCTCTAAAGGTTCCATCTTCCATTCTCTCTCTAGCTTCTCTCTAGTTCGATCCATATAACCATCCAATCTTGTGTTTAATCGTTCCTGAATATCCTACAATTGGTATCAAGAGCCATGGTTAGATTCATGTAGTGCATATTCAGATTTGTGTTTGGTTTTTGGATGTTTTTTTGGTTCGAACTAATAAGAAAGAAAAAAACCCTTGTTTGATCTTGTTTTGTGGTTAAAGTAGTGTAAGATTTGTACTTTTAAGTTCAAAAAGGTGTTTTAGATCGTTCTTGATAAGTTACAACAGTGTATGTAACTTGTTTGTGTTAGATTAGACGAGTTTCTGGGTAGCGGGTTGCACTTCGGACTAAGTTTCATCACAGCGGTTTACCATTCGGTGAAAGTTTCTTGTCAGCGGTTTAACCTAAGTTGGCTGTTTAGGTTCAGCGGCTTAGTTAATAGCGGTTTGTAATTTATCTGTTTTTGGTAAAGGACAAATTGTACTGAAAAGGACAGTTTGTCAATTAGTGGCAGCGGTTTGTCAGAAATTGTCAACTAGCGGTTTGTCGTTTTTTGTTAGAGGTTTATGTTTTGTCGTATTGTTGTAGAGGTTTACGGGTTTCAGCGGGTTAAGAATCAGCGGGTTAAAGTTCAGCGGCTTTAGTCTCAGCGGGTTAATCATTCAGCGGTTTAAGTTTCAGCGGGTTAATCATCAGCGGGTTAAAGGTCAGCGGCTTTGTCTCAGCGGGTTAGTCGTCCAGCGGCTTAGGTTTCAGCGAGTTAAATATCAGCGGGTTAGATTCTAGCGGGTTATCGTTCAGCGATTTAATACTCAGCGGTTTAATCCTCAGCTGTTTAACTGTTAGCGGTTCTGCTTTCAGCGGCTTAATACTTCTGTATTTCAGCGGTTTAGATTAGCGGTTCAGTTATCTGCTTCAGCGGCTTACTTTAGCGGTTTGACTTGTACCAGAGGTTTGGTACTCAGTTTTAGCGGCTTGTTATTAGCGGTTTGTTGTTAGCTGTTTGTCTAGAAGGGTAGCGGTTTGCTCTTGAATTGTACATTAGCGGTTCTAAAAGATACTTTTAAATCAATGGCGAGCACACCTTCCGATGATATTCAAGCAGCTGGGTCCGATACCCGTCCACCTATGCTTGATAGGACAGACTATGAGTCATGGGCACAAAGAATACGGCTTTATTGCTTGGGAAAAGATAATGGGGCAAACATCCTTAAGTCAATCGATGAAGGACCATTTCAGATGGGTACTACCAGAGATGCTGTGACTACTGGTGAAGATGGCACAGTCACACTGGGTATGGACAGACCTCGCACGTACAATGATCTTACTGAGGAGGAAAAGAAGAGGTATGATGCTGATATTAGAGCCTCAAATATCATCATTCAAGGTCTTCCAAAGGATGTCTACAAACTCATCAACTTCAATACAGAAGCCAAGGCAGTATGGGACAATGTGAAGATGCTGTTGGCTGGGTCAGAACTGACAAAGGAAGACAGGGAATCTCAGTTGTATGATGAGTTTGAACATTTCAAAATGAACCCAGGAGAGAATATTACAGACTACTATGTGAGATTCCATAAGTTGGTTAATGACATGAGGATAATTAGAATGACAATGCCCAACATCCAACTTAACTCCAAGTTTGTGAACAATATGACTCCAGAATGGGACAGATTTGTTACTGCTGTCAAACTCAACAAAGGTCTGAGGGATACCAACTATGAACAGTTGTATGCCTATCTTCAACAACATGTGAAGCATGCTGTCTTTGATCGGGTATTAAGAGAGAAGTTGAATCCATCCACTTCCAATGATCCACTAGCATTCATGGCAACTGCTGTACCAAACTTTCAACCATCATCTGCTATGAGTCCTCAACTTGACTCAGGCTATACTCAGACTGATAAAATGCTTGATAACCTCACCAACCAAGTATCTTTACTTGTGCAACAGTTCAAAGCTTCTTTCCCTCAGACCAACAATCAGTTAAGAAATTCATCCAACCCGCGAAATCTTGCAACGGTGGAGGATGGAAAAATTGTGGTTCAAAATGTGCAAGGGAGAGCTGGCAGAAACATGGGATGAGGTATTATGCAGAACAGGGCTGGGAATGCCAACCAGGGGCAAGGGAAACAGATCAAGTGCTATAATTGTGGAGGTCTGGGGCATATAGCAAGAAACTGCAATCAACCAAAACGACCTCAGAACTCAGACTACTTCAAGGACAAGATGCTGTTGATGCAAGCTCAAGAGAATGGAGCAGTATTGGATGAGGAAGAATTGTTGTTTCTGGCTGGTGATGGGGGTAATACTTTTGATGCTGATGTAGATGAGCAACTGATGAACTCAAATAAGTACATTTTATTACTATCATTTATCCTATTAATTTGACTTGTTTTACTATATTATGTATGAGGATTGATACTTAATCGTTTACTTTTGTAATTCTCAGGTAAAAACAAGCATTTGGTGAAACTTAGCGATTTTGGACTAATAATGGAGCAAAACGTGCATAAAGTGAAAGTCTACTGACATGGACAAGATCAAGTCAATTCTGCTCCAGATGCGCCGCATCTCACTCTCGACATGCGCCGCATCTCTATCAAGATATCACCAGATACGATCCAAGATACAAGAGGACATGCGCCGCATCTAATCATGGAGTTACGCCGCATCTTCTGGCGGTGTACGAATATTCCTGAATATTATAATCTTGGACCCCACGCGAAGTTAAGTACATGCGCCGCATCTACTTAGTAGATGCGCCGCATCTTCCCTCAGACAGAAAGTATAAATACCCCGTAGACCAGACGAATTAAAAGTTCCGAAAACCCTAAAACCAAAGTTCGAACAGGAGAAACAAAGGACGAATTCAGTCAAGGAGGCAGCACAAGACACACCCAAATCAAAGATACAAGAGCTGTAAGAAGGTGCTGCATGTGTTTAATTCATTAAGTAGTTTTGTTTTATTGTGTTAGCAAACTTTAATTCATCAGGATTGGTGGCTTGTGTAATGTGACAACGAAAGATTGCACTCCCTTTAATACTTGCTTTCCCATCAATTAAAGTTTATATGTTGATGTCTTTGGTTACTACTTATTAGTGCATTGATAACCTCTGTGTTTATTAGTGGCTTGCGGGCATTTGACTGCGGGACATAATGTGGCTCCCACGGTTATTACTAAATTGATCACTTAGGAATATCTTTTAGACATAAGTAATCATTAAGGGTTTACTCGCCGATAAGAATAGGACCAACGAGAAAGGGTTAACTACATACACTTCATATAAAGCTATCAATAAAACAAGTGACAATCTACTTAATCATAAGGACAGCCCTCTTATTGTCTCAAGTATCTATCTGTGTACGTGTGTGCTACTTGCTGATTCGTGCCTATTTGTTTATTTTATTATTTAATTGCAACAAATCGTGCCAGTCTCTCAGGCTGAAACCCCCTTGCGTTAGGATATTAAAATACTGATTAGAATAACGAGATAATACGTTCCACTCTTAGTGATCGACACTCTACTTACCATTATCTTCATACTGACCGGGTACACTGCTCGTTAAGTGTGTGTGTTATTGATAAGTCGGCTAAATATAAATTTAAAACTTGAGTAGGCATTAAAACTGCTAAACCGCAACGACACATCACGCGCATCAAGTTTTTTTGACGCCGCTGCCGGGGAGTGAATTGTTATTATCTGTTAATTTGATTAGTATTTTAATTAGGTTTTTCTTTTTATTAGATTAATTGCATCATTGTACTATTTTGCATATTTGTTGTATTGTGTGTTAATTGTTTTCTTTTTATTTTTGTGTGTTTTATTTTTGTTTGTGTGTTTTTTTTTATTTTATTTTTCGTATTTTTCTGTTCTGCTGTCGTTGTACTGTGCTAAATCAAACGATACGGCGCATCTGATCTCTCAGATACGGCGTATTGCATTTAATTTTTTTTAAATACAACGCGTTTAATTAATTCGATACGACGCATCTTTTCCCCAAGATACGGCGTATCTGTTTTTAATAAGAAAATTTTACTAAGCGATAAAGTAATACGACGCATCTGCTTTTGCAGATACGGCGTATCTGTTTTTTAATAAAAAAATTTTTCTAAACGTTAACGCCATACGACGCATCTGCTTTAGTAGATACGGCGTATCTATTATTTTAATTAAAAACAGTTTGCGAATTATTAAACAGATACGGCGTATCGATCTCTGTCGATACGGCGCATCTTACTGAATCAAAAATCTTTTATTTTTAAACGTAACGAAAATACGGCGCATTAACTTTCGTTAATACGACGCATTTAATTTTAATTAGATAAGCTGATTTTTGATTAATTAATTCGATACGGCGCATTCTTAAATTCTAAAGCGGCGTATCTATTTTCTGAATAAAGTCTGATTAAATTTTAACGATTATAAGATACGGCGTATCCAACTATTCGGATACGGCGCATCGTCTGCAGATATCAGCTATTTTTATTCTTATATCCGTTTCTATATTCATTAATTTCTCTTCTAGCGAACAAATCCTACTGATGCTTTTCGTGATTGTTTCAGAAGGATAATGGAAGGATACGGAGAACTGATTGACTTCGACTTCGAAGCCAATTTTATGAATGAAGTATTAGTGCATGATAAATCACTCGAACGTTACGATGGGGACTACATTGAACTTAATGACCTTAATGGACCGTTGGAATCCAATGACCTGTTCATGGATGATGCTGAATCTGAGTTAGAAGAAGGAGAAATTGTGGATAGTCCAAAAGTCAACGTTATTACTACTAGGAATTACGATGAATTTGAGGGATATGATGGTTCTTGGGATTACGGTAGAAGAATCCACGCCGATTGTGCTTACAATTTGCAATTCACATGCATGATTGGGTACAAGTGTATTGACGCCAATTTCTTTCCTATTTTACCAATCAATGTCATGTCAAGAAGGTTTTACAATTCCATTATAAGAAATAAAGTAGAATATAAGGGAAAGAATGTAGTTGGTGCCTTCATTAATGTCCCGATATTCGTGGGACGCTTTACTATTGTAACTGAGTTCGCCGTTGTTGAAGACATGAATGCCTATTGTGACAGCAATATGGGTGACGTGATTGTTGGAAAACCATTTTGTAGGGAGATCACTATTAATGCAAAACGATTTGAAGGAAAGATCACCTTTCAATGTGGAAGCGACGTTATCACTTATATGATGCCCCGAAATCATCCTGGATTTAAACATGCTACTAATAGGATCTGCTACAAATTTTCTCCATTCCTTTTTGTTAGTGATAATGACAATAAGAGAGGGATTGAGTACCCATACCAATTGATGGAAGGATTCTACAATGGAGTGTTGAAGTTGGGACCTGAATATATACATGACGAGTTAGTCGCTAAATGGATCCTACGTAAGCAATGTGGGAGTCAATGATCGATACTAAAGAGCTGAACGTGAGTCTAACTTGAAGACTCTGGAATAAAGACAAGTGCTTACCGGGAGACAACCTGGATTTATCTTTTATTATTCTGTTTTCTGTGTCGAGTCAGTCCAGGCCACATGAGGATACGGCGCATCTCAATTCTGAGATGCGACGCATCTCCTGCAATGGTCATATCTTATTTTATTTTTCTGCATTTTTATTTTCGACTTTAAAACTATTTATCAGTTTATTTTTAATGCGGCCATCCCTGGTTAAGGATGCGGCGCATCTTTATTCTGATCCGTATTATTCCAGGCTCGATACGGCGTATCTTCTTCAATAAGATACGGCGCATCGACTGACCTGATGATTTTCAGTTTTAATTTTTAAGTTTTATTTTTCCTAACTACTAATGTATTATGCAAGTTTGAACCTTTCTTATCTTAGGTGTGTTTTAAAGTGTTGGTGGTATTATGGTTTCCTGGATTTCCTGTGGATACATCAAGTATGAAGCTTTAACGTTCTAATCCACAAGAAGTTGATTTTTGCTCTCGTACTAATGGAGGATCATACCGAGCAAATCTCAGGGGAGTTTTTCTGTTCTAATTCTTTTATTTTCCAGTTTTTAACCTTTTATACAAACAACGAGGACGTTGTTTAACTTAAGTGGGGGGATTGGAGAATTAGAACACTTAACAATTACTTGTCCTAAACTTTTTCAAAAATTATGCTTAAAATGTGCTTAATATATCAAACTTAAAATTTTTTTAGCATGTTTTTGTTTAAGATCTAAGTTGCATAGCTGCACACATGACGTTATTTTCAAAAATTGTGATTTTTCAAAATTCACAAATCTATGAGTGTGCCGGTGACTTGTAAACTTTAGAACTTGGCTTGTATACTATTCGAGACCACCATAATGAGTATTATTTATATAATTGGAATGACTTGTCTAAATTGGTAAAATTCTAGGATTACACCCAAATAGCCTTTATATGTTATGTGTTATTAACTAACTACACTGGTTAGTTAACCCCCGTATAAACCCTTTTGTTACTCTCATTTTTAGAGTAAGATACCCCTAGAAAAACACTCAGAGCCATTCCTTTCGTTTCTTACACCTATGTTTAAAATGTTTCGTTACACCCTTACACCTTAGCCTACCCTGTAGATTAAAGTCCGTGGTTGGTTAATTGCTAAAGGCAAAGTGTGTTTCCTTACATTACCTGTGTTCGCGTGCGTAATTCATTATCTATGGTTAGGTCGGGAAATTGCACAATGCAATTGGAGTGAAAGTAAATATTGTATATCTTTGAGTTTATTTTTCGTGTGTTTACTACTTTCACTATTACCGTTATTTCTGAAAGTATGAAAAGTATGAAAAAAAAAAAAAAAAAAAAAAATTATCCAGAATTATCATTATAGTGATGTGGTGAAATTTTACACATCAATTAAAGTTTAAAAAAAAAAAAAAAAAAAAAAAAAAAAATCGAAAAAATAAGAAAAGAAAAAGAAAGAAAGAAAAGTTGGAAGTTAGTTTAAGCCAACTTATGTAAAGTTATGTAAGTGGTCGATATCACCACTATTTGTTGTACTATATCTATGGATTGAATGGGAATTGGCAGTTATGGGAACGCCAATTAAGGTTTATTCTTTGATTAAGATCTTGTTGAGTATAATTCGTGTCTACCTAAAGCGTGTGTTTCAAGTGTTAAAGCGTGAGTTATTCTATGATATGAGTCTTATTCATGGGATGGTTGGGATAGTGATTAACCACACTTAGGATTTTAATTTATTTGTTTTGTTTATTTTTCATTTTACACCAATTTATATCCCAAATGTTATCCATGCCCTTTATTATTCTTTATCCAACCAAACCTTTGATTTATTGAGATTAGGGATTTGAGCAATCTTAAGTATCGTAGTCGTGTATTCGGCTATGTATTTATGATTTTGTCGCCCTTTTTGATATATTATTATTGGTGAAGTTTGGACCTATCTTTAGCCTATTCGAGTTAAGGATTTGAGCAATTGCAAGTATCGTGTTCGTGGATTCGATCATGTATTTGTGATTTTGTCGCCTTTTCTGGAATTTGAGATCGATAGTGAAAGAGAATAATTAACCCTTAAGCCTAAAAACCTTTTTTACCGCTTTAGACTTGTTATTCCTTAGCTTTAGTGGAGGAGATGTGTATACTTGCCAAGCTTATGATAGAATATTCGTCGCGACTGGACAGTTAAACGATTAGATTTGCTTTTATCGACTTATTTTATTTTACTTCTGAATCGTTAAGTGTTTAGTTGTGTGATTATGAAATAAACGAATACATGCTTAAACATAAAAATAAATCCTAACATCTTTTAGGATACATTTTCATAAGAGAAATTCTAAGGTTTACTTGGGGACAAGTAAAGTTCAAGTGGGGGGATATTTGATGAACTCAAATAAGTACATTTTATTACTATCATTTATCCTATTAATTTGACTTGTTTTACTATATTATGTATGAGGATTGATACTTAATCGTTTACTTTTGTAATTCTCAGGTAAAAACAAGCATTTGGTGAAACTTAGCGATTTTGGACTAATAATGGAGCAAAACGTGCATAAAGTGAAAGTCTACTGACATGGACAAGATCAAGTCAATTCTGCTCCAGATGCGCCGCATCTCACTCTCGACATGCGCCGCATCTCTATCAAGATATCACCATATACGATCCAAGATACAAGAGGACATGCGCCGCATCTAATCATGGAGTTACGCCGCATCTTCTGGCGGTGTACGAATATTCCTGAATATTATAATCTTGGACCCCACGCGAAGTTAAGTACATGCGCCGCATCTACTTAGTAGATGCGCCGCATCTTCCCTCAGACAGAAAGTATAAATACCCCGTAGACCAGACGAATTAAAAGTTCCGAAAACCCTAAAACCAAAGTTCGAACAGGAGAAACAAAGGACGAATTCAGTCAAGGAGGCAGCACAAGACACACCCAAATCAAAGATACAAGAGCTGTAAGAAGGTGTTGCATGTGTTTAATTCATTAAGTAGTTTTGTTTTATTGTGTTAGCAAACTTTAATTCATCGGGATTGGTGGCTTGTGTGATGTGACAACGAAAGATTGCACTCCCTTTAATACTTGCTTTCCCATCAATTAAAGTTTATATGTTGATGTCTTTGGTTACTACTTATTAGTGCATTGATAACCTCTGTGTTTATTAGTGGCTTGCGGGCATTTGACTGCGGGACATAATGTGGCTCCCACGGTTATTACTAAATTGATCACTTAGGAATAACTTTTAGACATAAGTAATCATTAAGGGTTTACTCGCCGATAAGAATAGGACCAACGAGAAAGGGTTAACTACATACACTTCATATAAAGCTATCAATAAAACAAGTGACAATCTACTTAATCATAAGGACAGCCCTCTTATTGTCTCAAGTATCTATCTGTGTACGTGTGTGCTACTTGCTGATTCGTGCCTATTGGTTTATTTTATTATTTAATTGCAACAAATCGTGCCAGTCTCTCAGGCTGAAACCCCCTTGCGTTAGGATATTAAAATACTGATTAGAATAACGAGATAATACGTTCCACTCTTAGTGATCGACACTCTACTTACCATTATCTTCATACTGACCGGGTACACTGCTCGTTAAGTGTGTGTGTTATTGATAAGTCGGCTAAATATAAATTTAAAACTTGAGTAGGCATTAAAACTGCTAAACCGCAACGACACATCACGCGCATCAGCAACCAGTCCAAGATATGGCACTCAATGATCCTAATGTCTTCCAAGCTGATGATTGTGATGCATTTGACTCTGATGTGGATGAAGAACCAACTGCTCAAACTATCTTCATGGCCAATTTGTCGTCCTTGGTCTCTCCATCTCAAAAAGCTGGTTCTTCAAATGCTTTTGTGATATCTGAGGTACTAAGATTATATGACACATATGAAATAGTTGATAAACAAAAGCTTCCCATAGAAGTACAACAGGCAATTGTCTCTGACTCAAATAATGCTGACATGGATAATAGCAATATGATTCCATATGAACAATACCTGAGTCAGAAAAATGTGCCTGATGTACGAAATGTTGAATCTTCTGTTGTAAATGATGATTGTGTTGTTAATGACTTGTGTGCCGTAGATATTACACGTGAAATAGATAATGCATGCACTAATGAAAGTACAGTTCTTGCACCTGATAATAACTTGATCACTAGACTAAACATCTATAAAGAACAAGTAGCTATGTATGAACAGCGTGCTAAGTTTGAGCTTAATGAACGTGAGCAGAAATTAGAAGGTAAAATGAGTACACTTATTAAAGAGTCTAGAGTAAGAGAAGAAACATTAAAACAAGAGTTGAATTCTTTGAAAAGTCAGCTAGAACAGTCTGTCAAACAGAAACAGGAAGTACAAAAGTGTATAACTACACTTAAGCTAGAATTCAAAGAAAAGGAAAAAGAACTCTTAAATGATTTCTCTAGGCTCAAAACCTTAAAAAATAAGCTTGAGGATAAGTTGTACACACAAGACCAAACCAGACAGACTGCCCAAATGATGTATAAGCACAGAAAGTTAAGTGACAAGCATAGTGAAAGCAATGTAGGCAGATCTAAATTAGCTATTCATGAGATTGCTAAGAAAGCCCAACCTGCATTGAATGATTCTAATGTGATGTTCATGCCTAATCATGACCCGCCCGATCTTATCTACACTAAAGAGGAGGAAGAGATGAGTGTGAGAACAAAGGAAAGAATGAATGAGAAAATGAGGGATCCCGAGTGCATAGCCAGACGAATAATAATCAAGCCCCATGACTATAGTGAGGAAAATCGTTTGGCTGTGTTTGCTCCTCAAAAGAAGTTAACACCTGAACAGATATTCTGGAAACAGGATAATGAAAAACTTAAGGAAGAAAAACTTAAGGCCAACACCCCTCTCATTAGAAAAGTTGCGTCCATAACGGTGTATCCTCCCAATACACCTAGGAATTTGGTGCCGCTGTCTCTTCCCACTGAAAGCAAAACCTTTATTAGCTTATATGTGCTTTGGCAACTGTTTGCTGATTTTGATAAAACATGCAAAAAGAGAATCACACCAACCGGCATTACTGAGGGGGAAAGGTGTTTTGAACATGCAAAAAGGTGTTACTTAACTGAGGTTATGCCATTCTTTAAACTACTCAAAGAACATTTTGAAGGGCTGCAAACTGCCCTCAATACAGAAATAAAAGAAATGAAAGTAGTGTTTAAAGATATGGAAAATGAGGTGAATGAATATGCAATAGAACTTAAGAGCCGCGAAATTGAAAGGAAAAACATGCTCATCAATTATGATAATTTGATTGCTAGATGTATTGCACAAGATGTATTTTATACTGCAACTAATTCTGCATTATCTGCTTGTCAATATCATGAGTATGCTATGGCTTTAAATGTTACTCAGAATCGTGTTGTGGAGCTTGAGGGGGAGAATTTGAAACTGCTTGAAAAAATTCAAAATGATGACCATGATGACATGGTCAAACGTTTTTCTAAACTAGAGGTTGAACATCTTAATTTACAATTAAAATATCAACACTTAGAAGAAAGATGTAATCTATCAAATGCCAAGACATCTTCGGATGCTCCTGAGTTTGATACATATTTTGAATTAAGCAAACGGGATGAGAAAATTCAAGCTCACACTAACACGATTCGTCTGTTGAGGGCTCAAATTGCCCAATTGAAGTCAAACAAGTGTGATGTTTATGGCACCAATAAACCGTCGTCGTCAGATTCTCAGAATTTTCAATATCAAGACACCATAAACAAATTACGTCATGAAAATGAGTGTTTTCGAGAAGAAAATTCCAAGATTAAACAACATTACAAAGAGTTATATGACTCAGTTAAAGTTACAAGAAATAGTCATAATGAAAGGATAACCTCTTTGTTAAATGAAATCGAGAATCTGAAGACTCAGGTGAAAGGTAAAATGCCATGTACATCTTGTAATTGTGTTTCATCAAAGGTTTCTGCTTGTAAAATATATGATGTTGATGTGGGGCCTATTCCATTTCCCATAAGAAATAACAGACCTGTCCATCAGATGTATCTCAGTTACCTTAGGGATGGTCTTGATACTCTTCGAGAGGTTGTGGAAGAGGACAAAATAGGAAAACCACATGATAAGGCAATAGGTTATGCATGTGTTCTCACAAAAAGGATCCAGGAACAGCTAGAATATGCTATTAGCTCGGGTCCTAGGTCCAGTTACCAAAAGGATAGCTTAGGTGCCTCATCGTCGACTATTAAGAACAAGCATGTGTCCTTTGATTTACCACCAAGAACATCAGAACCTAGCACATCATTATCAGGAAAGCATGTGTTAGTGAAGCAAACTAATGTTCCCATCATTGCTTCTACAGGAGTAAGAAGTGACACCCAAGCTAGCGGGTCAAAGCCTAAAGGCAATGCAAGGAATGATAGGACTGCGCCGGCTAAAAGTGATCACAAGAAAAGAGTAGAAGTCCAACCTAGGAACAATAAGTTTGTAACGACTAGATGGAATCGTGTTGATTCTAGTATCAAAAGTACTGTAATTAATTCGAATTCTAAAACGGTCTGTAAAACATGTGACAAATGCTTAATTTCTGTTAATCATGATGAATGTGTTGTGTCGTCTCTGATATCTCATGTATCACCCCATATCATGCATGTTAGGAAAACTGAAAGTAATGTGAAAAGATGGAAAGCCACAGGAAAAATCTTCACTAAGGTTGGGTATCAATGGAGACCCACTGGAAGGAAATTCAGTTTAGGAAACAAGATTCCATTGCCTAAGTTGAACAAACATAAAGTTGTGAAGATTAAAGAATGGAGACCAACGGGTCGAATCTTTCCATTAGGAACACATAGCCCTTCTAATAGGTCTCTTGATAACTCTAGAGTAGTTCCCACTGTAGAGGCATCAATATTAGAAAAGACTAATGCTCCAGAACTTGCGTGTGCTAACCAAACGGACCCCAAATTTCAGTGGGGATCCACATATTTCAGTTATCCACTGTTGTCTGATTTCAAATGCAGGTCGTACAAATCGTTCTTTGGTATTTGGACTCAGGCTGCTCAAAACATATGACTGGGGATCGCTCACGGCTCAAGAACTTTGTGAAAAAGTTTATCGGGACAGTTAGATTCGGGAATGACCACTTTGGTGCGATTATGGGTTATGGAGATTATATGTTTGGTAACAGTGTTATCTCACGGGTTTACTATGTGGAAGGATTAGGGCACAATTTGTTTTCTGTGGGTCAATTTTGTGATGCTGATCTGGAAGTGGCTTTCAGAAAACACACATGTTTCGTCAGAGAATTGGATGGTATAGATCTTCTCAAGGGTAGTCGGGGTACGAATCTATACACCATATCAATTGAAGAAATGTTGAAGTCCTCTCCTATATGCTTGCTTTCAAAAGCCTCTAAAACAAAATCATGGCTGTGGCATCGTCGTTTGAACCACCTGAACTTCGGTACCATCAATGATCTTTCCCGTAAAGATCTTGTTAGAGGAATGCCCAGATTAAAATATGAAAAAGATCATCTCTGTTCTGCATGTCAATTGGGCAAAAGCAAGAAACAGACTCACAAACCCAAAACCGTCAACACCAACTTGGAAGTTCTTCATACCCTCCACATGGATCTATGCGGTCCAATGAGAGTACAAATCATAAATGGAAAGAAATATATTCTGGTGATAGTAGATGACTTCTCTCGGTTCACATGGGTAAAGTTTTTGAGAACCAAGGATGAGACTCCAGAGGTGATCATTAAGCTGATTAAACAGCTGCAAGTAAGGCTTAACAAGACTGTCAGAATCATCCGCACTGATAATGGAACTGAGTTTGTCAATCAACAACTCAGAAACTTTTATGAAAATATTGGCATCACACATCAGAAAAGTATACCTCGCACTCCTCAGCAGAACGGAGTCGTTGAACTGCGAAATCATACTCTAGTAAAAGCTATAAGAACCATGCTTATATTTTCAAAGGCACCGATGTTTCTCTGGGCAGAGGCCATTGTAACTGCATGCTACACCCAAAACCGATCTCTGATTCATCCCATTCATGAGAAGACTCCCTATGAGTTAATTCACAACAAGCAGCCAGATTTATCATTTCTTCGTGTGTTTGGTGCTCTTTGCTATCCAACTAATGATAGTCAATACTTGGGAAAGTTAAAAGCTAAAGCAGATGTAGGTATTTTTGTTGGATACGCACCAGACCGTAGAGGGTACAGAATCTACAACCAGAGAACCCGACAAATCATGGAAACCATCATTGTCACGTTCGATGAGCTAAGTAAGCAAACCGTTTCAGGACAAACCAGTTCTGGACCCGATCTTAAACTTTTGACACCTGGACCAATTAGTTCAGGGCTTGTACAGAATCACACGCCTGCAGAGTCTTTCGTTCCACCAACGAGTGAGGAGTTGAAGAAGCTATTTGATCCTATGTTTGACGAATACTTTGAGCCAACAAATGAAACAATCACAAATACAGTAGCTGCACCTGAGGCTGCGGATGTTCAAGTTCCACAAGGCTCAGAAAACCATCCAGCTTCAGTCTCAATCAGTTTCAATGCTCCTGCTGCAAGTCAATCACCCACAACATCAAATACTCAATCCTCTCCGGTGCAACAAGAATTTGCAGATGATCATTCTTTGGAAGTTAATCCTTTTGCTCTTATCGATGATGTTCCTTTTGAGAACATATTTGCTCCTGAACCCTCATCTGACATGTCCTTTCACGAAGAACACAGTACGACAACATCAATCCAAAACCCTCAACCTCATGACCATCTCAAAAAATGGACCAACGATCACCCAATTGACAACATTATCGGCAATCCTTCTCGTCCTGTATCCACTCGTAAACAACTGGCAACAGATGCATTGTGGTGTTTCTTCAATTCTGTATTGTCTAAAGTCGAACCAAAAGATGTCAAAGATGCAATGACCAAAGATTGTTGGTTCGAGGCCATGCAAGACGAAATTCATGAATTTGATCGACTTGAAGTATGGGAATTAGTACCTCCTCCAGAGTGTGCTATGATTATTGCTCTCAAGTGGATCTTCAAGGTAAAACTTGATGAGCATGGGGATGTTTTAAAGAACAAGGCACATCTAGTTGCTAAAGGATACAGACAAGAAGAGGACATTGATTTTGAAGAATCATTTGCTCCAGTTGCTAGAATTGAAGCTATTAGAATCTTCCTGGCCAATGCTGCAAGTCTTAATATGATAGTCTACCAGATGGATGTCAAAACAGCTTTTCTGAATGGGGACTTAAAGGAAGAAGTCTACGTGAGCCAACCTGAAGGATTTGTGGACGCTGAACATCCTACGCATGTTTATCGCTTGAAGAAGGCTCTTTACGGGTTGAAGCAGGCACCTAGAGCATGGTATGATACATTGTCCAAGTTTCTTCTAGATCATGGATTCTCAAAGGGTGTAGTTGATCCAACATTATTCACCAGGAAGACAAACAAACGTCTACTACTTGTTCAGATTTATGTAGATGACATCATATTTGCTTCATCTGATCCTAGTGAATGTGATAGATTTTCAAATGAGATGAGCTCCAAGTTCCAAATGTCAATGATGGGACAAATGTCATTCTTCCTAGGATTACAAGTATCTCAAAGTCCCGGAGGCATTTTCATCAATCAGTCCAAATATGCATATGAAATCTTGAAAAAGTTTGGATTCGATTCAAGTGAGCCAGTTGATACTCCCATGATTGATAGATCTAAGCTAGATGAAGACCCGTCAGGGATTCCAGTCGATCAAACGAAGTACAGAAGCATGATTGGATCATTAATGTACATTACTGCAAGCAGGCCAGACCTTCTATTTGCTGTATGCATGTGTGCGCGATATCAATCCAAACCTACCAAAAAGCATCTAGAAGCAGTAAAAAGGGTTTTCAGATATCTTCAAGGAACAGTTCATATGGGTCTCTGGTACCCTAAGGACACATCCATGGAGTTAACCGCTTATGCTGATGCTGATCATGCGGGGTGTCAGGACACTCGTCGAAGTACTTCAGGAGGAGCTCAGTTTTTAGGGGAAAAGTTGGTTAGTTGGTCTTCAAAGAAGCAAATGAGCACATCCATATCTTCTACTGAAGCGGAATACATTGCTATGTCGGCTTGTTGTGCACAAATTCTATGGATGCGATCACAACTATCAGACTATGGATTCTCATACAACAAAATTCCTCTATATTGTGACAACAAAAGCGCTATTGCACTTTGTTGCAACAATGTTCAGCACTCCAGGTCAAAGCACATCGACATCAGGCATCACTTCATCAGGGAACAGGTTGAAAAGGGAATCGTGGAGCTGTATTTTGTGAGGACAGAGTTTCAGCTAGCAGACATCTTCACTAAGGCTCTTCCGAGAGAAAGGTTTCAGTTTATTCTCCCGCGTCTGGGAATGAAGAGCTTATCTCCAGAAACTCTCAAGTGTCTTCAGGAGGAAAAGGAGGAGTAAAGGGTTATCTTCTTATATCCTTGTATATATTTGTATTAAAAAAAAAGAAAAAAAAAATCGAAAAATCAGAAAATACCAAAAATAGTCCTACCTAGGCATGTCTTCTGTTTATCGATAACATTTACGGATCTAGAAATGTCATTCAACAATGACACGGATCTTTAAATGAAGCTCGAGCAGAAGTTATACTAATCAGTTAAAACATGTCTTAATGGCTTGCAGTTACTTCATACTGCAACCCGCGATACACTCTGGGGAAAGCACGTCGCCAAAAAGACGGCTGTTCCTCCAACTGGGTGATGTTCACCTGGGCATGGATTACTTTATATCCATGTTTCACCGACTTGATGTACGTTTCAGTGCGTCATTTCGTGTATAAGAAGAGAAGTCTTCTTTACATCAGACTCTTTATATTGTTTGATTCCTCAAGAGAGTCTTGATGTTACACAAGGTGGTAAATTGAATTAAATTTTCACAAATACCCGTCGCTCAATTGAATGACTACAGCTCTTTAAATGGAAAACGGGTCATTAATTGAGGGGGAGCATATTTGTTCAAATTTCTGACACCTTGCCAAATTTGTGCAACATCAGCAGTGACACTCTCTCGTTGTTTCAGGGGGAGCATAGTATGCTCCTAAATCAGAATACATTTAAACCTGACCACATTTTCTCCCAAATTTTCTAAACTTATTTAAATCACTTGGGATCACAAATCTCAAATGGTTTGAAATTTTTGATCGGGGGAGAGAATGTGATTTAAATATGAAATTCTGATAAAATGTGATGATTTGGAAGTTAATGTAAGCTCTCCCGTATGTGCTAAACTGCTTTGTATATCAATACACATATTGAGGGGGAGCAAAATGTTTTGGTCATAAAAGCAAGCTCTTCCATATGTGCTAAAATCTTTCGTATATCGATGCACATATTGAGGGGGAGCAAATGATTTTTAACAAAACATAAAGGATTTGGGCATCTCACGTGAGCAAGGCTCAGACTTCACCAATGAATTGACGAAACATATACTGTCATTGATCGAAAGGACATATCCTGGCCAGGTAATAATTTCAAGCTTGTAACACCCCAACCCGACAAGGGTAAAGATATCACAATAATGGATTCATATCAGATCAAACAGAGCATACATCTACAGTAATACAAACATCTCAAAGGATTACAAATGAAATACTGAATCTACAAGGTTACAATGAAAGCTTTCAAAACTAATTCTAAAACATAATATCTTCTATCCAATTCTAATCCAGAATAGCTACCAAGCCTTCTAAGTCCAGAGGTACACTCTCACTCATTCCCAGCTTCCTACTAAAACCTGCCACAGGAAAAGAAATGCGACTGAGCTTCAAAAGCTCAGTGAACAGATATATAGATGACAGAAACGATAACTAATAACCGTACAAAGGAAATCAGAAAATACAGATCATACAGAAACAAAATCAAACGAAAGAATAGGAATAAGAAATGGAATCAGTGAAACGAAATAAGAATAAGAAATAAATAAGGTTTAAGAATAAAGGGAACAGAAATTCATCACGAGCCCAGATAACAGATAATATCATAACAGTGTAAACATATAAGCAATCTAGAGGGGATACCTCTCAAGTAACCAGATAATATGAGGGGTGACCTCATGTATCAAATCGGAGTGATCAGCTCCCAGATATATGTGAAAGACGTGTATCGCACACACCATCAGTCACCAGAGATATATATAACAGATAACATAATAACAGATAACAGAAATCAGATCAGATCTAGGATGCATCCATGCGCCCCAGTAGGCCAAAGTCTTCTCCTACATAACAGATAAAATCAGGGACGGGACAGGTCATCACTCTCCTGCCCTAGAGTCATGCCATCGGTGCATCAATGACATGGACATGAAACCCTCATGCCTAGTGAGTTGGCTCGGGTATCAAACCGTGGGTCAAGGTCAGATACCATGTCATAATCAGAGTGTCATATCAAAAGGTTCATGTCAACAATTCAGAAATAAATAACAAGGTTCAAATCAGAGTTTATCAGATTAAGTTTTATATCAAAGCTTAAGTTCAGATTAAAAAGGTTTCTTTCCAATAGTCCAAAAGAGTATATCAAAGGTTAATAATTACAAGTTTATAGCACAAATCCATTTCAGAAGTCCCTGTCAAAAGTTCATTTAAAACAACCCTTTAATAATGGTTTTCAATAAAATGATCTTACAAAGTAGTTTTCATAAGAATGGTCTTCCAAAACTTTTAGTAACTTCCATCTAAAATGGTATCACTTCTTTTTAAAATAGATTTTCTCAAACAGTTTCATAAGTAGTTTAAGAAAGGTTCAAAATCAATTAGGTTCAAATAAGGATTTAACAGATTAAGGTTTATATCAAAAATCAAATCCAAGTTTTATGACAAGTATATCAGATTAAAGTTCAGAAAAAGGTTCACAGATTAGGGTTCAGAACAAGAGATCAAAACCAAGGCTCAAGAAAGGTTCAGAACAAAGAACCACATCAAAGGTTCACAAACAAGTTTACAATCAGAGTTCAGGAAAAAGGTTCAGAATAAAAGAATCATAGCAGAGGTTCAAACAAAAGGTTCAAGACAAACAGATCACAAAAAAGATTCACAACAGAAGGGAACATAGCAGTGGTATCGGAAATCCTAATAAAGAAAATGAAAAACTGAAAGAAAAGGGGATGAAAAACCGTTACTGAAAAAGGGCAGAATATCTGTACCTTATTAGCAAAGCAGAATAAGCAAACAGACACAGAACAGAAATCAGGACTTCTCCTTCTTCACACCTAAAGAAGTAGAAGACGGAATTACTACGGATTCTAATTCAAATTATTACTTTTAGTTTATCTTTCCATTTTTAGTAACTTTCTACTTTTAGCAGGTTTTCAGAATTAACAGATTTCCATATTTAACCAGATATTGATATTACAGATTTAGTTAAGTCCTTAATTACAGAATATTATGGTATTAAGGTATCTTTTATCAAGTTATAAAACTTTAGGGTTAATTATGATAGATTTCCATAGTTCAGGGTGTTAATTGTAATTTCAACAATTTCAGAGGTATAACATGAAAATACTTCAAGTTACTGATTTAATACACATTTTATTCAGAATGACATCATAATCCCTTTAGTTTCATAATTTTACAGTTTATACCCCTCAAGTTACAATATTTACAAAACAAACCTTATATTTACATAATTCATGATTTAATCCCTCTAATATCCATATTTACCAACCAAGCATCATATTTTACAAAAATACAGAAGTTAACATCAGAATTAAGTGTATTACAGATTAGGTCCCTCAGAATTCAGAATTTACACAAATGGTCCCTTAACTTTACAAAACTTATAAATTAAACTATAATTTATTAACCATTACATATTAAGCTCATAAATCCTCAAAAATTCACAATACACTTTTAATATCAGTATTTACTCAGAAAAATATCAAGATTCCAGAATTTACACTTTTAGTCCCTCTATTTTAATTAATTACAAAACAACTCTTATAAATGTAATTAATTCATTATCTTGCAATATTTACACTTAGGACCCCAAAGTAATATTTTTCCAACATTCCTACAGAAGTATATGACATTATAAAAATACCCTACACTTTTCAAAGTTGTCAAAACAGGTCCTTACAATTTAAAAATCAATTCGGATAGCACTTTTTAATTCCAATTCAAGCCCTAATCTCATCAAGTCATCATGCAATAATTATCCAATCATTATAACATTAATTAACATCAGATTACAAAAGATGAACCCTAACCCTAACTCAGAATAGGGTTTTTCATAATTTTCTTTATTTTTTTCTTTAATATCCGATTTAACAACAATTTATATCAATTAATCCAGGCTTCTAAAAATTAAGGGGCTATTTTTCCTAGCTCATATTAATGCCAAAGAACATATAAAAAATATATTTGCACCTCATAAAATTCGGATTGCATGATTTGCAAATTAAGTTTGTTTTAAACCTTTTTATTTCGTACGACTTATCTACAGTGCATGATTCGAGTTTATCATTTTTCTTAGGTCATATTTAACATATAGAACACTCGAAAAATACTGGAAAAATTTTAGGACGCAAGGATTAAGAATTAAAAATAATTACCTCTTTTGTGATTAACCGAATGAAAACAATTACCAAGCACAATTGGAAGGCTCTAAATTCGTGTTCCTATTTTTCTTAACTTCAAAATGAATCAAAGATCTTCAAAAATTTGTGGTTTGAATCCAGGAGGCTTGGGAATAAAAGTGTCGAATTTTCTTAGGGTTTAGGGATTATCGGATTAGGTTTAGGGATAAAAAAAATATAAACTTTGTATTTATAAATATTGAACCGACATTTTAAGAGATAAAAATCAGATCTTTAAGTGTTATAATTATATAAGGATTGTACTTTATTTTCATAATATTTTCCTTAATTAATTTTGCATTTATCTTATTTATTTTTAATTTAAATAAATAATTAAATAGAATTCGGTCCTTATAATTATATGTACAACTGATTTTTAATTTTTGGACATCCAGAAATAATGTTATGTTGTCCCAGAACTTAATTCGTTTCATATATGGTTCGTTTTCAGAAGTTTGTATGCGTTTCAGAATTTTATAATTGTTTTATTTAGGTTTTATGATTTCAGGGGCAATTTGTAATTTTACAGATTATCGGAATTTCAGGTATTACAACTTCTTCCCCACTAACTAAAAAATTTCGTCCTCGAAATTTGCAGAAAGCAGAAAGAGAAGAGAGCAGAAAACAAAACAAAGACATAACAGACTAAGGCGAGAATTGAGGTGAAACGAAACGGAAACACAACTGACGGTGAACAGACATATAAAAGATTTGTTTCTCATGACTCAAACTTGTAGATTCCAAAATTGTTTCAGATCCTCAGGACAGACATAACATACTGAATCCAGATCGAAAGAATAATATACCAAACATAATAGATGGTAATCAGATTTTCTCGGAAGAGACAAGGAAATACATAGGATTTTGACGGATATGCCATCCACAGAATTTGATTAGACAGATCAGATTAGAACGTACAGAAAATAGATTATCGATAACATCAATTGGTAGAAGTTCCATAACAGAACCTAAGATTTAATCGGGAGTTCAGAGGTCAGCAGAATGCGTGACGAGAATCCAGACGTATCAATTCGCCTAACGGTGAAAGCAGATTACGCGTACAGTCAGAAATGAACTTACAGTCTCACTAAGGCAGATAATCTCAAACAGTTATCAGAATTTCTACAGCTCTAAGGCACTTCTCGAAATATCCTATGCCCACAACAAGTGCACGTTATATGATGTAAGTATTATCACGTTGGCCAGACGTCATAATACTGGCATCATATAAATATGCCCTCATGATGTGGTCATACTTTATATCAAGTCGTGAACAGAACAAACTTATCTTAATCCACCTAGTCTCCCTACGGTCTCAGAGTTCATCAGAATCAAATACCCTAACTAAGAGGAGAACGAATTACTCAAAAAAAATTAACGGAAGTCCCAGAACGTCTATCAGAATTTGGTACATCAGATCATCCATCATTCGTCAAATTTCACATAGCAAAACCATCGTCCAACATACTCAGAATGAATACAGAGCAGAATTACTAATAGGGAACCTAAATCATTCAAAGGATTTTATCATCATGTAACAGAATTTTGAATAGGTCAAGAGGAAATGAATTACGTCATCCATAGCTTCATCCATCACAGAATTCATTCTTCCAAACCAAACTTCGCTTCAGAATTTTCTTCCATTCAAAATCATGATCTGAATTTCCATTCTCAAGTCTGCTTCTGCTCCCAATTCATCTTAGTACAACTAAAATGAATAGAGAAGCAAGACTGCGAGTCTTGGACAAGTCTGCTAGCACAGTTCGGAATTCGCCAACTCAGATTGCTGTCGTCATCGGATGCTTGGTAGTGGTGTCTGCTACAATCTCTGAACGCCAATCACATCTACTCTTCCAGAACAAAGGTCATTCCATTTAATACGAAGATGGTCTTCATGTTCCTCGTTCGTCTCAGAGCACGAACATGTTGTCATACTATGACAATTGTCCAACTACTCGCGAAAACATGATTCTCATTAGCCAATACAATTGGCATCATTTAAAACTCATGATGGTCACAATGAGTACGGAAACAGTTTTCATGAAACGTTTCAGGGAAAACTTCATATCTAATTCACATAACCAATCTTTATGAATAAAACTGAAATATTTTACGGAAGTTGCTCTCAGTTAGCCATCTCCTATCTTAGGAGTTCTTGTGGTTGCTTCATCAGTCCTTCAAACATTAAATGAGGTCGTCTGATACAGAGTTCACAAGGATAGAATAATTTAATCATTTATACTCGGAAATGAAAAGTGATTACAGTGAGATTACGGTTAAGTTTACGATAGTTGATATGCAGACGCAAAATTTTCTCTTTCTTCTTCATAGACTAATAGGGGTATTCAAGGGGAACACTGAGGTGGACAAAAACATATCTCATCATCTTCTTCAGCATCATGGTTCATTAACTGAGATCGGTTCAGAGTCAATTTTTCTGCTCAACAGGAGAGAAAACCCAAGAGTTTCATCAGAAATGCCAGAAAATTTGTACAACAAAACTTTCAATGCCGACACTTTCTAGGGGTGGTTACTAATAGGGTGTCAGGAGAATTTGATAATCAAATGAGGTCAGGGTACATATTTCCATAGCAGGGTTAAGCTTAATAGATTTAAGCGGTTAGAGATTATTATATCAAAAGTAGGGTGGAATAGATTGTTACATTTCAGATGCTGTAGTTTATGATAGCTGAAGAACCAGTCAATCAATAATCACAAGATCTCCAAAATCAAGTATATCAATAGTAAACAGATCCGCAGAACGTATATGATCACTTAACCAGACGGATAGTTCATATGTCAGAGTCAAGTACATGGTTCAGTATAGTGTGGAGATAGGTACGCGAACAGTTCAAGGTGTTGGGGTTTCATTTAGCTATATATCACAAGTGGTAGGTAGGGTGTGAATCATCGGTAATACGGACATCGTATACTGTCAAAGTGAGGCATATGGAACATCGGTTATCAGCATCATCATGGTCGAGTAACAATTCCATACAGAGATAGTATTTGCATCAAATCCTTCCAAAGAAAAAAAAAACTGATTGGCAAATAAGATTCATCATTCAGGACAGAATAGTATCAGAGGATACATTTATATCCAGTATGGGTCATGAATTTATAGAATGTCTCAAATACATTAAGGTTAAATGGTCTTCGGGATGGTCGGAAAGATATCAGACTGTTTATCCAACAGATCAGAAATAAAGGTCAAAATCAGGTAGTGGTAGCAAAATTTTAACAATCGGTAATCATGTCAGGGGTTCCAAAATTGTTTCAAACGCCAAAGGTGAGACATAGGAGGATAGTCTTCAATATTTTAAAAATTCAATTTATCCTTATAAGAATAAAATCAAGGTTACTACCAAGGAAAGACGGATCAACAAAGCAGATTTTTCCATTCAGAATGCGAGGGAAAACATCTGTGTACTCGTGGTTAAAAACACCACAAGGCTTCTCATGGGAACAGAGATGGTTAAGTCGAAATCAAATAGTATCAGAAGATTCATAGGTGATTATTAGAAACGAGAAACAACTAACAGGATGTATCAAGTGTATCATCGTCACGGGGATTCTCATATTGCCCAAAGAGGCATCAGAATGATTAACAGAAGGTTCAGAGGTCGGAGTGGAAAATCGGAAGGCAAGGATCAAATAATGTCAGATAATTACTACGCAATTTCCAATGCTTCAAATTTATTTAGGTTTCATTTCTTAGGTGGTGCAAGGCATAAGCTCTAAATATCCAAATGTGATTTTAACCAAAAGCAAGACACGAATCAGAGTGGTGCGGAAGCAAGATACTTAAGCAAATGACTTATAGTCTACTGATTGGCTCCGAAACAGTCAACTTAAATCAACCACGGATGTGGTCAAACAAAGTCAAACCAATTGAGAACACAATGCAATAATCCAAGGAGTATAGTTTTATCCCCGGGTCGTTTAAGTCCCAGCGAAGTGTGAAATTGTGCTTAAAAACAGATCGTGATCAAGTGTTATTGAACAAAAAAGGGATTATGATTTTGATTACACTAATGAGATAAGAAAATATCTTTAACCAAGCTATATAAACAAGAATGTAAAGATAAGTTAACTAGAAACGTATAAAAACCTAAAAATGTACGTTTAAATTTAAACAAACTTAAACGTACGAAATAAAAAGTGAGTTTTAAGAAATAAAAAGCCTACGGATATGAAATTTATATTTTTACAATCCTAATAAGAAAAGAAAATTATTGGAAAAAGAAAATTATTTATTTGACTTATTAATTAATTATTATTAATTAAAAACTATTTTTAACTATTAAATAATTATCTAAAAAATGAGAAAATAAGAAATAAACCTAGAAAAATGAAATTATCACTTAGATAAATCTAAAATATTATAAAACTTATTTTAAAACTGAAATTATATTTATTACACTTTTTATCTAATTATTATTAATTAATTATTATTTTAAACACTTTTTAACTATTTTAAATTCTAATAAATACTAAATAAGCAAAAAAAATTCTGAAACTTTTTATATAATTATTAAATAAGTAAAAGAGGCTAAGAAAATTATAAAAATGAAATTTACTTAATTAAAATTTAAAAAGATAAATCCTATTAAATAGAAGATATCACTTTATTTCTATTTTTGATTTTCTTAAGTCCTAAAAATATTTTTATATTTTTCCTAGATTAAAAATGACAAAAGAAAATTATGAAAATTGGATTTATATTTTTCTGATTATTTTTCTATTTTTTATGATTTGATTACTATTAAAAACTAATTAAAATGATTAAAAATATAAAATAACTTAGGAAAAATCTGAAAAATTTAAGTTAAGTCTAAATTAATATTAAAAGGCTAGGAAAATTAAAATTACAAGTTTAATAAGCACAGAGAGTTGATTTGGGCTAATAAGCAGTTGACTTATAAGCACAAAATAAGCTAAAAAGCAAATAAAGATGCCAAAAGTTCAGGAACAAGGTAATATGATGAAATAACCACAAATCAACTAAAAAACACAAATAACCACAAGAGATTAAACAGATTAAGCACTTGACTGCTATGGAAATTATAAGTCAGAAACTCAGAAAAGTGACCAACTTGCAGGCAAGATTAAGCAGATAAATAAGCTACTGAGGTTCCAAATTATGGGGGCAAAAATAAGATAGAACTACTGGGTATGCAAAAACACCAAAAGCCCTATCACAATTTGACCAATTGAGGTCCAATTGATGCCTAGATCAGCAACTCAGAACCATGGGTCTGCTGTGGTGTTGACTTTTGCAGAAAAATAGAAGTTTTGACTTTGGTGAGATTTGAATGATTCCTAGTGATTGATAATGGTATAATAAGCTATGAAAAGACTACACTAAGCAACTTTAACAACAATTGAATTGATTTGATGATTATGCAACTCCAAAATCCTAACAGCTAGACTGAAATGGAAATTAAAGGGCCAATTTGACTTTTTATCAAACAAGGCTTGGATTTTATTGTTTGACTGAGATAAATGATCCTAGTATGACATGTCTTAAACAACAAACAACAACAATACAACCTGTATGCCACAGAGATCAGCAGATCCAAACACCCCTTAACAACTATGATTTTGCAATTTTCAAAGGAACTTGATGATTTAGACCATGATACTGATTCAAGCTGACATAATATGATACAATGATCTTACATGAACACATAAGTAACAACAATAACACCAAAAAAACACAGAACAACAATTATGCTACTATGACTGTTAAAATTAGATTTAAGCAAAAGGCAAATTTAATGAACAAGCAACTTATTTTAAGCTATATTATGACTGAATAATACCACAAAGATTGGAAAACACAAAGATTAAACCACCAAACTAGTTTACACAGTAATATGCAATATTAAAGAGAATTGAGCTTACAAGGTGCTTCCAGCTAAAAACCAAGAACAAGGACCAATGAAACACTCCTATAGAACCTCCTCAGGTTCACTAACCCAGGGCAATCCAATATTTACCCTGCTCCAGCCATGAACACCATGAACCTGTTGTGTTGACTTTTGTTGACTGATTATGAATTTTTGATTTTTTCTTACTAAACTTGTTTTAATGAGTGCTAATAGCTTATATAAGCTATATGGGAGCTTACATGTACTTATGAGTCAATATAAACAAACAACAACAACAATACAGCTTAATTTAGATTTTTGAGATAAAAGTGGAAATGGCATAAACTGAGATAGCAACTAAAACTTGAAATTAATTATTGGAAAAGATTTATATTACACTGGAACAACTAAATTCAACACTTGAAAGATTAAAATTACACAGAGAATTTAAATTTAACTAATTCGACACTAAATAACTAAAATTACACTAGATAAAATATTACATACTCTCTCCTCTGCTCTTTATAGTCTCTAATCTTCTTGTCGACATCTCTGAGTGATTCCCACCATTGAATTGCTCTGATTTAATCTCCACAGTCCATTTGGCATTTTGGCGGGAAAAGTTGATTTTGCTAACTCCTCTGATTTTTGGTAGTGGGAGTGGGAAGAAAGCATTAATTGGTTTTGGATGTGTTAGGTGGAGTGTTGAGGAGGGGGAATGAGGTGGATGGTGGTTTTGGGTGAGCTGGGGGGATGATTGGGTGGTTTTGGCGGGTATGGTGGTTTAGGAAGACGGGTCAAACTTGGTTTGACCAAGTTTAACTCAGATAAGGGTTTTGGGCTTAGATAAGGATTGGGCTTGGGCAAAGGGTTAGTAACTGGGTTGGGTAAATGGGATAGGGGTTGGATTGGATTTAGTGTTTAGGTGTTGGGTTGGTTTGTTTATTTTGGGTTTAATGGTTAGATCCGGATTTTGGTTTAAATAAATCACAAGGACTAATCTTGTAATTACTGAATAGTTGAGGGGCTTGAGTTGTCATCTTTCCAAAGTTACTCCAAAGGACCAATATTGCCAAGATAAATAGTACAAGGGTTTTAATTATTAATTTTCCATTTTAAATAACCCAGGGACCATTTTTGACACTTTTCAAAGTTGAGGGACCTTTTTGTAATTTTTGCTCAAACAATCATTCAAGGACCAAATTTGACAATTAAGATTATTTTAGGGACCTTGAATGATAAAATTCCACTTTTTTAGATTCTAGGGACTAGATTTGCCAAATTATGAAAGTTCAGGGACTAAAATGCAAATTATGCCATTTATTGTTTGTTTTTCCCTGAAACTTATAAAAACACAGTCAGCTGATATTTTTATACATTTTTAGACTTTTTAAAGTGTTTTTGACTGTTTCTGTAGCTCAAATGTGAAAGAAATGATGAGTATTTACACACTCATCAATCCCCCACACTAAACTATTGCTAGTCCCTAGCAATCTTTTATGAAGATTTAATGGATTTGAAATACTCTTTACCAAAAGCCATCACCTCTGGAGTAGCCAAATGTTTCAGTTCAAGTAAGAACTATGGTACACTGATAACCATGTGATTTTGAGCAAATCATCAGCTTTCAACGGGTTTGATTTGTCTTTACCAGAAGCCGTTTGCTTCTGGACTAGCCAGCTCTTAGATAAATTACAACTATTATCTTTGGTGAGCTGATTACCAATTATGGTATTCCAAAGCCTTTACCACAAGCCATAACCTTGCGGGCTAGCCAACTCTTCACTAGTACAAAAATGGGATTTAGTCACACATGCTGTTTTTCGAACAGCCACACAGTCGCCTTTTTATGTGACTAAATGTACCAGAATAAAATAAACAGCCACACTTGATCCGACTTGTGTGACCATTTCGGAATTACATCCGAGGCTATAGCCACACATTTGAATATTTTCGTGACTATACGTATCTGGTAAATTTTTTTTTGATTTTTTAGTCACTTATAATTTGGGACGTGTGACGGATACAAATAAGGTTGAAACATTAGTCACACTATATATATACATATGTGACAAATATATGTCACGCAATTGAAAAGTGTGACCAAAATCCATATATGGTCACACGAAGTAATTGTGTATGTGGCTAAATCATATGCTCAAGTTTGTCACACATTATTTAAGCGTGACTGCTAGTTTTTGTTGAAAATTTAGCCACATATGAATTTGAAATGTGTGACAACTGAAAAGTAAGTTTGAAGCATAGTCACGATATGCATTTAAAAGTGACAAATATATGTCACACACTTGAGATGTGTGACCAAATGTCATATATGGTCACACTAAACCATAGGCATACATGATTAAGTGTGACCAAAATTCGATACAAATAGTCACGTAAGTTAATATGTGTGTCTAAAGTTAAGTGTGTGTTTGCCTGCCAATTCCTAATGTGTATGGTCACATTTAATTGTAGCACAATCATGTGACTATAGGCTATACAATAGTAACACCATACCACAAATGTGCATCTAAATTATGTTTATGGCCACATTATAAGGGTATTATATGTGACCAATACATTGAAAATAGTCACACTGAAATATTCATGTGACTAATATGTATAGCAAAATGTGAACTCAGTTATCATTAACCTTGATATTAGTCACATTGAGTGTTTGTGTGACTAAATTCAAGATGTTACATATGGTCACATGAAGTATTTATTTAGGTGTCTAAATCATAGAGTCATATTTTGAGTTCAGACTGTTAGTCATGACTCTTCATTTAATTTGCCCCATTACAATGCTGGGATTTTATAGTCTATCTAGTTTAATGCAGTAGTATGTAAGTATGTTACTTGCCCCTAGCTGGAACCAGATTACTTGACTTTCTAAAGTCAATTTTCAACTTTATAATGAAGTAACATGTTACTAAGTGCCTGCAAGTGCATATACATGATAAATGGAAACTGCAAATACAATAAAGCTTGACTGCAAGTGGACATATACATGATAAATGTCAGACTATACATTCTAGCAGTAATAACTATACATTCTAGCAGTAATAACTATACATACTAGCAGTAATAACTATACATGTTTAAGTCAAACTATACATTGTAGCAGTAATAACTATACATTCTATTTCTTGTCCTTGGGTCCTAGATACTCTTCCATCTTCCTGAGCAGTTCATATGCCATGTCATCATAATTAAGCTGAAGCTTGAGTGTTTTCTTCACACGCAACATCTGATGTAGAATGTCTTTGTGAAACTTTAAAGGGTAATCCTTTTCTACAAGCATGTAGATCACCAACTCATTCACAGTTAAAGCATGTACTCCACATCGTTGAAAAATTTTCCATTCTTTAACAGTATTGTGCGTTAGTCTTCTCCAACATTCATCTTCATGATTTGGTTCAAACATTACCTTTAAATAATTCCAGACTTCTCTATCATAATTAGCTTGTTCTGGTGTCTTATTACCAAATCTTTGTTTGAGTAATTTCCATAGAGCTATCATATCTTGTCTATCAAAATCATGAACCATGTGAAGAAAGCTTACATACCTTCTAGAAGAACCATCATGCCTCTTAATATCGTAATAAACTGTTTCCCCAAAAGATCCAGACTTATAATCAACAATGGGATGTTTGACAGTTAAAGGTTGTGCATCCATGGCTTCTCCTACAGAGTCAACTGCAAGTTCAGTGTGAGCTTGCATTTGTTCTTCAGCAACAGCTTGCTCAGTTTGTTCTTGTTTTCTCTTTTTACTGCTTTCTATTTCCAACTGTTCACCTGCTCTCTTTGAACTGTCATTCAAGAAGAGATCATTGTTTCTCTTGGCAATTGCATATAATTCTTCAATTCTTTTATCATCCAAGAATTTCAAATCCTTTAGTTTCCATCTGTCCACATTCTTCAAATACCTGCACATGAGTAGATGTTTATGATATGATGTACATATTGGGTATTGTTGATATTAATATAAATACCTTTGCAAAAAAAAAAAAAAAAAAAAAAAAAAAAAAAAAAAAAAAACCTACCTGCACATGAGATCTCTTCTTTGTTTTTGAGTGGGTGGCTTGTTCTTCTTAGCTGCATATCTTTGTTCTGCATACAACTTCTTTTTTTCATAAAAAAATTCTTTCAGCATCCTGGCTTTTTCATCTACTGAGTACTTATCTTGCTCTTGTTTATGTAGTTTCTTAGCAAGATCAGAATCAGCTGCAACCTGAGCCCTTTGCTCATCCCATGAAGCTATTAACTCTGCATCTTTTTCTTCTTGTATTCTCCTTTGTTCCAAAATTGTCTGATGTTCTGCATCATACTTTTCTGAGAATTTCATAGCAAGTTCAGCATCAACTTTTAATTGCTCTTCTTTTGATAATGGTTTCTCCACAGGCTCTTCAGTAAGAATCCCTTTACCTTTGCCTTGTACCTGTGGAGTTGATTGTTTAGCTTTTGGAGAGGATGATGGCTCTTGTATCACAACACCTTTGGTTACTGGTTTTGCTGTCTTCAGCTCAGCAAGTACACTAACAGCATTTGCAAAAACCTCTGGTGTAGCAGTACTAGCTTTTGTAGTACCAACTGTAATTGGCTCAGTAGCACTATCAGCATTTGTAACCTTGCCCAGACGATGATCAATCACCACTTGATTCCCTTGGTTATCCTCCCCTGAAACTTTGCCTTCATTCCCTCCCTGTTTGGGAGCATCCTTAGAAGCTTCAGAAGATTTAACCTTTTGTTTGGGAATTCTTGATCCTTTGACTCCTTCTAAATACCTAACCCTTCTCTTCAAAGCCTTTATCTCCCCACCTTGAGCTTTGATGACTCCATCTTGGGAAGAAGCTATTGCTCGCAGATCACCAATTTGTGCAGACAGCTTGGCACAGGTATCCTTCAATTCATTCAAAAGTTGCATACTATCCTCACCACTTCGGCTTGTGTTACCTAGCCCGAGAGGTGGATCACTGGAAAAGTTAAGTTCAGTCTCACCCCTAGGATGAACATCCGAACCCCCCCCCCCCCATTGTTTCCATGTGACTGGGACCTTCACCTGAATCAGTTCCAGAGGAACTTTCTTCATTAGAAGTTGTCTTGGTTCGGGTCTTAATGATGTTACCACTGTCCTGTGCTGCTGCTAAGCTAGACACAGTAGTGGCAGCCCTTGCCAACATGTCACTCTCCCCCCCGGTGACATCCTCATCTGCAACAGTTGGTATAGAACCACTAGCCTGAGGTAGCTCAGTGTTCTTGGTGTTAGTCCTATGTTTATAGGTCTTTTGTTGTTGTTCTGTGGGTGTGTGATGGGTACCAGCTGGGATTGCTGAACCTTCACCCATTTGGGTTTGGGCTAGTGCCAACATTGTTGGAAACAAAGGTGTCACTCTCCCTGAAAAATCTTTTCCAACCCTACTCATATTAGCAAAAACCTTTTTGGTAAGGCAGGGAGTGGGATAAACATTTTTGTGACTTTTCTTTTTTTTAAATTGGTTGTCCAAAAAGAGTTGCAAAAA
Source organism: Artemisia tridentata subsp. tridentata (assembly GCA_021014915.2). NCBI lineage: Eukaryota > Viridiplantae > Streptophyta > Magnoliopsida > Asterales > Asteraceae > Artemisia > Artemisia tridentata. Next base: position 177,169,859 of record CP139502.1, on the reverse strand, counting down.
CCTTGGATATAGAAAATATTTAGCCAAAGAACCATCCAAGTTCTTAACCATATTATCAAAAATTAATTTTGAGAAATTAAATCTTTGAGTATTTTCAGCCAAACAAATTATAGCAGAAGCTAAATTACTGCTAAATTCATTCCATGCAGTGGTCTTTGGACTTAGACACACTAAGACAGTATGAATTAAGAATTTCCACTGAGGAGAAAAATTACCTTTTTGGAACTTTAAAGCATCTGTATATCTCTCATAGCCCATCAGTGCAAGTTTTTCAAAGATTGTAGTATTTGGAAGATTCTCAACTCCGTTAGCATCATCTAGGAGGAGATCTCTTTGAATAGACGCCTCTGTAATGATAATCATCTGCCCATCTACAAGGGCATGGATTTGTGCTTCCCCATTAATAGTTTTGACCTTAGCAGACGACCAAAACTGGATAATGTTGGAAGTATATATAGTAGGTTTTACTGTTAATGCAAACTTAATATAGCTTGCATTAAGGAAATCAATGATCTCAGTAAAATCTACAGACTTATTGGATTTTTCTAAAAAGGCAACATTATTATGAGGTTCGGTAAAAGTTAGGTTCGACATTATGATTTGATTTGGGGGTTTTGCAATTTGACAATTAAAATTCGATTAGGGAGTGGAAGAGAGAGAGTAATGTGTGCGTGAATGTGATTGTGTGCAGCAATTGGGGGTTTATACACTTTAAGTAAAAAGTGATACAAACTACCCTGCACTCCCAACCACTGCTAAAAGGATACCCAGCAGTACAACGTTTCGATAGCAGTACAATTGTTTACCTAGCAGTACAATAATAATAGCTGTATTCAAATATCATAAACTTGTACATAATAACTGCATTCATATATTAAACCAAGTCAAAATAAGTTTACATTTACATAGGCAAAATATACATAGGCAAAATATATAAAGAAAAGATACATTAAGACACATATTTACTAGCTTCAATACTTCTGTAAACATCAACTATTTTCTCTCTTTCTTCTTCTATTTTTTTGTTCCTCTCCTCAATTTTCTTCTGATGCTCCTCAATGACCTCTAAATCTTTCTTGTTCCTTTCTTCATACATATTTATACGCTTGTTGTGAATTTCTAACAATGCGTTTTCAACACCATACGGGCCTTTACTACATTTCTCCCAAATATTTTGGGATATGCCCATTTTTTTATAATTTTCAGGCATTGGTGGAGGAGAATCATCCCTTGGGCGTTTGTTTTTGTTGGAAGAAGGAGTTGAAGAGGAGTCGGCCATTGAAATTTGAAATTTATTTTCTAATGAAAATATCAAAGGAGTTGTATATGGTACGGTTGATTAATTATGAACGGTTTTCCATGTCGAGTTGTACAAATAGGCTAGAGAGATATACGAACGGTTCCCAATACTTTAGGCGGGAAAAGGGACCATCGAGAGGCGCCAAAAGTAAACAGATGGATAATATTGATCGGATTTGGTTTGTGTTTGGTTTGGATTTGACTAGTGTAGTTGATCTAGAAGTGTGTTTGGTGTTGGATTGACTAATTGACTTTTTCATTAGGGTAATTGATATTTTCTATATTATATTAATGATGTTTAATGTAATTTGTGTGCTAACTTTAATTACTAATTGACTTTTTCATTAGGGTAATTGATATTTTCTAGTACATGTTTAATGTAAATACATGCTTTAATATCTATCGCAGTCTGAATGTGTTTGAGAAGTATGGGTATATTTAGGCCACTTCCAACAATAACTCAGCCTTAACAAATTAAAATTAAAATTCAAATTCAAACGTAAGATAAAGTACAACATATTAACGCTGCGTTAACGCAGGTTAGCCCCAACAATTAAAATTCAAAGTCACGTTAATAAAACGTGTGCATTTGTACCCTATAAATACCAATGCTTCTGAAGCACAAGTCACACAGAAACACATTCCAAACTTCTCAAATACTCAAGATCCAAGCATCTCAAATTCAAGATGTCTTCCAGAAAAGATTTCGGGCAACAATTTCCAAGCCCACCTCGCCAAAAGGATTTTGGCCAACAATTTCCAAGCCCACCTCGCCAAAAGGATTTTGGCCAACAGTTTCCAAGCCCACCTAGCGAAAATGAAAAATTCCATACTCCACCCGAGCATATCTTTCCGGTTTTCCAACCGGAAAATTTTTCGGTGAATAATCAACCTGAAAATGAACCAGTTCATAACCAAGACCCAAATCCGTTTGGGTTAACTGAGGAACAACTTAGGCAAGAGGAAGCAGATATGCAAGTCCTCCTGGAAATGGAAGCACTTGAAAGAGAAGAGGAAGCTGATCGTTTGGAGCGGCAAGCCAGGGAGGATGAAGAACGTAGGCAAAGGTGGGAGTCTGGTTTTTTCACACCTTCCGAATCCTCTGAAGATGGTTACCCAGATTCAGATGATAGTTTTTATTAATCGTCCGTTGTTTATGTTAATCGTATGTTGTTTATGTTAATCAATCATTGTTTATGTTAACGTAGTTTTTATTTGACATTTAATGTATTTCTATTTCATGTTTAATGTATTTCTATTTCATGTTTAATGTATTTGTATTTGATACTTTATTTTCAATTTATAAATTGAATTGAATTTGAATTGAATTGATAAATTTTAAATATATCCCGCCTTTTTGTTTAATTTGAATTTGAAATTTTAAAATTTAAATATCCCGCTCGTTATTAATATGTTGTACTGTTACTTTACGTTTGAATTTGAATAATACTCGTACGGTTACTTTTACTTTCAATCTAATTTTTAAAATAGCCTCCAACGGCTAGTTTAACGGCTTTCCACTATCAAAGCCACTTTCACAACACTTCGTTTTCTCACACAACTTCTTATAAAACTCTCTCGCAAGTATCACTAATTTTAACACAAACACTGTGGCTAACAAATTAACTAGCAGAGGTGCAAAAGGCTATCCTCACCCGATTACACAATGAACAAGAAAAAGAACTCAAATTGATTAACAATTTGCTAGGTGAGATAACTCGTATTATGCTACAGATGCATAATCGTGCTGATCCAGAGGTCGAAAGGTTGCGTGAGTTGCCTCAAGACCATCCAGCTATCAGGGTTGGTCTAGAAATTAAACTCTTTTAAGAAATGATGAAACAGGGTCGAAAGGTTGCGTGAGTTATTGTTGGGTGTGTTGCTCATGTACAAACATATAATCTCGGCTCATTCGTTAAACATCTCGTATACAACCATATCATCTCGGCTCATTCAATTCGTTAAACATCTCGTGTATAACCATATCATCTCGGCTCATTCGTTAAACATCTCGTATACAACCATATCATCTCGGCTCATTCGTTAAACATCTCGTGTACAACCATATATATCATCTCGGCTCATTCGTTAAACATCTCGTGTATAATCATATCATCTCGGCTCATTCGTTAAACATCTCGTATACAACCATATTATCTCAGCTCATTCGTTAAACATCTCGTATATATACAACCATATCATCTCGGCTCATTCGTTAAACATCTCGTATACAACCATATCATCTCGGCTCATTCGTTAAACATCTTGTGTATAACTAAAGCTCAGTTAATTAAGGGTGAGTGTGTTAAAGCTGACGTGGCATTGTGTTAAAGTTTAAAGCTGAGTTATTGTTGGGAGTGGTTAGAGTATTTTCTTTTGTTTTTTCGGTGGATTTTAGCGTGACTTAATCTTAATACCGCCAATTTTGTCCATATAATATTCAACTACGTACGGATAACTAATACCCGCGGGGAAACCCGAAAAACCGATGGATAATATTAATCGGGTATCCGGTGGGATATGGGGCGGGTACGGGTATATTATAAACGGGTTCGGTTATGGGTATACTAAAACCCGCCCCGAACCCGAACCGTTGCCATCCCTATTTACCGGCTATAGCCGGATTTCACCGCCACCTCATCACCATTAGTATTTTTTTTTTTTAAACAAATCTTGCCACGTCAGCTATAGTTAAACCAAACCACAAATTCAATATTCAACCAGCAATTAATCCCTTTACCCGGTCATTTGTAAACACACACAAAAATCAATAAACCCTAATCAACACACACATTCTTATGGCAAACACAAGCACGCAAACAATGAAACCAAATAACAAAAAGGTAATTAGTAATTTGTGTTTTGTAAATGTAATTGGTAAGGGTACAATATGTAGTAATTACGTTTGTACTGTTGATGTGATGGTTGCACAGTATGATACATTATTTGCGATTATTAAGATAGTAAATAAAAAACAAAAATCAAGTTTATGCTTTAATTAACAGGTTCAAAGGGAAAATTTTCAAATAATTCAATTGTTAATTTCAAATTACAACTTGGAGGCAAATTTTTGGATCGAAATTTTTTGAATCACAAACGATTCATATTCTTGGTGTATAGCCTCTTTTCTCTCCTTAAAAAAAAGACTGCAAATAAAAAACAAAAATCAAATCTTCTCTCACCATTACTCTCCAAGCTAAGCCATAATCATTTTCTTTTACCCTTTGTTGCTCAAGAGTCATGGAAACTGAACCCATTGTTGATAACCATACTTTGCTTCCTCTTGATCATATTGTACATGATGATAACGCCTTAGAATATGAATCCGAAAAGTCTTCTGATGAAGAAGATATAGATGAGCCTTTAACCAACCAAACACCTGAGATAGTAGCTAAGAGGGGCTCAACCAGGCTAGTAAAGTTTCGCGCGAAGCATGACAAACCTGGTGCAACAAAGCTCAAGGTAACCTTCGATGCACTCGGTAGGGTAACAGGGGAAAACAGAGCAGTGTTTGTGAGTTTTTTAGGAGATGTGGCTCGTGAGCAGATAGGTGTGAAGATTCTACACTGGAAGAAGGTGAATAAAGAAGCAAGAGATAAACTATGGGATGAAATCTTGGTACATATATACTATTTTGTAACCCAATACTACATAAGTTTATGTATGCAGTTACATTATGTGCAACTAATTAACAACATTGTGTTAATCTTTTCAGAAATTTTTTGTTGTTGACGTCCAATACAGAAAATTGATAATGATTAGTCTTGGTAAAATGCTAAGGAATTACAGAAGGAAGCTCAAAGTCAACTACATTTTGCCCAACCTAAATACACCTTCCAAACTGAATGAAGTCCCGGACTTGTATAATACAATAATGAAATCAGAAGACTGGGTCGAGTATGTTAAATACACGACCACCGAAGCATACAAGGTTTTAATTAGTCATCTTTAATTAAGTGTATATGTCATTTTATTATTTTCAGTTTGCAGCATTACCGCATCTAAACGCCTTATGATTTTGTGTTTTTAGGAGAAATCTGAGAAAGGTAAAATGGCGCGTTCCCAAAATATTTATCAGCATAAAATGGGACGAGGTGGATATGCTTATGTCAAAGAGAAAATGGTAAGATTACACAATGTTTGTTTTACCAATTAAGAGACGATCAGTATGAGAAATGAATCCGTTTACATTGCCCAATTTGCACATTTGCATTAATACCCTCATATTTTCGATTATCTTGGTTTAACTGTACATGTGTAAGCATCCACATATTTTCGTTTATCTTGGTTTAACTTTACATGGGTATGCATTTGATGTTTATTAGATCGAAAATAAAGAGATTGAAGCGGATGAAGAACCCCCCGTGATGTAATGTGGGTGAAAGGAAGGGTAAACAAAGACGGCGAATACCCAAATGATGATATTAAATCAAAGGGAGATGAACTTGTAAGTTTGACTGCTAATTCTATTATTATGCTTATATAGCAGCAACATTTAACTGTGTACTAGCAGTAGTAGCTTGTATACCAGCAGTTACTCTAACAGCATCAAGAAGACTTTTAATCCCAACATTTCCTATATTTTTTGTGCAGAAAGAAGCTGATGACAAGATCAAGGAAGGAACATCGGGTTTTGATGATGGCACTGATGCCATGACATTTGTATTTGGTAAGGAAAAGGGCGGTTATGCCAGGGGAGTGGGAGGTGCAGTAACATACAAAGAGTATTTTGGCCTTCCTCGAAGAAAACAAGAAGCCAATGAAAAAATTGCCTTACTTCAAACTCAACTGGATAATGAGAGACGCGAGCGTGAAGAAAAGATAAATTGATCAAAAAATTGTCCGCCGAGATGACCGAAAAAGATGTGCAGGTCAATAAATTATCCGGTGAGGTGGAAAACACAAATGTAATGCTTTCTCAAATTCTGCAACAGTTGAATGATAAAGGGATGAATATAACTCTGCCAACTCAACCATCGCCAATAGCCTCAGTTGTAAGCCATTTTTTATGTTGTTAACAATTTCATTTTCTAATGCTAACACCACTGATGCTAATGATACTAGGCATTGAACATAAACTGATGAGTGACTGTATTTCTTAATTTATATTGCAGGTGACTCCAATGGCCATTGACAATATTGCAGGTGACTCCAATGGCACTCAGATAAGTGGTGTTGTAAGTCCTAAAGATGCAGGAATTGAGGAGAAATCCAATGGCCTTGAAACTTCTAAAAAGGTAACGGAAACAATGGTAAGTATAGTAATAAAAGATCGCCCTTTGATTTTTGAATTTTACATACATGATCGACTAATGTACCGTGTTTTATATATACGTATAGGAACCTGCTGCTAAAACTGTCAGGCCTAAGCATAACCTTAAGTCACGACGAAACGGGTCTCCAGATTCCCAATCGCTACAAAATGTGTCGTCTCCAACACAACCACTGCCAACAGTATGTATTTCAACTTGTTTCTTGTTACTCTTTTGTTTAAATAATGTAACGTGTTTTATATATACATATAGGAACTTGCTAAAACTGTCGGACCCAATAAGCCAAAGCAAAAGAAGCGACGAAACGGGTCTCCAGATTCCCAATCGCAACAAGATGTGTCTCTAACACAAGCACTGCCAACAGTATGTATTTCAACATGTTTCTTGTTATTCTTTTGTTTAAATAATTTCTGATATATACATGCAATTTTTTTTTTTTTTTGTAGACACTTAAGTGCAAACTCTGGCACACAAAGAAATCAAATATCGTTGCTTTTGGTACCGTATACCAGTCTCATGGAAAGCAAATGCTGCATAACCTACCACTCCCAAATGATTGCTACAGAGTGTCAATTGATTCATCGTTAGTTGATGCAGCATGCATACCGGACGTAGCAAATAATGGGTTCAAAACAGTTAAGGAAGTCGAAGGTAGTTTCGTTGCATGGCCAAAGGATCAAGTTATTTTTGAAGAGGTGGTACGTACATGTGTTTTTTCAACCTACATATATAATTATTCATATGTAATTCAATGTTTGATAGAAGCGTCTTTTGTTTACTACAGGTTACACCAACAAACCATGTGACTAAATGTGTACCACAGGCACCAACGAAGAAACAATATATATCTGCTAACGACTTAAGGCAAACTGCTAAGGGGGTGAAGGTTCAAAAGTCTTTAGATATTTGATTAATTAAGTACGACATTACAATTGTATATTTTGTCCAGTTATATACATTAGAGTTTAATTCAATTTGAAATTTCTTGTGTTTTTTAATATTGTTTTATATATAATATATATACACATTCCAGCAGCACTAGCATAGTACTAGCAGCAGTAACTCTGCTTCAGCAGGACTACCTTGGACTACCTTAGTACTGCTAGCAGTAGCAACTCTGCTCCAACATTATTGGTCACTCTTTGTTTAATTCGATGTGTGACTAAATAGTACCAAAGGCCACACAAAATAAAAATTCATGTGACCATTGGAAGAACAATGGTCACGCAAAATACACATTTCTTCACTTTAAACAGCATATGGTCACACTTATTAACAACTTTGGCCACTTTATGCTTAATTGTATGTGACTAAATACCCAAAACAAGCATGCTTTGTGTGACTAAATATTATAAAAGGCCACACAAACATAAAATTCAAGTGGCCATTGGATGATCAATAGTCACACAAAATACAAATTTCTTCACTTTAAACAGCATATGGTCACACTTATCAACACTTTTGGCCACTTAATGCTTAATTGTATGTGACTAAATAACCAAAACAAACATGCTTTGTGTGACTAAATATTACAAAAGGCCACACAAACATAAAATTCATGTGGCCATTGGATGATCAATAGTCACACAAAATACACATTTCTTCACTTAAAACAACATATGGTCACACTTATTAACACTTTTGGCCACTTTATGCTTAATTGTATGTGACTAAATACCCAAAACAAACATGCTTTGTGTGACTAAATATTACAAAAGGCCACACAAACTAAGAATTCATGTGACCATTGGATGATCAATAGTCACACAAAATACACATTTCTTCACTTAAAACAGCATATGGTCACACTTATTAACACTTTTGGCCACTTTATGCTTAATTGTATGTGACTAAATACCCAAAACAAACATGCTTTGTGTGACTAAATATTACAAAAGGCCACACAAACTAAGAATTCATGTGACCATTGGATGATCAATAGTCACACAAAATACACATTTCTTCACTTAAAACAGCATATGGTCACACTTATTAACACTTTTGGCCACTTTATGCTTAATTGTATGTGACTAAATACCCAAAGCAAACATGCTTTGTGTGACTAAATATTACAAAAGGCCACACAAACTAAGAATTCATGTGACCATTGGATGATCAATAGTACACATTTCTTCACTTTAAACAGCATATGGTCACACTTATTAACACTTTTGGCCACTGTTTTTTAAATTGTATGTGACTAACTCGAAAAAAACAACACACGATGTGTGACTAAATCATCACAAACGTCACATTTATTATATTTTCGTGTGGCCATAGGATGGGAAATAGTCACACATACTGATGAATCCAACAAAACTTGTGCCTAATTAGTCACACATATTCGGGTTTTGGTCACTCTTTTTCGATGAAAACGGCCACAAAATAAACAATGTGACCATATGATACCTACGGTGGCGCGACTTTTTGTCACACACACCCAAAAAAAACGTGTGTGACTATATGCATATAGTCACGCATTTCCAGTGTGACGATAGGCAGAATCTGTACCAGTGCTAGCCAACTCTTCACTAATTAAAGATATGGTGAGTCGAGAACCATACAATTTTTGGCAAATTGCAAGCCATAAACGGATTTGATACATCTTTACCAAGAGCCGTTTGCTCCTGGATTAGCCAATCCTTATGTAGGTTAGACATGGCGGACTGATAACCATTTTCTGAGTTCTAAGTGAGAAAAAATTTTAAAATTTTGGCTAAAATGGGGGTGCTAGATGGTACATTTGATAAAATTCGCTAGAATTTCCCCCCCACACTTAGAACTGAATATTGCCCTCAATATTCAAAGAACCGGTTGTTAAACCAACACTTAGAACGTAAAAGGGAAATACTGAATAGCCATTATTTTTATATACATATTTATTTTATTTTTATTTAATTTGCATTTAAGCCGTTAAGGCATGCAAATTCCCTCTTTTTTTTTTTTTTTTTTTTTTTTTTTTTTTTTTTTTTTTTTTTTTTAACTTGAGAACTTATATACATATATACAACCTGTGGGCAATCCCCCACACTTGGGTGGTAGAAAATAGAAAGAAGTCAGAAATATGGGTGAAAACCCATATGGTGCGGGCTAATGTTTTTGATCACCGAGTCACTAGCTTGATCGACCCCGAATTAAGTTGATTCCTCCCGAACAGTCAGGTTTATCACGCAAGCTAACCGCTTGTGAACGGCCAACTGTAACAAAGGGCTCCTGAATAGCCCGGGAGAAAAAGCAATTTAAAAGTCTACGGGGAAGTAAGTGGAAGAGACCATCTCCCCCACACTAGATAGTAGAAAAGAGAAAGAAAACAGAGACACGGGTGAGAACCCATGTTTTGCTAATGTTTTTGATCACCGAGTCACTAGCTTGACTCGATCCCCGCATTCATTGGTTCATGGGGAAAGTTTGAAGATCCGGGACAACCATAAATGGTATGTCCTCTCCAAAGTAGTGTTTTAATCGATGACCATTCACTTTGAAATTTGGTCCGTCATTTTGAGATAACTCAACGGTACCATATGGATAAACTTTTGTAACAGTGAATGGACCAGACCAACGGGATTTGAGTTTTCCCGAGAAAATCTTCAATCTTGAATTGAAAAGAAGGACTCGATCACCGACGTTGAAAACGCGGTTCTTGATTTTAGAGTCATGAATCTTCTTTGTCTTTTCTTTATAAATCAAAGAGTTCTCGTAAGATTGATCACGCAGTTCATTTAATTCATTCATTTGAACTTTTCGGTGATCACCCGCAGTTTGAAGGTCAAAGTTTGCATGTTTCAAGGCCCAGTAGGCTTTGTGCTCTAATTCGATCGGAAGATGACATGCCTTTCCGTACACAAGCTTATAAGGTGTACACCCGATGGGTGTTTTGTAAGCTGTACGAAAGGCCCATAGTGCATCATCCAACTTATCCGACCAGGATGCACGATTTTCTCCTACAGTCCTTTCTAAAATTCTTTTGATACCCCGATTTGAAACTTCAACTTGCCCACTTGTTTGTGGGTGATACGCAGTAGAAAGACGGTGAGTTACACCATACTTTTGCATGACTTTATCAAATTTGTCATTGCAAAAATGCGTACCACGATCACTGATTAGAGCACGTGGGGTTCCAAAACGGGCAAAAAGAGCTTTTAGGAATTTTACAACAACTCGGGCATCATTAGTGGGTAAAGCTTTTGCTTCAACCCATTTTGACAAATAGTCAACAGCCACGAGAATGTATTTGTTTCCTCGAGATGATGGAAATGGCCCCATAAAGTCAATGCCCCAGACATCAAAGATTTCACAGACTTGAATTGCATTTTGTGGCATTTCATTTCGTTGTGAAATATTTCCGTGACGCTGACAAGCTTCACAAGTTTTTATGAGTTCTTGGGCATCCTTATAGATTGTGGGCCAATAAAAGCCGGAATCAAACACCTTTTTGGCGGTGTAGTTTGGACTATGATGGCCCCCCGTGGGTCCAGCATGGCAAGCTTTGAGAATGTCAATAGCTTCCTGTCCGTAAACACACCGTCGGATGACTTGATCCGCACAGATTTTGAACAAGTAGGGGTCGTCCCAGAAATAATGTTTAACGTCTTTGAAGAATTTATTCTTCTGTTGGGTCGACATCCCTTTCACTATGAAGTTACCCGCATGGTAATTTGCGAAGTCGGCAAACCATGGGGTAGTAGAATCTTCGCGAAAAGTAACCGCATTGAGTGTTTCAAGAGGAAATGTTTCATTTATTTCCTTTTTCTCGAAAACATCTTGGTGTGGGTTCTCTAATCGGGATAAATGATCAGCGGCTAGGTTCTCAGCTCCTTTTTTATCACGTATAATGATATCAAATTCTTGCAGGAGGAGAACCCAACGGAGTAATCTCGGCTTTGCATCTTGTTTTGCAAAGAGATATTTGAGAGCCGAGTGATCCGTATACACTACACATTTTGTCAAGATCAAATATGGCCGAAACTTCTCAAAGGCATACACCACAGCCAACAATTCTTTTTCTATAGTGGTGTAATGAGTTTGAGCTTCAGTCATGGTTTTACTTGCGTAGTGGATTGGCTGAAAATGTTTGGCTTTTCGTTGCCCCAGGACTGCACCGATAGCAAAATCACTTGCATCGCACATGAGCTCAAAGGGAAAATCCCAGTCGGGGGCAACTAGAATGGGTGCCTCAGTAAGCTTTTTCTTTAGTATTTCAAAAGCTTTGATGCACTCGGGTGAGAAGATAAAAGGAGCATCTTTTTCAAGAAGATGAGTCATAGGCCGGGCGATTTTAGAAAAATCTTGTATGAATCTACGATAGAAACCGGCATGACCCAAAAAACTCCTAATACCTTTGACGGTAGTGGGATGAGGTAATTTACCAATGACATCAACTTTAGCTCTGTCAACCTCAATCCCGTTCTTAGATATCTTATGGCCGAGGACAATGCCCTCTCTGACCATAAAATGACTCTTCTCCCAATTTAGACAAAGATTGGTGTCTTTACACCTTTTCAACATGTTTTCTAAATTGGAGAGACATGCTTGGAACGAATCCCCAATGACCGAGAAGTCATCCATAAAGACCTCCATTGTTTTACCGATCATGTCGGTAAATATAGCCATCATAACCTCTGGAACGTGCCTGGAGCATTACATAAGCCGAAAGGCATACGTTTATAAGCAAAGGTTCCATAAGGGCATGTGAAGGTAGTCTTTTCTTGATCTTGTGGATCAATGGGAATTTGAAAGTAACCTGAGAAACCATCAAGGAAACAATAGTACTCGTTCCCTGCTAATCTCTCAAGCATCTGATCCATAAAAGGTAGAGGAAAATGGTCTTTTCGGGTGGCATCATTTAACTTACGATAGTCAATGCAAACACGCCACCCCGTAACCAATCGAGTTGGAATCAACTCATTTTCTTCATTTGTGACAACAGTCATGCCACCTTTTTTTGGAACACAGTGAATGGGACTAACCCAAGGACTATCAGAGATGGGATAAATTAATCCTGCATCAAGAAGTTTGAGAACCTCTTGTTTGATAACATCGTGGATTTTGGGATTCACCCTTCTTTGATGTTGGACTGCTGGTTTAAAGTCATCCTCCATTAATATTTTGTGAGTACAAAATTCAGGGTCAATACCCTTTATGTCGGAGAGTTTCCAAGCAATGGCTTGCTTGTGTGACTTTAAGACCTTTATTAGAGCAGTCTTTTCCTCAACACTTAAGTCTTTAGCAATAATGACGGGTAATTTATCATCACCCTCCAAGAATGCGTACTCAAGATGAGGCGGTAAGTCTTTGAGTTCGACCTCAGGAAATTTATCAGTTTTCTCAACTGATCTAATTTCCTCATTATGAAGTTCAACGGGAGGGAGTGGAGGAGAATTGTCCTGATTTAACAATGTCTCAAGAAGAAGAATATCTCCCTCCAGATCAATCTCAGCGTCATCAATCCCCTCTAGGAATGAATCACACTTGAGAAAATCATCGATCTCTTCCAAATTGAAATCACTTCCCTCAAACGGAGTGAGAGAAGGGGAAGAGTCGGAATTGCCAGGTAAAGAAGATGTGGTGGTATCCCCACTCACAGAATTATGAGAATAACCAAGAAACTCTTGAGAATACTCCTCTGAAACAATATCAATGACATCGATTCGGTTAACCGATTCAGAATCATAATTTGAGGAGTACCTCGAAGTTTGATCGAGGTTAAAGGTAACAGCTTCATGACCCACACGTAATGTGATTTCATGCTCAAATACATCTATGAGAGCACGGCCCGTTCTTAGGAATCCTCTTCCAAGAATGAGAGGAACCCTAGGATCAGCATCGAAATCAACGACCACAAAGTCAGCTGGAAAATGGAACTTTCCTACTTTCACAAATACGTCCTCAGCAATGCCAAGCGGACAAGATATTGAACGATCTGCAAGCTCAAGAGTCATGCAGGTAGGAGTAAGTTCAGGAAGAGAAAGTTTCTTCCATACTGATTTAGGCATTAGGTTGATGCTTGCACCAAGATCGGCCAAGGCATAGCATTCAACCATTCCTGGAAAGACACAAGGTAGTAGAAACCTTCCAGGATCTCCAAGCTTCTCGGGAAGCTTTTTCAAGATAACTGCTGAGCAGTTCTCATTTAATGGAGTCTTTGCCATTTCAAACAGTTTTTCCTTGTTGCTTAACAAGTGTTTGATTGTGGATGCAAACTTGGGCATCAGAATGATAGCATCCGCAAAGCTTATGTCAAAGTGTAATTCTTGAAAAATTTGGAAGAATTTATCCATTTGTTGACTAGCTTTTTCGCGGAGCTTTTGCTCATTTAAACGTGATGGGTAGGGAATAGAAGTTTTGGATTTAGGGTTTTCAACCGGGGTTTCAGGATGTTCAAAGACAACTTGAGTTTTAGTCTTAGGTTTCGGGACAATTTGAGGTTGGACGTTTTTGGTACCTCCGTTATTAGTAGGAAATACCTGGTCCTTAGTCACCTCAGGCTCACTTCCCACTACCTTAGGGAAAGAAGAAGAAGTGGTAGTGGAAACAGTGGGTCCCTCATATGAAACACCACTTCGGGTTGTGATCGCCTTAGCATCGCCCTTCGGGTTGACGATCGTGTTGCTCGGAAGTTTTCCTGAGCCCGAAGGTTGATCATTTAAAGATTTTTTAATCTCTGAGATCTGGCTGACCAACAACCTGTTTGTGTCCTCTTGAGCTTTCATGAACTGCCTCAACAACTCATCAGATGATGGATGTTGGGCTGGAATGGCTTGATGTTGATTAGGGAAATTTTGTATTCGGTTATTTTGATTATAACCTTGATGTTGAAAATTCCCTTGATTTGGATTACCATTTCCCTGAAAATGATTTCCCTGATTGGAATTGTTTCGGTTAAAGTTTCCTTGGTGTTGGAAACCTTGATTTTGTCCAGAATTGAAATTCCCTTGGTTTTGATAACCTTGGTTCATTCGAGGTTGATTTTGGTTCCGGTTTTGCAAATTCTGGTTCTGATTAAAACCGGGTGGTCCTTGGTAGGTGCTAGCTCGGTATGGTTCTATTTGAGGACGGTATTGATTACCTCCTTGATTTGAAGTACCGGCTACATCATTAACTTCAAAAGGACTACCATCGGTGGCAGTACAGTCGTAGTATGCATGAGGGCCACCACAAGTAACACAGACTTCCACTTTCTTCACTTCAGCATGTGAAGGAGTTTGTGTGAAAGTGACTTTCTTTTGGCTTGAGAGAACCAAAGCTTGAATAGCATCCGTGAGTTTGTCAATCTTAGCATCGGTGCTAGAAGTACTCACGGGAGATGAAGTAGAAGGACCGGCACTAGCCTGAGAATGATATGGCTTTGTTCGTGCAGTACGGACCTTAGACTTATTTTCAATAATTGCTAAAGCTTCTTTGACAGTTCTGCTCAAAAAGTTACCTCCTGAGGAGGCATTGAGAGAATCTTGGTCAGATTGGCTCACTCCATTATAGAAAGTGTCGATTTGCATCAACTCGGTAAAACCATGATGAGGACATTTACGAAGCAATTCTTTGAAACGATCCCACGCATCACTAAACGATTCATCAAATCTTTGTGTAAATTTGATGATTTCATTTTTAAGACTTGTGGTTCTAGACGGTGGAAAAAATTCGTTTACAAACTTTGTAACTAAGTCCTCCCATGTCTCAATTGAACGAGGGGGTTGTTTTTCAAGCCATATCCGGGCTTGTCCCTCGAGAGAAAATGGGAATAGAAGAAGTTTGATTGAGCTAGAAGGGATGTTCTTGTATTTGATGGTAGATGTAATTTTGTTAAACCATCGAATGTGAGCATGAGGATCATCCCTGTCAAAACCGTAGAATTGGCTAGAGGTTACAAGATTCAGTAACCCGGTTTTTAGCTCAAAACTCTCAGCTACTATAGCTGGAACAACAATGGCATCTCCATAACCCTTGATGGGTGCCTGGAGAAGCTCATTCATCGGCAAATCTGCCATGACGACAGAATCAGTACGTTCCTCAGATACGACTGATGGAGCAGAACGTCTACGGCGCCTTCGAGGTATGTTTCCAAGCTCACGGAGAGGGCTTGATGACCTAGAAGAACGAGTGCGCATGCACTAAGACGAGTCTAAGAATCCTTTTATAGTGGAGGAAACTCAGAAAAGGGGTAAGAAGATTATTTTTGGATTTTTATTTAAACAAAAATTTTCTATTAAAAATCAAGATCGAGAAAAAAACACAAGTGAACTTAAACCAATAATCAACAGGCGTACGGTAGCTCTCTAACTGACAAACGCACAGAGTGGCGGAGAAGCAAAGGTGGGCAGTTACGCTCCTTAAAAACCCGCTTCTTTCAGTCCGACAATTTAATGTCAGACTATCCTAGAACCTCCGTTAGAGTTTGTTTATCAATTAAAGGTGAGCCGATATTCGCAAGTGATACAAAGGCAAGTTTTTATCTTAGGTTTGGGAACTTATTATGGCCGCACCCCCAGTTAGGTAGTGCTCAGTCTTGGTTCTCGATGGTTAATTTTTATTTATTGTTTATTATTTAACAGATAAAATGGAAAATATTTTTGATGTTTTTATTTTTTATATGATATTATATATAGAAAAGAAAAGAAAATATTTTTGTTTTTTATATGGTTTTATGGGGAATAGGAATACGATATTTTTGGTGCTTGATCCGTTAAATGAGTTAACTTCACAAGCGTTTTGCTTTATATATGATAAATATACAAGAGAGAGAAGATATTCACAGATTGGGGTTCAAAGACACGATACTGCAAAACGTTTGAAACACGCTGCACACCTCCCCGGCAGCGGCGCCAAAATTTGATTGGCTCCGAAACAGTCAACTTAAATCAACCACGGATGTGGTCAAACAAAGTTCAAACCAATTGAGAACACAATGCAATAATCCAAGGAGTATAGTTTTATCCCCGGGTCGTTTAAGTCCCAGCGAAGTGTGAAATTGTGCTTAAAAACGGATCGTGATCAAGTGTTATTGAACAAAAAAGGGATTATGATTTTGATTACACTAATGAGATAAGAAAATAGCTTTAACCAAGCTATATAAACAAGAATGTAAAGATAAGTTAACTAGAAACGTATAAAAACCTAAAAATGTACGTTTAAATTTAAACAAACGTAAACGTACGAAATAAAAAGTGAGTTTTAAGAAATAAAAAGCCTACGGATATGAAATTTATATTTTTACAATCCTAATAAGAAAAGAAAATTATTGGAAAAAGAAAATTATTTATTTGACTTATTAATTAATTATTATTAATTAAAAACTATTTTTAACTATTAAATAATTATCTAAAAAATGAGAAAATAAGAAATAAACCTAGAAAAATGAAATTATCACTTAGATAAATCTAAAATATTATAAAACTTATTTTCAAACTGAAATTATATTTATTACACTTTTTATCTAATTATTATTAATTAATTATTATTTTAAACACTTTTTAACTATTTTAAATTCTAATAAATACTAAATAAGCAAAGAAAATTCATGAAACTTTTTATATAATTATTAAATAAGTAAAAGAGGCTAAGAAAATTATAAAAATGAAATTTACTTAATTAAAATTTAAAAAGATAAATCCTATTAAATAGAAGCTATCACTTTATTTCTATTTTTGATTTTCTTAAGTCCTAAAAATATTTTTATATTTTTCCTAGATTAAAAATGACAAAAGAAAATTATGAAAATTGGATTTATATTTTTCTGATTATTTTTCTATTTTTTATGATTTGATTACTATTAAAAACTAATTAAAATGATTAAAAATATAAAATAACTTAGGAAAAATCTGAAAAATTTAAGTTAAGTCTAAATTAATATTAAAAGGCTAGGAAAATTAAAATTACAAGTTTAATAAGCACAGAGAGTTGATTTGGGCTAATAAGCAGTTGACTTATAAGCACAAAATAAGCTAAAAAGCAAATAAAGATGCCAAAAGTTCAGGAACAAGGTAATATGATGAAATAACCACAAATCAACTAAAAAACACAAATAACCACAAGAGATTAAACAGATTAAGCACTTGACTGCTATAGAAATTATAAGTCAGAAACTCAGAAAAGTGACCAACTTGCAGGCAAGATTAAGCAGATAAATAAGCTACTGAGGTTCCAAATTATGGGGGCAAAAATAAGATAGAACTACTGGGTATGCAAAAACACCAAAAGCCCTATCACAATTTGACCAATTGAGGTCCAATTGATGCCTAGATTAGCAACTCAGAACCATGGGTCTGCTGTGGTGTTGACTTTTGCAGAAAAATAGAAGTTTTGACTTTGGTGAGATTTGAATGATTCCTAGTGATTGATAATGGTATAATAAGCTATGAAAAGACTACACTAAGCAACTTTAACAACAATTGAACTGATTTGATGATTATGCAACTCCAAAATCCTAACAGCTAGACTGAAATGGAAATTAAAGGGCCAATTTGACTTTTTATCAAACAAGGCTTGGATTTTATTGTTTGACTGAGATAAATGATCCTAGTATGACATGTCTTAAACAACAAACAACAACAATACAACCTGCATGCCACAGAGATCAGCAGATCCAAACACCCCTTAACAACTATGATTTTGCAATTTTCAAAGGAACTTGATGATTTAGACCATGATACTGATTCAAGCTGACATAATATGATACAATGATCTTACATGAACACATAAGTAACAACAATAACACCAAAAAAACACAGAACAACAATTATGCTACTATGACTGTTAAAATTAGATTTAAGCAAAAGGCAAATTTAATGAACAAGCAACTTATTTTAAGCTATATTATGACTGAATAATACCACAAAGATTGGAAAACACAAAGATTAAACCACCAAACTAGTTTACACAGTAATATGCAATATTAAAGAGAATTGAGCTTACAAGGTGCTTCCAGCTAAAAACCAAGAACAAGGACCAATGAAACACTCCTATAGAACCTCCTCAGGTTCACTAACCCAGGGCAATCCAATATTTACCCTGCTCCAGCCATGAACACCATGAACCTGTTGTGTTGACTTTTGTTGACTGATTATGAATTTTTATTTTTTTCTTACTAAACTTGTTTTAATGAGTGCTAATAGCTTATATAAGCTATATGGGAGCTTACATGTACTTATGAGTCAATATAAACAAACAACAACAACAATACAGCTTAATTTAGATTTTTGAGATAAAAGTGGAAATGGCATAAACTGAGATAGCAACTAAAACTTGAAATTAATTATTGGAAAAGATTTATATTACACTGGAACAACTAAATTCAACACTTGAAAGATTAAAATTACACTGAGAATTTAAATTTAACTAATTCGACACTAAATAACTAAAATTACACTAGATAATCTATTACATACTCTCTCCTCTGCTCTTTATAGTCTCTAATCTTCTTGTCGACATCTCTGAGTGATTCCCACCATTGAATTGCTCTGATTTAATCTCCACAGTCCATTTGGCATTTTGGCGGGAAAAGTTGATTTTGCTAACTCCTCTGATTTTTGGTAGTGGGAGTGGGAAGAAAGCATTAATTGGTTTTGGATGTGTTAGGTGGAGTGTTGAGGAGGGGGAATGAGGTGGATGGTGGTTTTGGGTGAGCTGGGGGGATGACTGGGTGGTTTTGGCGGGTATGGTGGTTTAGGAAGACGGGTCAAACTTGGTTTGACCAAGTTTAACTCAGATAAGGGTTTTGGGCTTAGATAAGGATTGGGCTTGGGCAAAGGGTTAGTAACTGGGTTGGGTAAATGGGATAGGGGTTGGATTGGATTTAGTGTTTAGGTGTTGGGTTGGTTTGTTTATTTTGGGTTTAATGGTTAGATCCGGATTTTGGTTTAAATAAATCACAAGGACTAATCTTGTAATTACTGAATAGTTGAGGGGCTTGAGTTGTCATCTTTCCAAAGTTACTCCAAAGGACCAATATTGCCAAGATAAATAGTACAAGGGTTTTAATTATTAATTTTCCATTTTAAATAACCCAGGGACCATTTTTGACACTTTTCAAAGTTGAGGGACCTTTTTGTAATTTTTGCTCAAACAATCATTCAAGGACCAAATTTGACAATTAAGATTATTTTAGGGACCTTGAATGATAAAATTCCACTTTTTTAGATTCTAGGGACTAGATTTGCCAAATTATGAAAGTTCAGGGACTAAAATGCAAATTATGCCATTTATTGTTTGTTTTTCCCTGAAACTTATAAAAACACAGTCAGCTGATATTTTTATACATTTTTAGACTTTTTAAAGTGTTTTTGACTGTTTCTGTAGCTCAAATGTGAAAGAAATGATGAGTATTTACACACTCATCATCTACCCATTCCTCACTGGCCAGAAATTAAGCTCCTATAGGGAAATCCTAAAGCAAATTTTTAAAGGTTGCCCTACGAGCGCCTACAGTGGAAACTTAGTGATCCAGACTTCACAGGTCAAGGGTAAATGTATTACGAGTCGCAACCTGGCTCTGATACCATAAATTGTAACACCCCAACCCGACAAGGGTAAAGATATCACAATAATGGATTCATATCAGATCAAACAGAGCATACATCTACAGTAATACAAAAATCTCAAAGGATTACAAATGAAATACTGAATCTACAAGGTTACAATGAAAGCTTTCAAAACTAATTCTAAAACATAATATCTTCTATCCAATTCTAATCCAGAATAGCTACCAAGCCTTCTAAGTCCAGAGGTACACTCTCACTCATTCCCAGCTTCCTACTAAAACCTGCCGCAGGAAAAGAAATGCGGCTGAGCTTCAAAAGCTCAGTGAACAGATATATAGATGACAGAAACGATAACTAATAACCGTACAAAGGAAATCAGAAAATACAGATCATACAGAAACAAAATCAAACGAAAGAATAGGAATAAGAAATGGAATAAGTGAAACGAAATAAGAATAAGAAATAAATAAGGTTTAAGAATAAAGGGAACAGAAATTCATCACGAGCCCAGATAACAGATAATATCATAACAGTGTAAACATATAAGCAATCTAGAGGGGATACCTCTCAAGTAACCAGATAATATAAGGGGTGACCTCATGTATCAAATCGGAGTGATCAGCTCCCAGATATATGTGAAAGACGTGTATCGCACACACCATCAGTCACCAGAGATATATATAACAGATAACATAATAACAGATAACAGAAATCAGATCAGATCTAGGATGCATCCATGCGCCCCAGTAGGCCAAAGTCTTCTCCTACATAACAGATAAAATCAGGGACGGGACAGGTCATCACTCTCCTGCCCTAGAGTCATGCCATCGGTGCATCAATGACATGGACATGAAACCCTCATGCCTAGTGAGTTGGCTCGGGTATCAAACCGTGGGTCAAGGTCAGATACCATGTCATAATCAGAGTGTCATATCAAAAGGTTCATGTCAACAATTCAGAAATAAATAACAAGGTTCAAATCAGAGTTTATCAGATTAAGTTTTATATCAAAGCTTAAGTTCAGATTAAAAAGGTTTCTTTCCAATAGTCCAAAAGAGTATATCAAAGGTTAATAATTACAAGTTTATAGCACAAATCCATTTCAGAAGTCCCTGTCAAAAGTTCATTTAAAACAACCCTTTAATAATGGTTTTCAATAAAATGATCTTACAAAGTAGTTTTCATAAGAATGGTCTTCCAAAACTTTTAGTAACTTCCATCTAAAATGGTATCACTTCTTTTTAAAATAGATTTTCTCAAACAGTTTCATAAGTAGTTTAAGAAAGGTTCAAAATCAATTAGGTTCAAATAAGGATTTAACAGATTAAGGTTTATATCAAAAATCAAATCCAAGTTTTATGACAAGTATATCAGATTAAAGTTCAGAAAAAGGTTCACAGATTAGGGTTCAGAACAAGAGATCGAAACCAAGGCTCAAGAAAGGTTCAGAACAAAGAACCACATCAAAGGTTCACAAACAAGTTTACAATCAGAGTTCAGGAAAAAGGTTCAGAATAAAAGAATCATAGCAGAGGTTCAAACAAAAGTTTCAAGACAAACAGATCACAACAAAGATTCACAACAGAAGGGAACATAGCAGTGGTATCGGAAATCCTAATAAAGAAAATGAAAAACTGAAAGAAAAGGGGATGAAAAACCGTTACTGAAAAAGGGCAGAATATCTGTACCTTATTAGCAAAGCAGAATAAGAAAACAGACACAGAACAGCAATCATGACTTCTCCTTCTTCACACCTAAAGAAGTAGAAGACGGAATTACTACGGATTCTAATTCAGATTATTACTTTTAGTTTATCTTTCCATTTTTAGTAACTTTCTACTTTTAGCAGGTTTTCAGAATTAACAGATTTCCATATTTAACCAGATATTGATATTACAGATTTAGTTAAGTCCTTAATTATAGAATATTATGGTATTAAGGTATCTTTTATCAAGTTATAAAACTTTAGGGTTAATTATGACAGATTTCCATAGTTCAGGGTGTTAATTGTAATTTCAACAATTTCAGAGGTATAACATGAAAATACTTCAAGTTACTGATTTAATACACATTTTATTCAGAATGACATCATAATCCCTTTAGTTTCATAATTTTACAGTTTATACCCCTCAAGTTACAATATTTACAAAACAAACCTTATATTTACATAATTCATGATTTAATCCCTCTAATATCCATATTTACCAACCAAGCATCATATTTTACAAAAATACAGAAGTTAACATCAGAATTAAGTGTATTACAGATTAGGTCCCTCAGAATTCAGAATTTACACAAATGGTCCCTTAACTTTACAAAACTTATAAATTAAACTATAATTTATTAACCATTACATATTAAGCTCATAAATCCTCAAAAATTCACAATACACTTTTAATATCAGTATTTACTCAGAAAAATATCAAGATTCCAGAATTTACACTTTTAGTCCCTCTATTTTAATTAATTACAAAATAACTCTTATAAATGTAATTAATTCATTATCTTGCAATATTTACACTTAGGACCCCAAAGTAATATTTTTCCAACATTCCTACAGAATTATATGACATTAAAAAAATACCCTACACTTTTCAAAGTTGTCAAAACAGGTCCTTACAATTTAAAAATCAATTCGGATAGCACTTTTTAATTCCAATTCAAGCCCTAATCTCATCAAGTCATCATGCAATAATTATCCAATCATTATAACATTAATTAACATCAGATTACAAAAGATGAACCCTAACCCTAACTCAGAATAGGGTTTTTCATAATTTTCTTTATTTTTTTCTTTAATATCCGATTTAACAACAATTTATATCAATTAATCCAGGCTTCTAAAAATTAAGGGGCTATTTTTCCTAGCTCATATTAATGCCAAAGAACATATAAAAAATATATTTGCACCTCAGAAAATTCGGATTGCATGATTTGCAAATTAAGTTTGTTTTAAACCTTTTTATTTCGTACGACTTATCTACAGTGCATGATTCGAGTTTATCATTTTTTTTAGGTCATATTTAACATATAGAACACTCGAAAAATACTGGAAAAATTTTAGGACGCAAGGATTAAGAATTAAAAATAATTACCTCTTTTGTGATTAACCGAATGAAAACAATTACCAAGCACAATTGGAAGGCTCTAAATTCGTGTTCCTATTTTTCTTAACTTCAAAATGAATCAAAGATCTTCAGAAAATTTGTGGTTCGAATCCAGGAGGCTTGGGAATAAAAGTGTCGAATTTTCTTAGGGTTTAGGGATTATCGGATTAGGTTTAGGGATAAAAAAAATATAAACTTTGTATTTATAAATATTGAACCTACATCTTAAGAGATAAAAATTAGATCTTTAAGTGTTATAATTATATAAGGATTGTACTTTATTTTCATAATATTTTCCTTAATTAATTTTGCATTTATCTTATTTATTTTTAATTTAAATAAATAATTAAATAGAATTCGGTCCTTATAATTATATGTACAACTGATTTTTAATTTTTGGACATCCAGAAATAATGTTATGTTGTCCCAGAACTTAATTCGTTTCATATATGGTTCGTTTTCAGAAGTTTGTATGCGTTTCAGAATTTTATAATTGTTTTATTTAGGTTTTATGATTTCAGGGGCAATTTGTAATTTTACAGATTATCGGAATTTCAGGTATTACAAAGCTGGTCCAACCAGTGATGTAAGCGTGTCTCGAAAAGGATGTGTCTGAGTAGAGTGTACCGTTTCGAGAAACTTTCTGTGGACTTGACCAGGCCGGGTAATAATTTCAAGCTGGTCTAACCAGTGATGTAAGCGTGTCTCGAATCGGTCATATTCACTGAAAGTTGATCAATTCAAAAAGTGCGAGCTCTACCAAACATGTGCAAATTTATAAAACAATCACTCGAGCACATGTTGAGGGGGAGCATTTGAAAAGTATAAAACTCTCAAGTGTTGGCAAAATGTTTTCATAATCATGAACACTTTGAGAGATTTTTCAAAGATTTGGTTTGGCAATTGTGGAAGAACACCAAAGACCGACCATTTAATTTAGTGCATGGAGTTATAAGGATGGTAAGGTTAGGTTCAAGTTCCCACGATCCCGCCAGAGCCGGAGGGATCTACCCAGGGACAATCCACTAGATAGTGTAGAAGTCCTTAGGTATGATTAAAAAGGGAGAAAAGTGAATCAGGGAAGAGTGCGGACTGAGATGGAGCTAGAACTGGAACAAACCCAACAAGGTTCTAGTAATGAAGTCTTGGTATGCACTGAAGGGGTTGAAGAATTAAAAAGAAACGAAGTGAGAAAGGGTGAAAAGAAATAGCCCTCCTTACAACTTAGGCAGAAACCGGGTCAATACATATGCTGTTAGAATCACATAGTTGATTGCTGGCATTGAAGACAAAGTATCATGGACCCAGTGATACGCTGCACAACCCTCCCTAGCCACTCAAGGTCCCTCAAAGGATTCTTGTTTCAATTGTCACGGAGCTCAATACATTTCTATCGTCTCTCTCACTCCGAGTTAGATGATATTGAAAAGGTGGCAGTCCTCTCCAGCCTCCGCTAACTAAATCAAAACGCACTATAGAGTCTAGAGCCTCGAGATTCATAAAAAGATCTCATAGGAACACGGATTATTTCTACACTGGTTGTTCAACATTAAGGACACCAGTTGTAAACTTATGAGTCCTACGCAGATCTTAGCAATCTGCCAGAACATTTATGAGAGAAGTTACATATGTAATTCTCAATGATTGAATGGAAATTCCTGCCAGGGTCAACATCAAGCAGCCCTGAAAGCAGGTCACTTCGGTAATTCGTTATGGATTACGCTTAGTGATCGCGGCGGTTTCAAACGGTCTACAGTCGTGGAGTGATCTCCAGCGACTCACCTAATCGTTGATGTACTACGGTATGATCTTAAAAGGCCCTCTGTGGGTTTTCGATTAGGAACGGTCTTGGTAAGGATTAGAGAGAGTTTTCACACTATGCTGTTAACAATCTCGAAGTCCGAACCTGTAAGTACCGGTCGATTTGTTGCTAACTGTCGTATGCAGGAACTTCTGGCGATTGTAACTGTCGTATGCAGGAACTTCTGGCGATTGTAACTTTCGTATGCAGGAACTTCGGTCGATTTGTTGCTAACTGTTGTATGCAGGAAAGATGCCAATCCTCTATCACATGTTCACACTACATCATCATTGTAACTCAACAAAGTCATGATCAACCTAAAAGACCTTTAACACGGCTTCTGCAAACTCTGATGCTAAAGATCATGACTCCAAATAGTGTGAGCATGTCGGCTCAAAGAATACATCATCACATGGAGACATAAGGACAAAAGATGACTTGAAGATACACGTTGGATGATACTTTTGAAGAATGATCAAAATCATCCAAGACAATGAGAAGTCGTCACAAGTCCACTGCTGAAGGCACAAAGATTACTAATGACTGAAGAATCAATGTATACGAGCTACAAAGTTAAGGTTCATGAAAAGAGTGCTTGATTTAAGAACATTGTTATCGGGGTGACCTCCCTTAGGGGGAGATTGTTAGGAATATAAATATTCAGTTGAAGACTCGGTCACCCCGAGCACTCTCGTGTATTAAATAGCTCGTAGTAAAACAAGTAATATTAGTAGTAAAGTAGTTAATTAATATTGTGGAGTGAGTCGGGTCTTTACCCTCTGTCAGCTCGCTCCACAGTCCACTAGGGACAAAGTATGTAGGCTATGCATGTAACTATAAATACCCCTCTCCTCATGTGGAGAGGGTTGGACCTTTGCAAGCATTCTATTCATTTTCATTTTTGGTTTATCTCTCTAAAGGTTCCATCTTCCATTCTCTCTCTAGCTTCTCTCTAGTTCGATCCATATAACCATCCAATCTTAGGTTTAATCGTTCCTGAATATCCTACAACCTTGCCTTAAGCCTCTAAAAAGTTCAAATTCAGAAGTAAAAGATCCATTAACAAGCACGGAAGAGCGAGCATTACTCAAGCAGCTGTGAATCCAAGAGCGCCATTTAAGACCAAAGCCAAGGTTTTCCATAACCAAATCAAGAAAATCCCATCTGATAGGAGTCAAAAGCTGTAACACCTCCAAAATCACAATATTCGCGGAAGCATACACTTTGGGGTGCTACGAGGTTGATAATCATTACACAAGAAATAGTGAACGGATTAAAAATCCGTTTTAAAATATATTACATAAGTCAAGTCATGTAGCGATACATAAAAACCATTTCAGATGAAAATGAAGCCCATTTAAACAAAAGGTCCAGTTGTCAGAGTAAACGCATTAAAAACATTTCCATCATTTATTGTGACCGACGCCATGCACTGCTCCCAGCTAAACGCACCTCAGTTTCCTGAGAAAAACATGCTAAAAGTCAGCTAACGCTGGTGAGTTCATAGGTTTAAGTAAATAGCACATATGGACCAATAGCAATATCATAAAAACAATTCAACAGATACACACTATCCGTTATGCAAACACTAAGCCTCATCCTACCGAAACTAAGACAATGCAGCACGACTAGCGTTAGCAAAATTATAAAGGTTGCCCGCGAGTGTTAATCCCCAGACACTCGGCCAAAAACCCGACTTGGTATACGTTCGCCTTGGCTATGCCGAGCCAACCGAACGGGGACGTCACTCCCAATAGATCTATTTATAACAAACGGCTTCCCAACAGGAATTAACGGCAGATGATAGTGGGTACAAAATGGGATTCAGCAAACTTAGGTTTCTGCATACTAGTGTGATCTTAAAAGCAATTTCATTTCTGGTCCATGAAAACAATTTTGAATGTTTCTCACCCCAAGCTTATAAATCACAAATCATATAAAAATGTGGGGCTATAAACTCACCTTTCAAATACAGCAATTCAGCAATCAATCAAAATAATGCAACCGCGCCGATCAGCACCCTAAATTAGTACGGTAAGTCTTAGCAAAACGTTCGTGTCTCAAGTGTCTTTATTTTATTTGAAAAGTTTTACGTTTGACCTGTGCTCGTGTATTTCTTGCTTGCTGTGTGGTAAAGTATATTTCGAAACGATTCATTTTTATAACTCTTTGGGGGTAGCTCATGGTGAAAGTGCATGGTGGAAATACGTAACGGAACATCCGTGCTAGTATTCGCAACTTAACGTGCAACCGTTATATATAATATATATATATATATTTACTCATGCTTTACATATATATATACATATATACTTTATAAATTTATTTCTCATATATTTATATATTTAATTATGAAGATTAATTAAATACATGTTGAAGATTGGTTAATAATATATAGTCAGTGAAAATCATTATGTTTAGAAACATCGTTTTTTATTTTCATTATAACAAAACAAGTTTTGTTAAGTAATTCCCTAAAATTTTCTTAAGTGAAGCGTTTTCGCAAAAATATTATAAGTGTTGGATTTTTAGAAAATTTGGGCATGACCCATTCGTTTATACAACGTTTCCATTTATCTCACGTGTTGCAAACTTTACTTCAAATACTTCGCTAACTAGTTATAAGTGCAAAATACTTTTAGTGACATATGTCAAGTGTCGTGAATATATATATATTCGTAGTTATATTGTTCGTTATCTTAACTTTTAAGTAATAACATTTGGTTTTGACGTAAAGTCAATATTTTTGTCAAAAAGTCAATAAAGTCAATCTCAATATCAATTTAGTAAAAATGTCAATTTTTACCCTTTCGGAGACTAAGCGTCTCAAAACAAGTCCAAAAATAGTTATCGTTATATTTATCGTTTCGTTAAACATTTATAACCACGGCGAGTCGGAAAATATTCCAAAAATCAATTCCGTCATTTTATTTGCTTATTGGGCCGAACACTTATCAAAAAGCCCAATAACTTCATTTTAGTCCAAAACACATTTTTAGTTATATCGTATATATCGACACGTTACTAAAAATCATACTTATCAAATAATCTCTAATAATTAAGTTACTTAATCAAAAATCAAACTTGACTATTTTTACTGTTCATTCGACCCATCTTCAAGATATCAACTTATTTTCACCTTTTTACTAATTATTTTTAGTAACTTATAACTTATTAAATAAGCCAATCTAAATAAGCACTTCACTTTATTTTTCCACCTTTTCACCATTTGAGCCAAAATTTTATGTTTTTCAAAACCCCAATAATCTCATATTTTTAATATAGGCCGAACACTATATGTGCTCAAAAATTCAATATAGTGCTTAAATTAGTGTAAAAACCATAACTAGTGTTTGTATTATCAAATAAGCACTATATGCAACAAGATTTACCACACAAGCAAGAAATCTACTAATTAACTCATATTCATCATAAAATGTCGAGCACAACAAATAGAAGATCAAACCCTAGCTTTAATCATATTATCAAAACATATACATTTAACACTTTTAAACATCACTATACACCAAATGAACAAGAGATAAATAAATTTAGAAAAGTTTTAAGAATCCTCACAATGTTGTTAAGTTGTACGTGTGATAGAAGAGGCAAGAACACCCAAAACCTTGCTAGTTTTACCCAAATCTAACTCCAAAGTACCCAAAACCTTTAGCAAACCCTTATGATCTTGATCTTTTGTAGAGAAAATTTAGTAAGAATGATGTTTGTGTGTGTATTATGGCGTCAAAATGAAGCCAAGATAAAGAAAGATCAAGTCTAATTTTGGTAGTAATAAAAGATAAGAGATGAAAATCTAAAAAGCATGTAGCTATATTTAGTAATCTTAGATTACATTTAAGATAACTATGGACAAGTAAGAATGATGTTTGTGTGTGTATTATGGCGTCAAAATGAAGCCAAGATAAAGAAAGATCAAGTCTAATTTTGGTAGTAATAAAAGATAAGAGATGAAAATCTAAAAAGCATGTAGCTATATTTAGTAATCTTAGATTACATTTAAGATAACTATGGACAAGTGTCCCATGTGGTTTTTATGTGTGTATATGGCCGGTTATGGCTAAAATGGGGAGGGCAAAAATAGTTTTGATCCCGCTTTGGTGTATAGTGTGTCGGTTTAAGTTAAAAAGTTACCGTAAAGTCCCGGTTTGACGTTTTTGGACCCGATAACGTAAAATAAAGTTTTTAACCACGTTTTTGTTAGAAATATAATAAATTGTCATTACTGACTCAAAAATATATTTATTTGACCTTTAACATATGTACTGTGCTGTCGGTACGCGCGTACGGTTGTTTTTCAGCAAAATGCGAGAAAGCTCTTAGTTAATTATAATACTTGTCAGTAACTATCAGAAATGTGATAATTTAACTTTACTGACGAAAATAAACTTTTCTGCAGTGACTGTTAGCTACAGTATGCTGGGACAGCTCCCGAAAATGCTTAAAAATACTCAAAAACATGCAAATGCGCATAGAAATGCTTAGCTTAAAAGTAATTAATACTCATATAATATTAATTAACAACATGAAAATTACCATTTGTCACAGTCTCCCCATCTAATCGGGAAATCCGTCCCGGATTTCAATTGACGCCACTCTTGGTTTTCGGAAAAAGATGAGGGTATTTTCGCTTGATCTCGTCCTCTCGCTCCCAGGTGTATACGGGGCCTCTGCGAGAGTTCCATCGGACCTTCACAATTGGGATACGACTCTGCTTTATTCGTTTTACTTCCCGGTCCATGATTTCAATCGGTTCTTCAATAAAATTTAACCTCTCATCAAGCTGGATTTCATCCAAAGGAATAACTTCGCTTTCATCGGATAAACACTTCTTCAAATTACTGACGTGAAAAACGTTATGCACAGCACTGAGCTCAGACGGCAGTTCGAGTCGGTAGGCTACCGGCCCGATCTTATCAAGGATCTCAAAAGGTCCTATATAGCGAGGGTTCAATTTACCACGCTTGCCAAATCTGATCACGCCTTTCCATGGCGAGACCTTCAACATCACTTTATCTCCCACTTGAAACTCAAGGGGTTTCCGCCTTTTGTCGGCGTAACTCTTTTAACGGTCGCGAGCCGCCTGCATTCGGTTCCTGATCTTTACAATCTTCTTAGTAGTCTCATGGACTAGCTATGGTCCGGTAAGTTGGCTCTCTCCAACTTCCGCCCAACAAATCGGCGATCTGCACTTACGTCCATAAAGTGCTTCATACGGTGCAGCTTTAATGCTGGTGTGATAGCTGTTGTTATAGGAAAATTCGACTAAAGGCAAATGCCTATCCCAGCCGTTTCCGAAATCAATTACACAGGCTCTTAACATGTCTTCTAATGTCTGAATGGTCCTTTCACTCTGACCATCCGTTTGGGGATGATATGCCGTACTCATATCGAGTTTGGTTCCCAATGCATCCTGAAGCGACTTCCAAAAATTTGACGTGAATCAACTGTCTCGATCAGAGATAATAGAAACAGGCACACCATGCCTTGCAACAATTTCTTTAACATATAAACGCGCGAGTTTATCCATCTCAATTTTCTCCGCTATAGGAAGAAAATGCGCTGATTTTGTGAGACGGTCAACGATTACCCAAATCGTGTCATAACCACTCGATGTCCTAGGCAATTTCGTTATAAAATCCATAGAAATGCGCTCCCATTTCCATTCTGGAATCTCAGGTTGAACAAGCAGACCGGACGGTCTTTGGTGTTCTGCCTTAACCTTTGAGCACGTTAAGCACTTGCTGACATATTCTGCTATATCGGCCTTCATGTTTGGCCACCAATACAACTTCTTCAGGTCTAAATACATCTTGTCAGATCCTGGGTGAATGGAGTACTTGGACTTATGGGATTCGTGCATAACAAAATCACAAATTCCTCCACACAATGGAATCCAATACCTGTCTCCATAACGCAAAATCCCATCGGATCTTCTTACTAATCCATTCTCAAGTTCTGGCATTCTGTGAATCTTTTCACTAGGTCGGTTTTCATCTTTGAGTGCCTCATTCTGAGCCTCAAGAATTTTTGCTGGAAGCGGCGAATTAATCGTCATTCCTAACGATCTAACCCTAAGAGGTTTGATCCGTTCTTTTCTGCTAAGGGCGTCGGCAACAACATTTGCCTTGCTTGGGTGATAACGGATTTCACAATCATAGTCGCTAAGCAACTCCAACCATCGGTGCTGTCTCATGTTCAGCTCCTTCCGGTTCAAAATATGTTGTAGACTCTTGTGATCAGTATACACTACGCACTTGGTTCCATAAAGGTAGTGTCTCCAAATTCTCAGTGCAAACACGACTGATCCTAATTCTAGGTCGTAGGTTGTGTAGTTTTTCTCATGGGTTTTCAGCTGTCGAGAAGCGTATGCTATTACCTTCTCTCTTTGCATCAACACGGCTCCCAAACCTTTGTGTGATGCGTCACAATACACAACACAATCTTCGCTACCCTCGGGTAAAGCTAAAATAGGCGCACTACACAATTTTTCCTTAAGGAGTTGAAAAGCTTCTTCCTTATCATTTCCCCAGTCGTATTTCACATTCTTTTGAGTCAATTTCATCAACGGTTTAGCTATCTTATAGAATCCCTCTATAAATCTTCTGTAATAACCGGCAAGTCCTAAAAATTTTCGGATTTCCGTCGGCGTTGTGGCCGTTGCCCAATCCTTGATGGCCTCAATCTCAGCAGGATCTACGTGAATTCCTTGCTTATCGATCACATGACCAAGAAATTGCACGGTCGATATCGAAAATTCACAGTTCGAAAACTTAGCATATAACTCTTCCTTTTTCAATAATTCCAGAATTAGCTTGAGATGTTCCTCATGCTCTTGCTCATTCTTGGAATATATCAAGATATCGTCAATGAACACTATCACAAATTTATCCAAATACGGCTTACACACACGATTCATGAGATCCATGAATACTGCTGGTGCATTTGTCAAGCCGAATGGCATAACTTGAAATTCATAATGGCCATATCGGGTTCGGAATGCGGTCTTCGGGATATCCTCTTCCCGGACTCGAAGTTGGTGATAACCCGATCTCAAGTCTATTTTAGAATAAACTGATGATCCTTGCAACTGATCAACCAAATCGTCTATCCTCGGGAGTGGGTATCTATTCTTAATGGTTAGCTTATTCAGTTCCCGATAGTCTATACACATCCTGAAGGATCCATCCTTCTTCTTAACAAACAAAACAGGAGCTCCACAGGGCGATGAACTCGGTCTAATGAAACCTTTTCCAGATAATTCAGCTAATTGATCTGACAATTCTTGTAATTCCGTAGGTGCTAAACAATAGGGTGCTCGCTCTACAGGCGCGGCTCCTGGCACTAATTCGATGTGGAATTCGATTTATCTGGCCGGTGGAAGTCCTGGTAAGTCTTCTGGAAAGACTTCTAGAAAATCCCTTACGATTGGCGCATCTTCCAACTTTTTCTCTCCAGGTTCCTTCTCTTTCTTATCAGTGACATGAGCTAAAAAGAGATAGCATCCCTTCTCGATGTACTTCTGCACCTTCGTACACGAGATGATTGCCAATCTTGACGAACGCGCACGATCAGAACGGCCACCTTCAACAATCAGAACTTCGTTCCCATAGGGAACTCTAACAATTTTCTCATCACAAACGATGACGGCATGATATTTCGATAACCAATCCATTCCTATGATGACGTCAAAACTACCTAATTCCACTGGCATCAGATCAATGTTGAAAGGATGATTCAACAAGTTTAGAGTGCAACCCCTGTTGATGGTACCTACTCTTTCTAGGTTTCCGTTTGCTAATTCTACGTCAAAGGCATTATCTAAGGTGGTCGGGGCTATGTCAAGTAAAGGACTAAAATTGGTTGATACAAAACTTCTATCTGCTCCCGTATCGAAAAGTACTGAAGCATAACGATTATTTAAGAGAAACGTACCCGTCACCACGTTCGGGTCGTCCTGTGCTTCTCTTCGGCCTACGGCATAAACTCTTCCATGAGCTCTTCCTTCATTTCCCTGATTCCCATTGTTAATCATTGCCACTTGGTTCCCTGGTCTACCACCGTTTCCTTGGTTTCGGGGCTTATTGCACTCATTCCGATAATGACCTTTTTCACCACACCCAAAGCAGGTGACATCCGCCTTACGATTGTAGGCTGGTGCTGCTTGTGCTGTGGCTAGTGGTCTTGATCTGCAGTTCTTTGCTATGTGCCCTATCCTCTAGCAATTGTTACACTTCACAGTGCACTGTCCCCTGTGATGTAACTTACAGCGATTACAAAAAGGCGTATTCTTATCATAACCCTTCTTGTCTCCTGAACTAATTGCATAAACCTTGCCTCCATTCTGCTTTTTGTTTTGAGAGCTGTTGTTGTTACCCTTGGAGTGATCTTCCCACTTCCTTTTGTGGTCAGTACTCTTCTCTGGAATATCCTCCAGTTCCTGATCCATTAACTTGTTTGCCGTCTCCATGGTCTCATGAAGATCTACAGCTCTCGAGGTAATCACATCACCTCTTATGGATTTCGGCAAACCACCGATATACCTTTCAATCAATCTGGCTTCCGTCCGAACCATTTCTGGACATAGCAAGGCCAACTCCTGAAACCTCTGGTTGTAAGCAGCGATGTTGTTGTTTTGCACTTTCAAATTCCAAAACTCAATTTCTAACTTCTTAATCTCATTTCGTGGGCAATACTTCCTAATCATTAGTTCCTTAAAATCTTCCCAAAGCATGGCATAAGCAACCTCCATATTAGCAGGCTTCATGTAGTTGTTCCACCAGGTCAAAGCGGAGTCCATGAAAGTGAATGACGCAAACTTAACCCTGTCATTCTCATGACATCCACTGATATGAAATACGGTCTCAAGCTTCTCAATCCATCTAGTCAAACCAACGGCTCCTTCTGTTCCTCCAAATCCTCCAACCATGATTTTTCGGAACTCAGCGTAAGTACAACCTCGGCTGTTGGTTACTGGTCTAGATGTTCCGGTGTTGGTGGTCGAATTGGTCACAGCTGCGAGAGCGGCTGCCACACGGTCAGCAACAAGTTGATCCAGTGTTGCTTGATTCATTGTTGGGGTAGCAGTTGCGGCCCTAGTTGGTGCCTCTTCCTCTGCTGTCTGAACCGGTGTGTTAGCAGGTCGTCCTCGTGTGACTCTGGTCGAGGCAGCAGGTTCAGCAGTCCTTCCCCTCACTGACCTTGTCTGAATGGGTGTGTTAGCGGGTTGTCCTCGTGTGACTCCGGTTGACTTTCGTTTTGGTGCCATTTATCTGCATCACAAAAGATGGCGATAAATGAGATCTTTGGTTAAAGGAAAATAAGTTATACGGATACGTGAATAGCGAAAACAAAATACAAGAATAAAGTCAACCACAGAGGAGCAACGAAAGAAGGAAAGAAAATATAAATCGGATAGAAAGACTAAGCTTGTTATATATATCGAAAGATGAAGGTTCACAAAATTACAAGCTCGTCAATAGATAGTTCTAAGATACTACGGAGATACTATTAGTCCTAGGAATACATCATCACTACTACGAATCTAGGAATACATCATCACTACTACTACATCTAGTGGTCGGTCCTAGCAATGCGTAGCTCCTCAAATGCTCGGGTCAATCCTCCAATGGTGGTCTCTAGCTGGGCTACACGGTCTCTAAGCTCTTGGTTCTCCCTCATCACTGAACCAATGATAATCTCAGCGGTCACAATCCTCTGCCACTGAGTACGATCGATTCCTCTAGCTCGTCGCAACATACCTTGAATCCTCTGCTGGCCTCTACCTAAACCAATGGCCCTAAAGTCCAAACCTCTAAGCTCCCTACCATGTAATCTCTCTAAAGCATCCAATCTAGCCCTCAATCCAATCATCACTCTACGGTCAGAATACAACTCTTCAAACAAAACACAAGCTGCCTGATCAATAGTCCCAATCCGCCTCTCCACAATCTGAATACGCTCAGACTGCTCCAATCTCCCAAGCCGATCAGAATGAACATCAAGTAAGCTCGCCTGATTCGTCAACTGAATCCAGATCCGATCCATCTCGGTAAGCTCAGGCTTTGTAAGTGGGGAACCTACTGGTGAAGGGAGTGGAGTAGGCATCGGAGATGGTGGTATAAAAGAAGGAGATGACGGTGTGTACTCTGGGCTAGCTGCACGTACACCCGTGCTAACATCACAAGCAATGTCCAACCACTGACTATCATCCAAACCCTGAATCTCAGCGTCTCTGGAGCTCTGTCCAATCTCAAACATACCCTGAAACTGTGCATCTCTCGAGCTCTGTCCAACCTCAAACAATCCCTGAACATCCTCCATAATACCCTTGCCATCCCTCGGCATCATAACCTGATCTATGTCCATAGGAGTATCCCTATCCCTATCATCCTCTAAACCCATAGAAGTGTGCTCAGCAGGTGCAGTCACAGTAGGAGTAGGCTCATCCTGAACCTGCTCTGGATCCTCATCCTCATCAGAATAAGTCTCCACTGATCTCCTACGTCTCTGACTAGGTGGGGAATCATCTGGAGATAGCATAGGTGACTGAGGTGGTGAATCAGCAGGAGTACCCATATAACCATAACGGGTCCTACTACAAGATGAAGTCAACACAGATGATAACTGAATGCGACGTCCACGGACTCGCCTATATGATGCCCGACGTCTGACAGGTGGAGCATCAAGATCATGCTGAGTAACGGTGTACAACTGAGCTGGTGATGAACGGTGTGCTGTGGTAGATCTGTGTAAATACGGCGAGGTGGATACTGAAGTGATGTGTGCAGGCTGAACTGGAATAGATGGCTGAGCAGCAGCACGAATAACCTCCATCAGTGGGTCATCCATGAACGGAACTGGCTGCTGTGTCTGAGAAGTGAATCCAGTAGCATCTACCTTAGAGTGTGTGCCGAATGGGAGAGACATGGTCTGTGACAAATATAGTGAGACACGTATAAGTATATAGAAATTACTTATATCATATATGCTTAGTATATTATACTCAAATAGCATGCCAAAAACACTTAATCAAATAAAGCAAACAATGCTCAAATCAAATAAGCAACTAATGCTCAAATCATAGCAAGCTAAACTGGCAGGCATCCGGCGGTCATGATGGAAAGTTTTTCAAAATCAGTTATAGTTTAAGGGTTTTTATAAACCACGTTCTCTATAACCTAGGCTCTGAATAAAAATCTGTAACACCCCCAAAATCACAATATTCGCGGAAGCATACATTTTGGGGTGCTACGAGGTTGATAATCATCACACAAGATATAGTGAACGGATTAAAAATCCGTTTTAAAATATATTACATAAGTCAAGTCATGTAGCGATACATAAAAACCATTTCAGATGAAAATGAAGCCCATTTAAACAAAAGGTCCAGTTGTCAGAGTAAACGCATTAAAAACATTTCAATCATTTATTGTGACCGACGCCATGCACTGCTCCCAGCTAAACGCACCTCAGTTTCCTGAGAAAAACATGCTAAAAGTCAGCTAACGCTGGTGAGTTCATAGGTTTAAGTAAATAGCACATATGGACCAATAGCAATATCATAAAAACAATTCAGCAGATACACACTATCCGTTATGCAAACACTAAGCCTCATCCTACCGAAACTAAGACAATGCCGCACGACTAGCGTTAGCAAAATAATAAAGGTTGCCCGCGAGTGTTAATCCCCAGACACTCGGCCAAAAACCCGACTTGGTATACGTTCGCCTTGGCTATGCCGAGCCAACCGAACGGGGACGTCACTCCCAATAGATCTATTTATAAGAAACGCTTCCCAACAGGAATTAACGGTAGATGATAGTGGGCACAAAATGGGATTCAGCAAACTTAGGTTTCTGCATACTAGTGTGATCTTAAAAGCAATTTCATTTCTGGTCCATGAAAACAATTTTGCATGTTTCTCACCCCAAGCTTATAAATCACAAATCGTATAAAAATGTGGGGCTATAAACTCACCTTTCAAATACAACAATTCAGCAATCAATCAAAATAATGCAACCGCGCCGATCAGCACCCTAAATTAGTACGGTAAGTCTTAGCAAAACGTTCGTGTCTCAAGTGTCTTTATTTTATTTGAAAAGTTTTACGTTTGACCTGTGCTCGTGCATTTCTTGCTTGCTGTGTGGTAAAGTATATTTCTAAACGATTCATTTTTATAACTCTTTGGGGGTAGCTCATGGTGAAAGTGCATGGTGGAAATACGTAACGGAACATCCGTGCTAGTATTCGCAACTTAACGTGCAACCGTTATATATATATATATATATATATATATATATATATATATATATATATATATATATATATATATATATATATATATATATATATATATATATATTTACTCATACTTTACATATATATATACATATATACTTTATAAATTCATTTCTCATATATTTAATAATGAAGATTAATTAAATACATGTTGAAGATTGGTTAATAAAATATAGTCAGTGAAAATCATTATGTTTAGAAACATCGTTTTTTATTTTCATTATAAGAAAACAAGTTTTGTTAAGTAATTCCATAAAATTTTCTTAAGTTAAGCGTTTTCACAAAAATATTATATATATATATATATATATATATATATATATATATATATATATATATATATATATATATATATTAATATATATATATATATATATATATATACTCATACTTTACATATATATATATATATATATATATATATATATATATATATAATATAATATATACATTATATACTTTAAAATTCATTTCTCATATATTTAATTATGAAGATTAATTAAATACATGTTGAAGATTGGTTAATAAAATATAGTCAGTGAAAATCATTATGTTTAGAAACATCGTTTTTTATTTTCATTATAAGAAAACAAGTTTTGTTAAGTAATTCCCTAAAATTTTCTTATGTTAAGCGCTTTCACAGAAATATTATAAGTGTTGGATTTTTAGAAAATTTGGGCATGACCCATTCGTTTATACAACGTGTCCATTTATCTCACGTGTTGCAAACTTTACTTCAAATCCTTCGCTAACTAGTTATAAGTGCAAAATACTTTTAATGACATATGTCAAGTGTCGTGAATATATATATTCGTAGTTATATTGTTCGTTATCTTAACTTTTAAGTAATGACATTTGGTTTTGACGTAAAGTCAATATTTTTGTCAAAAAAAAAATCAATAAAGTCAATCTCAATATCAATTTAGTAAAAATGTCAATTTTTACCCTTTCGGAGACTAAACGTCTCAAAACAAGTCCAAAAATAGTTATCGTTATATTTATTGTTTCGTTAAACATTTTTAACCACGGCGAGTCGGAAAATATTCCAAAAATCAATTCCGTCATTTTATTTGCTTATTGGGCCGAGCACTTATCAAAAAGCCCAATAACTTCATTTTAGTCCAAAACACATTTTTAGTTATATCGTATATATCGACACGTTACTAAAAATCATTTTACTCGCTCATTGGGTCCGTTTGGTCAAAAAGTCAAAACATCAAAAATGTCCATGGGCTTCGGCCCAACAGTAAAATCGTGGGTTTTTTGGCCCAAAAAGCCATTTAGTCCAATTTGTATTTATTTGGTACTTATTAGTTATTTTTAGTTACCAAACACACTTTATACTTATCAAATAATCTCTAATAATTAAGTTACTTAATCAAAAATCAAACTTGACTATTTTTACTGTTCATTCGACCCATCTTCAAGATATCAACTTATTTTCACCTTTGTACTAGTTATTTTTAATAACTTATAACTTATTAAATAAGCAAAACTAAATAAGCACTTCACTATATATTTTCACCATTTCACCATTTGAGCCAAAAATTTTTGTTTTTCATAACCCCAATAATCTCATATTTTTAATATAGGCCGAACACTATATGTGCTCAAAAATTCAATATAGTGCTTAAATTAGTGTAAAAACCATAACTAGCGTTTGTATTATCAAATAAGCACTATATGCAACAAGATTTACCACACAAGCAAGAAATCTACTAATTAACTCATATTCATCATAAAATGTCGAGCACAACAAATAGAAGATCAAACCCTAGCTTTAATCATATTATCAAAACATATACATTTAACACTTTTAAACATCACTATACACCAAATGAACAAGAGATAAATAAATTTAGAAAAGTTTTAAGAATCCTCACAATGTTGTTAAGTTGTACGTGTGATAGAAGAGGCAAGAACACCCAAAACCTTGCTAGTTTTACCCAAATCTAACTCCAAAGTACCCAAAACCTTTAGCAAACCCTTATGATCTTGATCTTTTGTAGAGAAAATTTAGTAAGAATGATGTTTGTGTGTGTATTATGGCGTCAAAATGAAGCCAAGATAAAGAAAGATCAAGTCTAATTTTGGAAGTAATAAAAGATAAGAGATGAAAATATAAAAAGCATGT
This sequence comes from Artemisia tridentata subsp. tridentata, assembly GCA_021014915.2. Classification (NCBI taxonomy): domain Eukaryota; kingdom Viridiplantae; phylum Streptophyta; class Magnoliopsida; order Asterales; family Asteraceae; genus Artemisia; species Artemisia tridentata. The sequence goes on along the minus strand of CP139502.1, from coordinate 177,130,458 downwards.
AGCTATATTTAGTAATCTTAGATTACATTTAAGATAACTATGGACAAGTGTCCCATGTGGTTTTTATGTGTCTATATGGCCGGTTATGGCTAAAATGGGGAGGGCAAAAATAGTTTTGATCCCGCTTTGGTGTATAGTGTGTCGGTTTAAGTTAAAAAGTTACCGTAAAGTCCCGGTTTGACGTTTTTGGACCCGATAACGTAAAATAAAATTTTTAACCACGTTTTTGTCAGAAATATAATAAAATGTCATTACTGACTCAAAAATATATTTATTTGACCTTTACCATATGTATTGTGCTGTCGGTACGCTCGTACGGTTGTTTTTCAGCAAAATGCGAGATAGCTCTCATTTAATTATAATACTTGTCAGTAACTATCAGAAATGTGATCATTTAACTTTACTGACGAAAATAAACTTTTCTGCAGTGACTGTTAGCTACAGTATGCTGGGACAGCTCCCGAAAATGCTTAAAAATACTCAAAAACATGCAAATGCGCATAGAAATGCTTAGCTTAAAAGTAATTAATACTCATATAATATTAATTAACAACGTGAAAATTACCATTTTTCAGAGTCTCCCCATCTAATCGGGAAATCCGTCCCGGATTTCAATTGACGCCACTCTTGGTTTTCGGAAAAAGATGAGGGTATTTTCACTTGATCTCGTCCTCTCGCTCCCAGGTGTACTCGGGGCCTCTGCGAGAGTTCCATCGGACCTTCACAAATGGGATACGACTCTGCTTTAGTCGTTTTACTTCCCGATCCATGATTTCAATCGGTTCTTCAATAAAATTTAACCTCTCATCAAGCTGGATTTCATCCAAAGGAATAACTTCGCTTTCATCGGATAAACACTTCTTCAAATTACTGACGTGAAAAACATTATGCACAGCACTGAGCTCAGACGGCTGTTCAAGTCGGTAGGCTATCGGCCCAATCTTATCAAGGATCTCAAAAGGTCCTATATAGCGAGGGTTCAATTTACCACGCTTGCCAAATCTGATCACGCCTTTCCATGGCGAGACCTTCAACATCACTTTATCTCCCACTTGAAACTCAAGGGGTTTCTACCTTTTGTCGGCGTAACTCTTTTGACGGTCGCGAGCCGCCTGCATTCGGTTCCTGATCTGTACAATCTTTTCAGTAGTCTCATGGACTAGCTCTGGTCCGGTAAGTTGGCTCTCTCCAACTTCCGCCCAACAAATCGGCGATCTGCACTTACGTCCATAAAGTGCTTCATATGGTGCAGCTTTAATACTGGTGTGATAGCTGTTGTTATAGGAAAATTCGACTAAAGGCAAATGCCTGTCCCAGCCGTTTCCGAAATCAATTACACAGGCTCTTAACATGTCCTCTAATGTCTGAATGGTTCTTTCACTCTGACCATCCGTTTGGGGATGATATGCCGTACTCATATCGAGTTTGGTTCCCAATGCATCCTGAAGCGACTTCCAAAAATTTGACGTGAACGACTGTCTCGATCAGAGATAATAGAAACAGGCACACCATGCCTTGCAACAATTTCCTTAACATATAAACGCGCGAGTTTATCCATCTCAATTTTCTCCGCTATAGGAAGAAAATGCGCTGATTTTGTGAGACGGTCAACGATTACCCAAATCGTGTCATAACCACTCGATGTCCTAGGCAATTTCGTTATAAAATCCATAGTAATGCGCTCCCATTTCCATTCCGGAATCTCAGGTTGAACAAGCAGACCGGACGGTCTTTGGTGTTCTGCCTTAACCTTCGAGCACGTTAAGCACTTGCTGACATATTCTGCTATATCGGCCTTCATGTTTGGCCACCAATACAACTTTTTCAGGTCTAAATACATCTTGTCAGATCCTGGGTGAATGGAGTACTTGGACTTATGGGATTCGTGCATAATAAAATCACAAATTCCTCCATACAATGGAATCCAATACCTGTCTCCATAACGCAAAATCCCATCAGATCTTCTTACTAATCCATTCTCAAGTTCTGGCATTCTGTGAATCTTTTCACTAGGTCGGTTTTCATCTTTGAGTGCCTCATTCTGAGCCTCAAGAATTTTTGCTAGAGGCGGCGAATTAATCGTCATCCCTAACGATCGAACCCTAAGAGGTTTGATCCGTTCTTTTCTGCTAAGGGCGTCGGCAACAACATTTTCCTTGCCTGGGTGATAACGGATTTCACAATCATAGTCGCTAAGCAACTCCAACCATCGGCGCTGTCTCATGTTCAGCTCCTTCTGGTTCAAAATATGCTGTAGACTCTTGTGATCAGTATACACTACGCACTTGGTTCCATAAAGGTAGTGTCTCCAAATTCTCAGTGCAAACACGACTGATCCTAATTCTAGGTCGTGGGTTGTGTAGTTTTTCTCATGGGTTTTCAGCTGTCGAGAAGCGTATGCTATTACCTTCTCTCTTTGCATCAACACGGCTCCTAAACCTTTGTGTGATGCGTCACAATACACAACACAATCTTCGCTACCCTCGGGTAAAGCTAAAATAGGCGCACTACACAATTTTTCCTTAAGGAGTTGAAAAGCTTCTTCCTCATCATTTCCCCAGTCGTATTTCACATTCTTTTGAGTCAATTTCGTCAACGGTTTAGCTATCTTAGAGAATCCCTCTATAAATCTTCTGTAATAACCGGCAAGTCCTAAAAATTGTCGGATTTCCGTCGGCGTTGTGGGCGTTGCCCAATCCTTAATGGCCTCAATCTTAGCAGGATCTACGTGAATTCCTTGCTTATCGATCACATGACCAAGAAATTGCACGGTCGATATCCAAAATTCACACTTCGAAAACTTAGCATATAACTCTTCCTTTTTCAATAATTCCAGAATTTGTGAACACTATCACAAATTTGTCCAAATACGGCTTACACACACGATTCATGAGATCCATGAATACTGCTGGTGCATTTGTCAAGCCGAATGGCATAACTTGAAATTCATAATGGCCATATCGGGTTCGGAATGCGGTCTTCGGGATATCCTCTTCCCGGACTCGAAGTTGGTGATAACCCGATCTCAAGTCTATCTTAGAATAAACCGATGATCCCTGCAACTGATCAAACAAATCGTCTATCCTCGGGAGTGGGTATCTATTCTTAATGGTTAGCTTATTCAGTTCCCGATAGTCTATACACATCCTGAAGGATCCATCCTTCTTCTTAACAAACAAAACAGGAGCTCCCCAGGGCGATGAACTCGGTCTAATGAAACCTTTTCCAGATAATTCAGCTAATTGATCTGACAATTCTTGTAATTCCGTAGGTGCTAAACGATAGGGTGCTCGCGCTACAGGCGCGGCTCCTGGCACTAATTCGATGTGGAATTCGATTTGTCTGGCCGGTGGAAGTCCCGGTAAGTCTTCTGGAAAGACTTCTGGAAAATCCCTTACGATTGGCACATCTTCCAACTTTTTCTCTCTAGGTTCCTTCTCTTTCTTATCAGTGACATGAGCTAAAAAGAGATAGCATCCCTTCTCGATGTACTTCTGCACCTTCGTACACGAGATGATTGCCAATCTTGACGAACGCGCACGATCAGAACGGTCACCTTCAACAATCAGAACTTCATTCCCATAGGGAACTCTAACAATTTTCTCATCACAAACGATGACGGCATGATATTTCGATAACCAATCCATTCCTATGATGACGTCAAAACTACCTAATTCCACTGGCATCAGATCAATGTTGAAAGGACGATTCAACAAGTTTAGAGTGCAACCCCTGATGATGGTACCTACTCTTTCTAGGTTTCCGTTTGCTAATTCTACGTCAAAGGCATTATCTAAGGTGGTCGGGGCTATGTCAAGTAAAGGACTAAAATTGGTTGATACAAAACTTCTATCTACTCCCGTATCGAAAAGTACTGAAGCATAACGATTATTTAAGAGAAACGTACCCGTCACCAAGTTCGGGTCGTCCTGTGCTTCTCTTCGGCCTACGGCATAAACTCTTCCACGAGCTCTTCCTTCATTTCCCTGATTCCCATTGTTAATCATTGCCACTTGGTTCCCTGGTCTACCACCGTTTCCTTGGTTTCGGGGCTTATTGCACTCATTCCGATAATGACCTTTTTCACCACACCCAAAGCAGGTGACATCCGCCTTACGATTGTAGGCTGGTGCTGCTTGTGCTGTGGCTAGTGGTCTTGATCTGCAGATCTTTGCTATGTGCCCTATCCTCTGGCAATTGTTACACTTCACAGTGCACTGTCCCCTGTGATGTAACTTACAGCGATTACAAAAAGGCGTATTCTTATCATAACCCTTCTTGTCTCCTGAACTAATTGCATAAACCTTGCCTCCATTCTGCTTTTTGTTTTGAGAGCTGTTGTTGTTACCCTTGGAGTGATCTTCCCACTTCCTTTTGTGGTCAGTACTCTTCTCTGGAATATCCTCCAGTTCCTGATCCATTAACTTGTTTGCCGTCTCCATGGTCTCATGAAGATCTACAGCTCTCGAGGTAATCACATCACCTCTTATGGATTTCGGCAAACCACCGATATACCTTTCAATCAATCTGGCTTAGGTCCGAACCATTTCTGGACATAGCAAGGCCAACTCTTGAAACCTCTGGTTGTAAGCAGCGATGTTGTTGTTTTGCATTTTCAAATTCCAAAACTTAATTTCCAACTTCTTAATCTCATTTCGTGGGCAATACTTCCTAATCATTAGTTCCTTAAAATCTTCCCAAAGCATGGCATAAGCAACCTCCATATTAGCAGACTTCATGTAGTTGTTCCACCAGGTCAAAGCGGAGTCCATGAAAGTGAATGACGCAAACTTAACCCTGTCATTCTCATGACATCCACTGATATGAAATACGGTCTCAAGCTTCTCAATCCATCTAGTCAAACCAACGGCTCCTTCTGTTCCTCCAAATCCTCCAACCATGATTTTTCGGAACTCAGCGTAAGTACAACCTCGGCTGTTGGTTACTGGTCTAGATGTTCCGGTGTTGGTGGTCGAATTGGTCACAGCTGCGAGAGCGGCTGCCACACGGTCAGCAACAAGTTGATCCAGTGTTGCTTGATTCATTGCTGGGGTAGCAGTTGCGGCCCTAGTTGGTGCCTCTTCCTCTGCTGTCTGAACCGGTGTGTTAGCAGGTCGTCCTCGTGTGACTCTGGTCGGGGCAGCAGGTTCAGCAGTCCTTCCCCTCACTGACCTTTTCTGAATGGGTGTGTTAGCGGGTTGTCCTCGTGTGACTCCGGTTGACTTTCGTTTTGGTGCCATTTATCTGCATCACAAAAGATGGCGATAAATGAGATCTTTGGTTATGGGAAAATAAGTTATACGGATACGTGAATAGCGAAAACAAAATACAAGAATAAAGTCAACCACAGAGGAACAACGAAAGAAGGAAAGAAAATATAAATCAGATAGGAAGAAGAAGCTTGTCATATATATCGAAAGGTGAAGGTTCACAAAATTACAAGCTCGTCAATAGATAGTTCTAAGATACTACGGAGATACTATTAGTCCTAGGAATACATCATCACTACTACGAATCTAGGAATACATCATCACTACTACTACTTAGGAATACATCATCACTACTACTACATCTAGGAATACATCATCACTGCTACTACATCTATTGGTCGGTCCTAGCAATGCGTAGCTCCTCAAATGCTCGGGTCAATCCTCCAATGGTGGTCTCTAGCTGGGCTACCCGGTATCTAAGCTCTTGGTTCTCCCTCATCACTGAACCAATGATAATCTCAGCGGTCACAATCCTCTGCCACTGGGTACGATCGACTCCTCTAGCTCGTCGCAACATACCCTGAATCCTCTGCTGGCCTCTACCTAAACCAATGGCCCTAAAGTCCAAACCTCTAAGCTCCCTACCATGTAATCTCTCTAAAGCATCCAATCTAGCCCTCAATCCAATCATCAGTCTACGATCAGAATACAACTCTTCAAACAAAACACAAGCTGCATGATCAATAGTCCCAATCCGCCTCTCCACAGTCTGAATAAGCTCAGACTGCTCCAATCTCCCAAGCCGATCAGAATGAACATCAAGTAAGCTCGCCTGATTCGTCAACTGAATCCAGATCTGATCCATCTCGGTAAGCTCAGGCTTTGTAAGTGGGGAACCTACTGGTGAAGGGAGTGGAGTATGTATCGGAGATGGTGGTATAAAAGAAGGAGATGACGGTGTGTACTCTGGGCTAGCTGCACGTACACCCGTGCTAACATCACAAGCAATGTCCAACCACTAACTATCATCCAAACCCTAAATCTCAGCGTCTCTGGAGCTCTATCCAATCTCAAACATACCCTGAAACTGTGCATCTCTCGAGCTCTGTCCAACCTCAAACAATCCCTGAACATCCTCCGTAATACCCTTGCCATCCCTCGGCATCATAACCTGATCTATGTCCATAGGAGTATCCCTATCCCTATCATCCTCTAAACCCATAGAAGTGTGCTCAGAAGGTGCAGTCACAGTAGGAGTAGGCTCATCCTGAACCTGCTCTGGATCCTCCACTGGATCCTCATCCTCATCAGAATAAGTCTCCACTGATCTCCTACGTCTCTGACTATGTTGGGAATCATCTGGAGATAGGATAGGTGGCTGAGGTGGTGAATCAGCAGTATTACCCATATAACCATAACGGGTCCTACTAAAAGATGAAGTCAATACAGAAGATAACTGAAGACGACGTCCACGGACTCGCCTATATGATGCCCGACGTCTGACAGGTGGAGCATCAAGATCATGCTGAGTAACGGTGTACAACTAAGCTGGTGATGAACGGTGTGCTGTGGTAGATCTATGTAAATATGGCGAGGTGGATACTGAAGTGATGTGTGCAGGCTGAACTGGAATAGATGGCTGAGCAGCAGCACGAATAACCTCCATTAGTGGATCATCCATGAACGGAACTGGCTGCTGTGTCTGAGAAGTGAATCCAGTAGCATCTACCTCAGAGTGTGTGCCGAATGGGAGAGACATGGTCTGTGACAAATATAGTGCGACACGTATAAGTATATAGAAATTACTTATATCATATATGCTTAGTATATTATACTCAAATAGCATGCCAAAAACACTTAATCAAATAAAGCAAACAATGCTCAAATCAAATAAGCAACTAATGCTCAAATCATAGCAAGCTAAACTGGCAGGCATCCGGCGGTCATGATGGAAAGTTTTTCAAAATCGGTTATAGTTTAAGGGTTTTTATAAACCACGTTCTCTATAACCTAGGCTCTGAATACCAATCTGTAACACCCCCAAAATCACAATATTCGCGGAAGCATACACTTTGGGGTGCTACGAGGTTGATAATCATCACACAAGATATAGTGAACGGATTAAAAATCCGTTTTAAAATATATTACATAAGTCAAGTCATGTAGTGATACATAAAAACCATTTCAGATGAAAATGAAGCCCATTTAAACAAAAGGTCCAGTTGTCAGAGTAAACGCATTAAAAACATTTTCATCATTTATTGTGACCGACGCCATGCACTGCTCCCGGCTAAACGCACCTCAGTTTCCTGAGAAAAACATGCTAAAAGTCAGCTAACGCTGGTGAGTTCATAGGTTTAAGTAAATAGCACATATGGACCAATAGCAATATCATAAAAACAATTCAGCAAATACACACTATCCGTTATGCAAACACTAAGCCTCATCCTACCGAAACTAAGACAATGCAGCACGACTAGCGTTAGCAAAATAATAAAGGTTGCCCGCGAGTGTTAATCCCCAGACACTCGGCCAAAAACCCGACTTGGTATACGTTCGCCTTGGCTATGCCGAGCCAACCGAACGGGGACGTCACTCCCAATAGATCTATTTATAACAAACGGCTTCCCAACAGGAATTAACGGTAGATGATAGTGGGCACAAAATGGGATTCAGCAAACTTAGGTTTCTGCATACTAGTGTGATCTTAAAAGCAATTTCATTTCTGGTCCATGAAAACAATTTTGCATGTTTCTCACCCCAAGCTTATAAATCACAAATCGTATAAAAATGTGGGGCTATAAACTCACCTTTCAAATACAGCAATTCAGCAATCAATCAAAATAATGCAACCGCGCCGATCAGCACCCTAAATTAGTACGGTAAGTCTTAGCAAAACGTTTGTGTCTCAAGTGTCTTTATTTTATTGGAAAAGTTTTACGTTTGACCTGTGCTCGTGCATTTCTTGCTTGCTGTGTGGTAAAGTATATTTCGAAACGATTCATTTTTATAACTCTTTGGGGGTAGCTCATGGTGAAAGTGCATGGTGGAAATATGTAACGGAACATCCGTGCCAATATTCGCAACTTAACGTGCAACCGTTATATATATATATATATATATATATATATATATATATATATATATATATATATATATATATATATATATATATATATATATATATTTACTCATACTTTACATATATATATACATATATACTTTATAAATTCATTTCTCATATATTTAATAATGAAGATTAATTAAATACATGTTGAAGATTGGTTAATAAAATATAGTCAGTGAAAATCATTATGTTTAGAAACATCGTTTTTTATTTTCATTATAAGAAAACAAGTTTTGTTAAGTAATTCCATAAAATTTTCTTAAGTTAAGCGTTTTCACAAAAATATTATAAGTGTTGGATTTTTAGAAAATTTGGGCATGACCCATTCGTTTATACAACGTTTCCATTTATCTCACGTGTTGCAAACTTTACTTCAAATACTTCGCTAACTAGTTATAAGTGCAAAATACTTTTAATGACATATGTCAAGTGTCGTGAATATATATATTCGTAGTTATATTGTTCGTTATCTTAACTTTTAAGTAATGACATTTGGTTTTGACGTAAAGTCAATATTTTTGTCAAACAAAAAGTCAATAAAGTCAATCTCAATATCAATTTAGTAAAAATGTCAATTTTTACCCTTTCGGAGACTAAGCGTCTCAAAACAAGTCCAAAAATAGTTATCGTTATATTTATCGTTTCGTTAAACATTTATAACCACGGCGAGTCGGAAAATATTCCAAAAATCAATTTCGTCATTTTATTTGCTTATTGGGCCGAACACTTATCAAAAAGCCCAATAACTTCATTTTAGTCCAAAACACATTTTTAGTTATATCGTATATATCGACACGTTACTAAAAATCATTTTACTCGCTCATTGGGTCCGTTTGGTCAAAAAGTCAAAACATCAAAAATGTCCATGGGCTTCGGCCCAACAGTAAAATCGTGGGCTTTTTGGCCCAAAAAGCCATTTAGTCCAATTTGTATTTATTTGGTACTTATTAGTTATTTTTAGTTACCAAATACACTTTATACTTATCAAATAATCTCTAATAATTAAGTTACTTAATCAAAAATCAAACTTGACTATTTTTACTGTTCATTCGACCCATCTTCAAGATATCAACTTATTTTCACCTTTGTACTAGTTATTTTTAATAACTTATAACTTATTAAATAAGCCAAACTAAATAAGCACTTCACTATATTTTTCCACCATTTCACCATTTGAGCCAAAATTTTATGTTTTTCAAAACCCCAATAATCTCATATTTTTAATATAGGCCGAACACTATATGTGCTCAAAAATTCAATATAGTGCTTAAATTAGTGTAAAAACCATAACTAGTGTTTGTATTATCAAATAAGCACTATATGCAACAAGATTTACCACACAAGCAAGAAATCTACTAATTAACTCATATTCATCATAAAATGTCGAGCACAACAAATAGAAGATCAAACCCTAGCTTTAATCATATTATCAAAACATATACATTTAACACTTTTAAACATCACTATACACCAAATGAACAAGAGATAAATAAATTTAGAAAAGTTTTAAGAATCCTCACAATGTTGTTAAGTTGTACGTGTGATAGAAGAGGCAAGAACACCCAAAACCTTGCTAGTTTTACCCAAATCTAACTCCAAAGTACCCAAAACCTTTAGCAAACCCTTATGATCTTGATCTTTTGTAGAGAAAATTTAGTAAGAATGATGTTTGTGTGTGTATTATGGTGTCAAAATGAAGCCAAGATAAAGAAAGATCAAGTCTAATTTTGGAAGTAATAAAAGATAAGAGATGAAAATCTAAAAAGCATGTAGCTATATTTAGTAATCTTAGATTACATTTAAGATAACTATGGACAAGTGTCCCATGTGGTTTTTATGTGTGTATATGGCCGGTTATGGCTAAAATGGGGAGGGCAAAAATAGTTTTGATCCCGCTTTGGTGTATAGTGTGTCGGTTTAAGTTAAAAAGTTACCGTAAAGTCCCGGTTTGACGTTTTTGGACCCGATAACGTAAAATAAAGTTTTTAACCACGTTTTTGTTAGAAATATAATAAATTGTCATTACTGACTCAAAAATATATTTATTTGACCTTTACCATATGTATTGTGCTGTCGGTACGCACATGCGGTTGTTTTTTAGCAAAATGCGAGAAAACTCTCAGTAAATTATAATACTTGTCAGTAACTATCAGAAATGTGATAATTTAACTTTACTGACGAAAATAAACTTTTCTGCAGTGACTGTTAGCTACAGTATGCTGGGACAGCTCCCGAAAATGCTTAAAAATACTCAGAAACATGCAAATGCGCATAGAAATGCTTAGCTTAAAAGTAATTAATACTCATAATATTAATTAACAACATGAAAATTACCATTTGTCAGAAAAGATTTCTCAAAATCAAATTTGAAGACCATGAGCTCTTTTTTACGTTTATGATACCACGTTATAATTTCATTCAAGATGAGAGGACCGTCAAGAATATTTCTACCCTTAATGAAAGTCGTCTGCTCAGAACTAATACAACTTGCAATGACCATGCTAAGTCTATTAGCTAGAATTTTGCCAATGATTTTATATTGACATCCTATAAGACTTATAGGACGAAAATCAGAAACAAATTTGGCATTGGGAACTTTAGGAATCAAAGATACGAAGGACGAATTACATCCTTTAGGAAAGTATCCTGAACGAAAGAAATCTTGAACAAACCGAACAACATCAGCTTCCAAAAGGTCCCAAAAAGAAGTTAGGAATTTAAAAGTAAATCCATCAGGCCCCAGAGCACGATCACCACCACAATCCCAAACAGCCCTTTTAATCTCATCTCGAGTACAATGATGCTCCAAATAGTCACACTGAGTAGACGAGAGGACATTGGGCATGTCAACAATTAACGAAACAGAAAACCCACATGAAGGCTGAAATCTATTTCGAAAATGAACAAAAAATTTCAGCTTTGACATCATTAGGATCTTCCATCCACTCCCCATCCTTTAGAATGCCAGAAATAGCAAGTTGTTTCCTCTTCCTCTTTAACGAGCCATAAAAGAAACTAGAATTTTCGTCACCTTCAAGCGCTCATTTTTTCTTATACTTTTGAGCTAAGTCGCTAGCTTCTAGCCGATCTAAATCGCCCAATATTTTCATGCACTCTCTACGATTTAAGAAATCTTCCTCAGAAGCACAACCATTATCAATTTTAACATCAATGTCAGAGAGCCGCGTGTCAGAGAGCCGCGTTAACTTATTTGAATCAAATCTTTTAGAAGCAATCCACTTACGAACGACTAGTTTAATATTATGAAGTTTTCTCTTAAAAGAAATTAAACCATTTTCCTCAACAATACCATCATTATTCCATGTGTCTATCACAAGGTCACGAAAACCATCTATTTCAAGCCAAGAATGAAAAAACCGGAAAGGAGTAGGACCATAATCAACCTTGGACTCTTTGAGGAAAATAGGACGGTGATCAGGCCTTCCTTTCTCCAAAACCACACCGGTAGCATGCGGAAAAATATCCAGAAAACTATCCGAAACCAAGAACCTATCAAGCTTACTCATCTTTTTGTTTACGTAACAGCTTTTAAATCAAAGTTCTTGAAAATGATATAAAAACATAACAGTTTAAGCTTGACATCAATTGAAGAATGCAACTCAAGGATTTCAAAGAGAAAGACGAATTTAGTAGACTCCATAACAACAAGTACTGTGAAATTCGCACTAGGTTGCGACCAATGTTTCTGTTCATTCGGTTTCACTTTTATAAAAAGAAATGGGAATTATAGAATAACAAAGATTTATTACTATTATGCTATATTTCAATTACGGGCGAATACGATGCCGTTTATCAGTTTTTTTTTTTTTTTTTTTTTTTTAAAGAAAAAAAAATTTGAAACAACAATTTAGTAGGAAAAAGAAAGAGTAAAACGACATCGACTAAACGACGTATTTTGGAGAAAAGGTAAAAAAGTGCAAAACGTACCCCAAACTATGCAATGAGTTATAAAAACTACCCTGAACTTTTTTATATTTATGACTTTTTTAGATAACAAACTTTATTTGTCAAATATGTAACAAATACCTAGTGATATATTCCCTCTGTCCCTAAATAAATGTCCACTTTGACTTTTTACAGTATTTCTTGTTCAACTTTGACTTTAAATAATTTTGTTTGTGTTATATAATACTTGATGAAAATTATACATATGAAAATACTTTTAAAATCCAATCCATTCAAATATTTTGCATCAAGTATTATATAACACAAACAAAAATATTTATGGTCAAAGTTGAATAATAAAGACCGCAAAAAGTCCAAGTGGACATTTATTTAGGGACGGAGGGAGTATTTAATAAGAAATATACTGGTGCGAAGAGCTCTGAATTACGAACAAAACAAGCCCAATGTTGATATGATTTTAACTTACGTATGATTTTATAAAACATATTGAAGTTTAATATATCTTTTAAAAAAAACAAAAAAATTTACAAACCATATCCTTAACTTACCCACAAACTTTAAAAATTATCCTCCAATTTGTGTTCACATAGAACAGAGGCTTTTTTCGTATAATTCTATGATAGTTTATAACATAGACTGTATTAATAACATAGAGTAAACTGCAAAACTAATTACTATGATTTGGTCAGGCTTATACATAACTACATAAGTGATAAGTGATCGCTTACCCATTTTGTCAACATGTGAGAAGTGCGTCGAACCGCCGTGTTGCGGCGGGGCGACGATTTTGTAGTACAAAATAAATGAAACATAGAGGTATCTACAAAGTTACATTTAATGTATAAAGTTAATCAATGAACTGTTACATCTTGAGATTTGTTAAATACAGCTTGCTTTGATCAAGATTCCATTTTTTTATTCCATCCGTGTAGCGCATGAATTTCCTGAGCATTAAAACATATCACATATTATGAAAAGTAATTGCATGTGAAGGATTGATAGTGAAGAAAAAAATAGTCGGCTTATTTCTGCTTAGTTATGTTATTACTTGTAGGCTGGTTCATGATGTTGTGCTGATCAAGTGAAGAGAAAAGCCTAATATAATCATGATTTTGAAAAGCCATTGTCGTATAAAACAAACAATGTCTATTCTATTATTGGTAACAGCTTTTCATGGTTGTATTTATGGTTGAAGATAACATAGATGACGTACAGCGCTTGTCAATATTAGCAAATGAAGAATATCTGATTTTGTTTATTTGTCCATATTAAAAATTGACGTATTGTATCTACGATGGTAAGTTTCTTTATGCATACTTGTACATGGAATTTCACAAAAAGTTCTGATCAACAACATGGTTCAATTAAAAAAGGTACATGGGAAACAGAAGAGGATGGTGCGAAAAAGTGGTTTGGCCCAAAGCACTTATCACAACACTCTCTTGTAATTGCCATCTATCTTTTACAATCGCATCATATTCGTGATTAGAACATTTTGTGCAGGTACAGGCATAAATATGCAGGAAAAAAACTTAGCATTATAGAGACAGTATATCAAATGTTAGTATCAAGAACGAAACAATACCAAATAGTCTTCAATTGCTAATATTGACAGGCGCTGTATAACATGAATGGGTATTGTAGCATCTGAATGCAATTGCCATAATTGAATGCTTTGCTTACCAACAGTTGACAGTTGCATAAGATCATCCGTAGCCCCAGTGGCAACGTCTAGGACTAAAGTTTAGATCATTTAGATCAGTTGTAGTATACATAGCACACTTCAGTTTTGCCTTGTAAAAGTCTGCATATTAACATGTAATCAATATGTGCTGCACCAGATGTACATATCAGAAGCTGACAAGTGAAATCAGTGAGTATGGTAAGGGTTAAGTACCTCAATTGCAGTGATACAATACTTTTAAGGTGCAACTGCAGTTGAACAGCCTGCGAACTGGTTTCCATCAGCACAATATAAGCGTTGTCCAACTATGGCTCTTGCAATTAAACGTTCACATACCGGTTATTGTTGCTTTAGTCGTGAAGTTTAGCTGGTGCAAATGTTTGTGCAAATAATCAGTTATGTGGGTAGAAATTCTAACCTTTAAACAACATCGTAATCAGTGTTGTTGTTCACCTGACACACATTATGTTGAACATAGGCGAAAGTCGTCACCTTCGTCTGTCCAGTTATCTGTGTATCATTCACTGGTATTAAAAAAAGGAAAATAAGTTAAGCCTCACAGCAGTAATGGTTACAATGTTTAAGGAGATTATCCATGTGAACAGCAATTGCACTTTAAATTTAGGATAGTGATCTAAGTAATACTTATCTTTTGGTCGTAGGCAATAAAATATACTAACAAAATATCAATGATGGATGCAGACACCATGCAAAATTGGCAGCAGTTGTGTTCGGTGTCGGTACATCCATCACTGATATTCTGTCTATTTTTTATATTTAACTTCTTTTTATGAGCCTGTAACTTGAATAGAACTAAAAAAGGAATGTAGGTAACTGGTTTGAGACCCTCTACAGGTCCTTTTGTCGTTTCAAATCTCTTTGCGCAATTGCCTGTACCATAGGATCTTAGAATAATCATCTATGCTGAAACGAATGCACAGTTTTTACAATAGAAGCATATAATTACTAAATATACATTGTATCACGAAATCCTACAAATGCAACATACCTTGGATCAGCAGCCGTAGTTGAGCGAGGGGCTATATGTTCTGATCTCAGTAAGGCTCAGATATGTACATATATAATCAGCATTAAATGCACGTTGTGGCTGCAACTCAAAGTGTGGTTGCCCTGCCAACAAACATGCAGCTGGGAAAATGGAGATGTACAAAGTTATCATCATCGCCTAAACAATGTGGCTGCAAACCATTGAGAAAAAGGGCTTTTAGAAAGTCAGAAAAAAGAATAAGTTATAATCAGCATTAAATGCACTTTGTGGCTGCAACCCAAAGTGTGGTAAATAGACAAATGTAATAATGAGAGTGGCTATGAGAACCTGAAGAACAGGAATTGAATGCGATCATCATGGGAATATGGGGATGGTTCAGAACTCATCAAGTCCATCGGGTGACAATATTTCATATGAAGAAACATGGATATAAAAGAAAATAGTTACTTTTAAGTATCATGTAATATACTATAGAATTTTTTTTATGATAAAACTAATGAAATGGATATATATATATATATATATATATATATATAATATATATATATATATATATATATATATTTGTGTGTGTGTGTGTGTGTGTGTGTGGTGTGTGTGTGTGTGTGTGTGGTGTGTGTGTGTAGTGTTATTCTCCTATATATAATGGAGCGTCGAGTTTTGCTACAGTTGTTGTAGCAGTGTTGGGCTCGCTTTTAGGTTGTGGGCTCCCGCTTTTTCCCTTTCGTTTGTTCCCTCGCTTCTTTTAGCCTCTTTCCGACAGCTAATAATGCGGTACCTACCTCATTTATTTATTCAAAAAGTTAGTTAAACTTTCTAAATCCCCTTACAGTTCCATTTGTTGTTTCAACTTCCTTTGTGCAACCGCTTGCACCAAGCGAGCTGCTAGGTTGTTGAAAGAACAAAAGGAACTGTATGGGAATTTAGAATGAGTAACTATGTTTAAGTTCCAGACTAATTGATTAACTTAAAGCATTCATCGATTAAGTAATGTAGATATGCAACAGACAGGCTGCTACTTTGTTTTGCCTTATCAACAGACGGTTTAATTGCGAGGCATTTGATAAAAAAAAGAATTTTACCATAAGAAACAAAGGGCATCTATTACTTTTTTTTTGGTGATACTAAAAGTTGATGTCATGTGCATCCGAAAGTTAACTTGTTGTCGTATATCCACAACTGGAGGTGGAGAAAAGATGCTGATCAGCAGTATGGGTCAATTATCGAAGAAAGATGGGAAACAAAAGAGGATAGTGCAAAGAAGTAATTTGTGCCAAACTACATGGGACACTATCCTCTCCGGTTTCCCAGCTTTCTTCAAGAATAGTCTGCACCAGACATATTGATAGACTATTAAAATACCAAAAGGAATTCGAGGTGAAGGTCAGATTAATGATCCTGGCTGTATTCATGTGCTGCACGTAGCGGTGTTGTTGAATGAATGACCTGTTACAGATATTGATACATGAAAAAATCTGGGTAAAATGACTATAAACTTACGATTGATGGACAGCAAATGGTTACTTTTAGATAAATCAATCCAATATACCTCAGATCAGGAGTCGCAGTTGAGCGAAGGGCCACACGTTTTGATGTCAGTAAGGCTCAGATATGTACGTTTGTAATCAGCTTGTAATGTACGCTGTGGCTGCAACCGATAGCGTGGTTGCCCTGCCAACGAACGCACAGCTGGAAAAATGGGAATGCACAAAGTTATCATCATCGCCTAAACACCGTGGCTGCAAACCATTCAGAAAAAGGCATTTTAGAAAGTCACAAAAAGCAATAACTTGTATTCAGGAAAAATTAGTGTTCGAAGCAAGAGATAGGAGGAAACATTTTCTTTACCTGGTAAAGGGTGGATACAAAAGGTTGATGTTATGTGCCAGTAAAAGGTAATTTTTTTTTTTTTTTGCATAGACGCAAGTGTAGTGACACAATTGGTTCTGGTCAAGAATACGGTTCAAGTCCGAAGGAAAGATGGGAAACGGAAGAGGATGCTGCGAAGAAGAAATTTGGATCAAATTACTTGTCACAGCATTCTCTTCGGCTTCTCATCTCTCTTTCCGAATTGAAGTATATTTTTGACCAGAACCATTTGTGCCACTACAATTATGAATATGCAAAAAAAAAAATAATCTATGATTGCCGCGTAAGTTCAAATGTTAATATCTGCAAATAGAAAAAGATCACATATTAGTAGTTGGTACTATTCCTGGGGCGAAAAACGATGATAAATCATGATGAATATTAACTATTATTTTTCTTTTAACTTAATAAAGGATATTAGTAAACGATTGATGGACAGTAAATGGTTACCGTTAGATAAATCAATCCAACATACCTCAGATCAGGAGCCGCAGTTGAGCGAGGAGCTACACGTTTTGATTTCAGTAAGGCTCAGATATGTACGTTTGTAATCAGCATGAAATGTGCGTTGTGGCTGCAACCGATAGCGTGGTTGCCCTGCCAACGAACGCACAGCTGGAAAAATGGGAATGTACAAAGTTATCATCATCGCCTAAACACCGTGGCTGCAAACCATTCAGAAAAAGGCATTTTAGAAAGTCATAAAAAGCAATAACTTGTATTCAGGAAAAATTAGTGTTCGAAGCAAGACATAGGAGGAGACGTACAGTGTTGGAGTCAGTGTTGGGCTGTGGGCTCCCTTTTTTCCCCTTACGTGTGTTTTGGCCTTTTTTTTACCCTGTGCGAGATATGCATTCCTCCGAGCAAAACTCATGGTCAACAATATGGCTGAATTTTAGAAGATCAGTGAGAAGCGAAATAGCATAGTGTAAAGAAGTGATCTGCACCAAATCATTTCTAAGACTATACTATTTCGCTTCGCACTGATCTCCCAAAATTGCAGTCAATTATCAGCGACCGTGTTTTGTTATATATAACATGTATTAAATAGATGCACACTTTTTTTTGGGTACATATCTTTGTTATTAATTCTTCTAGTAAAAAGTATTATATATATATATATATATGTACACACACACACACACATACACACACACACACACAGATATATATATATATATATATATATATATATATATATATATATATATATATATATATATATATAATGTGTTAGTCTAAACCTTTTAATAGAATAATGAATAACAAAGATATGCACCCAAAAAAAAGTGTGTATGTATTTATGTATTTTACATGTTATATATATATATATATATATATATATATATATATATATTATATATATCTAATATAATAAACAAGAGTTTTGTACCAGTCTTTGAAGCAGTGAAAAAAATTAATGCGCTGATGTGTCTGCAATGTGATTGGAGGATTTTTTTGGAATGTACAACTGAATGCATATACTCACTCTATTCAACACACAATAAAACACATACAAGTAAAAGCATCCATTTAACTCTTATTAGTTCCGGTATGGTTTTAATGCGGTCAAAGAAAGAGTTGCAAAGTCAAAGCAAAAAAAAGAGTATTCTGCATCCTTATTTTTGGATACTCATTATGATAATTCATTGTCATTAAAAAACATACGCTCCTCAAAACCGTTTCAAGATAAACATTTGGTAACTCATTATTATCATTCAATCAAAAACCAATCTTCCTCTACACGCTCCTTCCCAAATCAGTTACAATCCATTACTATTTATGTCTTTGATTCACATTCAAATCGGGATTGGTTACATCAATTGCAAATGAAAACACCATTGCAATTCAAAACAGTAGCAGGTTTCAAGATCAAGAAAAATTGGTTACAACAAGAAAAAAATATTGGTTACATCACTATGCGGGTGATTTGTATACTGTCTGGTAAGTATCCATTTAGTTTTAATTTTAGGGTTTTGATTTATCTGTTGCAAATTACAATTATTTCTGCGATTAATTAATTGATGAGTTTTTTTAATTATTTGTATTGAAGAATGAACCCTTTTTTTTTTTTTTTGGGGGGGGAAATCACCATGATATATTTCGATTGATTATGTAATAATTTATTTTTGTAAGTAGAATGTGATTGGGGAAGATTATCAGGTTTGACATGTTTTATCTCTTTTCATTCTTCAATTTAATTATTAGTAGATGATATGGATTGATGAAAATGATTATTTGTAGTTTATGTTCTATGTGTATTTTTTATGCACACCAACTGTTTGATAAATTGTGTTTGTGTAATTGTCATTTGTAGGGGAAAAATACAGCACACGATGATTCATTATGACCAATTGATGATGTTGATTTCCAAGCACATGTTCAAAAGTACACTAATGCTTCGAATTTATAGTCTTTAAGGTGTGTTTCCAAGCACATTGCTTAATCTAATGATATAAGAATTTTAGTATTTTCCTAACACTGAACTATACATATTACATATTAGTTTTTTCATGGTTTGAGATCACATTTTTAATGAGACGTTGAATGCCACATGTTTAATAGCGTATAGAACCAGAGGCCAAATCCATAGACATGTTTTAAATTACCCATAAAACTTGGATGAAAGTATTTCTTCTACAGGAGTTGTGTAGGTGTTGTAGGTTCAAAAACTTGAATGAATTTTATGTTTTTTTGTGTGTGTTGTGCAGTTAACTAGTGAGACAATCAGACAATAGGTGAAGTGAAAGCTGTGGTTGATATGCATCAGAGGTACGACAACGACTAAGCATTCCAATTCTTTTATTGCTTTACCAGGTTGGTTTGTAATTATCACTGCAAACTCATTCGTATTCTTTCACAAATTTTACAAACACATATTCATTATGGCAACGTATATATTTTTAGTGAGCTTCGATATAACTCATGTGTCAATCGTCTGTACAGGGTCTCAGAAATTTGTTGCTGAAACCAAAAAGAATGTTTACTCGAAAAAACAACAGGCAACCGACACCAACAAAGGGAAAACTTTATAAGTGGCTGAGGAGAAAGAGCCTTAAGAAGGTATGTGAAATCACTTATATTTATTGGATGAGATGTTAATAAAAGAGTTAGAGAATATAATTCTTGATGTACTGTACTCAAAATGAAAGGAAGGTTGACTGTGACATATATATGGGGTGTTTGGTATTACTTTATTCAAACTGTTTGTTTACTTAAAAATCATCATGTTCCAATAGGACACAAGCAACTTTATCCAAATAGGCAAACATTCAAAAGTGCTTATGTGCTTAAATGTAGATAAGCACTTAACTGTCAGTCCCAAACACCCTCTGAATCATGTTTTATACCAGTGTAATTTCCAGTCCACCACCAAATGCAGGACCATCAATCGCTGCTACCATAGGCTTTCTTGCAGCTGCAAAATGAATGTTTACAAACATAATCATTTCGAAAGTAACGACTTTAAAAGAACACGAATTGAACATGGTATAAAAAAATCTGGTGATGTGGATAATGACTCAATTTTTTTTCTTTTTTTTTTTCCTTTTTTTTCCATTTTCTATCCTCTTTTTTATACAGAATTTAAACCACAAGAATATAGTAAAATCTCTTGGATCCTTAGAGACAGAGTCACATCTTCATATGATTCTTGAGTAAGCATATGGTAGATTTTATAATCTTTAATAAGTTATCAGAGGTATACGTGAATAGAAAAGTGTATAACTAATGGAGATATTGTTAACCCAAGGTATGTGGATAATGACTCACTTGCAAACATGATCGAGCCAAATAATTTCGGGCCATTACCTGAACCGTTGGTGGCTTTTTATATAGCTCAGGTTTGTTACTGAAATTGAATTCATTTCTGGACCAAAATAGGATATATACTGACTTTGGACATGTGATTAGGTTTTAGAAGGTTTAGTTTACTTTCATGAACAAGGGGTCATTCATCGGAATATTAAGGGTGAAAATTTGTTGATTAGTAAAGAGTTGAGTATATATTGGATTTATATTTTTATTTTTTGTTGTTGTTCTTTTAGCTTTAATTGGATCTTACCATGTCACTTGTGTCAACGATTATTTTTAAGGTCATGTCAAATTGGCAAATTTTAGGCAGCCATGAAGCTAACTGAGGCTGAAGCTAATAGACCCAAAAGATGTTGTCATCGCTGGACCACAACAAAAAGACCCGAACAATGAATATAAGTGATCAATTTGCAACACTCGGGTTCTAAAAACAAGCCAAAGCAGCAAAAGTCAAGCGTTAAACAAGTCAAAGGAGTTACATCAGTTCTTGGTATCTCATCATCATCATCTATCAAAAATGGAAAAAGATTATAGCATTGGAATGTCTCAAGAGAATCCGTTTTGGAATTGTGAACTGAAAGAAAAAGAAAATGAAAAACCCACGATTCTGATGGCTGAAAGTGTGGTAAATGAGGACTCGGAAAAGAAGGAAAAAAAGAGCCCGTTTAGTGGTTTTATGAAATGGAAAAAGAGTGATGATTCTGAGAAAGATACTGTGCCTTTATCGTTAAATGATTCGGTTAAGGGAACTTATGCACATCCTAAGGAGGGGACAGATACTAAAATCAAGCGAAAGCTACATATGGATGGCTCATCGTCTGATTTCTTTGTTGATAAGGTTATTAAATTTAAATATTTTTGGTTCAATATAATCTGCATCATTGGTTTTCTTGTGCTGATGGATCTCTTGCCTCATGTTTTAGAAGATAAAATCAGGAAGGAGCTAACGAAAAGCAAAGCAAAACTTCAGTTATCGTAAGAAATCTCAATCTTGATACACTTTATTTATGGGCAATCTGCTTCAAAATGTTTTTATTTACTTTTTAGACAGATTATGCTACTTATGTTTCTAATCATTTAATGCAACAAGTTGGATTCTGTGGTTAGAATTGGTAATGTGCAATAATGGTTTTAAAAAGTAACTTGCATATATCGGTAAAAGTGATTATATTGAACCAAAAATATTTAAATTTTCTTGCATATTTTTCGGCAATAATGGTTGAATTTTCTTGCAGTTTTTCTTATCTTGAAACTAATATTTGAATACTTTATGTTTAGTTATAATTTTATTGCAGATCTGTTTTGTTATGAGGGTCAAGAATAAGAAAAACTATAAAGGCCAAGAATCAAATAATAAGATCTACCATCGTATTTAGGGGTGTGTATATGTGAAGAGTGACTAAATCAAGAATATAAGCGTAAGATATTTAGCTGTAATGAAACAGGTTGTAGGAGTGCTTAAGTGATGTTGAATATAAGTGTAAGATATTTAACTATAATGAAACAGGTTGTAAGATACAAATTTATATATCATCTTAGGAGTTCTAATAATTTACTTCTGGTTATAAAAGGATATCAATTTGTGTATCATATTGGAACTTCTAATATATTATCAATCACAACCTACTTTTGCTTACATTTTCTATGGATTATTAGGTGTTCACGGGATGGACATTTTCTATTAGATTGATTAGCACTCATATACGTCATTTGCTATTCAAGACCGTCAAATTTGGAGACGACAACACATGGACGTTTATTATTTTAATTGTTACAAACTCAATTGATTACCGAATAATTCACGTATTACTTATATTTTGTAACAAATGTTAGGTGTGCATGGAATTGACATTTGGTACGAAGTTGGTGTTTACTCACATACGTCGTTTGCAATTCAAGATCTTTAAGTTTGTAGACGACAGCGGCATCTATGAAAATTATTTTAATTGTTAGTAACTCAATTGATTGTCGAATAATTCATGTATTATCTCATTCTTTTTCTCATATATTAATAGAGCATGTTTACTTTCGTCGATCGTTTCTTATTATCTCATTATGATATTTCTTTAAAAACCCCGTGAATCCACGAGTTTATAAGCTAGTATATATATATATATATATATATATATATATATATATATATATATATATATATATATATATATATATATATATATATATATATATATATATATATAGTGCATTCTATTAGGTATTGAAACTGGAGCAAAGCAAAGTTTATATCAGCATGTAAACCACAGAGAACAGCCATGTAAATGGAGCAGGTAACCTGAAGAATACAAAAAGATGATCAAACTATGTTCATGAATACAGTAAATATAAAAACAGGTTGCGAAATTTAACCGGTCCTTATATATATATATATATATATATATATATATATATATATATATATATATATATATATATATAAATGTGTTAGTCTAAACCTTTTAATAGAATAATGAATAACAAAGATATGCACCCAAAAAAAAGTGTGTATGTATTTATGTATTTTACATGTTATATTTATATTTATATATAAATATATATATATATATATATATATATATTAATATATATATATATATATATTATATAATATATATATAGTGCATTCTATTAGGTATTGAAACTGGAGCAAAGCAAAGTTTATATCAGCATGTAAACCACAGAGAACAGCCATGTAAATGGAGCAGGTAACCTGAAGAATACAAAAAGATGATCAAACTATGTTCATGAATACAGTAAATATAAAAACAGGTTGCGAAATTTAACCGGTCCTTAACTTCTGGTCATTGGCGTATGTAAGAACACAAACCTAACAATAAAAAAATATAAATAAATTATGTATATGAAGACAATCACTACGAAAAGACTTAAAAAGTATGAATGGTGAGTGTAAATACCATGTAAATACAGTAGTAGTTGAAAGGAGGCAATTATATGCAGTGACACAGTTCAGTGTAAAAAATTGTGCAGCACAAAAAACAACAACAAAGTATCAATGATGGATGTACACACCATACGAAATTGGGTATAGCTGCATATATGCAGTAACCGTGACTGGTTGCCATACATCCATCACTGATATTCTGTCTATTTTTTTTAAAATCTTTAGTTTTACGTTATCTGACTTGGATCTGTAGAGAAGTTCAGAATTTGATATCATTGGATTGATATTAATAACTGATTGCAAGAAGTAAATACACCTGCCACGGGTGCAAATCAAAAAGATTGACTTACCAAGAGCCACATATTAACTTCTTTAATCAGAGTGACAGATTCATGACAAGCTATCACAACCAATAAGCGACAAACTTAAACATTTTAGCTCAGATCTGTGAAGAAGTTCTCAGTTTTATATCATTGGATTGATATTAATAAGTGATCGCAAGAAGTAAATACACCTGGCACGGTTGCAAATCTAAAAGCTTGCCCTGCCAAGTGCCAGGGATTTACTTCTTAAATCAGACTCACAGACTCATCACAGCCTATTGCGCAAACATCTATGCGAGTTCATTATTTGATATGAAAATCACAACATTTCTACAGCAACCGTCAAAAGTTTACAAAGAACATCTGCACAGATACCGAGAAAAGCACACGGAGTCAATACTAAAGACACGTCATGGGTGCAACCACAATACTGGTTACCTTGCCAAGCAACATGCATTAAAAAAATGTAAGCTGAGAAAACTATCACAGTAGCTGTACACAGACAACTGAAAGAGGTAGTGGCTGCAAAGAACATCTGCACAGATACCGAGAAAAGCACACGGAGTCAATACTAAAGACACGTCATGGGTGCAACCACAATACTGGTTACCTTGCCAAGCAACATGCATTAAAAAAATGTAAGCTGAGAAAACTATCACAGTAGCTATACACAGACAACTGAAAAGAGGTAGTGGCTGCAAAATAAGGCCAGTTGCTTAGCTATTGCTTATACTATCCCGTCTGGTAGTTGTCACGGCACAACCTAATTATACAATAGCCAGTCTAAGTTGAGGGCAGGCGCAAAACGGATAAAAGGATCCATAATATAAATCTAAATCATAAACCATAAACAAACAAAATATCGGCAGATTACGACAAAAGAAGCAGCCACATAAGCAAAAGATTAACAAATAAGTGACCACAAAAAATAGCAAGTACGACAAAGAACAGCTACATAAGCAAAATACAGCTAAAAGAGCAGCCACCATAAAAGATTCGTAAGTAAACAATATCGGCGGTCAAGTAGGCAGGCACATAAGCAAAACATGAACAAATAACCTACCACAAAAAAACAGGAAGCACCATAAAAAACAGCTACATAAGCAAAAGGCATCTAAAAGAGCAGCTAATAAGACATCAACATGTAGATCATAAGAAGCAAATACACAAACCACAAACGTATTGCCCTCCGGTAAAGTTAAACCGCTACAGCAACCGATGAAAGTTCATGAAGAAGATCTGCACAACTACCAAGAGAACCACAGGGAAGAGACACGTATAAATCTCCAGTGCATTCTATCATTTGTTAGTGTTTGGAAAAAGGCTAAAAGAAGCGACGGAACAAACGAAAGGGAAAAATCGGGAGGCCACAACCCAAAAGCGAGCCCAACACTGCTACAACAACTGTAACAAAACTCTACGTTCCATTATATATAGGAGAATGCAAGAATAAATGAGGTAGTTACCGCATTCTCCAGCGCATTCTCTCATTTGTTAGCCATCGAAAAAAGGCTAGAAGAAGCGAGCAAACAAACGAAAGGGAAAAAGCGTGAAGCCACAGCTCGAAACTGAGGCCAAGACTGTTATGTCAAATGTAGCAACAGTAGCCACTCTAAATTGAGGGCAGTCGCAAAACGGATCCAGTTATATAGTCAGTATTCATACCATGATATTTAAGAACTGTATTGGTGAAACCTTTGCAAGGAACACTAAACACACATCATGGCTGCAACCACAATCTTGGTTACCTTGCCAAGCAACATGCGTTCAGAAAATGTAAGCTGAGAAAATTATCCCAGTCGCTGTACAGAGACAGCTGAAAAGAGGTAGTGGCTGCAAAATAAGACCGGTTGCTTAGCTATTGTTTACACTATGCTGTCCGGTAATTGCCACGCCACCACCTGATTATATAATAGCCGCTCTAAGTTGAAGACAGTTGCGAAACGGATCCAGTTACATAGTCAGTATTTATACTATGACATTCAAGAATTGCGTCGCCAATACCTTTGCAAGGCAACTGTGCAACCAACACAGAAGAAAAAGGCAAATAAGTAAACTGAATCCCGCCAAAAAATATGAAACGTTGGTTACACCACTTGATATGGTACTCATATCTGCTATTTCCACTAATAACAGGTATAGGTGACATATCAAGTGACTCAACAAACGCATCACAATATGAAAGAGTAACTGCATAAACATACATAAAGAACAGATACATAAGCAAAATACAGCAAGTACGACAAAAAATAGCAAGTACGACAAAGAACAGCTCCATAAGAAAAATACAGCTAAAAGAGCGGCCACCATAAAAGATTCGTAAGTAAACAATATCGGCGGTCAAGTAGGCAGGCACATAAGCAAAACATGAACAAATAACCTACCACAAAAAAACAGGAAGCACCATAAAAAAACAGCTACATAAGCAAAAGGCATCTAAAAGAGCAGCTAATAAGACATCAACATGTAGATCATAAGAAGCAAATACACAAACCACAAACGTATTGCCCTCCGGTAAAGTTAAACCGCTACAGCAACCGATGAAAGTTCATGAAGAAGATCTGCACAACTACCAAGAGAACCACAGGGAAGAGACACGTATAAATCTCCAGTGCATTCTATCATTTGTTAGTGTTTGGAAAAAGGCTAAAAGAAGCGACGGAACAAACGAAAGGGAAAAATCGGGAGGCCACAACCCAAAAGCGAGCCCAACACTGCTACAACAACTGTAACAAAACTCTACGTTCCATTATATATAAGAGAATGCAAGAATAAATGAGGTAGTTACCGCATTCTCCAGCGCATTCTCTCATTTGCTAGCCATCGAAAAAAGGCTAAAAGAAGCGAGCAAACAAACGAAAGGGAAAAAGCGTGAAGCCACAGCTCGAAACTGAGGCCAAGACTGTTATGTCAAATGTAGCAACAGTAGCCACTCTAAATAGAGGGCAGTCGCAAAACGGATCCAGTTACATAGTCAGTATTTATACCATGATATTTAAGAACTGTATTGGTGAAACCTTTGCAAGGAACACTAAACACACGGCATGGCTGCAACCACAATCTTGGTTACCTTGCCAAGCAACATGCGTTCAGAAAATGTAAGCTGAGAAAATTATCCCAGTCGCTGTACAGAGACAGCTGAAAAGAGGTAGTGGCTGCAAAATAAGACCGGTTGCTTAGCTATTGTTTTCACTATGCCGTCCGGTAATTGCCACGCCACCACCTGATTATATAATAGCCGCTCTAAGTTGAAGACAGTTGCGAAACGGATCCAGTTACATAGTCAGTATTTATACTATGACATTCAAGAATTGCGTCGCCAATACCTTTGCAAGGCAACTGTGCAACCAACACAGAAGAAAAAGGCAAATAAGTAAACTGAATCCCGCCAAAAAATATGAAACGTTGGTTACACCACTTGATATGGCACTCATATCTGCTATTTCCACTAATAACAGGTATAGGTGACATATCAAGTGACTCAACAAACGCATCACAATATGAAAGAGTAACTGCATAAACATACATAAAGAAATTATAAACTAACCAATAAAAGTAACACAAACCAATCTCAACATAACTTTTTTACCCACACAAAACATCTAAAGATCTAAACCATAAACCATAAAAACAGCTATAGATCTAAAATTCCAATATCAGACCTAAAACGAGATGAAGCAGCACATATAGCAAAAGACGAACAAATAAGGCACGAAAACAAACACCAAGTACCACAAAAGGCAGCTACATAAGGAAAAGATGAACAAATAACCTACGACAAAAAATAGCAAGCACCACAAAAAAACAGTTAGATAAGCAAAAGACGTCTAAAAGAGCATCTTAATCTAAAATCCAAATCAGACCTTAAAAACGGATACATATAGATCTAAATCATAACCATAAAGAAACAAAATATCGGCAGATTACGCCAAAAGAGCAGCTACATAAGCAAAAATGAACAAATAAGCCACACAAAAGATGAACAAATAACGTACACAAAAAAACAGCATACAAAAAACAGCTAATAGCAAAAGACATCTAAAAGACAGCTACCATAACTGATCCGTCCGCAAGCACCACAAAAAGCACCGTAACGATCCGCAAGTACATAAGCAAAGATGAACAAATAACCTACCACAAAAAAACAGCAACTACCACAAAAAACAGCTACATAAGCAAAAGACATCTAAAGAGCAGCTACCATAACGATCCGCAAGTAAACAATACCGGCAGTCAAATAGGGTTTCGGCAGAAGACACCAGAAGATGCAAATAAATGAGTAGGTACCACATTATTAGCGATCGGAAAAAGGGTAAATAAATGAGGTAGGTACCGCATTATTAGCGTTCGAAAAAAGGCTAAAAGAAGCGAGGGAACAAACGAAAGGGAAAAAGCGGGAGCCCACAAACCAAAAGCGAGCCCAACACTGCTACAACAACTGTAGCAAAACTCGACGCTCCATTATATATAGGAGAATATGTGAAAAAAATGAAGTTGAGTTTGTCGTGAAATGTCAGTTGTAATAAAAATTGATTGCTTTTTTCATGAAAAGTAAGTTGCAAAAAGAAATTAGAAAGCATTACGCTAGTAGCAGTTGACCTGAAAAAGTTGGTCACGAACCAAGGTCGACCGATATTGGGTCACCTCGAGTGTTGGGGAAAAAAATATCGGTCGAAGGTGTTGGTTTTGCATCTATCGGTCTAAATAACAACCGATTTGTGAGACACACAAAATTCCAAAAAAAAACTATCCGTTTCATATTTAAAAAAAAAAAAAAATTGTTTTTTTTTTTTTTTTTTTTAACTTTACCACTTTACAAACTTATAAATACCAACCTCAAACACACTTCTAAACACACAATTCAAACAACTTCTCATCCATATTAATCATGTCAAACAAAAATACTCCCAAATAAAAAAACCGACGATCCCGACTACCCCAAAATGCCCCGAATTTGAATTTCTGGCCGGAAAACAACTTCGAATTAACCGACATAACACCACCACAAAATCGGGGTATTCGCTTTCATGCACCCTCTTTTGAATATCAATCACGACTACCATCACTACAAAAAAAAGGCTTTCAGAGACTGAAAAATCAGTCTCCGATACACCATGATCAGTTACGAATGGTCTATCAAGGACTGATTTTGCTAGTCACTAATCAGTTACAACAGCTTAGTTATGGAAAGTGACGTTATCAACTAAAATTCAGTCCTTGTTGTATCTAACCAACGAGGACCAGAGATCAGTCTCCAAAATAAAAAAGTCAGTCCTTATTTCTATGGGTTGGTATCATGTTATTTCAGTCCCCAATGCATATTATCGGCGACTGAAAAGTCAGTCGCCAATACTATGTTAGATCAGTTACTAACACATGGATTTAGGGACTGAAAATTAGTCCATAAACATTGTTTATAGTCCCTAATACATTTCGTTGTTTTGTAGATTACCGTACCAAATCAGTCTCTAATAATAGGATTTAAAAACTAAATGTTTTCAGTCCATAAATTGCTTCTATTAAAGACTAAAATTTAGTCTCGAATCAGTATCTGATAAACGGATTTAAGGATTGATTATGAGTCGCAAAAAATAGATGAATTAGTCCTTAATTTGTTTTTCTAGTGACTGAAAATTAGTTTCAAAATATATGTTAATCGATACAAAATAACATTCAAATCAGTCTCCAATATGATGGCGCCGTTCCATTATATTTCTATTATAAACTAAAAGTTAGTGTCAAATACAATTTAATTCTGTCCCCATTCACAATGCATACATGACCCCTTACAATAGTATATAAAACTCCAAACCATAAACAATAATAATAACAATATTTCTTTAAAGCATAATAATCACCAATCAAAATAACAAGAGTTTACAATTCAATATGTTTAAAAATAAAACCAAATTCAATAGAAATAAATTTGAACGTCCTATATATCACTATCGGTGAATGGGTCATCGTTACCATCACTGTTACCATCACCTTCAGTAGTATTTGGTGAGTCTATTGTGCTCTCGAAGTCTGAAAATTTTTGGCTCAAGAATTTTGCCAATTTCTCAATGAAGGCTTCAGCCTCTTTGTCTACTTGACTGACACTACACATAGCACATATAATTTCGGGTTATAATACACACAGCACATATTACCCACACCACAAATTACCCATTTTGACCTAACCCACACCACAAATTACCCATTTTGATCTGGACTTGTTTCTACCTCAAATAATTAAACACGGGTAATAAGTTTTAGGCCATAAACAACAAGTGTATTTCTTTAAATTGTTGAGCTCAGTCTTATAATCTTGAATCACAGTACTCGATAATAGGAAAAAAAAATGAGGTTAACTTGTAAGGAAACTCATGAGCTAAAAGACATAAAAACAACTAAAATACCTCTCTAAGTCATGGTCATACAACACTGTGTTATCACCACTTGTACGATATAAAGGCAATCTGAGCCTTCCAATGAGAGGCGCCAACGGATTCTCTTTGCAAACTCCATGCAACCTGCAACATTACCAAAAAAATAAATTCATTTTAAATATACAACTACCATATTATAAATCGACATATCTCATAGTAGTCTTGAAGAGAAGCTACATAGGTTGTAGATCTTTAAGGATAACTTGAAGCATATTGATGAAACAAATAAGAAAGTTAGCAACTACTGGCTTGGGCTTAATGAGTTTGCTGACTTGAGTCATGAAGAGTTCAAGAACATGTTCTTGGGGCTTAAAGGTGAGTTACCTGAGAAGAGAGAGGAGTCGTCTGAAGAGTTCACTTATCGAGATTTTGTGGATCTGCCCAAGTCAGTGGATTGGAGAAAGAAAGGAGCCGTTGCACCCATCAAGAACCAGGGTTCATGCGGTGAGTATAACCAATATTAATGCTTATAAACAATATTGGAACTATTAAACTTACAATGGAGGTCTGGGACAGAATTCACACATGCTCATATATAATTAGTTTTCATTTATGGTCGATAACTATAAATTTATGATGTTCTACTAAATTTTTAGCACAAGTACAAATATTGGAGAATTCGGCACCACGGATGCTAGCTAGTTGAAAACAACCAAACCACATAAGTTCCATTTCCCATAGACCATCTCTGGTAGAACTGAGAAAACCATAAACATGTCAACTATTCGTCGTCCCATAAAAGTTGGGATCTTTGGGGAATGTCCTAATAAATTGCAACATTTCCTGTTTCGGAGAATCAAGTTATCAAACCTTCAAAGTATATACAAGGTTATCAGCCCATGAGAGTGTGATCATAAGGAGCTTCACAAAACTCAGGCCGATAATGAATACCTGATGCTTAAGAATGCAATATGGTCATATGGGCTCACACTATGTTCCAGATCAGATAGGTTGATGGGTTTCCTTAGGCCAACTAAAGCACTAGATTATTAACCTTGGTTGAGCAACAACTTACTCCAAATGAAGAATCACATAACAAAATTTGACAATACTCCGCAAAATACACAGGTTTAAAAAACAGAAAAGCACCTAGAACATTATCTAAAAAGCAACTAAATTTACATAAGTAAAATATTGGGTAATGATAAAAAGCAACTAAAAATATGAAGGAAAGAACCTCTGCAATATGCTTGTAAAGAAATTGTAGTTGCTTGCTTCAATGTAAAATCCTTGTGTGCAATAAACGTTCGAATTCGAAGCTGGATGCGCTTTGCAGCAGAATCCAAGACTCCAGCACGTTGTGAGTCCAATACACCAATCTGACCAACCCTGAGGAAAACTTTGGTCTTTCCTAACTGTAGAAATAGTTTAAGGGAATATGAAGAGGTTAAAGCTCAAGGAAAATAAAAGGTTGGATATCATTGAATGTGAGGTCTGAAACACCCAAACAGCAGATCATCTCCATGATTAGTAAGGCAACCCCAACTACAATTGTTGGAAAAAAATCAAGTTTCATGTTGCAGCTTTGAGTGCACTGTCCGGGTAATTTTCAAGTTCTAGTTTTTGCAAGATTTTTTCAGTCATGGCCCGTTCATTGTAACTGCAAAAACGTTAAGGCATAGAAACAAAATAACATTAGAACTTTTTGTTCAATCAGAAGCTGCTTCTAAAAAATATCAAAGGAAAACTAGAACACATGACGTGAAGAATATTTTATTAACTCAGCAACCACATGTTAAACTCACCTTCCATCCATGAATTCCATGGCGATGATTCCAAACCGATCTACAAATTCGTGATACGTTTTTCGAGTAGGATAACCAGCCAAACTTATACGAACAGCCTCCAAAACACCCTACAGGATACCAGATTACACTTTCAAAAGGCTGCTTCAGAAGATAAAAAATGATAATATATACATATTATTCTTGCAGCAGCTATGCTAGCAACGCCACCACCAATAACAATAACAGAATCAAGACTTTTATTCAATAATCAATATTTTATTACCTAACAATACAAAAAAACATATAATTAAACACAACAATAATTAGATTCAACAATTTTATTCAATAATCAAGACTTTATTACCTAACAATACAAAAAAACATATAATTAAACACAACTTATTTCAGAATCAAACCTAACAACAACATTAATGAGATATATTAAACAGGTTAACTGAACAACAATATCAATTGTAGCAATTTGGTACCTCCGAATTAGCTTAGTCTGTTGTTGGCTTGGTTGTGTGACAGCAGTGGGGTGCGACAGTGGCTAAGTGGTGGTAAGCAACGGTGATGGTTGGAGGGTTAGGGTTTGTGGAAGTGAAGGGGGAAAAAGTTTAGGGTTTTGTTAAAGAAATGAAAACTGAGGAGGGAAATAACGCGCCTAAAAACATCCAAGTTTTTTCCTTTCATTTCAAAGAACCGCCTTTAATATTTTCGTTTCATCAAATAAATAAATAAATAATTATTTAGTACTGTTTTTTTTAAACCTTACAAAATAAATTAATTTTGGTACGGTTTCAAAATAAACCGTAGCAAATAAAAGTGTTTTGGTACGGTTTTATAAATAACCGTAGCAATTAATGATTTATTGGTACGGTTTTTTTATAAATCGTACCAAATAACGTTTTTCTTAGATTTTGATACGGTTTTTGTTATAACCGTACCAAAATGGCGTACCAAAAAATAGTTTGTGTAGTAGTGAACAAAGCATTGAAATTTGTTAATGCAGCTACAAGCGATAAATTAACGGAAATGGATTTGGCCAAAAGCATTGAAATTTGTGAATTAGTTACTTGTGATAATAGGTAAAAGTCAATAACCTTGCTAATGAACGGAGTTAAATATATACCAGTCACAATATAAGTCCACGTTTCCAATGAATAACTGAATTTTAGTCTTAAATATGTTGCCCATGTATAAGACATTTATGTGGGACTGAAATTCAGTCACAAATAATTGTCTCTCCAAACCTTTTTATTTTGCATACGTATTTGTAACTGAAATTTAGTCATAGCTATGATGTCCATGTATTAGGGACTGAGTCGTGATTGAAATTCAGTCACTAACAAATTTCCCTCCAAACCTTTTTTATTGCGCAGACATATTTGTAACTGAATTTTAGTATTAGGTATGATGTCCATGTAATAGGGACTCGGCTGTGACTGAAATTCAGTCACTACAAATTTTCCCTACAAACCTTTTTATTGTGTAGACATATTTGTAACTGAATTTTAGTCTTAAATATGTTGCCCATGTATAAGAGGTTTATTTGGGACTAAAATTCAGTCATAAACAATTTTCTCTCAAAAGTTTTTTTATTTTGCATACGTATTTGTAACTGAACTTTAGTCTTAGCTATGATGTTCATGTATTAGGGACTGAGTTGTAATTCAAATTCAGTCACTAAAAAATTTTCCTCCAAACTTTTTTTATTGCGCAAACATATTTGTAACTGAATTTTAGTCTTAGGTATGATGTCCATGTAATAGGGACGCAGCTGTGACTGAAATTCATCACTAAAAAATTATCCCTCCAAACCTTTTTATTGTGTAGACATATTTGTAACTGAAACTTAGTCTTAGCTATGATCTCCATGTATTAGGGACCGAACTGTGACTATAATTCAGTCACTAACAAATTTTCCGCCAAAAATTTTTATTGCGCAAATATATTTGTAACTGAAATTTAGTCTTAGATATGATGTACATGTACTAGGGACTGAATTGTCACCCTTATTCAGTCACTAACAAATTTGCCTCCAAATTTTTTTCCCGTACAGGCATATTAGTAACTGAAATTTAGTCTCAGATATGAGGTCACTGAATCGAGGACTGATTTTTAGTCACCGCAATCAGTCAATAAAAGGTCAGTCCTTAAAAGTATCAGTAACTGATGTTTCAGATACCGATGCTATGTATCAGCGACTGATATATCAGTCCCTAGAAATTCAGTCTCTGAAAGCCTGTTTTTTTGTAGTGCCTAGTCGGGTAGGTGAGCATTCATTCCGTTGTCCTAATAGGTAAATGAGTAATCAAATCAATGCTTTATTTATTTTCATGAAAGACGCTATGTGTTATCAAATCAACAGTGTAAGTGATCATAATTTTCACCCACTTGTCATTCCTACTATTCCAACAGAGTTGTCGTTGACAAACATACGTGCATTACAAATGGAATTTCTTACAAGATACGTAACGTATGTTACACATTAACAACAATAACAGGAAAATAATAACTAACTTGCTACAAACCAAAGAAATTAAACCAACTATTACTAGATTCCTGCGTGTTTTGATCATTCAGATGTTGAGAGGCGTATGGTTGGGAGTCGTATAGTTCATAGCCATGAGACGGGTTATAAAGAGCATTTTGTTCGTGACTTGCCTCACCTAGTTCATATGGTTGCGGTTTATATGTGTTATGTTCAAATACTTGCGATAGGTGTGTGTCATTAGTTGGAAAGTTATGATGATGTGTTTCAGTCGGGTATGCGTCGAACGTATGTGGACCTTCATGTTGCTCGTCCACTGTTTTTTTCTTTTTGCATTGGTAAGATTTATGACCCGCTTGACCACACCTACCACATTGTTTTACTTGTGGTTCCTCACCCTGAGATGGTATACGGTTAGTATTTTTTGGCCGACCGGGTTGTGGGTTGTCCATTCGCGGAGGAATGATGGGTTGTATGTGCGGTGGATACTCCCATTCGTGAAACTCTACAACAAAATTAACCGACTCTGCGTATGTCGCTTGGTATTTCTATTTTTTAAACCAATCCTGTACGAACTGCACACAATCTGTTAGACCTAAGAACCTAGTAACAGAAATTACGTGACCACAAGGTATCCCGGAAAGCTGCCACTTGCGGCAATCGCATGACCTGGTCGCTAAGTTGACCTCACGATTGTATCGGCCATCGTACACCTGGAATCGATCTTGGTTAATCCCGTATACATTCCAAGTTGCGCTTTTTATTTTTCTCTTTTCCACATTATGGGCAGCCCAATCTGTTATATCATACTTCATTTTCGCTGCATAAACACATAGACATAAACGAAGGGTGCGAAAATTTAATATGTAGCCGAATATTGGGATCCACATTGAATTTAGAACGCACATAATCAACTAACCACGAGTACGTGATATTAGTATACATAGCCACACCTCGTTCAGTGTCATCAAAATGTAATATACATTTGAATTTATGTATATCTGAAGTCATTGCTATGTGTATCTGAAATTTTTTGTATTAGAGTAAAAGTAGTTGCTACGTTTCGATATAAATCTTTCCTTATATACACATACATTGATGTGCCTAATCTATGACATTGCGCGTACGCGTATTTTTTTACGCGGGATATGACAAAGAATAGGCCCGAAATATGACAATGATGTGACAAGTCTATGACATTGATGTGACTAGCCTATGACAACCCCGCGTACGCGTAATTTTTTACGCAGGATATGACACGGATTAGACAACTCTATGACAATGACGTGACTAATATATGACAACCCCGCGTACGCGTAATTTTTTACGCGGGATATAATCTTATTTAAGTCTTACATTGTTACGCCAATTACACACAATCCTTTACACCGCTTACTAAAAAACATTTACTAATACATTCCTTTTGACGTTTTGAAAAAATGTCGGACAACATACCATTCGACCTTCAAGTTGATATCATGAAGAAACTACCAGTTAAGTCGTTACTACAGTTTCGTACTGTGTCAAAGAGATGGAAGTCTTCCATAGACTTGCCGAACTTCATCCGTAGTTACGGTTTTTGTGAAAGAGATATGTGTTGTTTCAATTTAACATATATGCAAGGTAATATTGGTTTTATGTTTTCCGCAAACGAAAATTTAGCCTTTATGAATCTAGAAACAACTTTGAATCTTCCAACTCTTAAGCCAATTGCTACTTCTGAAGG
The DNA here is from genome assembly GCA_021014915.2 of Artemisia tridentata subsp. tridentata. Classification (NCBI taxonomy): domain Eukaryota; kingdom Viridiplantae; phylum Streptophyta; class Magnoliopsida; order Asterales; family Asteraceae; genus Artemisia; species Artemisia tridentata. Next base: position 177,094,222 of record CP139502.1, on the reverse strand, counting down.
TGTCTGGTGCTTTTCATATGGTTCAAATATGATGGTTGTTCTTTGTAACCCATCGATAAAAAGATCTGTAGGAATATTCGTCCCTACTTTCTTGAATCAACCTGATTCACCAAAAATGGTCATCGGTTTCGGTGTCCGTCTCGACAACTTAGACCCTACCCTAATAAAGATTAATTACCCGTATTACGGTCAAGGACCATGGTATGTGTCAGTTTATACTTTGAGCTCCAGACGTTGGAACAATCTTGAAAATGACCGTTTGCCCCGTGAATCAATTAGAATTAAACGGTCTGGTCAAGCAGTAGTGGGTGGTAAAATTTTCTGGGTTGGTTCTGAAAAATTTGTTCATAATGATGGTGTTTCGTACAAACGATACATGATTGTTTCTTTTGATTTGGTTACTCACCAATTTCAAGTGCAAGACATACCTGAATTGATAAGATTCATGGTTCAGCCTCCATTCTATATAACTCAGCTACGAAACTCTCTAGTAGTTTCAGGTAGTTACCTTGCAGAAGAGTGCAAATTTTTGTGCGCATGGGAATTAGAATTTGATGGTGGTGTTGTATCATCGTGTCTAGTGCTATTCACCGTCCCATTCCCAATTGACAATGAGGTAAAATTACTTGGATTTACCAAGGCTGCAGAACCAATTGTTCAAGCTAAGAGCAACCAACAAGTAGCTCACTCACTACAAGTGTACGAGCGAACATCTCAGGAGTTTCAAAACATGGGTATTGAAGCAAATGGTGGTTCGTTTTTCATTGGCCCATACAAAGAATCACTAATTCTTCTTGATCAACCAAACAATACCTATATGGTTTAGTTTGGTGTGTTTAAGGTTATCAATGTATGTCTTTTTTAGTTTCTACAACTGTTCTAGGCTTTTTAATTTATGCTACAACTAATTAATGCAATTTGTTTGTGCTTAATGTTCAATGTTTTTTATTTATGTGTACAACAACATAATGTTGCCAATATACAACTATATGACAATGATGTGACAAGTCTATGACAATGATTTGACTAATCTATGACAACCCCGCGTACGTGTAATTTTTTACGCGAGATATAACACAATTTCAACTATAAAAACTCATTCACAATTCAATTTCTCTAAACACATATCACCATTATCAAATTATCTACTCTCTAGAAAAATTTAACAATTCAGAAAATGTCCCAACAAAACAATTCCGGATACACAAAACGATACCAACATAATGTTGGGGCTTCATCTACCTCTTCAAACATCCCGGACAGGTTAATACCCGGTCCATTAGGGAAGGTGGCCCTGATTATAGTCTAGTGCCAACACAAGAATATGTAAGGAAGATAAAAGAAGATGGCGTTGAAGATGATCATTTTTCGCGTGGGCCATGGCTATGCGCTATTAATAAGCTGCGTAATAGCGAAGGTATCATCATAACTGGTTGTCTTGGCAATATAAAAAACTGTATCATAAAAGGGAAACTTGAACTTGTTGTAGCTGTAATCAAGACTTGTACTCCTACCGCACTTGGTGAGCTAACAGTAACACTAAAAGATCCAACGGGGACATTCTCTGGTACAATTCATCACAAAGTCCTTACAGAAGAATCGGGTTACAAAGACTCTATCAAAGTCGGAGCTGTGTTGGTACTTCGTAATGTTTCAGTGTTTACCTCAAAATCAACACCCTTTGGTCTTAACATTACATTGAGGAACATTGTTCAGGTTTAAGACAAGGATACAGTTTTTATTGGCTGAACCTTTTAATATTGTCTATGTAATGTTTATTTACATAAACTTCGTCTTTTTTTTTCTTTGTAGTTGAATAAAAGTAAGTTTTATGCTATATTAATCCTTATTAATAGTAACAACTATGGTATATCAATACTTCGTTTCTTGATAATGTAGTTGAATTAGGGTTTAACAAAACTAGGGTTTGTTTTTTTTTAATACTTATTTTAAGCATCCAAATTATCTAGAGAACTAGGGTTTGTTTTTTTACACTTATTTTAAGCATCAAAGCATCAAACCCTAACTAGGGTTTGTTTTTATTTTTTTATACTTATTAGTTTATACGCAGGATGTTAGTTTTCAATTTTTTATTAGTTTATATATATCTTGCGTAAATATATGGATCTGCGTACAAACTTTTCAATTTTTTAATTTTTTATATATCTTGCGTAAATATATTGATCCTGCGTACATCTTTACGCGAGATATTAGTTTATATTTTTTTTTGTATCCTGCGTATTCTGCGTACAAACATACGCGAGATGCATGTTTAATTTTTTTTTTTTTGGACGGCTTATATCGTGACACGTTATCTTGCGTATACCTGCGTATGATTATACGCAGGATGCATGGGTATTTTTGAGTTTGGCAAAAAGTTTGGGCATTTTGAGACAGCTACCCATTTACATGGGTAGGACATTAATTTTCTCTAATTGTGGCATCTTTGGGCTTACAGGAATCAAACTATATTCGCAGAGACTTCTCCGAGACGTTCTGTGATTTTTGATGATATAGTTTCGCGCTCTTTTAATTGGTGTTCTAGTAGATGTAATCGTTTTTTTTTCTTTGGAGAGTTGGATGAAAAATCCTCATTTAATTTCCTTGTAATGTCTTTTCTAGCATCTTGTTAGTTTGCTAATAAAATTTGCCGTTCAAATTTTTTTTTCATATATATAATTGTATTTATTTGGTTTAGTATACAATAGCCCTTTTGAAATCTATGCTTATTAAACTGTTTGCACTTTTTATTTATTTTTTTTATTTTATTATTATTTTTTTTTTTAATAAACATGGTTTATAAAACTGGGTGGTACAAGCGAGAATTGTAAACTGTGATGCCTTTATGTTACTACGTAGTAGTTTAAGAAACGTGGCTGCAAAACTGCAAATGCATAGTCTTCAATGATAAGATTCAAATATCACATGGTATTTTAAATATATATATTTGCGATTAAATGAGATACTTTTATTAAAAATTTAGACATAAAAAAGAAACATTGCAATTAACACAAGAAAATGAGCTGAAACAGTTCAAATCTGACTACTCGATGGGGGATGCTCGTGCAAATAAGCCAAAAGCTGGGTTTATTACTGTAAACCCTCCATCCAGTAGAAGATTATGCCCGCTCATATACTTGGCGTCGTCGCTAGCTAGAAAGAGTGCAGCTTGTGCAACATCATTTGCATCAAGAGCAACCCCTTTGAGGTTCGAGTAAACTTTTGTGTATTTATCAGGATGTCCATTTATAAGATTCTTGGTAGAAGGTGCTGGGATAAAATGAGGTGATAAGCAATTAACACGAATCCCATATTGGCCAAGCTCGGCCGCAGTGTTCTTAGTGAGTCCCACAATTGCATGTTTCGAACTTGTATAGGAATGAGAAATGATCCCTCCTACGCTCCCAGACACACTACCCAATGTTATGATGTTGCCACTACGAGCGGGGATCATGGCTCGAGCTGCATGCTTTGTTCCTAGGAACACACCGGTCACATTGACTCTCATTATTCTTTCAAACGTTGACTGATCATTATCGAGAATGTTGGGCTTTACATCATCGACAATGGCTGCATTATTTACCATTATGTCCAACTTACCAAATTTTGCAAGTGCTAGATTAACGGCATTTTCAACATCTGATTCAATAGTCACGTCACAGTGAACATATATAGCCTTGTCAAGACCGATATCTTCACATACATGTTGACCTAACTGGTCTTGGATATCAGCTATTACTACTTTTGCTCCATGTATGACGAATAGCCTTGCCATTGCTTCTCCTAGCCCCTGAGCTCCGCCTGTGATGAGTGCTACTTTCATTGGCAACCTAAAGATTAAGTTTGTTAGTATCTTCTTCAAATTCTTTGTTCTTTTTGCTACAAATTTATTCTCAAATTTATTTATTTATTTTATTTTATTTTATTTTATTATTATTATTTTTTTTTTTTGGTTCTTCCAGATTTTAGCCTAAAATTGTTACTTAAAAAAACTGGTTGCCTTGCTTGCTTCCATCGTCGTTTAGTTCCTATCTTTTTGGTTCGCTTTATGCTTTTTGGTTTCTATATACTTTTTAATTTGTGTCTGTGAGTTTTTGACAGGTGTAACTGTTGAGAAGCAATTGGTTCTTAATCTTAGGAGTGTGAACGATATAATTGGTGAGAAGCCAACCTGGTGTAGTGTATATCGAAGAATGATTGCTTAAGAACTTTGAAGAGTATAGACTATAGTCTAAACTAAATTACTCTGTAATGTGGAAGAACATATATTCAAAATTTTGATTTCTAATGTGATAACATTATTCTTTTGGATTTTTAATATTAGTTGAAACAGGTACCATCTTACCAATAACAGCAAATTTAATAAACTTCTTTGCAAATTGTAATACTTACCAACCAAACACATAAAAGGATTTTCCAAATACAAGGTTTTAGAATGCCACATGATTTTAAATCCTACGGGTTTAAAATTATAAGAAATATAAATTCATAAACCAAGCATCACCTACGGATTTTGTTTACAACTTGTTCTAAGAATAAATTTTATTACAACTTTTTTTAAGAATAAATTTTATAAGAAATATTAAAGATACATTTTATTACAACATGTTGCAAGTATAAATTATGCACATCCAATCACAATTGTGTCTTTGTCTTTTCAGACTATTTGAAGCGATTTTAATGACTAGCATAATAATAATAATAAAAAGTTTCTTTTAATCATAGCTCTTATGGCTATAATCAGCAAAATCCTAAGTTAAGAATCAAATATAGCAAAAGGAGTTACCTAGTGATGACATGAGAACCATTTTCCATAGTTTCTTGTAGATATGTGAAAGGGTTAATTAGTGTCAATCAATTTGATGCTACTAAATTTGAATGAAAGGATATGATGCTTTGCATGATGACTCCAAACAAACTTGATGCCTTTAAATAGAAATGCTAATGCAAACCTACTTTAGTATTATATTCTCTAACATTATTTAACTTGCCTAACCACTTTGTTTACTTCACATCACAACATGGAATAATGGCCATTAGATTTTTACATAAAAAATAAAATGAAATGAAATGCATATGAGATACTAGGCAAGTATCCGCGTATAGCGTCAGAAATTTAAAGTGACAAATAATTTTAGTTGTGAAATTGTTGTTAAATGTTTCATGTACAAAATGGATAAATGTTGTTTATTGGTCAAATATTTAACTTATAAATAGTAACTGAAAGAAAGTATATGGTATAATATTAGAAGAAATAAAAAGTAAGTATGGATTAGTAATTTCTCATTTCTTACTTTGATAGTTTTTAAGAAAATATATATATATATTTTTTTATATATAGCAGAGATTAATCAACATTGCAAAGTGAAATTTTCATGGTACTTTTATATGTAAGTTAGTTAACATATAATTCGGATAAAAAACAATAAAAACTAGTGTTATACACGGGTGTTTCGCGTGTTGGGATTTAATTAATCAAGTTAACCATTAACTACGAGTACGCAGCGGATAATGGATCTAGTTTACAATTATAGTTAACACGTATAATAAATAAACAAAGAATAAAAGGGAACGAGAAAACCAACCCTCTTAGACACCAGCAAATGAAAGTGCTCACACAAACACGTCTAACAAATACGTTACGATGCTAGTCGCTTTCTTCACGTTATATCACCACGAAACAACAAGTGTTTGATATAATAATATATATATCACAATCGAACTAATATAATATTAGTCAAATATTAATAACAAAGAAATATAGAAAGTAGCTTAGGATATAAATGTTTTTCTTTTGTTGTTGTGTCGTGTGTGAACAAGAGGAAAAGACAAAACAATTTTAGCCTAATGATTGTGAATAATATCCTGTGAGAGAGAGAGATCCAATCAAAGGTGTTCGGTTTTAGGTTTGTTTCGTGTGTTAGATAATGAGGCCAAAAGGGTGTTTATATAGCACCCCAACTTGTCCAACAAGTCATTGTTTTTACCTCCTTTAGTTACACAAAATCGACACTCTCCTCCCCTCCTAGAACCTTCCCATAACTGGCCACATTGGAAGGAGGTCCGGGAGTTTCGTTTTCCGACATCCAAGTCCCTCTCTTTTATATTTAACATATATTTAAATTAGTTAAATTATTACGTGAAACATATTAAACACTTAATAAATATAACAAGTATATATATTAATTATTTAATAAACGTACTCTTCGTGTATTAACGTGTGTGCCCCCAATAGGCTCACACATTTCTAGTCGTATAACGGCTAATCTAACTACCATAACCCAACAGCTCCCACTTGGGAGTTGGAGTAGCAGACACCATATATACCAACGACGGAAACGTCTAGCAACACTCACATTCGTTATTTAACTAGAAATGTCTGAGATAAAGTTTCAAAAATATTCTAGTAGCATGGTTATTTATTTCTTGCTATAATCATCCCTTGTTATAGATACCGTTAAACCATGGATATGGATCCTAACTCATTCCATATAGTTTAACCATTTAGATTCTCGTTATAGAATTTAATTCAGATATACCAAATGTAATCAAGAATCATCTTGCATTACCCTTTGGGTTTGGCCAAACAATTATCTGATTAATTCTGGAGAGGGCCCATGGTATCTTTCTGCACATATCAAGTGGAGTAACAAATCCTTTGTTGACTACAAGTGTTGTGGATGCTGCTTCACATCACTCCGAAAAATAGCTTTTATAACTACCTTATTCAGGACAGCGTTTGGCATATAATTACAAAAGTGATATCCACACATAACAGAACTTGCTTGTATCTCAAGTCTAAGGATGACTTAATAAACCATTTTCAACATCTTACTCATGACAATGATCCAAAAGTAAATGTTTGAAAGTTGGGGTATCCAATATGCATCCCTTATGAATACATATGAGTTTGGCGGGAACAATCCACATTCTCATAGAATATAACCAACACTCACATTTGCCTTGCATAACAATATTCCCATATTGTTAACCGACAATGGACATATTTAGAACGATAAAATCATTCAAGGATTAAACATGCAAATATAGGATAACAATTATTATATGAATGAATAATAAATACCAAGTATCTTTATTCATCATAAAGTAAAAATTGTCTTACAATCCCAATTATCCAAATACTATAAACAGATATGCATGAGACTAATTAGTAAATTGAAGTCTAATGTTTCCAACATTCTCAACTATTCTTTACAAGAAAACTAAATAGTCATCTGAGTAAACTTTCCGAATACTAGTTTCAAATTTCACATATAGTGAGGGATTTGAGATGAGTGTCTTATCTCATATGCTCATACTACTGCAAGTGTCATAGTATGGAGATGTCGCCCTACCTTGCATAAGGTATTAGAAGTGAACGACATACTGACAATCATCTTTACAGTTTCTTAAAATGTAAAGTACTCTTTATTCCTTAATGTGTAATGCAACAATGCTCTTCATTGAGCATATCTAGTTAGCAGATTTATCATAAATGATAAAATCCTACTTTAACTAGTTTTAATTATCCTCTAGAATCATTGTACGTATACAACACTATGCTTTATAATTCGTAAACATATGTATTAACAATAATCTAAGTATTCTCAATTAGATATTGTTGTTGTCAGCTCATCTTGCTCTAGTGCAAAAGTAACAACCAGTCTTATACACAATATAATATATACATGACAAATCCTTAGTTAAAAACATAAGGTTTCCATCCATGTAATAAATTATTCCAAGTGAAATATACCATTTAAGACTTGCTTGAATGATATATTGCATTTGTGTTGGACTTAATTTTCCGCATATGTTTATTCCAAATAAACATTTATTCCAAGGTTGTTTATTTTATTCCCTAAATCCCAAGTGAAGTTTTATTCCAAGCTTAAGGATTAAACTCTAGCTTAAATGGAATGATATCTTCAATATGTTATACAACATATGAATTTTGAGGAAAAACATAGTGCTCCCACTTAATGTCAGATGTAATCAGGAGTTATCTTAATTCAATCAAAATCATATTGTAATTAAATTCAAGATCTCAGCTCCTAGATGCATGATCCAATCCAAACTTGGATTGCTTAAACTTGTATACTACATAAAGATTATATAAACTCATAACCATTTTGATTACACACCGTCCTCGCAAAAGGTAATCATAAAGGAAAGATTTATAAAACTTAATTGCCATATTCCACATTCAAGGAAAACTTGTATGATAATTAATTATCTTTATTTAATTAATGCGTGTATATAAGAAAATCTAATCACAGTCAATTGCATGAGTATGATTAAAAACTTCTTATTATAAACCATGCATTAATCATGTATACAATTTTGTCCTTGTAAGCCTTTCTTCAAAAGAAACTTATTCCAACCTCATAGGTTAACTATTAGGTGAAATAACAATCAAGATCAAAACATTGATATGCCTTTTAAGGACTGCATCTTATCATTCATAATTCTAAGACATTTATCAGATTCAAGATGTGATAATGTACCTTATGAGTTAGCAGATTTACAATGATCTTCTAACGTATATCCCTCAGCATTGATATTAAAATATCACTCAAGTGATGAGGCATCCTTGCGGATTTATGAATGATGGTAACATTATACTTCGATCGACATTTACATGTTTAACCTTAGTATGACATTAATAAGTGGATTTTAGAAGGTTATGTATTTGTTCTTGAATATCTTCAAGATTTTTTGATGCTCCCACTTACTTTTGTAAGTAGAGACAATTCTCTAAATACTAAGTATTTAAGCAACAATAAATTGTTCGTTATTTAGGAAACACAAAATACATTTCAAGTTCTCATCTCAAGATTATTAATAAAATGCTTCATAAGATTATAACAAATTCAGAACTTAAATCAAGACATAATGGAATACCTTCCAACAACTCTAATTAAGGTTTGTAGCAAAACCCTAATTTTGTATCACCCTTTAACCGAAAACCTTAGCAACAATTTTGTGTTTCGTCGAGCTAGGAGGAACACCAATACTACAATCTTCAAGCTAGGAAGTGTAGAAAAATCAAAAACCCAAAAGGGTTTAGGATTCGATTGGTTTGAGTGGAAAAACCAAAAATCCCTAAAGGTTTAGGGGTTTCGGTCATGGGTTGTCTTGAACACCTTCTAGGTTTGAACCATATTGAGTATGTCCACGACACACGCAATTTTCTAACCTTGATAGATTTAGGAGGCAGAGCAATTAAAGCTATCATGAATTAAACAATATGAATATTGTTTGTTTCAACCTATTAGACATACCATAATAATGTGGTATTCTATAAGTATTTGAATTGTGAAACTATATCAGAATTCCATAGATAACTTAATTCTCTTTGGACCAAATACTTGTCAATTGGGTCGAGCCAAATTGCATATTAAGTATTTTCGAACCAAGTGCATGCTATAATGTATATTTCTTGAATAATACAAGAACCTTATGCTCATGTGTTCACAAGAAGACAGAACTGTTCAAGAATTATATGTTCATGTGTTTACAAGAAAACAGAACATGTCAATAATACATTATAAGTCTTTGAATAATTCAAAAGCCTCATGTTTATGTGTTAACAAGAAGACATAACAATTTTACTATATACTTTATGTTATAAGTCATTGATTAATTCAAGGACTTTATAATTATGTCTTAACATGTAAACATAATTATAGTAACAAAAGTAATCATGAACGCAAACTCTTGCGTTCTGTAGTAATTTCAAGTTAATTTTATACTTCAGAATTATGATTATTATCATTTAACCATAATTATGTTGACTAAAACATGTAGTCGAAATGTTGAAATATCTTTACACTATATCATGACATTTGAATGTAGTAGGGCAAAAAACATCTTGCGTGTTCATGTCCTAGTAGAATGATTAGCTTTCTTACCTTCTAGTTAAGAGAAACCAATAATATGTTGTTCCTTGCACACACTTTGAGATTTCTCCCACTTGTGTAAGGCACAACATCATATTACGAAAACAAACAATATGTGATTGATTGTGTAAACAATATGATAATGTCATAGATATTACAAGTAGTTTTAGAGCCATAACCTTTAATAAGGAATTGTGGATTATTATTCTATAGATAACGTTCAGAAAGCAACAGCAGAAAGGCAACGAGTTATCAAATAAAATAAAATGCAATTATCCTTTAAGTAATGGTCGTTTATATTCGGAAAGTAATGAATTATTTCAAAGCAAGTTTGAAATGATATGGGTGACTAACAAAGAAATAAAACTCGTAGCTCCCACTGAAATTGACAACATTACAGGAATGTTATTTCAGTAATAAAACGCAATGCTTCCACTGAATTTGTCAACATTGTAAGTGTTACATTGCCAGTAGAAAGTATATTTCAATTTAATACACTTTCCTATTCTCTTCGAATGCCTACAAGTAGCAATGTACTTAGGTATTGAACAGAGTATATGAAGTCCTACTTATGTAGATGAGGGACTAGCCATTCATGCTTTCATTTAACTTGAATAGTTAGCATGCAATTCCTCCTTTATCGTCTACATAGCCCCAAGGGTATTTAGCAATATAAGGAATAATAAGAGTCCAAGAAAAATACCTAGCGAATATGCTAGTAATTTCTTTACTCTTTGCGGTTTAAACTCATACATCGTGACAAGTGCAAGATGTCATTTATTTTGGTAGCTATAGACAAAATGTTTTCTAGTTACACAAAATATTTTATCTTTCAATTATTTCAATACCGGAAAAGGGTAATGAAAGATCATAAGTGAGTTTAACAATTGTAATCCGATCTTAGTTTGTCAACTAAGGAGAAATAAATAGGAATAAGTCTCACTCTTCTTACCAGGAAAAGAGACTAAGTGTGTCTTTTTAAGAAAAACAAACTTTGTTTACGAATTATGTTGCAACAACACAATTTTAATCAGAACATAGAAAGTTCAATGTTAGTATTTTCGATAATTAAATTCTTAAAAGAATTAACTACCCAATTAATTACTAATTAAGACTAAGATCCATCTTGACCTCCCACTTATTACCGGAGGTCCGACCAGTGTGTAAACAAGTAGGGCAAGAGGTAAGCGACGAGCGTTAATTGCATAAACTGTAACTCTTAGACTTATTAGACTGATCAAGACATTAGTAGACAAGTAATAATGTCATGAGCATGTTTAGTCTCATCTTATGCCTCAGGTCCAAGGTCTGACCAAGCATACTCGAAATAAGTTGACCAAGCAAGAACGTGCAAATATCGCCAAAGGTCTGACCAATGAGCAAAATTCACCATGGGTTGAAATGGCCCTAAGGTCTAACCAAAGAGGTCAAGTCAAATGCACGTGTTCTTGGTTGGGTGGCATAGACTTAAAATTTACATATAGGGTATACACATAAATGTGATAAAATCGTGTACAAAGAAGCATGCAAAACAACTTTGTAGCACTTTATTTTAAAAACTTTTAGTAATGACACTGTAGTGATCATCATGGTTCACGGTAGCTCCAATCGAACTCGCAAGGAGGCGGAGGACCAGGTCAGCGAGAAGCTATGACCGGAAATCCTTTAGGTGTGACTATGCGCACCGTCTGAAACCCCCCTTATAGTTTGTTCTAGTGGGTGAGCCGTACTTCCCAAGTGTCCATAGCGTCCAGTTTTTAATTTCATGAAAACTTGTTTCAATAATTTAGGTCACTTAATTTTACAAAAACAATTTTCCACGAATTAAATAGCAGGTCACAATGAGCATGGTATTTAGGCGTGTAAATTAAGACCATATTAATGTCAACCTTTTATAGGTATTAGACCTCTTTTATTTTAGTTTTAGGCGTGTAAACATGTAGGCTAAAAACAAAAATCACAAAAGAACATAATACTAAAACCATGACAATAATATTAACAAGTAAACATTTAAATCCGAGAACTCTAGCAAGTCTTCTTCAAAAAGAGAACCATAAGACCCTCACTAGGTTTTCATCAAGTGCCTAGATCGCCACATGCATCACAAAAAATGATTGCGTAGGTCTTATAGCCGGAATACACACATAAAATAATCATGGCAAACTTATTAACTTTTAATTTTTTTTTTGCTATTTTATGTATCTAATTAACCGTTAATTAATTCGTTTGTGTCTTGTTATTTTTTATTAAATAATGACAAGTATTGCATTATAGTTGTCAAAACAAAAATAAAACTAATAACTAAGTTAGATTTCATGCAGCCTTTTCGCGTGTTTATTAAATCATGTAACCCATAATCGATAAACGAGATGGCTCGTGATGCCACTGTTGGGATTTAATCAATCAAGTTAACCATTAACTACGAGTACGCAGCGGATAATGGATCTAGTTTACAATTATAGTTAACACGTATAATAAACAAACAAAGAATAAAAGGGAACGAGAAAACTAACCCTCGTAGACACCAGCAAATGAAACAAGTGATTAAAACAATCACCTCTACGAGTGCTCACACAAACACGTCTAACAAATACGTTACGATGCTAGTCGCTTGCTTCACGTTATATCACCACGAAACAACAAGTGTTTGATATAATAATATATATATCACAATCGAACTAATATAATATTAGTCAAATATTAATAACAAAGAAATATAGAAAGTAGCTTAGGATATAAATGTTTTTCTTTTGCTGTTGTGTCGTGTGTGAACAAGAGGAAAAGACAAAACAATATTAGCCTAATGATTGTGAATAATATCCTGTGAGAGAGAGAGATCCGATCAAAGGTGTTCGGTTTTAGGTTTGTTTCGTGTGTTAGATAATGAGGCCAAAAGGGTGTTTATATAGCACCCCAACTTGTCCAACAAGTCATTGTTTTTACCTTCTTTAGTTACACAAAATCGACACTCTCCTCCCCTCCTAGAACCTTCCCATAACTGGCCGCACTGGAAAGAGGTCCAGGAGTTTCTTTTTCCGACATCCAAGTCCCTCTCTTTTATATTTAACGTATATTTAAATTAGTTAAATTATTATGTGAAACATATTAAACACTTAATAAATATAACAAGTATATATATTAATTATTTAATAAACGTACTCTTCGTGCATTAACGTGTGTGCCCCCAATAGGCTCACACATTTCTAGTTGTATAACGACTAATCTAACTACCATAACCCAACATCGCGGTGGTCAAGGGTCCACTTATTTATATTGTCTCACAGTAAAACTCAACATGATCTATTATGTTGAAATCAACTTGACAGAATCTCCATCCCACATACACATGTGTTATTTGTTGTTTATATTGGTAGTTATTGTAAACAGCGGTATGAATAATATAGGAGTCTCTGTGTTTGATCAATTATAAGATGGTGTGTTCTATGATAAAAATAAGGAAAAGTTTATCTCGCATTTTCATTTGAATAAATCTAACTATTTCATTTCTTGTTCGTAGTACAATTTCTTCTCTCCGTATGTGAATTACCCTAATTGGTTGGTCTCAAGTAATTTTTGATTTTCTAGAATGGTGATGTTATATGTTATGTTGATTCTTTTGAGGTTAATCGCCTATTGTTTTTTATGCTACGAAGTATCGAATTATCAAAACATATGTAAACAACCGAGGTTTTAAACATGAATTTTATTCTTTGACTTTATGCTTACTTTTATACGAAGTTATTTGCTATTGCTTAAAGGTTTTTTTAAATGTTTCTCGTAATCTGTAATCTATTACATAAAACGTATAATCAAAAATTATTGTATGCTGAAAAGAAAATTAAAAAGTACCAGCCGTCGCAACACATGAGTATCCTGTTAATCTTAGTGATCAATGTTACACAACTCCAAGGTTAAGTTTATTGTTGGATATATGATATCTGAAACTATAGAACTTTGTATGCATTTTTTAAAACTAACATCACATGTATACCTTCTCAGTATGAACATTACCCAAACAACCAAATTTGTCAGCTTTAACTTGTGAACAGTTTTATAAATTTAAATGTGTCAAACATTATGAGCTACTTATGTATTTTCAATTCATATTTGTAACACGACATGCCTATAAAACAAGTAATATATACTTGTATGTCATTGATTCTTCTAGTAGTATGATGTTTGAAATTTAACATACAAAACTCATATAAGGTCTATAATAATTTAACACAGTATGAACAGATTGGAGTACCGTAACAACCAAATTTGTTAATTAACATGAATTCTAATAATTTGCATTTATATATATGGCAAATCACGTAAAAAAGTATTAAACTTAAGGTCAATTTAAATTTTAGGTACTCTTAACTTTATTTTTCTCAGTTTAAAGTATTCAAGTAATTATTTTTGTGCAATGTAAGATTTTTTTTGACTTTTCGAAATATGTTATCGGTCATTTTTTCAATTGAATTGGTTAATTAATATAATGTATCGTTATAATTGAGCATTTATAAGTTATTTCAGCTAAAATTATGACCAGTAATCGCTTTTGAAAAGTCAAAAAAACCATGCATTGCATAAAAAATAACTTCAATACCTCAAATTGAGGAAAAAAAAGGTCAGTACCTAAAATTCAAATTGACCTTAAATATGATACCATTTTATGCGATTTACCCTTAAACGCTTACTTTTCTTGGCTAAAACACTATTATATTCAATCATGACATCCTTTCCTTTACCAAAACCCTTCATTTTCTTCCCTTTCGGAACAACCTTTCTAGATACACCTTTGTTTTTAACCTCATTCTTAACCACATTTTTTACCACATTGTTAACCACATTATCAACCACATTGTTAACCACATAACCACATAATGATGTCTAGATTTAAAAGGTTGAAGTTGAGCAACGCATGCTAGCGTCTGCCTCAGACCACGCCACAAGCTCCTCATCATACCCCTCTAAACTTAAGTTTTTTAAATAGTACCAGTATAGTGCTAACTTTTGTGGCTTATAACAAAAAAAACGAATCAATTGAACCATGTCATACAATATATCACTATCAGTATCACTACGAATTAACTTTAAACCATTTTTTAATGATTGTTGGACAAAAAGGCCATATATATCTCTCTGGTTTGCCAACAGCCCAATCTAAACTTGGACTAAAACAACCTCTATCATTTGAAAAAGCATAAATGTTCATAACTAGGGCTGTTCACGAGCCGAACCGAACCGAGCGAGGGTCTGCTCGAACTCGGCTCGGTTTAAAACCGAGTGGCTCGGCTGGATCGAATTTAGATAACCGAGCGGGAAATGCTTGCTCGAACTCGGATCAGTTTCTAAACGAGCGCTCGGTTCAGCTCGTTTTCACTCGAATCATATACAAATAACAGTTTTCAGAAATAGAAAAACAAAATACCACAAAGTCATATCAATACATTGCATCTTTCATTATAACGAAAGTAGATACATTAACAAAAAATCATCTTCAATTCATTGCATCTTTCATTATAACGAAAGTCCATCAATTATCTCAGCTCCAAACACTTGAATGTAGCAAGTCAGAAGCTCCAAAAGTAAGGCTGCAAAATAATAGACAAAGCACATCAAGGCTAGGTTTACATACAACTTCTAATGAACATACACCTTTTGGAGCTTCTGACTTGCTACATTCACCTTCCCTAATCAGTTAGTTGTTACTCATTAAAAATGCTATGTGAAAACAAATAATGATAAGAAACAATTATCATTATTAAAAAATAATAAGCTTAAAAATAATTCGAGCGAGCGACGAGCGAGCGGACCTATGCTCGTTGCTCGGCTCGTTTATAAACCGAACCGAGCCGATTGGCTCGGTTACAACCGAGCGATAATCGAGCGAGCGAATTTTCGAGTATTTTTCAAGCGAGTTATAAACGAGTTTCGAGCGTCGAGTTTTTTGGACAGCCCTATTCATAACCGAGTCTTTTTCTTACTTTAGTAGACCAAATTTAAACTTCCCTATATATTTGTATGTTGAAAATAACTTCTTCTTGGATATCATTTAAAGCTGCGAAACTAAATTTGATTACTTCAACACTTTTGAAAATGAGGGGTTTCAATGAAATAAGGGTTTGTGCGGATTAGGGGGTGTGAAGTCGGAGGATTTGATATCAACAATTACAATGAACAATTACGGTTCTTTGTAAAGATTGAATTAAGTGAAGATTTTGGTATAAACTTTCGGTTTGGGGGAGTAGAGTTGGTAATGGATTGTGTGTAAAATAGAAAACGGGTTAGTAATATTGGTATAATATTTGGTGTGTGTAAAATGGAAAACGGGGTGTAGCCCCAAAATAACGGGTAAGTTGTAAAGATAACGACCAAAAATTATATTGTAGCCCCGAAATTTCTTAATATTTCTATTGTAGCAGAAAAAATAACGGGAAATAAGTCATTAAGAAGTGTCACGTTAAATACTCTCCGTTATACGGTTACAATAGGAAAATTAAGAAATTATTTGAATTTTTTAGGAAAATTAAAAGTTGGATGACTACAAAAAGATGTGGCAACTTGGATGCCTTTTTAGACCCTTTAAAAGATGATTTTCTATCGATCAGATCAAATAATCGGTCTGCTGTTCAACCGGTTTAACTAATTATTTTCTCTAAACCGGCTTTCGGTTATCCAACTGGTTCACGGCTCAATCAGCTGGATCAACCCGGGTTTTAAAACACACCTTCATGTCGCACAACTAGCGAATAATCTAATGGTTCAAATATTGTATAACATCACTTTCTTCACACCTTTCAAAAAAATATATATATCACTTGCTTCATAATTTATTATATTGTTAAGACTTTGCTTCATAATTTATTATATTGTTATGACTTTCATAATTTCATATCAAAGCTAGATTCAACTAGTAGCCAACTTGTGCTACCAACGGACTCGACTAGATGTTTACAACAAAAATAAAATAAATAAAATAGGCAGAATTGCATATATATCCCCCCCCCCCCCAAAGTGAATAATTGCATATATATCCTTTGTACAAGTTTTTTATGCACATAGTACAATGATTTTTATGCATTCTTTGGATATATATGCAATTATGCATTTTCGGAAGGATATATATGCAAAAACCCCTAAAATAAAATAAGCAGCAGTTTTTTTTTTTTTTTTTTTTTTTTTTTTTTTTTTTTTTTTTTTTTTTTTTTTGAACGGCGGAATTTAATTAAAAAAAAAAACTAGCAAAAGCTAGAACAAGTTACATAGAAACAATAGAATCTAAGGGATTATTAATCCACCCTACCCAACTATAAGTAAACTAGAAATCCAAAGAAAAGATTGATACACAATGAAATCCCATAAAACCGCCTTCTTAGGAGGGGGAGACGAGAAGACCAACCTATTGCGAAAGCTCCATATAGACTACATGAGAGTTCCCCCAATCCCTTCTAATAACGACTTAGCCTTAACCGATAGATGCAAAGATCCGAGCCAAGAACATCAATCCAAATAATTAGAACAAATAGGAATATCTAAATTCACCCATCGAGTCAACAAAGCCCATAAAGCTATAGCCATCTCGCAAGAAAAAAAGATGTGATTAACGGTTTCAACGTCCTCGCCACAAATGGGGCACAGAATAGAAGCGACATCGATGCCTTTTCTATCCGGTTTACCCTAGTAGGAAGCTTATTAAGAGCCAATCTCCACAAGAAGACATTAGCTTTAGAGTAAACTACATTTTTGGTCCTCTTGGTTTACCGGGTGTAACGATTTTGGTCCAATAGTTTCATTTGTAACAGATCTTATCCTATTTTCTCTGACCCGTAACGGGTTTGGTCCAATTTTCGTTGACCGTAAGTTTGACTAGTTAAAAAAAACGTGTTATGACTAGAATACCCTCGAATTTACACCCAGAAATTGCACCATTCGTCCCAGAGCTAACGGCCGTCAGTTCTGTTAGTTATCATGTGACAACGTTAGTCCATTTAGCCAACGATTATTTGCAACATTAGTCCTTTATATATTTTTAGTCCATTTTTCTTACGTTTTGATACGGTTTTGTCCGTTTTTATACGTTTTCGTCCGTTTTTAGTCATTTTCATCCGTTTATCTAACGTTTTCATACGGTTTTGTCCGTTTTTATACATTTTCGTCCGTTTTTCTTACGTTTCATACGTTTTTGTCCGTTTTCATACGTTTTTGTCCGTTTTTATACGTTTTTGTCCGTTTTCATTCGTTTTCGTCCGTTTTTCTTAAGTACGAAAAAAAAAATAAAAACAAATTACAAAATTAAAAAAAAAATAAAAACAAACTAAAAAATTAAAAAAAAAATTAAAAAAAATTAAAAAATTAAAAAATTAAAAAAATACTTTTTGTTTTCAAATTTTTTTTTTCCGATTTAAAAAAAAAATTCCGAAAATATTTTTGAAAATTTTTGCGAAAAACTTATTTTTGAAAATATTAAAAAATCATAAAAAAAATATTTTGCGAAAAAAAAGTTATAAAAAAAATTTTGAAATTTTTTTTTTCAAAAATATTTTTTTTGAAATTTATCTATAACATTTTTTTTCAAAAAAAAAAAAAAAAAAATTTGTAAAAAAAATTTTGAAAAAAAAAATATTTTCGGAATTTTTTTTTTTTTTTTTAAATTCGGATTTTTTTTTTTTAAAAAAAAAGTATTTTTTTAATTTTTTAATTTTGTTTAAAATTTTTATTTTTTTTAATTTCTTTTTAATTTTTTAATTTGTTTTTAATTTTTTAATTTTTTTTTATTATTTTTAATTTTTTTTTAAATTTTATAATTTGTTTTTAATTTTTTTTTTAATTTTTTAGTTTTTTTATTTTTAAATTTTTAATTTTTTTTTTCGTACTTAAGAAAAACGGACGAAAACGAATAAAAACGGACAAAAACGTATGAAAACGGACAAAAACGTATGAAACGTAAGAAAAACGGACGAAAACGTATAAAAACGGACAAAACCGTATGAAAACGTAAGAAAAACGGATGAAAACGACTAAAAACGGACGAAAACGTATAAAAACGGACAAAACCGTATCAAAATGTAAGAAAAACGGACAAAAATGTATAAAGGACTAACGTTGCAAATAATCGTTGGCTAAATGGACTAACGTTGTCACATGATAACTAACAGAACTAACGGCCGTTAGCTCAGGGACGAATGGTGCAATTTCTGGGTGTAAATTCGAGGGTATTCTAGTCATATCACGTTTTTTTAACTAGTCAAACTTACGGTCAACGAAAATTGGACCAAACCCGTTACGGGTTAGAGAAAATAGGACAAGATCCGTTACAAATGAAACTATTGGACCAAAACCGTTATACCCGGTAAACCACGAGGACCAAAAATGTAGTTTACTCTTAGCTTTAATAGGGATACAACGACTCCAACGAGTAGCATTAGACTCCGCTACAAGGGTGTTATCATCAATCCAGCATCGCATAGAAGCAACAGTGAAACTAGACGAAGCATTTAGCGTCCAGACCCACGAATCTGATTGATCAGAAAGGGTAACATCCCCTATACAAGATAACAACGAGGAAAATTGGGAGGATTCTTCACCACCTCTAGGAATCCGTCTAAGAATGAGAGACCAGTCGGTAACATGAACTCGATTCATTACCTTGCACCCTTTATCTGTATCAAGCATATATATACGAGGAAATCGACTTTTGAAAGGAACGTTACCATGCCAAATATCATCCCATAAACTAGTGAGTCCACCATTCCCAAGCTTCCTTTTGCACATCGAAAGAAGATCAATACCCTTATTTTTAAGCCGTTTAACAGCTGACAAAATGGCTCCCCAGGTACTATGATGAGCTCGCTCGTCGTTAATGCCACCATTGATTCCATAAATGCTTTTAATGACTCCAGCCCAAAGATCATTAGAGTGACAAAGGAATCTCCAAATCCACTTGAAAAGAAGCCCTAGGTTTAGAGCGTAAATGCTGCCAACACCTAAACCTCCCAACTTTTTACTCGCTAAGCATTTTTCCCATTTAATCCATGTAATCTTTTTCTCACCCTCATCACCACCAATGAAGAATTTATTACGCATCATCTCCAACTTCTTCCGAACAGCTGCTGGCATCATATATAACGACATGAAGTAAGTAGGAAGATTGCCTAGCACATACTTAATCAAGGACAAGCGACATCCAACTGATAAAAGGCGAGCTTTCCAATGCGCTAGTTTAGAAAAGAACTTCAGAATAATGGGACTCCAATTGCCACAGCGAGACATAGTACATCCAACAGGAACACCTAAATACTTGAAAGGAAATCTTGCAACCCCACATCCGACACTCTTGGCCATATCTTCAGCGTCTTCAACAGGGACAGAAACACCCATAATGCTGCTTTTATGAATATTAATTTTAAGCCCCGACACTAAGTAAAAGCATCGAAGCATGCAAAGCAAATTATGAATATTGGATTGAGACCATTCGCCCATAAAGATAACATCATCAGCATACATCAAATGCGAAATACTCAAATTACCATGACCAACCGAAGCTCCTTTAAAAAGACCCAAATCCACAGATTTACGCATGGTCGCATGAAGGCCTTCCATCACAAGAATAAAAAGAAAAGGAGACAAAGGATCACCTTGCCTTAAGCCTCTAAAAAGTTCAAATTCAGAAGTAAGAGATCCATTAACAAGCACGGAAGAGCGAGCATTACTCAAGCAGCTGTGAATCCAAGAGCGCCATTTAAGACCAAAGCCAAGCTTTTCCATAACCAAATCAAGAAAATCCCATCTGATGGAGTCAAAAGCTTTCTCAAAATCAACTTTGAAGACCATGAGCTCTTTTTTACGTTTATGATACCACGTTATAATTTCATTCAAGATGAGAGGACCGTCAAGAATATTTCTACCCTTAATGAAAGCCGTCTGCTCAGAACTAATACAACTTGCAATGACCATGCTAAGTCTATTAGCTAGAATTTTGCCAATGATTTTATATTGACATCCTATAAGACTTATAGGACGAAAATCAGAAACAAATTTGGCATTGGGAACTTTAGGAATCAAAGATATGAAGGACGAATTACATCCTTTAGGAAAGTATCCTGAACGAAAGAAATCTTGAACAAACCGAACAACATCAGCTTCCAAAAGGTCCCAAAAAGAAGTTAGGAATTTAAAAGTAAATCCATCAGGCCCCGGAGCACGATCACCACCACAATCCCAAACAACCCTTTTAATCTTATCTCGAGTACAATGATGCTCCAAATAGTCACACTGAGTAGACGAGAGGACATTGGGCATGTCAACATTTAACGAAACAGGAAACCCACATGAAGGCTGAAATCTATTTCGAAAATGATCAAAAAATTCAGCTTTGACATCTTTAGGATCTTCCATCCACTCCCCATCCTTTAGAATGCCAGAAATAGCAAGTTGTTTCCTCTTCCTCTTTAACGAGCCATAAAAGAAACTAGAATTTTCGTCACCTTCAAGCGCCCATTTTTTCTTATACTTTTGAGCTAAGTCGCTAGCTTCTAGCCGATCTAAATCGCCCAATATTTTCATGGACTTTCTACGATTTAAGAAATCTTCCTCAGAAGCACAACCATTATCAATTTTAACATCAATGTCAGAGAGCCGCATGTCAGAGAGCCGCGTTTGGTGACCAATCCTTAACTTATTTGAATCAAATCTTTTAGAAGCAATCCACTTACGAACGACTAGTTTAATATTATGAAGTTTTCTCTTAAAAGAAATTAAACCATTTTCCTCAACAATACCATCATTATTCCATGTGTCTATCACAAGGTCACGAAAACCATCTATTTCAAGCCAAGAATGAAAAAACCGGAAAGGAGTAGGACCATAATCAACCTTGGACTCTTTGAGGAAAATAGGACGGTGATCAGGCCTTCCTTTCTCCAAAACCACACCGGTAGCATGCGGAAAAATATCCAGAAAACTATCCGAAACCAAGAACCTATCAAGCTTACTCATCTTTTTGTTTACGTAACAACTTTTAAATCAAAGTTCTTGAAAATGATATAAAAACATAACAGTTTAAGCTTGACATCAATTGAAGAATGCAACTCAAGGATTTCAAAGAGAAAGACGAATTTAGTAGACTCCATAACAACAAGTACTGTGAAATTCGCACTATGTTGCGACCAATTTTTCTGTTCATTCGGTTTCACTTTTATAAAAAGAAATGAGAATTATAGAATAACAAAGATTTATTACTATTATGCTATATTTCAATTACGGGCGAATACGATGCCGTTTATCATTTTTTTTTTTTTTAAAAAAAGAAAAAAAAAATTGAAACAGCAATTTAGTAGAAAAAAGAAAGAGTAAAACGACATCGACTAAACGACGTCGTTTGGAGAAAAGGTGAAAAAGTGCAAAACGTAACCCAAACTATGCGATGAGTTATAAAAACTACCCTGAACTTTTTGATATTTATGACTTTTTTAGATAAGAAACTTTATTTGTCAAATATGTAACAAATACCTAGTGATATATTTAATAAGAAATATACTGTTGCGAAGAGCTCTGAATTACGAACAAAACAAGCCCAATGTTGATATGATTTTAACTTACGTATGATTTTATAAAACATATTGAAGTTTAATATATCTTTAAAAAAAAACAAAAAAATTTACAAACCATATCCTTAACTTACCCACAAACTCTAAGGCTGCGTTTGTTTTTGTTTTTTTCCCTCTGAACAACGTCTGAACGACCAAAATGTCTGAATCGGTCAGACATTTTGTCGTTCAGACCGTTTTTTTTTATTCCGTTCAGACACGTTCAGATGCAGTTAGATCTTAATGGTCAAGACTTGAGAGGGGTGTTTTAACGCGTCTGAATGCCTCTTGTTGACACAAAATAACCAAATTTTTTTTTTTCCCGCTCAAACATGAGTTTTTTTTTTCCGTTCAGATGCATTCAGATTCAGACATTTACGCATCAGATTCAGATTCAGACGTGCGGTTCAGATTCAGATTCAGACCCTCTTAATAAACAAACCATATCCTTAACTTACCACCTAACTTTAAAAATTATCCTCTAATTTGTGTTCACATAGAACAGAGACTTTTTTTGTATAATTCTATGATAGTTTATAACATAGACTGTATTAATAACATAGAGTAAACTGCAAAACTAATTACTATGATTTGGTCAGGCTTATACATAACTACATAAGTGATAAGTGATCGCTTACCCATTTTGTCAATATGTGATAGAAATGAAGTTGAGTTTGTCATGAAATGTCAGTTGTAATAAAAATTGATTGCTTTTGTCATGAAAAGTAAGTTGCAAAAAGAAATTAGAAAGCATTAGACTAGTAGCAGTCGACCTGAAAAAGTCGGTCACGAACCAAGGTTGACCGATATTAATATCGGTCACCTCGAGTGTTGGGGAAAAAAATATCAGTCGAAGGTGTTGGTTTTGCATCTATCGGTCTAAATAACGACCGATTTGTGAGACACACAAAATTCAAAAAAAAAAAAAAAACTATCCGTTTCATATTTAAAAATAAATAAATAAAAAATTGTTTTTTTTTTTTTTTTTTTTTTTTTTTTAAACTTTACCACTTTACAACCTTATAAATACCAACCTCAAACATACTTCTAAACACACAATTCAAACAACTTCTCATCCATATTAATCATGTCAAACAAAAATACTCCCAAATAAAAAAACCGACGATCCCGACTACCCCAAAATGCCCCGAATTTGAATTTCTCGCCGGAAAACAACTTCGAATTAACCGACATAACACCACCACAAAATCGGGGTATTCGCTTTCGTGCACCCGCTTTTGAATATCAATCACGACTACCACCACCGAATAAAAATCAAAACATGTTTTACCTTAATCGTTCATTTTTCCCACCACATCGTCCTAATATGGATTATCACCAAGAACCAAGTGGGTCGTCGTATTATCCTAACATGGATTTCTCACAGTCTTCCCACAGTATCAAGATTATTCCCCGCTTCGTAGTGCTAATCTTGAAATGGATTTGGAGGATTATATGGCAGACTATCCGACTAAATAATACTCGACCCAAAACTATCCGAGTCAAGATGCTTCGATGGGGCAAGGTTCGGGTCACGGTTCGTACCACGGTTCCATGCCTGTTGAAGACGATGACGATGTCGAAGAGACGTCACCCATCAAACCAAAGAAGCATTCGAGATGTGCTACAAAGGCCAAGGACTAAGGCAAAAAGCCCGAACCAGCAAAAAAGAACGAACCATGGACAATGGCTGTAACACCCCCAATTTCGAGATACGCAGCGGAATTCAAGCTGGGTGTTACTCGATGCCACAACAGTTATAATAATAGAAAACGATCTCTAATTGAGACGTTTTGAAAGATTTATCATTCGAATATCAGAGTTTATAAAATGAGGTCCCAGTAGTTTTTCAGTTTGTTAAATAAGTTTCGAATGATAATTAGATTTTAGCCTTCGAAAAGTATCCGTGCCCCTCCGTGCCATCCTCGTTCATTATGGACCTGAGATAAAACATGCTAAAAAGTCAACACAAAGGTTGAGTGAATCCATAGTGTTTGTATAATAATTAGTTGAACACAAGTTGCATAATGGTAAAAATAGTAATATTGCAGTACAGTATATTGCTCTATGTCTCATGAACTCAAACGTTAACGTGTGTGATATCATAAAATGATATAAATTACTAACATCATAAGGATGATGTAAGTAACAATGCCCCCGGGCAGGAGCTTGCCAACTTCCTAGTAACTCTCAAATAATGTGCATTTGGCTATCAATCCGGCTAGCACAAAAACTATCTATCCGGCTAACACAAATGGGTTGTCAACCTCCAATAGATCTATTCACAATATTCGTGTTCACTCGCAAGTGATTAATAGTTCATGATATGAGGGTCTTTTTAAGGGCAACAGTGTGTCTTAGGCAATATCAATCAGGATTTGCATACAGAAAAATACTTGTGTTCATGTTTGTTGCATGTATCTCCCCACAAGTTTGGAAAAACATATGAAAGTGGGACTATGAACTCACCTTGGTGTTACAGTACTCTGATTGGAAAGTAAATCAAGTATGGTGAATAAACTGCTCCGACACGCAACCTAGGTGAATATGTCAAGTTTTAGTATTTGTATTCAAACCTTAAATACGTGATTGAATATTCGTATTGCAAGTGTTTTTTCGGTGTTTAAGTGTTGAACGAGATAACATGAAGTCTCTTCAAAAGTTAGTGGATGATAATATTTATCATATTTCATTTTTAGTGTTCGATCGATCGTTAATGAAATAGAAGTATCCCGTTTATTAGTTTTTATAAAAATCCGAGCCAAAAAGTATATTTCTCGAAATAATATAAAATGCTATGCTTTATACCCTTATATTGATAGTTTATACCCTTGAACTTTTATAAAATGACAATCTATACCCTTCAATTTTTGTGAAATGACATACCCAACATTTTTAATTATGACACTTTATACCCTTCGGTTAAATGTATTTTTAAATTAATCCCTTATTATATATATAGGTTTAGAGTTTGGCAAAACAGGCCCTCAAAGCTTTTATTCAATTTATTAATAGTCCTAAAGTTTTGTCACTTATTACCCTCCAAGCATTTTTGGCGTTACACTCGTAGTCCTTATTTTTCAAATCTTGCGTTTTTGATTTAGAAAATTGTGTGGCTTGTTACGGCTTTGCAATATAACTTATTTTAAGCTTATGAATAAGTTGTGGAGGGCTTATTTGATTTTAATTTAGCTTATGGGCATTATGGCCAAATCAAAGGGTGCGTTTGGTTTTTAGTCGTGACCAAAGAAAAGAAAAGAGATAAATCGAGGCATGGTGGGTTTTTTTTTTTTTTTTTTTTTTTTTTTTTTTTTTTTTTTTTGCCATGGTTTTGCTGTTTCCTAAACTTGATTATGAACTTATTAAAGTGGTTTAATCGTTTAGCTTATGGCTTTTGACTTGTGGGTTTAAAATCAAGTCGAAATAGGGTGTTTGGTTGTTAGCGATAGAAAGAAAAACAAAGAATTTAAACGAGGCATTGAAAACTTTTGACCCAAGTTTTGCTGTTTTACAATCTCACTTATGAGCTTATTAAAATGGTTTTTCAGCTTGGCTTATAACCTTTAGCTTATGGATTAAAATTTTAATTAAAGAGGGGCGTTTGGTTTGTTTAGCGACAAGAAAGAAAAAGAAAAAGAAATAGAATTTGAACCTTAAAACTTATGGGCTTATTTTCGTGGCTTGTTAACATGTATACTAGCTTATCTAGATGACTTAATTATGTATATCAAAGCTTAAAATTTAAAACAAAACTATAACTTATTAGGGGTGTTTGTTTGCTCTCGGTAAAAAGAAAAAGAAAGGAAAAATCATTTTTGATTTTTGTTTCTCACTTTTCACTAGATTATTATCATATGTAAGTGATAATAGAAGGGTAAAAGAGATTAGAAAAGGGCTTTGAGGACTTACCACACTTAGGTCCCAATTAGGAAGAAAAACGTCAAAAGGACTTCTAACTTGGAACCAAGCCATTCAAGGCTTCAAGCTCCTATACAAACTTTCCTCCTCCTTCTCTTGGACTTAGAACTCAGTAGGTAAGTGTGTGTGTGGGTAGTTCGTGTTAGAAAACAAGGTATGAGATGAAAGGGTGTGATTTAGGTCGATTTATATAAGGAAGTAGTTAGGGTTTCATTTAATGAAATTTGCCACGTGTAATGAGTTGTCATGAAGGTAAGGACATGGTGAGGTGTTCCTTTGAGTTGGTAAGGGTTTATGAGGGTTTAGAGTGTAGTTCGATATGTGTAAAGGAAATGACCACATGTTTAGCAAGAATAGCTCACAATTTTTTACCATGGTGTTGAAAGTAAAAGGGACATGATGATGTGGTAAATTTTGAGCCTTGATAGTGTTTAGTTGGTTAGGAACTAAGTTAGGGCTAGTTTGGTTTGTTTTTGGTTCGAAATGAACTAGAATGAACAAGGGTGTCGTTTAAGCTTAAAATCATAGAATTGTGATTTAGGGCTTGTAACGGGAATTAAGGTAAAGTTTAGGTTTCCGTGCTTTAAAGGCTTGTACATTAGTGCTTTAAAGGCTTGTACATTAGCTTTAGGGTTTTGTTCTTTAGGGTTTGTACTTTAGGGGTCCTCAGTGCACTTTAGGGGTCACCAGTGCACCTTAGGGGTTATAGTGCACTTTAGGGGTCCTTAGTACATAAGAGGGGTTGTTGTAGTTTTCGGTCGGTTCCGGTCATGTCCTTGAAAAAAATAGGTTAGTTATGTAAATTCATAGTTATAGTAACTTGGGATTTTGTGAGAACTTTAATAGATAGTAAACGTTTAGTTTAAACGTCTAATAGTTGTACGTTAACGAATTAACGTAAAGTGCAAAATAAGATGTTGTATGGTTTGGTACTTGACATATAAAGATGTTTATTTGAAATAAACATAAGATATGTTGGTGTCGGTCTACGTGTGAGCATGTT
Source organism: Artemisia tridentata subsp. tridentata (assembly GCA_021014915.2). Classification (NCBI taxonomy): domain Eukaryota; kingdom Viridiplantae; phylum Streptophyta; class Magnoliopsida; order Asterales; family Asteraceae; genus Artemisia; species Artemisia tridentata. Next base: position 177,066,824 of record CP139502.1, on the reverse strand, counting down.
TATTGAGAATGTGAGTTACGTCACATTAGTGTGTAGTGGTGATCAGATAAACTGATAATGTTTAGTCTTTAAAAAAAAAATTATATGTAGAAAATGGATAAGAACTCTTTATTTAGAATAGTGTATGAATTTAGTACAAGCTAAAATTTACTGGCAGTTACAATCTCACACCCTTAAATGGAATCTCGTCCCGAGATTCAGTTTGTGTTGATTGAGGTGTTGGGTAAAAGGTGTAGATATCTATGGAATGTTGGCAAAAAGGATGTTTACGAACAGTTTATCTTGTTACAAAGCTTTGCTTTTGAATGAAGATTGTTTCAGGAAATTTGAAAAGATGACTGTTTCCTTCATGACATGATTCTTCCTGAATTAGACATAGGTGATCAGGCTATGTATAATTGAGGACAAATGATGAGATGCTCGACTTAGTCAAAGTAGTATTATGTTTCTCAAAAGTTTTAGATGGTATTCAACGTATTGTTTTTGCAAAATGGCAACCTAAATAATTTTTCAAGGTAACAAGAAAAATCGGTTCGCATAACGGTAGTAAATAGTTGGTAGAATGATAGATTATCAATTTCTGGGGTGGTAACAGGATAGCTTGAAATAAAATTTTAGGAATGGATTCTAGGATTCGTGGGAGAACCTTATAGAATGGTAATAGTCTATTATTCGATCAGGAATGAAATTAACCAGATCCCTAATAGGATAGCGGTATATTGTTATGAAATGGTTATGAATAAGGTAAGTGGAATAGAAAATGTAATAGATGAAGGTTGTGATCATCGTGAAAATAGTAAAAGATAGAGATTTCATTAGATAGGAAGGTACTTGTTACAACTAGGTTACGCCACCGCATCTAAGGTAAAGTACAAAAGAAAAATACAACCCTAGAGGGCTTGAACTATGGTTTATTATTATAGCAGAAACTTCTTCTTCAGTTTAAACATTGTTGTTGTCCTTTGACATTGTTGAGGTTCCAATGAGCTTCTATGCTCTTCCACTGGCATTGTCATTCTAGTTGGTATTCTGACTCGGGCACTGATTCTTGTAGTGTCCTTTCCCACCACATCTGTGGCATATCACGGCTACTGGCTGCGAATTAACGCCTGTGACTTTGCAGTCTCCTGTTTTGTGGCATGTTCTCTGGCATTTTCCGCACTTAGCAATGCAAGGCCCAGTGTGATGCATTTTGCATTGGTTTCACAAAGGTTGCTTTCCATGATAACCACTTCCATCAGCAGGTGTGGCAATGTAGTCTCTGACAACTTCCTGCCTGCGATTCTGTTGGTTGTGGTGGTTGTTGTGGTGATGAGTGGTTCGTTTATCATCAAACTTTCGTTTGTGATCATTATCCCCTTGCGTAGAACCATGTTTGATTTCTTGGTCCATTAACCTCTGAGCAATAGTGATGGCTTCTTCCAGCGTCTGTGGTTTAGACAAGGTGACGTTCCCTTAATGCTTCGAGGCAGTCCTTCAATATACTTCTCCAACAATCTCTCAAGATCTAGTACCATGGTTGGGAATAGTACAACAAGTTCCTAAAATATTCTGTTGTAAGTCTTGATGTCGGTTCTTTTCACTACCAAGTGATGAAACTCATCTTCTAACTTTTTGACTTCGGTACGGGGACATAACTTTTTCAGCATCTTCTTTTTTAGGTCAGCCCAGGTGAGTTGATAAGTAGCTTCAATACCCATAGTTTGGGCAGAAGAGTTCCACCAAGAAAGGGCATCCTCCAAGAGAGTCCCTGTAGCAAAAGTGACCTTGCAGTCGTCAGTACAACCGCTTCTCATGAAAACTATTTTTGTACGTTCAAACCAACGAGCCAAATCAGTTACTTCTTCTGTTCCTTTGAAAAAGGTTGATTTACAGTTCATGAAGTCTTTGTAGGTGCATTTCCGAGCTATAGCTGTCTCGCATTCTACGGTAGGTCTGCTGGTGCTGCCAGAACGGGCCATTGCTGCTGCTTGAGTTTCTAGTACTGCAGCAACACTGTCTGCAACCAGTTTTTAGATAGCAGCCTGAGACATGGCTGGTTCTGGAGTTGCAGTTGATTTCCTTGTACGAAGCATATTTGTAACACCCTCAATTTCGGGATACGCAACGAAATTCAAGATAGGTGTTATTCGATGTCACAACAGTTATAATAATAGAAAACAATCTCTAATTGAGTCATTTTGAAAGATTTATCATTCGAATTTTTATAAATATCAGAGTTTACGAAATGATGTCCCAGTAGTTTTACAGTCTGTTAAATGAGTTTCAAATGATAATTATATTTTAGCCTTCTATCAGTATCCGTGCCATCCTCGTTCATTATGGACCTGAGATAAACATGCTAAAAGAGTCAACACAAAGGTTGGTGAGTTCATAGAGTTTATAAATAAAACAGTTGATTTCAATAGTTTCAAGTTTGAGCGATAATTGAAATGATTACAAATATCGATAAAATGAATAGTGGGCTACGTTGTTTTACACCCATGGTTTGTTTGTTTGCCCTAAACGGGTTAACCATGGTTTGTTTGTTTGCCCTAAACGGGTCAAAGATTGTGTGAATCCATAGTATTTGCATGCAAATCAGTTGAACACAAGTTTCAAGTTTAAGAGAATAATTGCAACGAATACAATTATGGGTAAATAATAATTATTGCTCTAAGCTCATGACACGCAAACCTTAACAGTAGGACATCACAAGAGTGATGTAAATTACAAACATAATTAAATGTAGTAATAATGTCCTCGGGTAGGAGCTTGCCAACTTCCTATTTATTCTCAAATAAATTGCATTTTTCTATCAATCCGGCTAGCATTATAACTATCTATCCGACTAGTACAAATGGGTCGTTAACCTCCAATAGATCTATTCACTATATTCGCATTCACTCGCAAGTGATTAATGGCTCATGATATGAGGGTCTTTTAATGGCAATAGTGTAACTTAGGAAATAACAATTAGGATAGCATACAGAAAGTACTTGTGCTCAGCATGTAATAAGTTTCAGTAAACAAATAGAGTGTTTCATAAATCGAGTAGAATATTTATGAGTAAGCTTTGTAAGTCAAACGAGCAAGTATCTCCCTCAAAGAATTCAAAATAAGAAAAAGAGGGGCTAAGACTCACTTTGGAATGTAGTGATATGAGTATAACAACGGCGCCAAGGAGTATGGCAGAATAGTATAATGAAGTATAGCTCAACGATACAGAATCGGCATAACCTAATGAATATAAGCTTGTCTCAAAATATGACACGCGGAAAGTAATCGATGCCTATGAGTTTCAAAAGATAGAGCGTTTTAGTTTTCGTGGAATATTTGTATCAATGTTTGTAAAAAGTTTAGTATCATCGTTTGTGTGGTGGTTTTAATGTTAAGACACGAATACACATACCGAAGTATAAAACATATAACACACGTATGAAAGGAAATAAACATGTAAGAATCAAATAGCATATAAGTGCTAAAATGAGTTGATGGTTAAGTTTTAGTAATATAACCAATGTTATTCCGTTTAGTTAATTTACCGAATGGTTCTAGTTTACAAGTTTATATTATTCTAATTAGTTAAATTATCGAGTAGTTTGGCTTACAAGTTTACATGTTACCAAATTTTATATCGAGATAATTATAACATACTAAGTCTTAATTATTAAGTTCGTTAAGTTTGTCGATAATTCAAAATCCAAATTCCCGTTTTGATAGTTTTAGTCCAATTCGTATATGTAACTTGATTTCAAAACAAATAATCCCGAAACTTAAGTTAATCTTAATTAATAATAATAATAAGTTTCGAAATAACTCATAAGTCGACACAATTAATTATGTTAATCTAATATGTCAAATATGTCCAAGTTTGATAAGTATCCAATGAATATTTAGTCTGATAACCATATATATAAATTTAAGTTATGTATAAGCTTAACAAATAATCACATTCTTATATTCAATAATGGGCTTCGGCCCACTTTTAATACCAAACGCACCCTACTAATGGGCTCGACCCAAAAGCAAATCCGAAACCCAAGCTGGGATTCGGCCCAATAACAAAACCAAACGCGCCCTTATGGCTGTTGTTTGGCTGAACATAAACAACAATGAAACAGCCCCTTTTGTGCATAAATAAGCATACAAGCGCACCTTTTTGGGGCTGAAAACAGCAGCTCCAAACGCACCATTTGTGCAGAAAAATAAACAAACAAAATGCACCCTATTTAGTGCAGAAAAATCAGCAGCAAACGTGCTCTTTATGTTCAGAAAATCAGCAGCAAACGTGCTCTTTTTAGTGCAGAACAAATCAGCATCAAACGCGCTCTTTATGTGCAGAAAATTCTGCATCAAACATGCTCTTTTTGGGACTGTTTTGCAGCAAACAAACACCCCTCGTTGGGGCTGTTTTGGGGCTGTTTTGTAGCAACAAACACCCCTCATTGGGGTTGTTTTGCGGCCAACAAACACCCCTCGTTGGGGCTGCATTTCAGCAAACAAACACACCCTTTTTGGGTGGGTTGCGCTGGACTGAAACAAGAACAAAACACCTCATTGTTGGGGTTGCATTTGCAGCAAACAAACACCCTTTTTGGGGCTGTTATTGCAGCAAACAAACACCCCTGTTGGGGCTGTGTTTCAGCAAACAAACGTCCAATTTTTGTGCAGAAAATAGGCATCAAAATGCACCCCTTTTGGGTTGTTGTGGAGACTGAGATGAACAATCCAAACCGCACCCTTATGGGCTGTTGCGGTAGGCTAAACAACCAAACCAAGCGCACCCTTATGGGCTGCCTTGGTGGACCGAAGCCTAAACCACACGCACCCCTTTGGGGCTGCTGTGGTGGGTCGCAAACAAACCAAACAACACCCCTAAGTGGGCTGTGTTGGTGAACTAGATAAGCAAACCCAACTAAGCATATAATCTCGAGGATAAGCCACGACTAAAACTTAAGTCAAAACTAGATCAAAATAAGCAATAAGCCGACATTTAAAATAACCGAAACCAAAATAGGCTGGAAAGATAAGCCATAAGCTCGTAAGCCAAAATAATAAGCTCGAACATACGCCCCTTGTGGGCTGTGGCTGCAATAGCAGACAAACAAACACCTCTTGGGTGTTGTTGCCAACCGAATAAAGTAAACACCTACGTGGTGTTAAGGTCAAACCAATAGCAAAACCATCACACCCTACGTAGGTGGTGGCTGAGCCGAAAATACACAAGACACAACCACCTTTGTGGTTGTGTTTTCCCCTTAAACTAAAAACCAAATCAAAACCACCCTTGTGGTCTTTCTCTTTAAGCCGACAACAAACACACCCTCGCCGTGATTTACTTGAACCAAAATTAGAATAAAACCAAATAAGCTATCCAAATTCCCAAATAGCACGACATGAGTACCAAGTATGCATAACAATCACATAAGCCAAGACATGAGCTCGAAAACAATCACCCTTGTGATTCCCTTGCTATGTCGAACCCACCAAAACACCCTTTTGGGTGTCTTCTTGAACCAAACCCACAATCACCCTCTCGGGTTTTGTGGCTGACCCGTAGGCAACAAAAACACCCTCTTAGGATTGAGATAACAAACCAATCGCACCCCTATGTGGGGCTCTCGGTGATGGTCGAAACCCCAAACCAAATGCCCCTCGGCTGTCCTATATAAACTGAGACCCAAACACACCTAAATAATCATGATTTCACCACACGAAATTATATCAAAAACGTTTTTGACTTAAATGATCCACGAAAACATTATAACATGTTTTATAATCAGGTTTTTAAATAGAAAGAACAATAAGAATGAGGTTAAGGTTCAATCTTACCAAAGTTTAAGTAGAAGGAGAGAATAAGGTGGCATTGGTGATTAACTCGAATCAAAACAACAGCAGGCAAGACTCCTTGGTCTTTGATCGACTAGTTTCTAGCCTCAAAAATGGAAGGGGAGGTGGTAGCAGAGGAGAGGTGTAGCGGTGGTGGGTGGCTGTGAGGAAGGGAAGATAATCTCTTCTCTGTTTTTCTTTATGTTTATCGAATGAGAGGGAAACACAGATATAAGAGGGGTGGGTGGAATGGTTTATACTTTTAGGACCATACATGATTGAAAGGACCATGTTAGAACATGTATGGTTTTTGGCATGCATGATAGAAATTGAGCTAGGTATGTATGAATCTCACAATTTATATGTGGCATATTTATGAGACACATATTAATAGTTTAATATTTAGAGTGTATAGTTTGATTTCGGTAATTACTAACATTAAGTCCTTAAGTCACGAAATTTAAAACAGGGCAACGTAAAATTATAATACTTATAAAAATGTTAAAAATTATCAATAAATTCTATAATATTAACATATTAGTTGAGTGATAAATTTAACGGAGTGTGTATATGTCGTTAAAACCTAATAACGTAGGTTCAAATATTTGTATTACATAATAAGTGCAAAGTTTACGTAAATATGATGAATAAACAATAGTTCATATAAAATATGACTATTAGAAAAATAAAGTATATAGAACACTTAAACTGAACGTAGTCTCATGTTGGTTACGAGTTAAGCTCACGCGATTAAACTTTCTTGATTATACGTAAAAAAAAAAAAAATAAAATAGACGTTGACCGGATCTAAACACACACGTTGTGTTGGGGATACTTTGAGTATATACTTGATAGCACGCGGAATTTACTACCAAGTACTTAGAAGAATATTAGTTTGTGTTTGGTGATTGATTGAGTAAAACAATTAGAACACAAAACGATATCAACCAAACTATCACTTCAATATATCGAACGATTACAATATGAACGTGAAGGATATTAGGTATTGAATGTATTCGATATGAATGATATATGTGTATTAAAACCCTAATCTAAGGATCTCCTTTTATAATGCAAAGAGTCCTGTACAAGTTAAACATCTAACCGAATCATTCTATACAAATAAGATATATACCATATCTTTTCCATAATTATCTTCACACGGTTTCACCTTGATCTCTTAAGCAGTCCTAACTGTTCTTCCTTCAGCAGTCCTAACTGCTCTTCCATCAGCAGTCCTAACTGTTCTTGTATAAACCGTACTAACTGCTTAAGTTTAATTCCCAACAATCCTCCCCTAAACTTATGATTTCGATGCAAATCAATAAGTTTCTTGAATTAAACATCTGATTACATTGATGGGATGAATTCTTTCAAACACTTGTCTTTAAGCACAAAACACTTTGGGAATTATCTTCACGTATCATACTCTTTTGGTAAACTCCTCAAAAATTACCAAAATTAATTTAATTCCATCAAGGAATTAATTCCTTATACCAACCCAAGAGTTAATTCTTCACATCAACCACGCATTGAATGTCATTAAACCTTCATTAACTCTATAAAAACTTACATATCCACACAAAATCTTCTTCAACACAAATCTTTAACTCTTCAATCACAATGAATTCTTCTCCACCAAAAATTATAGAAATCTCATCTTACTCTTCTTCAGATTCTGAAGATTCAGGTTAGAACAACTATTTTCCACCAAATTATTCTTCAACTTCAAGAGTTAATCTTTCAAAGAAAAAGACTAAAATATCCTCATCTGAAGAACCTTCCTCCGATGAACTTCCTCCTTATGTGGATGATTCATCCTCCTCTTCGTCTGACTCGTCTGACGATGATGAACTTCAAAAACTATCAGACTTACTAACCAAAGAATTTGAAAAAGCAGCATCATCAGTGAAGATCCCTGTTCCAAAGAAGAAGCCTGAGAAGAAGCAAGTTCCATCTCCAAGATCAGTAATACTGGCTCTTCCCTGCAAAAAGGTGTCTGAACTCATGGGTAGCAGAGGAGCCCGCAGCAAAATCATGCCAGATATCATTGGAAAAGGAAAAGGAAAAGGAAAGCTTGAGTAGTTGAGTTGTGTTTGTGTTGTGTAGGTTGTTTTGTTGGTAGTTGGTAGTGTTTGTTGGTTTTTCCTGTGTGAAGCTTTGTAATGAATCCACCTTTATAATGAATAGACTTTAAGCACTTCTTTATAATTCATCTCCGACTTCTTAATTCCTCCCCTGAATTTCATAATCATCAATCATCTTTAACAGCAACTAGAACAAACTTTAATCCTCCCCTGTTTGGAAGAATCCTCACCATCAGATGAATTAGAACATAAGTTATCCAAACTCAGCATCCAATAAGACCATTTGTACAAGTTACCATCAAGTCAGTGGTTTTAGTTTCAAACTGCTCTCAACACTTCCAGATGTATTACCTTCTGAGAGAGGTGTATCACAGAGCAAAAACTCAGTAGGAACTAAGTTTTGAACAATCGGTACAAACTGGTGAAGCCAGCAGTTCAGACTGTTAACTCCAGCAGTACTAACTGTTAGCAAAAAGTTTTCAGAGATAAAATCAAAATTTTAATTTTAATTGTGGATTCGAAAACATTTTTGTCCACTTATAGTTTTTAGCAAACTATCAGCTATGAACATATTTGACTTGTCTTTACCAATAGCCGTTTGCTATGGACTAGCCAACTCTTCACACTTAGATTTGGTGAGTTGATAACCAACCAGTTTTTGGTAAACTGTCAACCATAAACGGATTTGGGTAGTCTTTACCAGAAACCGTTTGATCTGGACTAGTTGATTCTTATGTTGATTAGACATGGTGAATCAATTACCATTTGTTGTGTGACAAGTATGCACACTTGACAATCCAAACCACCATTCTTTTCAAAGCACAATCCAAAGCAAAAAGCTTTTCTTAACCTGAAATGTTAGTCCAAAACCAAAGAAAACACAATACACAATATTCTCTTTTAACAGTTATTTCATTTGACTAACAAATTCACAAGTAGTACTAAAAATTTATCAAGCAGTCTCAACTATACAAATAGCACAACTAACAGTACAAAAATCAAAAACATTTAGACATTAATCTTTTGAAGGATTAAGCATTCCAATACCTGTTACCAAGTACTGAAATCTGCTTACATCAAAACCTTTTGTTAAGAGATCAGCAAAGTTGTTATCAGTGTGTATTTTAACAACTTGTATTAACTTCTTTTCAGCACAGTCTCTTATAAAATGATGTCTAATTTCAATATGTTTAGTTTTTGAATGTTGAACTGGATTCTTAATGATACACATTGTACTGTTATTGTCTATATGTATAATTGTGTTTAAGAAATTGTACCCATAATCAAGCATCTGGCTTTGAATCCATAGAACTTGAGCACAACAACTTGCAGCTGCCACATATTCTGCTTCAGTAGTAGATATAGCCACCATAGTCTGCTTCTTACATTGCAAAGAGATTAATCTTCGACCTAAGAATTGACAACCACCTGTTGTAGACTTTCTATCCATGCTAGCACCAGCATAATCAGAATCAGAGAATGCAACAAGATCAAATGCAGACTCTTTAGGATACTATAGCCCCAAGTTAGGCTGTCCTTTAAGGTATCTGAAGATCCTTTTTACTACTGTGAGATGAACACCTTAGGAGTCACTTGGAATCTTGCACAGGCACACACAGCAAACATAATATCAGGCCTAGATGATGTAAGATACATCAGAGACCCAATCATAGATCTATATATGTGCACATCCACATCTTCACCATTGTGATCCTTTAATAACAAATGTGTCTCCTTGTCAATTGGTGTGCTAGCAACCTTGGCATCTGTGAATTGAAATTTCCTTAAAATTTCACCAACATATTTATCTTGAGAGATAAATATACCATCTGACTTTTGCTGTACTTGAAGACCTAGAAAGAAGGTAAGCTCTCCCATAGAACTCATCTGAAATTGGTCTTTCATCAGCTTTTCAAACTCCTTACACATCTGTTTCTTAGTAGAACCAAAAATGATGTCATCTACATAAACTTGGACTAGTAGAATATCACCCTTGTCCTTTTTAATAAAAAGAGTTTGATCAATTTTCCCTCTATGAAACCCATTCTTTAGAAGATATTTAGCAAGAGTTTCATACCAAGCTCTTGGAGCCTGATGCAATCCATATAGAGCTTTCACCACCTTATAAACCTTGTCAAGATGCTCTTGGTCTATAAAACCTGGAGGTTGTGAAACATAAACCTCTTCATCAATAGTGCCATACAGAAATTCACTTTTCACATCCATTTGATAGACCATAAACCCCATAAATGAAGCATAAGCAAGAAATAATCTTATTGCTTCAATACTGGCAACTGGAGCAAAAACTTCCTCACAATCTATACCCTCCTCCTGAGTATAGCCTTGAGCAACCAATCTTGCTTTGTTCTTTATCACAATGCCCCTCTCATCCTTCTTATTCCTGAATACCCACTTTGTACCAATCACTCTCATTCCCTTTGGTAGATCAACCAGAACCCAAACATTTTGAATCTTGAATTGAAGTAGCTCTTCTTGCATAGCTTCAACCCAACTTGATGATTCTAAAGCCTTTAACACATTCTTGGGTTCAACCTGAGATAGAAAACATACAAACATACACTCATTCTTATCTTCATGATGTTTCTCTTCATAAACCACACTGAGAAATCCATGATGATCTGGGTCTTGTATTTTCCTTCTGGTCTTGACTCCAGATTGTACATCTCCTATGACATTGGTAAGTGGATGATTCCTATGTACAATAGTATGGGGAGTAGAAGGAACTGCATAGCTAGTAGGCATGTTTTGCAGACCATCTCCAAAGAAATCAAACTCATCAGCTTGAGAAGCAGTATCAACTGGTGAATCAAGATGAGGTTGACTTTGTCCAGCAGTATCAATATTTTGCTCAGCAGTTGGAACTTGAGGTTGAGCAGTGCTAACTCCATTGGAACTGCTCGTTGGAATTTCAGCTTCTTTACCATTCTGACCACTTGTTTCAGCAGCATCTTTCTCTTTGTCTACACCACTTGATGAAGGAATATCATCTTTCTTTGTAGAAGACTCATTCACAGGACTTTCTTCCATGACAGGTATGAAAATGCAATCATCATCTTCCTCCTCTGAACCTGCATCATTTTTAGTATTTGTACCTGTAACAGGCACATAATTCATGGAATCTGAAAGACTGTCAATATCAAAGATCCAATCTGGACCTACACCTACAACATTTGGTTTATTCTCCAAAAATTCTATGTGCAGATTTTCTTCTACTTGCTTGGTGCTTGTATTGTACACCCTAAAAGCCTTACTGTGCAGAGAATAACCAACAAAGAAACCTTCCTCAGATTTCCCATCAAACTTTCCTAGTTGGTCTTTGGTATTAAGGATAGTAACATGACAACCAAAAGGTCTCATGAAGCTTAAAGCAGGGGTTCCACCTCTAAGTAACTCATAAGCAGTCTTATTGTGAGGTTGTACAACTAAAACCCTATTCAACACATAACAAGCAGTGCTAACTGCTTCAGCCCAAAATGAAACTGGTAGCTTAGAGTCAGCTAACATTGTCCTAGCAGCCTCTATAAGAGTCCTATTCTTCCTCTCAGCTACACCATTTTGTTGTGGGGTTCTAGCTACACTAAACTCCCTCTTAATACCTTTTTCTCTGCAAAAGTCATCCATCACTCTATTCTTGAATTCAGTCCCATTGTCACATTTGATTATTTTAACCTTCTTATCAACTAGGTTTTCTACTTCAATAATCAAGGTCTTAAGTATTTCACTTGTCTCATCCTTAGTTTTCATAAAGAATACCTAAGAAAACCTACTATAATCATCAGTGACAACAAGGCAGTATCTCTTAAAATTCAAGCTATTCACAGAAGTAGGACCAAACAAGTCCATATGCAACATATACAAAGCTTGAGAAATAGAGTTCTGGGTCTTTGGCTTACATGAGGCTCTGTGTTGCTTACCCTTAAGGCAAGAAACACAAGTTTGGTCATTTAGAAAAATTTTGTTTGGTAAACCTCTTACCAACCCATGTTTAGCAATATTGTTAATGGTTTTAAAATTAACATGACCAAGCCTCCTGTGCCACAACATTGATTCTTCCAATGTGGCTTTTGCAACAAGACAAGTAAGTCCAACCTTAGGAACTAGTTTATTCATCTCAACACTGTATGTATTATCCTTTCTGGGGATTTTAAGCAATACTTGACTTTCATCAGGTAGCTTGAAATCAGGAGAAAGTATAAGACAATCAGTATCAGTAAATAAAACTTTGTTCTGTTTATCACAAATTTGTGATACACTGAAAAGATTGTACTTAAGTTCTGGTACATAATACACATTCTCAAAATCAAGGTTACCAGTTTTAATTACCCCTTTACCAGTAATTCTTCCTCCAACACCACCACCAAAGACAACTGGTCCTCCATCCAGAGCAATAAAGTCTGAAAGATATGATATGTTGCCTGTCATGTGCCTAGAACATCCAATGTCTGAATATCCTCTATCTTCTTTGCCATTTGAGGGATGTTCCTGCACACAAAATAAGGTGTTAGTTTCTTTTGGGGATCCAAACCATCACTAGTTTGGATCTGCCTTGTGCATCAAGATGAGAAAACTTGTTTGAGGTCTTTGATGCACCATTGGGTTTGGTAAGATGTTTATCCCAATGTGCTGAGGCCTTGACAGCATTGCCCCATTTTCCCTTAACATTTAAGTGCCTAGCAGTTGGATTTGCTGGTCTAGCAGTTGGAACTGCTGACCTAGCAGTTGGAACTGCTTGTTTAATCTTAGGCACCCACTTCTGATTAGTCATTGCTGTTTTCTGATAAAAATGCCTTTTAACTGTTTGTGCGTGATTTGAAAATTGTTTTGCACTTGAAACAGTTTGCTTGTTATTAAACCACTTATTTTGACTAGCAGTTGAAATTGTTTTGATGCCAGTCTTTAATATAACAGCTTTGGGTGACATTTTATGATTTGCATTAGGGTTTGGCAATCTAGTTGAACCATTTTGAGTTACCCTAGCATTGTTATTCCTGTTCACCTTGCATTCCCAGTAACCCTCTTTTTCCATGGGTTAGAATCACAATAAGCAGCCATATGCTCAAAACTTCCACAAACAAAACATACTTTTCTAATCATAGCAAACTTATCATCCATTTTCTTAGATTTTGAGTGATTCCAGTTCCTATGACTACTCTCAGAACTTGATGATCTGTTCTTAGTCCTATACATCTCAGCATATCTAACATTTTTCCTAACTGGTTTTATGTTTTCAGTCTTAACCACTTTAGGAGCATGTTTAACTTCTTCCTTAACAACATTAGGTTTTTCTTTAACCTCTACATTCTCATCATCAGATGTCCATTCCTCAATGGTTGGTGCATCTGAGTTCCTATCAGAGGACATCTTTTCCTCAGAGAGAGATTTATCACTAGCACTCACAAAAGAATCCTCTGCCTTAACAAATTTAACAGGATTCTCACTAACCTTAACACCATATCCAGGAAAATCCATATCCTTAAACTCTTCTAAACCTGTGTGAGCTAAATTGATTCCTGGTGGAGCAAACATTCCTCTAAAGGGGGGGGGGTGCAACTGACTTATAACCTAAACCAGATTTAGCTTTGTTAAGTATTTGACTCTCTACAATCTTCTTAACTCCATCTGAAGTATATTCAAGAGTGTCTACACTTAACTGGATGTTTTCTTTCTCCTTTTTAAGCTTCTCTAGTTCATATACAAGTCCACTCATTTTATTATCTTTTATTTGCAATTCCCTCTTTAAAAGACCTATCTCATCAGTAAAGTTTGACTCATTCTGTTTATAAAACACAATTTGTTCTTCCAAAACAGCTAATCCTCTTTTATGATTTGACAGACTAAAACTTATTTGATTAAACTCAACTCTAAGATCATCATACTGTTTCTTAATATTTTCAAAATCTTTTAAAGCACGACAAGAGTTAGAACATTTTTCAAGTATATGTACCTCAGAGTCTGAGAAAGCCATTAAACCCAAGTTAGCTGGTTCCTCTTCTTCCTCCATGAAGCTCCAATCAAATCCAACTCCATCTACAGCTACCATAGCCTTGGAAGAAGGCTCTTCAACATTAACTGTTCTCCTTGACCCTTGCTGATTCTTAAATCCTTGACCCTGGTTGCTTTGTTGTCTTGGACCTCTACATTCCCTGGCAAAGTGCCCCATCTTGTGACAATTAAAGCATTCCACCTTAGACTTATCATACCCAGCAACATCTCTTCCATTGAAGGTAATCTTATTCCCAGTCCTTTGGTAATACTTCTTAGCCCTTATGCTTATCAAAGCCAACTGCCACTTTAAATCCATAGCTTCCAAATCATCTTCAGCAATTTGAAGAAGATCTTCATTAAAGATCTTTGACCCACCAGACTGTTCTGACACAAATGCATATATGGTCTCTTCAGTCAAGCCAGCAGTACTAGTTTTTACACTAGCAGTGCTAACTGTTGGTGTAGCAGTACCAACTGCTTATTCATCTTCATGATTAGAACTGTTTGAAGAAGATACAAAAGCCATATTCTCTGAACTGGAACTGGTGCTACCACTCTTCTTGACCTTTTGCTCAACAATCTTGAGATTATTGTAAAGCTCATTCATTGTCATATTCTCCAGCTCTGGTTTATTGCTCCAAACCACAACATAAGTGTTCCATTCAGTAGGTAAACTATTTAGAAACTTCATGTTGAGGTCTTCTTGAGGTATCACAATCTTCAACATAGTAAGTTGACTGATGATCTTTTGAAGCCTATTAAAGATTTGATCCAGAGTTTCATTGCTTGATGCAGTGAAGTTCTCGTAACTTTGCTTGAGTAGGGTTTTCTGTGCCTTCTTGGTAGCTTCATTGCTACCAAATCTTTCCACCACTGCTTCAAAAAGAGTTTTAGCCGACTCGTAATGGCTAAAGTTCAGCACTTGATCATTAGGAATTGCCATTAGTAACAAATTCCTAGCCTTCTGATCATTCTTCTTTTTGATTCTATCCTCGTTTGTAACTGGCTCAGTGTTAAGCTTTGTGACCTTGGAACCATCAGCACGTGTTTCTTCAACAGCAACTGGTTTGAAGGAATCACCATTGATAATAATATCCCATAATGCATAGTCTTGCACCATGAAGTATTGCTCTATTCTGAGACGCCATAAATCGTATTCATTCTGCTTCAGCATGGGGAGTTTAGCAAGGATTGAGGTTTGAGGTGTCTCCATGTCCATCTTCTTGGATTGCTAGTGAGTAAATACTTCTGGTTCTTCTAGACTCAAAGTATCAGAAACCTTGGCTCTGATACCACTTGACCAGATCTAAACACACACGTTGTGTTGGGGATACTTTGAGTATATACTTGATAGCACGCGGAATTTACTACCAAGTACTTAGAAGAATATTAGTTTGTGTTTGGTGATTGATTGAGTAAAACAATAAGAACACAAAACGATATCAACCAAACTATCACTTCAATATATCGAACGATTACAATATGAACGTGAAGGATATTAGGTATTGAATGTACTCGATATGAATGATATATGTGTATTAAAACCCTAATCTAAGGATCTCCTTTTATATTGCAAAGAGTCCTGTACAAGTTAAACATCTAACCGAATCATTCTATACAAATAAGATATATACCATATCTTTTCCATAATTATCTTCACACGGTTTCACCTTGATCTCTTAAGCAGTCCTAACTGTTCTTCCTTCAGCAGTCCTAACTGCTCTTCCATCAGCAGTCCTAACTGTTCTTGTATAAACCGTACTAACTGCTTAAGTTTAATTCCCAACAGACGTAGAAAATGGATAAGTATTCTTTCGTTAGAATATTTGTATTAACAAATACAAGTGGAAATTTACCGGTGGTTACAATATTTCTATTAATGCCACAAGAAATAAAACACATGTTCAGAATTCGCATAATGACCATGTTATGTTAGAATAATACAAATAACAAGGTGAATCCGTAAAAATCATAACAAAACTGCCATAATTACAACAAACGGAGTCTGTGAGAATCATGAGATCACTACATGCCAAAATACTATTATACATGCATATAAATGATCAACTCTGGCCCACATCAACCGATATCATAACACAACAAGATATAACAGAATCACAACCACATGTAGTCATAAATAACTTGCTAGTTTGTTATACAACAAAATAGATGCAAGCGTCATATTTACGCCACACACTCCGTGGCTGAGATATAGTACAAAAGTTGGCGGATAAGAATCTAGTCTAATGGCTGCTAGATGCTCTTCCGAGACGACTCTCAAGCTTTATAATCTCGTTGAGAAGGATCTATATATACTCCTGGTATCGAACCTGGATATCTCCCACTACTGTCTCTAGTGTGGTAATCCTAGTTTGAGCTATCATCAGTTCTACATTCCGTTTCATCATCTCCGGTATTAACTTCAGTTCATTATCATATATTAAAGGTATCTCTTGTCTCAGCTGTCCGTGACGTTACTCCAAATTGTTTATCTTCTCTTGTATCCTGGTGTCTAAGATGTCTAACTTCTACTGCATGGTTGCTTGGCTAGTAACTAGGTCCTTAGCCGTACAATCCATCAACTCGATGCGCTTGAAAGGTAGCTCATTGAGGTGACCTAAAGCAGTATCAACCTGTTCCTCATGGCGATCCATACGTGCCAAGAGGGTAGAAATGGTAGGCTGTCGGTCCATTGCTGCCTGTGAACTTTCTCCTATCTTGAATACTCGTGGTGGAGGAGTGAAATCGGAAAAGGGTGACCGTGCTAAGGAGTGGTAACGGGCAATAGCGGCCCTTGCACTTTCTCCGAGCTCAAATGTTTGGGACGGGGGAGTGAAATCTGTAGATGATGGTGGAGGTAGTTGTAACACCCCCTAAATTTCAAGTTAACAGCGGAAGACTAATTGGGGTATTACTGGAAGGATCATAGTCATAATCATAGAAAACGACTCGAAAGAGGCATTTTGAAAGTTATTATCATTCATTTAATAATTTAGATACAAAAGGAAATTTCAATGTTTAATATCTCACAAAAGATATGATAGTTTGAAATGAATGATAGAATTTATTTGACACCAAAAACCATCAGTTCATTTGCCCACTCCGTGCCTTGAATGCTCCGTTAATTACCTGAGATAAACTTGCTAAAAGTCAACAAAATTGTTGAGTGAATCCATAGTGTTTGTAATTGTAATCAGTTTGAACACAAGTCTCAAGTTGTATAATTGCATAGAAACACAATCATAGTAGAAATAGTAATATTGCAGTTCGATATATTGCCCTAAGTCTCATGACACTCAAACCTTAATGATTACCGCCGAAACGGTATGAACACACCAAATTAATGGTGTGAGTTTTTGGCCCTCAATAGGAGATTGCCGTCTACCTATTTCCTTCAAATAAAGTGCATTTGACTAATCCAGCTAGCAACTAAGGCCATCTTCTGGCTAGTTCAAATAGGCAGTCAGCCTCCAACAGATCTGTTCACTATATTCACGTTCACTCGGAAGTGATTAATGGCTCATGATGGGAGGGACTTGTAATAGTGGCAATAATAGTGGCAACTTAGGCAATATCAATCAGGTATAGCATATATAAAATACTTGTGTTCTGTTTTGTAGCATGTATCTCCCCACGAGTTGAAAATATATAAAAGATAAAAGTAGGACTATGAGCTCACCTTGAATGTAGTTGGCAAAAATAATGTGAAATCAAATTTAATACGGGAACGGCTCCAAAACACGACCTGAATAATAGGGAAGTCTGAGATTTCGATAGTCTAAGCTTGGCTTAATACGAATAATGATTGTGGAAAAAGTATCGGATAACGAATTGGTTCGTGATGAGAATGGATGACATGCTTAAAATGCTTAAAGTTCAAAAATAATATTATCTTATTTTTATGTTTATTGAATCCGTAAATATCGTTTCCTCGAAGGTTGGTGAATGATACGTTATGTTATTTGTTTGAAATCCGTTATATATATATATATATATATATACTTATCGTATTTTAAATGAATCTTACGAAATGTACAAAAGGCTTTTAAGAATGAAAATGTATAAAACATTAGTGGAATTATATATAGAAATAAAGTTACTGAATGGTCCTCCAAGTTATATGAAAATTACACTTTTAACCCTAACGGTGAAACTTTTACACCGTTAGTCCTTGGTTTGATTATAATTACATTTTTGGTCCAAAATATTCAAATATGACATTTTATCACTCCTGGTTACTGGATATTCACTTTCTACCCTTAACTTATCAAAATGGCAGTTTGACACTATTTTATCAGAAAGTTACATGTTTAACCCGATTTGTAATATAATTTGCATTTTTAGTCCAAAAATCACAAATATATGAGTTTAATATTTCCGAGAGTTTCATAAGCCTCAAATAGCTTATTTAAGTTTATAAAACTGCTTATTACCTGAAAAGTGCTTATTTTTAGCTTATTGGGCCTTCAGGGTTTTAAAACAGGCCCGTTAACATATTACGATCCAATGGGTTTCATAACGATTTGGGATTGATTTTGGGCTCAAAATATGGTCTTATTAACATTTCCAAACTGCTTATTGAACTGAATATTCGGAATTGCTTATTAAGAGCTTAGTGGGCTTTATGGCCCACTCGATAAATATATAGTTTTAAGAACTGTATCGAGGGCGAGTAACTTGTAGGTTATAAAAGGTAGTTAATGAGTTTATCATGGTAGCTTATTGTTACTACTTATTAGTTTAACTTATAGAAAAACGAGTTGTGTGATTTGTTCGATAGGTCACACGATTAAAATTGATTATATGGATCATTTTCTTAGTCGATAACAACTAGTGGTCCAAAAGATTAAATAACTTATATATGTTCGATATGCAACACGGCTACAAAATGAGTCTCGATAACCATTCATATGATGATATATGTGTCGAATGAATATAGTACTTCTTATCTAGCCATCCATAGAATTAGGAGGTCATATATGTACAAAAAATAAATAACGAGAGCTTGTAAAAATAAATAGAAAGCTTGAAATGATATCGAATGAAGTAATGAATATGTATGAACTTGAAAAATCATATGTATGTATAGAAATGCGTTCGAATGACTTACTACACCAAAAATGGTGGTGACAAAAACGTTGAAATGAACTAGGGATGATGGACTATTGCAAGTAGCTCGTTAGAATAAACACAAAAGGATCGAGATCACTAGTTTACGACTCAGAAAATGGGAGGAACACCTTGAAATGGCCTTGCTTCTATGAATGAACTCGGCTAGAGAGAAAAGTACTTAGAAAATATTGTGAAATGTTTGCTTGTGAAATGAATGGGTGTGTGTGAGTGTGTATACGTATAAGTATACATGCATAGAACTAGAATAGTGTATTTTAATCACCAAGTTGGTATGATTTGATGCTGAGAGGATTAGGGGAATAATCCTAGTATAGGTACTCGAGTGTTGTGGAATTAAGAGAGGTGGGAGTATGTGTGTTTCGGTTATGGTCAAGTGGCAAGGTTCAAATGTTTTATTTGACATGCATTAGGTCTAAACGACCTATAGACGTGACCAAAAAGTTTAGAGAATGTGTGATAGGGCTCATAGAACTCTCTTGGCTCAGGTAAAAATATGTTTAGTCGAGTTGGTTAACACTCGGATGAATTTGTACACGAGTCGAATTGAGTTAACTTTAGGCCTCGTTTAAATAGTAAACGTTTGAACCAAGTACAATGAATTGTCAATCCTGAATCTTTGAAATGTGGGAAATCGAACCATGTAAAATGCAGTATAGTTTGTGTGTCGAATTATCAAGATATCGAGGCCAAGTAATAGAGGTTTGGCTCGTATGAAATAAAAGAAAAGTGGTAAATGGGTTTGAATAGTTGTGGGCTTTGAATAGCCTGTTAGGCCAAGAATTATGTAATAAGGATCCGTTTGGTTTTTATTCATCTATTGAATTGTCGCGGTGCGTGTGTGTGCTCGTTCCAAAGTATTGTGAATCACGTAAGAACGTTTCTGATTCATGGTAATGTAATAAACAAAATTTTTAAAATTTTCACGTAAAAATGGTTAAATGAACTGTAATGGTAATTTAATACTTGATTAAGATTTACAAAGTACTAGGGAATTTTAAAGGTTGCTACAGTACCTACCCGTCAAACAGAATTCCGTCCCGAAATTTAAGTCTAAGATAGTTGTTAGGGTTGTCTATGGAAATAAGTGTGGGTATTTGTCGCGAATTTGGTCCTCACGTTCCCAAGTATATTCTGGTCCTCGTTTAGAGTTCCATCGAACTTTGACAATGGGGATATGGTTTTGCTTTAGCTGTTTCACCTCTCTATCCATTATTTCCACCGGTTCCTTTGTAACTACGAGTTTGTCATCAAGTCGGATTTCTTTCATTTGGATGACAAGAGTTTCATCTGACAGACATTTCTTCAAGTTCGATACGTGAAATGTGTTGTGTACTCTGCTGAGTTCCTCTGGGAGCTCAAGTTTATAAGCCTCTGGACCAATCCTTTCCAGGTTTTTGAATGGTCCAATGTACCTTGGATTTAACTTTCCACGCTTTCCGAAGCGTACCATTCCTCTCCATGGGGAAACTTTTAACATAACCCTGTCTCCATCCTGGAATTCCATCGGTTTCTGCCTCACATCGGCGTAACTCTTTTGTCTGTCTCGTGCGGCTTGCAGTTATTGCCTAATCTTAAATATCTTTTCCGTTGTCTCGTGAATTAGTTCTGGTCCTGTGAGTTGTACATCTCCCACTTCAGCCCAACAAACAGGTGATCAGCACTTTCGACCATAAAGTGCTTCAAATGGTGCCGCCTTGATACTGGCGTGGTAGCTGTTGTTGTAGGAGAATTCTGCCAACGGCAAGTGTTTGTCCCAACCTTTTCCGAAGTCTATTACACATGCCCGAAGCATGTCTTCTAAGGTTTGGATTGTTCTTTCACTCTGCCCATCAGTCTGAGGGTGATAAGCGGTGCTCATATCTAAACGTGTACCAAGACCTTTCTACAGAATCTGCCAAAATCTAGAAGTGAATTGGCTATCTCTATCTGACATAATGGAGATTGGAATTCCGTGTCAGGACACTATTTCCTTCAGATACAACTGTGCGAGAGTGCTCATCTCGTCAGTTTCTTTGATTGGTAAGAAATGAGCGGACTTGGTGAGACGATCAATGATGACCAAGATGGCGTCCAATCCAGTTGACGTCATTGGTAATTTGGTGATAAAGTCCATAGTAATTCGTTCCTATTTCCATACTCGAAGTTTAGGTTGTACAAGCAATCCTGACGGCTTTTGACATTCCGCCTTGACTCTTGAGCAGGTCAAACATTTCCCAACATACTCGGCGATGTCGGCCTTCATGTTTGGCCACCAATAGAGTTTCTTGAGATCCTGATACATCTTGTCAGAACCCAGGTGAATGGAGTACTTGGATTTGTGGGATTCATGCATAATGAGATCACGTATACCTCCATAGAGTGGAACCCAACTTCTTTCTTTGAAATAAAACATTCCGTCTGATCTTTTCACGAAGCCATTCTCATTCTCTGGTATACCGTCAATTCTTTCACTGGGTCTGTTCTCTTCTCTGAGAGCTTCAGATTGAGCTTTGAGGATTTGTGATGGGAGGGGTGAACAAATGGTCATTCCCAGAGATCGGACTCCGAGGGGTTTAATTCGTTCTTTTCTGCTCAAGGCATCAACCACAACGTTTGCTTTCCCTGGGTGATAGCGAATTTCACAATCATAGTCGTTGAGCAACTCTAACCATCGGCGCTGTCTCATGTTAAACTCCTTTTGATCCAGGATGTGTTGAAGACTTTTGTGATCAGTGAAAACCGTGCACTTGGTGCCATACAAGTAATGTCTCCATATCTTAAGAACAAAGGCTACTGCTCCTAATTCTAGATCATGAGTTGTATAGTTCTCTTCATTCTTTCTGAGTTTTCGTGAAACATAGGCTATTACTTTGCTCTTTTGCATCAGTACTGCGCCTAAACCGTGATGTGACGCATCACAATACACTACGAAGTCTTCACTTCCTTCGGGTAGTGCTAAGATTGGTGCTTCACAGAGTTTTTGCTTCAAGAGTTGGAAAGCTGACTCTTGTTTTTCTTCCCAGTTATACTTCTTGTTCTTCTGGGTCAGTTCTATCAGAGGTTTTGCGATCTTTGAAAAATCTTCTATGAATCTTCTGTAGTAACCGGTGAGACCTAAAAATTGGCGTATCTCTGTTGGGTTTGTAGGAGATGCCCAATCTTTAACCGCCTCAATCTTGGCAGGGTCTACGTGGATACCTTGACTGTTGATAACATGACCAAGGAATTGTACCATTGGAATCCAAAAATCACATTTGTAGAACTTAGCGTACAACTTTTCCTCTTTGAGTAACTCTAAGATGGTTCTCAAATGTTCGGCATGTTCTTCCCTACTGCGGGAGTAGATTAGAATATCATCTATGAACACGATCACGAATTTGTCTAAGTATGGTTTGCATACTCGGTTCATCAAATCCATGAATACTGCAGGTGCATTGGTTAGACCAAATGGCATCGCTTGAAATTTGTAATGTCTGTACCGCGTTCTGAAAGCTGTTTTGGGAATGTCTTCTTCTCGGACTCTCAGCTGATGATATCCCGACCTCAGATCAATTTTCGAGTAGACACTCAATCCTTGTAACTGATAAAACAAATCATCGATCCTGGGCAATGGATATCGATTATTCACAGCGAGTTTGTTCAACTCTCTATAATCAATACACATTCGGAACGTTCCGTCTTTCTTCTTGACGAATAAGACCGGAGCTCCCCAAGGTGATGAACTCGGTCGGATGAATCCTTTATCTGATAGCTCTTTCAACCGCTCAGATAATTCTTTCATTTCAGAAGGTGCCAACCTATAGGGTGCTTTTGCAACTGGTGCCGCCCTAGGCACTAAATCGATATGAAATTCTACTTGACGGACTGGTGGAATACCGGGCAAATCTTCCAGAAATACTTAAAAAAAATCTTTGACAACTGGCACTTCTTCAAGTTGTTTCTCTTTCGATTCATTTTCCGTCACTTGAACCAAATTCACGTGACATCCCTTGTTCACATACTTCACCATCTTGATATACGAGATAATGCTAAGTCGAGTTCTACTTTGATCGCCACGAACAATAAGAGTTTCACCATTGAGTGGAATTTGGATGACTTTCTCGTCACAGATGATTCTAGCATGGCGTTTGGATAACCAATCCATACCAACGACGAAGTCAAAACTACCAAGTTGAATAGGCATGAGGTCGATGGGAAAAGGTTTGTTTAGTAAGGTTAAGGTGCAACCTTGAATTACTGTATTGGTGCCTATTAGGTTTTTGTTAGCTATTTTAATTTCATACGTAGTGTCTAGTTCTATTGGGCAATGTTGAGCTTAGAACCAAATGAAGTAGTCACAAAGCTCTTATCAGCTCCGGAATCAAATAATATTTTAGCACTTTGTTGGTTAAGTAAGAATGTACCCGTGACTACGCCAGGGTCCTGCGGTGCATTTCCGTCGCCTAGTACATATGCTCTACCACGAGCAGCGTTGTTCTGATTTGTATTCTGTCTTGGGCATTGGTTCCTGTAGTGCCCCTTCTCGCCACACCCGTGGCACACTATTGCTACCGGTTGTAAATTTACACCAGTGGCCCTGCAGTCATCAGTTTTGTGGCCTACTTTCTAGCACTTTCCGCATTGGGCAGGACAAGGCCCGGTGTGATGCAGTCTGCATTGGTTATACTGGGGTAGTGTTCCGGTATAACCCTTTCTGTCAGTTGGTGTAGCAACATAAGCCCTGGCAGCTTCCTGCCTGCGATTCTGTAGGTGGTGGTAGTTGTTGCGATTTGACTGATAATTACGGTTACGGTTGTTGTTGTTGTACCTGTTGTTGTTGTGAGTGGTGGTTCCTCTATCATCTAGCTTTCGCTTATGATCCTTGTTTCCAGAGGTAGAAATTCGTTTAATTTCCCAGTCTAGTAATCGTTGAGCAATTGTGATGGCTTCTTCCAGAGTTGGTGGTTTTGATGAGGTGACATTCCCCTCAATGCTTCGAGGCAGTCCCTTGACGTACTTCTCCAACATCTTTTCAAGATCCGGCACCATGGTTGGGCACAGTGCAGCCAGTTCTTGAAACCTTCTATTGTAAGTTTTTATATCGTTCCCCTTCACAACCAGCTGGTGGAATTCCTCCTCCAGCTTCCTAATTTCTGTATGCGGGTAGTACTTCTTTAGCATTTTCTGTTTCAATTCGACCCAGGTAATCTGATACGCTTCCTCAATACCCATGGTTTGGGCGGTAGCGTTCCACCATGATAGTGCATCTTCCAGAAGAGTCCCTGTAGCATAGGTGACTTTGTAGTTGTCTAGACAATTGCTTCTCATGAATACCGTTTCAGTACGCTCAAACCACTGAGCAAGTTCAGTCACTCCTTCTGAACCCTTAAAGTAAGTTGGCTTGCAACTCATGAAATCCTTGTAGGTACACTTGCGAGATGCAGATGCCTCGCTTTCAGCTGTTGCCCTGTTGTTGCTACTCGAGCGGGCTATTGTAGCCGCTTGAGTTTTGAGAGCTGCAACAACGCTATCGGCTACCAGTTTCTGGATAGCTGCTGGAGTCATGGCTGGTGTTGGTGTTGTAGTTTCCTTTCTTGTGCGAGCCATACTTCTATTAATACCACAAGAAAGCACAGATTTAGAATCCACATAATGACCATGTTAGAATAATTCGAGTAACAAGGTAATTGCATACAAGTCCTAACAATTCTGTCACAATGTGAAATCACAACCAACTGAGAATCATAAAATCACGACATGTCTGGGTACTATCGTAAATAAATGATCAACTCTTGGTATAGGATTACTAAGGAACAAACTGATTTATCATCTACAAAAGCTGAAGTTCAGCAACTTTCTCTTCAATCATCAAGTTTCTTCTGAAATTTTCCTTATTAAAAGTCTGTGATTATAGCCCAGTTATAATATACAAAGAACCATAACAATAACATTACGACATTTCTGAATACAATCAAAATACACATGAACAACCACGGCAACGTAAGTCAACATCAATATATAGTAAATCCATAACCAACAACATATATTAATAACTTGATCAGTTGTGTTACAAAACAGAACGATACAAGGTCCTTTATTAATGCCACATGCGGCAGGCTAAGATGCCTCAAAACTATAACTGATGTACAATTTGTCTAACTACTGGAAGTCTCATCCATGTGTCCCGTGAGCTCTGAAATCTGATCCAGAAGTCTCTGCATATCTGTCTGCTGCTGGACCTTCATGTCCTCGATGAGGCTCTCTAGTGTAGCGGCCCTGCAGTGAGCTTGCAGAACTTCTTCGATCTGCCTCTGTCTCTCCCACTGTAAAACTGTCATGTGAGAGCGCGTCTCAACCATCTCTGTCTGAATCCTCGTCAAACCATCCTGTAGGTCCATCCTTGTGACAAACGGTAATTTTTCCACTGATATTTTAATAATAAATGTCAATTTATTATTACCTAACTGTTAGACTGAGCATTTATGTGTTTACATAACGATTACGGGAAACAAACCCGCATGCTGTAGCGTACCGTAACTCACCAAAACTATTTGATTTTATCAGAAAAGGTGAAATTTTCACTTCATGACAGTTACAGACACCAACGTAACAAAAACGAGAGGCTATCTCGTTTTCTTGAAAAACGACACCACGCGTACCGACACCACAATTAGTAATGGTTTAAAAATTTATAATTTCATTCCAGAGTCAATAAATTTTATTCTATGTCAGTCTGATAAAAACGACTCCTGAATTATATTTTTCGTGCTCACGACAACCCGTAAATCTCAAGTTACACTGGGGTTCAACGGGACACGGGGTACACTCAATACAAAACTTAAAACAAAAATTCCCACCTTATCTATACATACATCCGTACCTCACTCACATTATTTTTATATAAAAACAAACAAAAAAAAAAGGAAAAGAGAGATATACATGCGCCCCACTCTCTCTCCTTCTTCCCCCACCCCTTCAATGCAAACCCAAGACGTCATTCCCTTCACCACTTCCTCAGATCTATTACAAGCCAAGGAGCGACGCCATGAATAAAAACAAGTCCAGGTTTTTACCTCCTTCCTTCTGTCCAAAAGGAGACCACTGTCACACTTGTCGAGTCCGAAAGTCAACGTATCGAGCCAAGGGGATGACAAAGGTGAGAACTATGGCTTCCCTTTATGGCCATAGGAGCGTCTGATAATCAAGAAAGAAGAGTCAAACCCTCCTTTGTTATGTGTTATAAACCCAGTCGATTCACAGGCAAACCCACTCACTCGAATCATTATCCAAAAACAAATTCAAGGGTTGATATTCTGGATTATTGGGTCAAGAGTGGGTGTAGATTACTTGCTTGAATCGGATTTGGGCTCCTATGATTTCTTCTAATCTCCTGTTGAATCGATCTTCTTGTGTAAGAGTTCTAAGCTTCTTTTGATTTCCTTTTCATTCGACTATGAGATGTTCTTAGTTGTTAGTTAAACTTTCATTTGTCAAAAACTGATAGATACATGATTCGTTATTTTCTTGTTGTTGTTGTTATGTTCTGGTTGAAAGTTAATGTTGTGGTATCATTTGATTCTTCTTTGTGTTATTGTTATGGTGTGACCAATTTAAACCCGAGAACTAAAAATGAAACTATATTGGCTCGAATGTTGGAAGTGTATTCGGTTGTTATGTGTTCTTGGTCGAATGGTTTAGGCAGTTAAAAAGAGTTAGGAAATTTTTGTCTAGATACTAAATACTTGATATGTCGGATTTTGCTAAGTGCCGACTGTGTTGTGCTTGTGTTCATACTTGGGGTTTTTGGTTCATGTCGTTGGTCTTGTACTCGATTATGTTTATGTTTGTGCTTGTACTCGAACTAAGTTGTGGTCATACTGATATTCGACTTCTTGTTTGTGTTTGTATTGGTCGTTGTGTTTGTGCTGTACTCTAATTAAGTGTAGTCATGTATATACTGGTATTCAACTTCTTGTTTGTGTTTGTATTGATCGTTGTGTTTGTACTGTACTCGAATTAAGTGTAGTCATGTATATACTGGTATTCAACTTCTGGTTTGTGTTTATGTTGATTGTTGTGTTTGTGCTTGTACACGGTGATGATTGTGTTTGTATTTGGCTTATGCTCGAGTCTTGTTGGCATCGTACTCGGATTAGCATTGAGTCGTGGCGGAACTAGGATGAAAGTTCAGGGGTAGCGAAATACGAGAATTTGTTTAGGGGTAGCGAAAATTTGTTTCAGGGGTAGCGAAATACGAAAGATAGTACGAAAAACGTAAAAAAAAACCAAAAATTCCACTACCGGGTAAAAGTTCAGGGGTAGCGACCGCTACCCCTGGGCTGTACATAGCTCCGCCCCTGCGGATTAGGATTGAGTCGTGTTTAGGTTCGAAATTGGTCATGTATATACTTGGTGTTGTGTTGGTTTACTGCGGTTCAAGTGAAAGTTTAAGCGGTTAATTTGAGTAAAATTTGGGTTGAGTGTATCTCGGTTTGTATGTGAGCCGAGAGGCCACACGAGCTCAGCACGAAAAGTGGCTCGTTTCCTTTTCTTTTGGTTCGATCACCACCCCGAAGGGTGCTATGGTTCGTTTGGGAAAAACCACGTCAATAGTCATGTGTTGTGTTGTTGTCTCGGTGTATACCACCCCCGAAGGGTGCTTGTTTTCACTCGGTTGTAAAACACACACGGTGTGTTTTGGCTTGTGACTTGTACGCAAATTCGAAAATAAATGTCGAGTTTTCCCCATAAGCTGTTTCAATTCGAACTGTTAAAGCACATTAGAGGAGAACAATTGTGCTTGTATATTTTTTTCCAAAAGTGTACTGAATCTTTTCTTTATTGTTACTGGTTTTATTTTTGGTTGGGCCGAAGCCCACCAGTGGCTTGCTTCAATTTTATTTTCTTTCCTTAACAGGCCACAAGCCCACGCCAGTTTAGTAGTGTAATTACAAGTTGGGCCACAACCCACTCCACAGCACAAGAGTGTGTTGTATACTCGGTTATATATACAAGTTGTGTCACGATTGTCCAAGTAAAAATTCTCGACTATTTCACACTTTATATTTCACGATTTATAAGCAATCCGACTTATTACACTTCATTGAAACACCAAAAATTTCGCTATATATATATATATATATATATATATATATATATATATATATGAGGAAAATTCAAATGCATACCCTTTTTTTGGTGCATACTAATGGACAAATCCCCACCATCCATCTAGTTTGATCTAATGATGAGGATTAACCTAAGATTAATTATGAAAACCTAAGTCCATGTTTTTTTTCCCTCTTTCTTTGTCTTTTTGTCTTTTTAATTGTTCACTCACTTTCTTTCTTTCTTTTTTTTTTTTTTTTTTTTTTTTTTTTTTTGTGTCTTTTTTTTTCTAATTCACGCTTCTTTTTTTGTTTTTTTTGTTTCCTTTTTGTTTTTTCTTTCCTAATTCACTTTTTTTTTTTTTTTCTAATTCATTTTTTTTAATTCACGTTTTTTTCTCTTCTACTTCGCTTTCATACGTTTTCGTCTGTTTTCATACATTTTCATCCGTTTTCATACGTTTTCGTCCGTTTTTTTACGTTTTCATCCGTTTTCAAACGTTTTCGTCTGTTTTTATACGTTTTCGTCCGTTTTTATACGTTTTTGTCCGTTTTGATACGTTTAGATACGTTTTCGCCCGTTTTCAGACGTTTTTGTCCGTTTTTTACGTTTTCGCCCATTTTTAGTCGTTTTCGTCTATTTTCAGACGTTTTCGTCCGTTTTTATACATTTTCGTCTGTTTTCATCCGTTTTCTTACGTTTTCATCTGTTTTCTTATGTTTTCGTTCGTTTTCATACGTTTTCGTCTGTTTTAATACGTTTTTGTCCGTTTTCATCTGTTTTTCTTTCGTTTTCGTCCATTTTTAATACGTTTTCGTCCATTTTCAGACGTGTTTTTACGCTTTCATACATTTTCGTCTGTTTTCTTACGTTTTCGTCCGTTTTCATACGTTTTCGTCAAATTTTTTACGTTTTCGTTCATTTTAATATGTTTTCGTCCGTTTTCTTTCGTTTTCGTCCATTTTTCATACGTTTTTGTCCGTTTTCATACGTATTCGTCCGTTTTCTTACGTTTTCGCCAGAAAACATTCATATGAGGTATCACTGGTGATATCACTGGTATCACTGGTGATATCACTGGTATCACTGGTGATATCACATTCATATGAGGTAATACCTTTGATATCACATTCACTGGTATCACTGGTGATATCACTGGTATCACTGGTGATATCACTGGTATCACTGGTGATATCACATTCATATGAGGTATCACTGGTGATATCACTCGTATCACTGGTGATATCACTGGTATCACTGGTGATATCACATTCATATCACAGAAAATCACTTCTGAAAATCACTTGTCATATTCAGAAAACCACTTATGATATTCAGAATATCACTTGTGATATTCTGAATATCACAGAATATTAATTATGATATCCAGAATATCATTTGTGGTACTCAGAATATCACTGGTATCACTGGTGATATCACATTCATATGAGGTAATACCTTTGATATCACATTCACTGGTATCACTGGTGATATCACTGGTATCACTGGTGATATCACATTCATATGAGGTATCACTGGTATCACTGGTGATATCACATTCATATCACAGAAAATCCCTTCTGAAAATCACTTGTCATATTCAGAAAATCACTTATGATATTCAGAATATCACTTGTGATATTCTGAATATCACAGAATATTAATTATGATATCCAGAATATCATTTGTGGTACTCAGAATATCACTTGTGATATTCTGAATATCACAGAATATCACTTGTGATATTCTGAATATCACAGAATATCACTTGTGATATTCAGAATATAACTTGTGATATTCATAATATCACTTGTGATATTTATAAACATATGAAAACGTCTGAAAATGGCCAAAAACATTTAAAAACGGACGAAAACGAATGAAAAAACGGACGAAAACGTATGGAAATGGAAGAAAACGTATGAAAGTGTAAAAACATGTATGAAAAGGACAAAAACGTTTGAAAAATGGACGAAAACGAATGAAAACGGACGAAAACGTATGAAAACGAACGAAAACGTAAGAAAACGGACGAAAACGTATAAAAACGAACGAAAATGTAAGAATACAGATGAAAACATATGAACACAGACGTTAACGGGCGAAAACGTAAGAAAGCAGACGAAAACGTATGAAACCGGACAAAAACGTATGAAAACGGACGAAAACGGGCGAAAATATATGAAAACGGGCCAAAACGTACGAAAACAGACAAAAACGTATGAAAACGGACGAAAACGTATGAAAACAGACGAAAATGTATGAAAGCGAAAAAAAACGTGTATTGGGAAGAAAAAAACGTTCATTAGAAAAAAAGACAAAAAAAAAAAAAAAAAAAAAAAAAAAAAAAAAAAAAAAAACGTGAATTAGAACAAAAAGAAAAAAAAAGAAGCGTGAATTTGTAAAAAAAGACACAAAAAAAATAGAAAAAAAAAAAGAAAGAAAAAAAGTGAATAATAAAAAAGACAAAAAGACAAAGAAAAAGAGAAAAAAAAACATGGACTTAGGTTTCCATATTTAATTTTAGGTTAATCCCCACCATTATATCAAACTAGATTGATGGTGGGGATTTGTCCCTTGGTATGTACCAAAATAGGAGTATGCAAAATAAAGTGCCTCATATATATATATATATATATATATATCCAAATATACGACGTATTTAAGTAACTCGACTTAATATATTTTTAAGGACCAAATTGATTTTTCTCTACACAAACGACTAGAAAACTTCCATGTATTTAACAACTATGAAAATCAAGTGAAAAACTAGACTTGTGAAATTTAAACTCGTTCCTTATTTTGTTTACATATAAACTTGACGTATTTTATCAACGCTTGTATAGACCTATTAGACTATGAAACAATTATTTAATTAAACGTCAATCTCATAACTTTTGTTAGCACGTGAATCGCTTACTATAAAAAAGTATATACTTAGCCTACTAATACCTTATTAAATGTAATAATCAACGATTCTAAAGGTAACATTTCTTTTATATATAAGAATATATATACATACACACACCATTTTTTCTCATGCACACACTTACACATGTAATATATAAAATGCACTTAGTAATATATATACTCATTTGACTATAACATTTTACACATTCCGTCAACGTCTTATATTGATATTAATTTTTCCGCACATAGTCTTTTAGTTACAGTCAAACTGGGGACTTATTCGTCGTGATATACACTTAAACACTTCTGATGATGTACCCTCCGAACGGGTCGAAGGACTCCCCTTCGAGCCTGTGAGAAGCCCTCTCTTCGGAGGCCCAGGTTAATCTCCTAAAACGTTTCATTGGCATAAAACCATTTATCTATGAAGTGGTTACTATGTGGGAATCCGCCAATCGAAGCCTTAAGCCCTTCGGGGTATCTCCTTCGAAGGAACTAGAACGGGGAACCACCTTGACCTGGTCATACCTACGTTCCCTCTTCCCTTAGGCTTTCCCGCCAAGGAGGAGATCGTGGGCCACAAAGCCCTAGTGGTTACCACAAATCATGGGACGCCCCCATGATCTCCGAATCAAGTGCAACCGCCCTCTAAGGCCTATTTATCCCCTATAAATAGCTTAGATGGGCAAGAACCATGGTAATGCCAACTGAACTCTCTCTATTTACTACAAACTTACCATATCACATACTTACTCGCACGCCGGAGGTCATTCGCAGGGTCCAACCCCTGCGCAATCACCTAACATAGTGTTTTAGTATTTCTTATTTCAAGTTAAAGACAAGCTTGGCGCAACCTCAACACCCCATAAATCTTTTGATCATCATCGAAGGCCTGGTAGTGCAATTTATTGTACAATCAGTGGCGCTATCCGTGGGACCGCTACAATTGGTCTTGTTATTTCCAAGCTTATAACCAACCAACTACTTTTACTATATATCCGGCATGGATCAAGGGAGAGAAGATACTCTCCCACCGGGTTTCTCGACCTTGGCGCCAATACCAATCAACGACTCCAACAACCTTCCCCCAATAACTGCCTCCACGTTCACAACACGTTCTCACCCAGAAGTAACACCCAACCATCATGCTTCGACATCAGCCAATCCGGAGCCTATTATTAGCCCAGCCTTTGTCGAAGCCAACCACGAAGCGTTGGAATCTCTCTTAAGGGCTCGCAAAAGGCAAATTAGGAATGCTGAGATGTGAAGGGAATTGGAATACTCAAGTGACGAGTATGATGAAGAGATGGAAATGGAGCCTAGGCCTCCAACCCAAGGAGCAACACTTTCAGTCCTAAGGATTGGGTCACTAGTGGGTTGAAGGCTAAGCAGAAGGTCTGTTGGGTTTGAAGGAGTCCCAGAGAGGGCTCCGACTAAGAGAGAAGGAGCGGCCATCGAAGGTTCCAACGGGAGGAGCCAACGAAGTGAAGAGACGGGGGTGAATTTGCCCCCATTGTTAGCAGCTCATCTTGGAAGGACGGAAGCAGGGGTTCCGTTGCAGCCTTCTCACGCATCAGGCGTAGAAGGCAATCCGCCTACAATTAATATGGGAGGAAATCTTCCTCCCAATGGTATGTACCCCTCGTTCCAAACTCAGTCTTATCCTCAAGGTTTATATCCTCCAGTAAATGGGCAGCCTAATAGCCACAGTCTCCCTCAACCTTATGGGAGCATACCCTTCGGGCATCCTATGACGCACCCTCCGTATGCCATGGGAAACGGTTATCCGTTCGCCATGAACACTCCTTATCAGTCCTACCCAAGCCAAACTCCTATGGGAATACCCCCAAACAATAATCCGTATAATACTGTTCCTGTGTATGCACCACCCTATAATTGTCTATACTCGGACGCTATGGGTTCAGCTACGCCCTTTGTTAGGTGGATAGAAGACTACCCATTTCCTGATGGGTTGAAAATGCCTTCGCATATTGGGACTTATGATGGGAAGGGGGATCCAGACAATTTCCTACATTTGTTCGAAGGGGCTATTAAGATGCAAAAGTGGGTTATGCCTGTGGCCTGTTACATGTTTACATATACCCTACGGGATTCTGCCCATATTTGGTGGAATGGGCAAAAGCCTGGCAGCATTGTCAATCTTGATGATCTCAAGGCTAAGTTCCGATCACACTTCAGTCAGCAAAAGAAGTTTAAAAGGACCCATTTAACGGTGCACAACATTAAACAAAAAGAAAATGAAAGCACAAGGGCCTTCGTTACTAGGTACACCGATAAAACTTTACAGATCTTGGGTCTACATGAAGATCAGCGCATTTCGGGTTTCGTACATGGTCATCGAAATCGGAGTTTGGTGGAGTTCTTATCCACTGACCTTCCGACAACTTACAAAGGGTTAATGGAAAAGACGTATACTTGGATTGAAGAAAAAGAGGTATCTACTAACGGTGCTCCGATCGATAGAGACAGCAACAGCAAGTTCTCAAAGCATTCTGTGTGGGAAGGGTCAAAGAACAAGAACAAAAGCAGAGACAGGTTTTCTTCGTACAAAGGTCCTAACCATGGTTTGCTAGGAAGCTTAACTAAGTCTCCAAAGGAAATACTTGCAACAGAGAGGGCTGCTAAGGCTTTCGAAGCACCCACTCGTATGACAAGCAAGGGCAAAAATAGGGATACCAGCAAGTATTGTCACTTTCATGAAGATTACGGTCATGATACAAACAGTTGCAGGGAGTTAAAGAAGCAAATAGAAGAAGCTGTAAAGTCCGGGAAATTGGCACATTTGGTGAGGGGTATAAAGAAGGGAAAGGAAAAAATGTCCGAAACTTAATTGGCTAAAGATACTACTCCTCTCGAAGCCCCAATACTTATGGTTCGTTGGGGCGAAACATGCTTAAAAAGAAAGGTAACGGAGTAGGGGGTAAACGAAGTGGGGGAGGTAACATTTCCTCCTATCACAGGCCAAGTCCCTTCGAATGATTCAGTAGTCATCAAAGTTCTAATATTCAACCGAGAACTAAACAGAGCCTGCATGGACTGCGGAAGCTCCTGCAAAATCATATACGAGCATTGTTTCCTTAAGCTCAAGCCTTCGATCAGATCGCAATGGGTTGATTCGAAGATACCTTTGGTAGGGTTCTCCGGTGAGCATTCTTGGCCTTTTACACATGTTATGTCTAATGGTACTTCTCCCAGAGGCCAAATACAAATGGCGGAGGAAGATGAGGAGAAGACAGCCTTCTACACAGGAAATGGTGTCTATTGCTACAGAAAAATGCCCTTCGGTCTAAAGAACGCAGGGGCAACTTATCAACGGTTGGTAGACAAAGCCTTCCACAAGCAAATAGGAAGGAACTTAGAAGCCTACGTTGATGACATGGTAATAAAAAGTAGGACTGAGGAAGAGCTACTCTCCAACATTCAAGAAACCTTCGATCAATTGAGGGCAATCAACATGAAGCTTAACCCAAAGAAGTGTTCCTTTGGCGTGGAAGAAGGACAATTCTTGGGGCATCTGATTACAAAGCAAGGGATCAAAGCTAACCCTTCGAAAATCAAAGCCATCACTGATCTACAAGCTCTAAAGTCATTAAAAGAAGTACAAAGCCTAAATGGGAAGCTCGCAGCACTTAGCAGATTCCTGTCAAAAGGGGCGGATCGTTCTTTACCATTTTTCAAAACACTCAAGGGGTGTACAGATAAAAAGACTTTCCAATGGAGTTGTGATGCAGAGGCTGCTTTCCAAAAGCTGAAAGAGTTCATGGAAATCTTACCAACACTTACAGCCCCAATCAAAGGCAAAGTGTTGTTCATGTACATTGCAGCATCCTTCGAAAGCATCAGTGCCGTTCTTTTGGCAGAAAGGGATAAGAAGCAAGTCCCGATCTACTTTGTTAGCAGGGTCCTGCAAGGGGCTGAATTAAACTATCCGGAGTTGGAAAAGCTAATCGTAGCCTTGGTTTATGCTGCAAGGCATCTTCGAAGGTACTTTCAAGCTCATCTCATCACAGTATTGACCGATAAGCCAATTAAGTAGATACTGTCGGAGCCTGAGAAATCGGGTAGAGTGGCCAAATGGGCCATCGAACTAGGAGAACATGACATAGAGTCCAAGGGTCGAAACTCCATCAAAGGCCAAATACTTGCAGATTTTCTTGCTGAAACACCCTCCGGACCTAGCCAAGACAGAGAAATCTCGAAAGAAAAGCCCCCAAAGACGAAGGAAGGGTGGAAACTATACAAAGACGAAGCCTCAAGCTCTGATGGTTCAGGAGCAGGTCTGATGCTGGTTAGTCCGGAGAAAAAAGAGTACACTTATGCATTACGTTTTGAGTTCGAGGCTACAAACAATGAAGCAGAATATGAAGCTTTGCTAGCTGGCCTTCGACACGCAAAGGACATGAAGGTTCGTGACCTCTCCATTTTTGTGGACTCGCAGCTAGTCGCCAACCAAATCAAGGGCTCTTACGATGCAAGACAGCCCACCATTAAACAGTATTTGGATAAAGCTAAAGAACTTCTTTAGGGGTTCGAATCCTATGAGATAACACATGTTCGCAGAAACCAAAACAAGAAAGCGGATGCTTTAAGCAAGCTAGCTTCGATGGCATTTGCTCATCTACCGAAGGAGGTTTTGGTAGAAGTATTGGCTGATAGGTCAATAAAATGAGGCGAAGTATCTGATGTCTTACCCAAAGAAGGCCCAAATTGCATGACCCCAATAAGGGAATACTTGATCAGTGGTATCCTTCCCGATGACCCAAAACTAGCACGAAAGGTCAGGGTCGAAGGACTCCCCTTCGAGCCTGTGCGAAGCTCTCTCTTCGAAGGCTCAGGTTAATCTCCTAAAACCTTTCATTGGCGTAAAACCATTCATCTAGGAAGTGCTTACCATGTGGGAATCCGCCAATCGAAGCCTTAAGCCCTTCGGGGTATCTCCTTCGAAGGAACTAGAACGGAGAACCACCTTGACCTGGTCATACCCATGTTCCCTCTTCCCTTAGGCTTTCCCGCCAATAAGGAGATCGTGGGCCATAAAGCCCTAGTGGTTACCACAAATCATGGGACACCCCCATGATTTCCGAATCAAGTGCAACCGCCCTCTAAGGCCTATTTCTCTCCTATAAATAGCTTAGACGGGCAAGAACCATGGTAATACCAACTGAACTCTCTCAATTTACTACAAACTTACCATATCACATACTTACTCGCACGCCGGAGGTGGTTCACAGGGTCCAACCCTTGCGCAATCACCTAAAATAGTGTTTTAGTATTTCTTATTTAAGGTTGAAGACAAGCTTGGCGCAGCCTCAACACCCCATAAATCCTTTGATCATCATCGAAGGTCTGGTAGTGCAATTTATTGTACAATCAACTTCCAAGAGCCAATACTTTCAAATGTTTAGAAAACTGTTTCAAACTTAAATGCTGCCACACCAGCAACAATAACATAAACTCTTTAAATCTTTTGGATTTAACTGAATTTAAAAAATTCTTAAACTCGAACCGTGAAGTAAAACAAGCCTTACTAATCTAGGTCGCGTGTTGGTGCTAAACACTGTCTCAACCATTGTGATATCTGACTACTACTTGACAAGGTGAGTTTATAGCCCCACCCTATTTATACTTGTTTTACAATTGGGGTGAGAAACATGCAAAACTATTTTATGGACCAACACTATTGTTTTATCAAACTATTACGTGGATTAGCCTAAGGCACTGAATCCCACATGCCCAAACTCATAAACCGTCAATTCATGCGGGGAAGCGCGAATGCTATAAATAGATCTATTCGGGTTGACATCCCTGTTTGGTTTGACCGGATAGGCAAATGCGAGCGTATAACATGTCGAACACGAGTGTCACGGGATAGGCACTTGCAAGGGCTTTATTCAACGTGCTTCTAGAGCACGCACACTGTCAAGCTTCGGTTGCATGAACTTAGTGCTAACGTAATAGACTATTTTTATATGACATTATATGCATTGTAATGTTCATATACCAAACTCATGGTCCAACTATTGATTTTACTGCTTATTGATAAACCTATGAACTCACCAGCTTTTTTTACTGACTTTTAGCATGTTTTTCTCAGGTGTTTAAGCTGAATGATTATGAAAAGGTTGTGGCAGGGCAAGGGTCATAGACTACTGTCTGAAGTATTGTGGCATTTTAACTTTGACTTGTTTTTGTCTGGGACAACTGAATTATGGGCCTTATTTTCTAAACTCAAACTTTATTGTAAACTTATTTGACTTGGTTGAATATATTAAAACGGAGTATGTATTCCGTTCTTTATTTCCTTGTGTTGTAATATTCAATTTAGCAGCACCCCATGACCTAAATGCTTCCGCAATACCAGATTTTGGGGGTGTTACAATCCTCTCTGTTACGAGGTCATGTATAGTGCCATCGACTGTCTCAGAGCGATCGAGTGAAACTCTGTCAACGATGCTCAGAAGCGTGTCAATCTACTCCTGATGACGCTCTAGTCGCGTCATGATAGTGGAGGGAGTAGGTGTGCGGGTAGCTGCTGCCCTGGAGCTCTCTCCAGTCTCGAAGACTCGGGCTGGAGGGGTAAAACCTGGAGGGAATAGTAATGATGAGGAAGACGAATCACTAGGACCTGCTATGCGGGCCTGGATCTGAGGGGGTAAATCCTCCTCAGGAGTCGGGTCCCATTGGTGAGGTGCGAACGGGTATGACTGGGTAAGTAGGTTAAACAGGTAGTCGGGTCTGACCGAAGGTGGAGGGGGTGATGATAGTAGTGGTGGTAAGGTGTGCTCAGGAGATAATGGTGGTGTCAGCCTGATCATATCCAATGGTGATGTAGGGGATAGAGGTGGTGATGGTGGTATAATCGGAACTACGGGTAATCGTACCCTCTTGCGAGGTGTGTGCATCCTGATGGGACCATTTGGATGACTCCTGAATGGTCTCATAAAAGGCTCGGGCTCATACGGCTGTAGGATTCTGACTCGTCTGCGTCGGAATACCGGTGCAGGTGGTGGTGGTGGTGTAGGTAATGGAGTCTCTACATCAAATGCAGGTAGCCACTGCTGCATCTGCATATACTGATCATATGATAGTGGAGTGTAGTGGTGAAATATATACCCATCTAGCTTGTACGTACGGTTCCTCTGACAGGGGTGAGTTTGGGTTGCCTGGTGCAACAAGTGTCATAGGTGGTGTAGGAATGACTTCACCCTCCTTGAAGGGCTCCGTTTCGTCTGATGCGACATTCGACACTGTAGCAGTCGAGGTACTAGGAAATACCGGTGAGGTGATGGACGATAGAGTATCCTCGGACTCCACGTCAGATGGTAATGTACTAAGGTGAGAAACTGAAGACATGGTACTGTAATAACCCCGGAAGTAGTAAATGTAAGTCATCAATATAAAATCAAGTATATAAAAGTTGATATGAAATAATCTTGTTAAGCAACACTCTATACATGGTGTTGTGAAATATGTAGGCACGGAGGGCGTAAAGTGGTATGGTGTAAAGTGGTCCATTTTGAAAGCATAGTTATAGTCCAATGTTTAAAATACACTTGGTTCTCTATAACCATGGCTCTGATACCAATCTATAACACCCCCTAAATTTCAAGTTAATAGCAAAAGACTAATAGGGGTATTACTGGAAGGATCATAGTCATAATCATAGAAAACGACTCGAAGAGGCGTTTTGAAAGTTATTATCATTCATTTAATAATTCAGATACAAAAAGAAATTTCAATGTTTAATATCTCACAAAAGATATGATAGTTTGAAATGAATGATAGAATTTATTTGACACAAAAAACCATCAGTTTATTTGCCCACTCCGTGCCTTGAATGCTCCGTTAATTAACTGAGATAAACATGCTAAAAGTCAACAAAATTGTTGAGTGAATCCATAGTGTTTGTAATTGTAATCAGTTTGAACACAAGTCTCAAGTTGTATAATTGCATAGAAACACAATCATAGTAGAAATAGTAATATTGCAGTTCGATATATTGCCCTAAGTCTCATGACACTTAAACCTTAACGATTACCGCCGAAACGGTATGAGCACACCAAATTAATGGTGTGAGTTTATGGCCCTCAATAGGAGATTTTCGTCTACCTATTTCCTTCAAATAAAGTGCATTTGACTAATCCAGCTAGCAACTAAGGCCATCTTCTGGCTAGTTCAAATAGGCAGTCAACCTCCAACAGATCTGTTCACTATATTCGCGTTCACTCGCAAGTGATTAATGGCTCATGATGGGAGGGACTTGTAATAATGGCAATAGTAGTGGTAACTTAGGCAATATCAATCAGGTAGAGCATACAGAAAATACTTGTGTTAGGTTTTGTAGCATGTATCGCCCCATGAGTTGAAAATATATAAAAGATAAAAGTGGGACTATGAGCTCACCTTAAATGTAGTTGGCAAAGATAATGTGAAATCAAATGTAATATGGGAACGGCTCCAACACACGACCCGAATAATAGGGAAGTCTGAGATTTCGATAGTCTAAGCTTGGCTTAATACGAATAATGATTGTGGAAAAAGTATCGGACAACGAATTGGTTCGTGATGAGAATGGATGATATGCTTAAAATGCTTAAAGTTCAAAAAACAATATTATATATAATATTATCTTGTTTTTATGTTTATTGAATCCGTAAATATCGTTTCCACGAAAGTTGGTGAATGATACGTTATGTTATTTGTTAGAAATCCGTTATATATAATATATATATATATATATATATATATATATATATATATATATAAAACATTAGTGGAATTATATATAGAAATAAAGTTACTGAATGGTCCTCCTAGTTATATGAAATTTACACTTTTAACCCTAACGGTGAAACTTTTACACCGTTAGTCCTTGGTTAGATTATAATTACATTTTTGGTCCAAAATATTCAAATTGACATTTTATCACTCCTGGTTACTGGATATTTACTTTCTACCCTTAACTTGTCAAAATGGCAGTTTGACACTATTTTATACGAAAGTTACATGTTTAACCAGATTTGTAATATAATTTACATTTTTAGTCCAAAAATCACAAATATATGAGTTTAATATTTCCGAGAGATTCATAAGCCTCAAACAGCTTATTTAAGTTTATAAAACTGCTTATTTTTAGCTTATTGGGCCTTAAGGGTTTTAAAACAGGCCCGTTAACATATTACGATCCAATGGGTTTCAAAACGATTTGGGCTTGATTTTGGGCTCAAAATATGGTCTTATTAACATATCCAAACTGCTTATTGAACTGCTTATTCGGAATTGCTTATTAAGAGCTTAGTGGGCTTTAAGACCCACTCGATAAATATATAGTTTTAAGAACTGTATCGAGGGCGAGTAACTTGTACGTTATAAAAGGTAGTTAATGAGCTTATCATGGTAGCTTATTGTTTCTGCTTATTAGTTTAACTTATGGAAAAATGAGTTGTGTAATTTGTTCGATAGGTCACACGATTAAAATTGATTATATGGATTGTTTTCTTAGTCGATAACAACAAGTGGTCCAAAAGATTAAATGACTTATATATGTTCGATATGCAACCCGACAACAAAATGAGTCTTGATAACCACTCATATGATGATATATGTGTCGAATGAATATAGTACTTCTTATCTAGCCATCCATAGAATTAGGAGGTCATATATGTACGAAAATAAATAACGAGAGCATGTAAAAATAAATAGAAAGCTTGAAATGATATCGAATGAAGTAATGAATATGTATGAGCTTGAAAAATCATAAGTATGTATAGAAATG
Source organism: Artemisia tridentata subsp. tridentata (assembly GCA_021014915.2). Lineage (NCBI taxonomy): Eukaryota > Viridiplantae > Streptophyta > Magnoliopsida > Asterales > Asteraceae > Artemisia > Artemisia tridentata. Next base: position 177,026,015 of record CP139502.1, on the reverse strand, counting down.
CGTTCGAATGACTTACTACACCAAAAATGGTGGTGACAAAAACATTGAAATGAACTAGGGATGATGGACTATTGCACGTAGCTCCTTAGAATAAACACAAAAGGATCGAGATCACTAGTTTACGACTCAGAAAATGGGAGGAACGCCTAGAAATGGCCTTGCTTCTTCGAATGAACTCGGCTAGAGAGAAAAGTACTTAGAAAATATTGTGAAATGTTTGCTTGTGAAATGAATGGGTGTGTGTGAGTGTGTATGCGTATAAATATATATGCATAGAACTAGAATAGTATATTTTAATCACCAAGTTGGTATGATTTGATGCCGAGAGGATTAGGGGAATAATCCGAGCATAGGTACTTGAGTGTTGTGGAATTAAGAGAGGTGGGAGTGTATGTGTTTCGGTTATGGTCAAGTGGCAAGGTTCAAAAGACGTGACCAAAAAGTTTAGAGAAGGTATGATAGGGATCGTAGAACTCTCTTGGCTCGGTTACAAGCAAAATAATTAGGTAAAAATATGTTTAGTCGAGTTGGTTAACACACGGATGAATTTGTACATGAGTCGAATTGAGTTAACTTTAGGCCTCGTTTAAATAGTAAACGTTCGAACCAAGTACAATGAATTGTCAATCCTGAATCTTTGAAATGTGGGGAATCGAACCATGTAAAATGTAGTATAGTTTGTGTGTCGAATTATCAAGATATCGAGGCTAAGTAATATAGGTTTGGCTCGTATGAAATAAAAGAAAAATGGTAAATGGGTTTGAATAGTTGTGGGCTTTGGAAAGCCTGTTGGGCCGAGAACTATGTAATAAGGATCTGTTTGGTTTTTATTCGTATATTGAATTGTCGTGGTGCGTGTGTGAGCTCGTTCCAAAGTATTTTGAATCACGTAACAACATTTCTGATTCATGGTAATGTAATAAACAAAATTTTTAAATTTTGCACATAAAAAATGGTTAAATGAACTGTAATGGTAATTTAATACTTGATTAACATTTACAAAGTACTGGGGAATTTTACAGGTTGCTACAGTGTTGGTGAGGGACTTTATCTGAGTAGTTATTTAAGTATGTAAGGTGGTATGGGGGTTGTAGCAAATAAAGTAGATACGCGTAGAAGTTCTATACTAGTTTACACTGGGCTAGAATCATATACTTTTAATAATGAAAGTTTCGGAAGAGAACTTGATTAATGTAGAGAAAGTTGCTGAACTTTAACTTTTGTAGATGATGAGTCACTTTGTTCCTTAGCAATCCCATATCTTGTATTTTTAGCAAGAAAATCGATAGATTGTCACAGATTTTAGGTAAAATATTATTACGTAAGGTCGTGAATAGTTTAGAGATCATTGAATCCAGTCACAATGTCTTGGGAAAGTTTCATAGACCGCAAAAGTGTAGGAGTAGGTACATGATTTGAGGAAATGTGGTTGTGCCGTAATGCCCTAAAATAGGCATACGCAGACGTATTTAGTTCTTTATTTACATAAAGTGTTCGAAAGTATGTTGAGTGTGTATGTATCAATATAAAATGTTTGTGTAGCATAGACTTTCTAGAAGTCACATAATTACCTGGAGGATGGAAGGCACGGAAAGCGAGAGGTTATAAAACATTTTTGTGGAAAAGCAGTTATAGTTTAGGTCTCAATTAGACCCGTTTCTCTATAACTATAGCTCTGATACCAATCAGTAACACCCCCAATTTCGGGATACACAGCGGAATTCAAGCTGGGTGTTACTCGATGGCACAACAGTTATAATAATAGAAAATGATCTCTAATTGAGTCGTTTTGAAAGATTTATCATTCGAATATCAGAGTTTATAAAATGAGGTCCCAGTAGTTTTTCAGTTTGTTAAATAAGATTCGAATGATAATTAGATTTTAGCCTTCGAAAAGTATCTGTGCCCCTTCGTGCCATCCCCGTTCATTATGGACCTGAGATAAAACATGCTAAAAAGTTAACACAAAGGTTGAGTGAATCCATAGTGTTTGTATAATAATTAGTTGAACACAAGTTGCATAATGGTAAAAATTGTAATATTGCAGTACAGTATATTGCTCTAAGTCTCATGAACTCAAACGTTAATGTATGTGATATCATAAAATGATATAAATTACTAGCATCATAAGGATGATGTAAGTAACAATGCCCCCGGATAGGAGCTTGACGACTTCCTAGTAACTCTCAAATAATGTGCATTTGGCTATCAATTCGGCTGTCACAAAGGCTATCTATCCGGCTAACACAAATGGGCTGTCAACCTTCAATAGATCTATTCACAATATTCGCGTTCACTTGAAAGTGATTAATGGTTCATGATATAAGGGTCTTTTCAGGGGCAACAGTGTGTCGTAGGCAATATCAATCAGGATTTGCATACAGAAAAAATACTTGTGTGTTAGGTTTGTGGCATGTATCTCCCCAGAAGTCTGGAAAAACATGTGAAAGTAGGACTATGAACTCACCTTGGTATTACAGTAGTTTGATTGGAAAGTAACTCAAGTCTGGTGAATAAACTGCTCTGACACGCAACCTAGGTGAATATGTCAAGTTTTAGTATTTGTGTTTAAACCTTAAATACGTGATTGAATATTCGCATTACAAGTGTTTTGTCGGTATTTAAGTGTTGAACGAGATAACATGAAGTCTCTTCAAAAGTTTGTGGATGATAATATTTATCATATTTCATTTTTAGTGTTCGATCGATCGTTAATGAAATAGAAGTATCCCGTTTATTAGTTTTTATCAAAATCCGAGCCAAAAAGTATATTTCTTGAAATAATATAAAATGCTACGCTTTATACCATTATATTGACAGTTTATACCCTTGAACCTTTATAAAATGACAATTTATACCCTTTAATTTTGGTGAAATGACAGTTTCTACCCTACAGTTTTAATTATGACACTTTATACCTTTCGGTTAAATGTATATTTAAATTAACCCCTTATTATATATATAGGTTTAGAGTTTGGAAAAATAGGCCCTCAAAGCTTTTATTCAATTTATTAATAGTCCTAGAGTTTTGTCACTTATTACCCTCCAAGCATTTTTGGCGTTACACTCGTAGTCCTTATTTTTCAAATCTTGCGTTTTTGATTTAGAAAATTGTGTGGCTTGTTACGGCTTACCAATATTAGTTATTTTAAGCTTATGAATAAGCTGTGGAGGGCTTATTTGTTTTTTTAATTTATCTTATGGGCCTTATGGCCAAATCAAAGGGTGCGTTTGGTTTTTAGTCGTGACCAAAGAAAAGAAAAGAAATAAAATGAGGCATGGTGGGTTTTTTTTTTTGCCATTGTTTTGCTATTTCGTAAACTTGATTATGAACTTATTAAAGTGGTTTAATCGTTTAGCTTATTGCTTTTGGCTTATGGGTTTAAAATCAAGTCGAAAGAGGGTGTTTGGTTGTTAGCGATAGAAAGAAAAACAAAAAATTTAAATGAGGCATTGAAACTTTTGACCCAGGTTTTGCTGTTTTAAAATCTCACTTATGAGCTTATTAAAATGGCTTATTGGCTTGGCTTATAACCTTTAGCTTATGGATTAAAATTTTAATTAAAAAGGGGCGTTTGGTTTGTTTAGCGACAAGAAAGAAAAAGAAAAAGAAATAGAATTTGAACCTTAAAACTTATGGGCTTATTTTTGTGGCTTGTTAACATGTATACTAGCTTATCTAGATGACTTAATTATGTATATCAAAGCTTAAAGTTTAAAACAAAACTATAACTTATTAGGGGTGTTTGTTTGCTCTCGGTAAAAAGAAAAAGAAAGGAAAAATCATTTTTGATCTTTGTTTCTCACTTGTCACTAGATTATTATCATATGTAAGTGATAATAGAAGGGTAAAAGAGATTAAAAAAGGGCTTTGAGGACTTACAACACCTAGGTACCCGATTAGGAAGAAAAAGGCCAGAAGGACTTCTAACTTGGAACCAAGCCTTTCAAGGCTTCAAGCTCTTATAAAAAATTTCCTCCTCCTTCTCTTGGACTTAGAACTCAGTAGGTAAGTGTGTGTGTGGGTAGTTTGTGTTAGAAAACAAGGGATGAGATGAAAGGGTGTGATTTAGGTCGATTTATATAGGGAACTAGTTAGGGTTTCATTTAATGAAAATTGCCACTTGTAATGTGTTATCATGAAGGTAAGGGACATGGTGAGGTGTTCCTTTGAGTTGGTAAGGGTTTATGAGGGTTTAGAGTGTAGTTCGATATGTGTAAAGGAAATGACCACAAGTTTAGCAAGAATAGCTCACAATTTTTGACCATGGTGTTGAAAGTAAAAGGGACATGATGATGTGGTAAATTTTGAGCCTTGATAGTGTTTAGTTGGTTATGAATTAAGTTAGGGCTAGTTTGGTTTGTTTTTTGTGTTCGAAACGAACTAGAATGAACAAGGGTGTCGTTTAAGCTTAAGGTACTTGTACCTTAGGCTAGTTGATGTTGTACATGAGGTTTACAAGTATAGTAAACTTAGTTTGAGTCTTTAGTTAGGTTTTGTTAAGTTTAGGTAAGTTTAGTTAGGTTTAGAATCAATAAAAGCATAGTTTTTAATTTTATGCATTAAGCACTTGTACCATAAGCATTAGGGTGTTGTACTTAGGTTGGTACAGTATAAGAAAATCTAATTTAAAGTTTGTGCATTCCGAACTTGTATTGTGTGTTTTATAGTAAGTACACTAAGGTTTATAATAAGTTTTATATTAATAATTAGTGTCCATGCATTAAGGACTTGTACATGTGCTTGAGAGACTTGTACATTTAAATTTTATAGAAATCATGTACATATTAATTAGGGTTTGTGATCTTATTACATAAAATCATAAAATTGTGATCTTATTACATTAGCTTTAGGGTTTTGTTCTTTAGGCTTTGTACTTTAGGGATCCTCAGTGCACTTTAGAGGTCCTCAGTGCACTTTAGGGGTCATCAGTGCACCTTAGGGGTTATAGTGCACTTTAGGTGTCCTTAGTACATAAGAGGGGTCGTTGTAGTTTTCGGTCGGTTCCGGTCATGTCCTTGAAAAAAAAAATAGGTTAGTTATGTAAATTCATAGTTATAGTAACTTGGGATTTTGTGAGAACTTTAATAGATAGCAAACGTTTAGTTTAAACGTCTAATAGTCGTACGTTAACGAATTAACGTAAAGTGCAAAATAAGATGTTGTAAGGTTTGGTACTTGACATATAAAGATGTTTATTTGAAATAAACATAAGACATGTTGGTGTCAGTCTGCGTGTAAGCATGTTTATTGGGAATGTGAGTTACGTTACATTAGTATGTACTGGTGATTATATAAACTGATAACGTTTAGTCTCTTTAAGATTTAAAATATACGTAGAGAATGGATAAGTACTCTTTATTTAGAATAGTGTATGAATTTAGTACAACTTGAAATTTACCGGTGGTTACAAAGGCGGAAGAGATCGCGCTTTGTCGAGCTTGGTTTTATATTTTGGAAAATTCCGAGAAAGGAAACGCTATCAACAGGCACCGCTTTTGGGAGGAGGTGATAGAGTACTTTGAAAAGGAAACTGGTTTATAAAGAACGTACGACTCGATCACGGCCATATGGAAGAATAGGATTCATAATAGGGTTAGGAATTTTTGTCCTATTATGGATAATATCAAGGATAATCATGAAAGTGATGAGAATGATGCAGACGATAAAGAAAAAGCTCTTAGAGAATACCGTGTGATTTACGTTCATGATTTTAATTTGGAGGATTTTTGGAAAATTTTGAGGCATCATGATGCTTGGAAGAAGGAGGTGCCTGCTTTCAGATCGAATAGTTGGAAAAAAACAAAGGGTTCTACAACTACCTCAGGGTCAACACAAGGTCCTTTGAATTTCCAAGACGTGGATGATTCTGATGATGAGGAAGAGACTAGAGAATCATGACCACAAGGTCGTGACGCAGCCAAGAAGAAATCATCCTCCTCCTCTCGTGATCCACCATCATCATGGACAAATTCCCTAGCCAAGACCTTTTTCAAGTTTAAGCCGTCAAAATCGGGGAAAAATAAGGAAATGAAAGAGTCGTACTTGAAGTTGAAGGGAAAAGAGCTAGCAATGAAACAAGAGAAAATTAACCTCCAACGACAGCAAGTGGAAATCATGAACACCACAAAACGGGAGCAAGACTTGATTTTTTACAATTCAGCAACAGGCCCAAATTTTCCCGCACGACAACGAAAAGAACTTTTGCCGCTTAAGGAACAAATCAAGGAATGCTACAACTTAGATTACTAGTTTAAGTTTTTAATAAGTATTGTAATGTTTAAGTTTTATTAGTTTAAGTTTTTAATTTAATATTGTAATGTTTTTTATTTTTAATGAATTTATAAATTTGTTGTTTAAAATATTTGAATTAAAAAAAAAAAAAAAAAAAAAAAAAAAAAAAAAAAAAAAAACTCGGTCATCGACTGTGGCAACTTGGTCATGTCTGGTCATCGGAGAGAGAAAGCTGATGTGGCAGGGGATGACCCGAGACACGACTGTGCATAGCCTTAGGTGTAAGTACATCCGAACAAGCATATAATCTTGTTGTTGTACGTTTTTTTATATACACATCTAAATGTTGGTCATTTTAGTGTCATCTTACTATGAGTCTAATGGGATTTCATATTATGCTCGGATACGAGTTAGGGAAGTGTGGAGTACACACTCGTTTGAGCTAATGTGTTTCCACCACGACAAAGACGCAGGGGTCAAGGGGGCTCCTTTTTCCCAACCGATGTGACTGTTTGTTTATAACCAACTTTAACTGCCCATAACTGTCATATAGAATTTGTTTATTAACAGGTTTATTGGTCTCATTCTAACATACGAATTCACATAATTCTCTTTGTCTTGCTTTGTTATTTTTTGCCTAGAAACAAAGTGTTCTTCTCGAATTATCCCGACAAGGATTTTACGATACACAGGCACCAATAGGGTCAAAATACTTTATACGGAAAGTGAACTTATACGATTCGTGAAGATATCCAAGATTATCATCACCCTAAGCCAATTAACTAACAAACGTATAAAGTAATCTGTGATAATCATGGCTGGAGGAAATACTGTGAAGGAGATGACTGCGTACTTTGGGAAACTCGATAAGTTTGAAGGGCATGATTTTAGACGCTGGCAAAAGAAGATGCAGTTCCTTTTGACAACATTAAAGGTTGTGAATGTTCTGTCTACCCCTATACCAGAGTTGTTGGAGGATGATACGATGGAAGCAGTCAGACGCAGATCGAAGTGGGAGAACGACGATTATATCTGCAGAGGACACATACTAAACGGTATGTCTGATCCCCTATTTGATATCTATCAAAATATGGAATCTGCAAAGGAGTTGTGGGATTCTCTTGAATCCAAGTACATGGTAGAGGATGCTTCTAGTAAGAAGTTCCTTGTAAGTAATTTCAATAATTACAAGATGGTCGACTCAAGGTCTGTCATGGAACAATTCAATGAACTCCTCAGAATCCTTGGACAATATACACAACACGGTCTGAAAATGGATGAATCAATATCCGTTTCAAGTGTGATAGACAAGTTTCCTCCTTCAAGGAAGGATTTCAAACACAGTTTGAAACATGGTAAAGACGATATGTCTTTGGTTCAACTTGGTAGTCACTTACGTATAGAGGAATATCTAAGGGAGCAAGAAGGTGACAAAGGCAAAGGAAAATAAGTTGTTGGACCCTCGGTTAATATGATGGAGGAGGGTGGAAAGAATAAAAACATAAAACAAAAAAAAAGGAAAAAAAAAAAAAAAAAAAAAGGAAAGAAACGTGGTTTTAATGATAACAACGGTGGTTCTGGTTCCAACAAGAAACCTAAATTAGCATGTTGGAAGTGTGGCAAATCTGGTCACTTTAAGAAGGATTTTCGTAGTAAAAACACGAAGGATGGTGTGACAAATGGTAATTTTCAACCTTATTTTAATAATAAATATTTATTTATAACTAAACTGAGCATTTCTATGCATAACTGAACATTTTTTAGCTCGCGTGAGCATTTCAGGAAGCCATCCCGCGGACTGTAGCTTACAGTCACTACTGAAACTGTCTATTTTTGTCAGTAAACATAAATTATTCTATTTCTGTTAGTTACTGACAAGTCACGTATTTAAACCGAGAAGCTTTCTCACATTTACTGAAAAACAACCCCACACGCGTACCGACACTACAGTAGACATGGCAGAAGTCAAATAAATACATTTCTGGGCAAATAATAATATTTTATTATTATTCAGACAAAAACGTTGGTAAAAACTTTATTTCACGTAAACGTGTCAAAAAAGGTCAAAACGGGGCTTTACGGTAACAATTAAGCTCAAACCGACACACGATACACCAACAAGGATCAAAAAAAATTTCCCTCCTCTTCTCTTTTGTCTCTTTCCGTCCACTAACACAACACAACAAGGGGAGATATTTGCTTTGTCTTATTATGTCATCATCCTTATTTGTTTCTTACTTAAAACATAACACACTCTTAAACACATACACATTTCTTCATCTAAAATTTTCCTATCACTCTTTTTACTTCTCCTAAATAATTCGACCACAAAAATCAAGATCCACAAAAATCCTTTGAAGTTATAACAAATCGGGTTGTACTTTTGAGCTTTTGGGAGCGATCGGAACGTGTCTTGGGTAATTTGGAAGCAATTTGGGTTTTCTTTTGTTCTTGAGGGTCTCGACTTTTTTCAAAAGCTTTGTAAGAATTCTCAAAACTTGTTCAATCTTGTTTATTATATGTTATTTTGATGTTTAAAAGTGTTACCAAGTGCTAAACGTATACGTTTTGTTAAAATAAAAAAGCTAGGGTTTGGTATACAATTACTAGTGCTCGACTTTTTCTTGAACATGTATACAAATTATGTCATTTCTTGCTTGTGTGGTGAATATTGTTACTTGTTGAGCTAATTTGATGGTACAAATGTGTTTAGTGCTAATTACGCGAGTTTAAAACGAAATATATACTTAATTGAGCTTATGTATTAATCGGCCACATTTTTAAAGAAATAAAAATTGGGGTTTTGAAAAACATAAATTTTTGGCTCTAGTGGTGAAATGGTGAAAAATTTGGGTCACGACAAGGTTGGGCCGAGCCCAACAAACTTTCGGCTTATATTGACTTTTTGACCAAACGGCTTATTTGATGTGCTTAATTGATTATTTGAAACTTAACGATATATATATGCGTAACTTAAAAGGTTTATTTTGGTTTCGGACAAAAATTGGACTATTGGGTTCACAAGGGACATTTCGGCCCACTAGTAGTTTCGGGTGACCAAAATGAGTTTTGGAATATTTTTCGACTTACTATAAATATTTTGACTTACTAAAACGTTATATATCGGTTAAAAATGTTTCGTACTCATTTTGACACTTTTAGCCAAATTTGGCCACTTAATGGGCTTTTCGGCCCAATATGATACTTCGTTGACTTTTATTGACTTTTGAGAAAAGTTTGACTAAATGTTGACTTTTATATCGAAACATATAATTATTTTGGTAATAAACGCTAGTTAAATTAAAACGTAACGAAATATATATTTATAACTAAATATATATAAGTTTGGACTAGTTTTGCAAATGTTGATAAAGTAAGGGACTTTTTGAGTAATTTGCAACACTTGGGGTAAAATGGAAAAGTATGAATAAACGAACGGGTCATGCCCGATTTTCCTAAAAATTCTACACTTAGAATAATTTTGGTGAAAACCGACTAAAGGACGAAACATATTATTTTATTATTAAAATATTAATTTTTCCAAAATTAATATTTTAGAATTCCTTAGACTTATAAATATATTTACCAATATTTATACACTTATAACTTTAATTAATTTTACTTAAATTAATTACTTATAATAATTTCTTTTTTAAATATCATTATATTATTAATACTTATATTATTATTAATATAATAATATCTCACTATCATCACCTTTTATTTAATTACACCTTAATATAATACACTTTATTATATTAAGTCACCAATATTTATTTAATTAATTACGAAGTCAAATTAATTAAATAATTATTTATTAAACTTTATCTAATATATATAAGATAATATATATATTATATACTTGTGTATTTTTCGACGACGACTACGACACACGGATGTCTCCGTCACGTGTTAATTCACCAAACACTTTCACCAGAGCCATAACTAAAGAGTCTTAAACGATAAACCACTTTTGAAACATACTTTACCACACAACAAGCAAGAAATACACGAACACACTAATACTTGTAAACTTTTCAAATGAGTCAATACGTTTAAAACACGAGTTGTACACTAAGAGCGGTTGCACTGTACTATTTAACTTTTCTAGCAGATTGCTACTAATTGAGGCGAGTTTATAGCCCCATTTTCTTATAAGTACTGTTTTATAAACCATGGGGTGAGAAACATGCAAAACTGTTTTCATGGACCTAAAACTGAACCTTGTTTTTACACACTAGTACGCAGATAACCTAAGTATGTACGATCCCACTATGCCCACTATCATGTACCGTCAATTTCTGTGGGAAGCGCGAATGTTATAGATAGATCTATTGGGGGTGACTCGCCCGTTCGGATTGGCCAGACGGGTCAATGCGGGCGTATACCATGTCGGACTTGCCGAATGTATCAGGATAAACACTCGCTGGGCCCCACTATTATTATTCTATGCCAGTCTGGCATACTGAACTGTCGTAGCTTCGGTTGCATGAGCTTAGTGTTAGCATATAGTTAGTGTGTACATGTTGATATTTGCTATGGTCCATCTGTGCTTATTTACTGTAAACCTATGAACTCACCAGCGTTAGCTGACCTTTTAGCATATTTTTCTCAGGTGTTTGAGATTGTTACTGTTGAAGGCATGGCATGGCATCGGTCATATTTACTCTGAAGTGTTTTCACACATAACTGAAACGTTTTATTTGGGACCAACATGTTTTATGGGCTTGTCTTCTTTAAATTGAACTTATTGTAAAACGATTTGGATTTGGAAATGTAAACTATTTTAAAACGGATTTGATAATCCGTTCTCTATATCTGTGTGTTGTGATTACCATTTTAGTAGCACCCAAACATGTATGCTTGCGTTAAACCAGATTTTGGGGGTGTTACAGATTGGTATCAGAGCCTTGGTTATAGAGAACTAGGTACATATAAACCCTAAACTATAACCACTTTTACAAAAATGTTTCCTTATGACCGCCAGATGCATGCCTGCCTCGTTTGCCATGACTTGACTGTTGTTTGATTTATATGATTAAGTGTTATACTATTTTGTTTTGAGTATTTTACTTAACATATATGATATAAGTATTTTCTATATACTTACACAAACCATACCATATTTGTCACAGACCATGTCCTACGATTCGATGCTGTTGAGGAGATGCTCATTTCTGGACGCACTTCTCCACTCCGACCACCAGTTCCATTCTCAGATGACCCTTTGATGGAGGTTATCCGAGCAGCTACTCAGACCACACACACCACTCCAGCATCTACCTCACCATACTTACCTCGCTATACCACAGCCCATCGTTCTTCACCAGCTCAGCTCTACACTCTCACCCAGCATACTCATACTACTCCATCCATCGAGATTCCTACCACCAGCTGTCGCACTGCTCGTATGTCGGTACATTCTGGATACTGCCTACGATTCTCAGACCTACCAGATCCATCACCCGGAGGAGGACCCGATCAGCTTATGAGGGTACCTATACTTCACCATCATCTCACTCACCCATGTCATCACCAGACCACTCCCCTCCTCGCCAGAGATTGCGGAGATCTATTGAGTCTTATTCTGATGAGGATGAGGATCCAGAGGAGGATCCAGTGCAGGGTCAGGTAGAGCCTACACCACCTGAGGCAGCACCAGTCGAGCACACTCCTGATTGTGCGTGTGTTGACAGAGACAGGGGTTTGCCGATTGAGTCATATCAGGTGATGATGCCACAAGATGGCAAGGGTATCATGGAGGATGTGCAGGGTGTATTTGAGATAGGGCAGAGCTCCAGAGCTGCCCAGATACAGGTTTTTAGTGATAATCAGTTGGTTGACATTGCTTGTGATACCAGCACAGCTGTGCGTGCTGCTAGTCCGGAGTACACTCCATCATCTCCATCGTTTGTGCCACCTCCATCTCCGATACCTTCTCCACTTCCATCACCAGTGGCTTCTTAACTTCCGCCAGCCTCACCGGCTGAGGATGAGGAGCCTACTGCCATGGAGCAGGTATGGATACAGCTAGCGCATCATGCCAGTTTGCTCGATGTGCACTCAGACCAGTTAGAGAGATTGGAGCAGCCAAATCGTATTCAGGGTATCGAGCGACGGGTTGGGACTGTTGACCGGGCTGCATGTGTGTTGTTCGAGGAGATGTTTACTGACAGGCATGATAGCCAAATTTAAGGCACTAGAGAGATCACACGGTAGGGAGCTTAGGGTATTGGATTATAGGGTTGTCGGTTTAGGCAGAGGCCAGACTAGGATCTTTGGTAGATTAGGTGACCTTGAACGGACGATGAGGAGAGCTCGAGGCACTGATCGCACTCAGTGGCAGAGGATCATGACTGCCGAGTATATGATTGGTGCTGTGATGAGGGAGAACCAGGAGCTGCGACACCGTGTGGATCATTTGGAGGCTGCTATAGGAGGGATGACTGCAGCGTTTGAGCAGTTACGCCTTGAGCGTGACCGAGCTTAGAGTAGGATTCATTAGATGATGTATTCCGCTAAACTGATGAGTTATCAGTCAGTGATGAACTATTGACCTTACTTGTAATTTTGTGTACTTCTATTTGATTCGATATATATAACAAGCTTGGTTTTTCTATTCGATTTTTCGTTTCCCCTATGGTTGACTTTATTCTTGCATTCTGTCTGTGATATCCATATACTCATGTGACACTTTCCTTCTATACTTGAGATCTCATTTGTCGTCATCTTCTTGTGATGCAGATAAATGGCACACAAGCGAAATTCAACCAGAGTCACACGAGGACAGACTGCTGACACACCTGCCCCAGCAAGAGCTGTGCGCAGCAGAACTGCTGAAAATGCCACCCAATAAGAGCTGTGCGAGGCAGAACTGCTGAAAATGCCGCCCCAGCCAGGGCCGCGGCAAACCCACCCATTGTGAACCAAGCAATGCTAGATCAGCTAGTCAAAGAGCGTGTGACTACAGCACTCACAGCAGCAAACAACTCCACCACAAATACTGGAACATCAAGACCATATACTAAGAACCGCGGTTGTACCTATGCAGAGTTCCGAAAGATCATGGTCGGTGGTTTCGGAGGTAAAGAGGGAGCCATAGGTTTAACCAGGTGGATTGAAAAGCTAGAAGTTGTGTTTCGAATCAGTGGTTGTAGTAATAAATACCGGGTCAAATACGCATCATTCACTTTCATGGATTCTGCTTTGACTTGGTCATGAAATCTACCAGCATGGATGTTGCATATGCTATGTGTGGAAACCGTAAAGGAGGGGGGTGAAAATACGTTTTCATTTAAAAACTTAAATATTTTGTACCAAATGACCAATCAAGTCTGACGTAATATGAGAAGTGTCAACAAAAAGTCTTGTGACAACTAGTGATAGTGGAATTCCATAAGTGAATCATATTACCATAACACAAACATAGACACAACATAACTGCCACACAATATAAGCAATAAGCCACACAAACATAAAAGAAATGCAAATATAAAACGGTAAGTACAAAGATAAAAAGTAAAGAGATAAGTAAGGAAAGCGCAAACCGGGTACGATGATTTATAGTGGTTCGGTCATGAAGCTCCTCTTCGCCCTACTTCACTCCCCGAGTACCCAACTCGAGAGTTACTTCATTAATCAACAAGCTCCCTTCTTGGCGAAGAAAACCATACAACGTCGCTTACAATATTTTTCGACACTAAGCTAGATGTCGAGTTCTTCTTCGGGTACAACCAAACCCATTATGTTTTATGGCCCAACATAACAAACCTTGTGTTTTGAGGCCTAAACACATAAACCGCGTCGCTTACATTATTTTCCGACATTAAGCTAAATGTCGAGTACTAATCTAGCTAGTACCAATCTCACTCACGATCTATCCAATCCTCATGCAAGTAAACAAACAGATAAAAGATGGATCATAGAGAAACGGAAAGGTCATTCCTTCTTCACCGAACCTAACAATTAATAATCACATGTTACTTATAGGCTCGTTTTAATCAGATTACATGATTTAGGTTCCTTTCTATTTTTAGAAACTTTCTATTTTTAGTACCTTCCAGGTTAAGTAACTTTCCATAATTAGTAACTTTCATTATTTAGCAGGTTTCCATATTTAGCAGGTTTCCATATTTAGTGACTTCCCATGTTTAGCGAGTTTCCATAATTTTAGGGTTACAGATGACAATTAAATAAACTTAAAGGTTTAATAACGACAATTTCATAGTTTAGGGTTTATTATGCCAATTTAGCAACGTATAGGGTTTAATGTGACAATAATCGAAGTTAAAGGTTAAAAGTGTAAATCTAAGTTTTAATTCTTATTAAACCGAATTAGTGAATCAAAAAGAAACTTCAATCATATTAACAATTCTCGACGAATTCGGACAAGGGAGACGTATATGGATCACCCAACAAAACACATCCTCGGTATGACTATTCATACCGAGACTCCAATACACATATCCATTCTCGGTGACAATATTCATCTCGAGAACAAAACAAACAAAACACACTTTACCGAGACCTAACTCACGCTTGAATCAAGGACACGCAAGCGAGACACACTCGAATCAAGGAACACCAAATTCAACCTTTTACGTATCACAACCAAATCCTTTTTCCCCACTCCAACTAGTATATGCAATCTTAACTATACACTTTGACATCATTTATTTTATTATTTAATATATTATATATATATATATATATATATATATATATATATATATATATTATATATATATAGGGGGACTTTCTTACGAGAACCATTTTATCTGCGAGAACTGAGAGAACCACAAAAAACATACATGCACGCCTTTTAAAATAAAATAAAAATACATGCAAATCATCAATAATCGTAAGTATCCACCTATGTTCTTCAATATCATCATGAACTCATCCTCTTTTTTCACAAAAACCTTACACAAGGCCGCAATATTGTCGTTGCACGCCTTATAAGAACATACATGCACACCTTCAAAGAAAAATGTTGTATTTCCAATTTCTTATCAAATTCTTTAGAACAACTATGTTTTTTTAAAAACATATATGTTGTTTTTAGAACATATGTGTAAAAATACAATTATTGAAGGCGTGCATGTATGTTTTTGGTGGTTCTCTCAGTTCTCGCAGATAAAATGGTTCTCACAAGAAAGTCTCACTATATATATATATATATATATATATATATATATATATATATATATATGTTTATAATTTGTAAAGTCCCAAGTTCCATACTGAGTTCATGAATTTTATACTCCCTTCAATTCACTTTACTATCCTTATTTAAATATCACTTGATCGACTAACCCAAACACATTGCCATCACAACCACAGCCGCCATTTATACACAATACAGGACCAATATCAAAATATTAACAACCACACGTACACTCACAACCCAAGACCTTTATCCCTATTTAATTTGTATGCGCTTATATCAGTGAACATGCAAAGTCATGTATGACTTAATAATTTTTTTGTTTCATAAATTAGTAATTTGTTTTACCCTTTCTTCAGTTCAATCAACAACAGGTTCTTCTTTGAAAGCAATGATAGGTCGACACTAATATATACTCACAAGACCAAGAACATGGTTGGCTCTCTAATACCATGCATGCACTACTAGCCATACGTACAAACACAGACCAATTCCAACCCTGACTCATCGTATATGTTTAACCACGACATGATCGATTGACAAAGGAGTACAACACACACGCCATGCTCGACCTCTATTAAACACGCCTAGGTTTCCAGTTGTAAGTACTCGTTAAACGTGTCATTAAAATGTTGTTTAAGGCTCGTCTTAGTTGGGTTAAAGGTTGACGCATGGGCTGCCAAATACGACTCCAAAACAGACCCATAAACACACGACACAATCACTTTATAGGTGGCATATACTTGTTATTTCATGTACTATTTCATGCGATACGATAACGAGACTAACAGAAGTATTAAAACAGATAGAAGGCAGAAATACCTTGAGTCGACTTGAATAAGAAAACCGTATATGACACGGCTAGGGTTCGAATCAAATCTCCAAGAATACTCCAACGAATCACCCACCTTGGAACACCACGAACTGATCTCTAGCTTAGCCACACCCTTCGTGCTTTATTTTCTTATAGAAAAAGAACAGCCGACTAGTATAGGTTCTAGGGTTTTTTTTATGTGTATATAATGAATGTGTAATTTCAGTAGGGAGGAGCGTATATTATTCTTTTGGTAGAAAATTAAGCGTATCATAATAGGGATAGTGTGCCGTGATTTATGCTAAAATTTTGGAAGGACACAATTCTTATTTAAGTTGCAATTGAATATGGTTATATAATTTCCTTATTTAGACATGTGATAGGAGTAGGAGATGCATAATTTTTGGTTCAAGATTGCATATAATAAAGTGTATACCGAATTTATTTACTACTCCAAATTATTTAAGTTTTATTTAGACATTTAACTTATAAAGTAAAGTGTAGGACTTATATTTATAACCTATAATTTAAATGTAAGAAGTTAAATATCAAACTTGATTAAAATCCAATTTCCAAGAAAGAAAAAAAAATAAAAAAATAAAATGTGATTACGGATTTTAGGGTTTTACAACTCTTCCCTTCTAAAAAGAAAATTTCGTCCGCGAAATTGAAATACGAAGTCGAAATAGAAATGCGAAATACGAAATCGAAATCGATATCAAAATGAATACGTACAAAGTCAAAAAGAGAAATGTGGATAACTGGATCTTATCGATTCTTTGGTCTCCCAAGTAGCCTCGCTCTCAGGATGATTCTTCCAAAGAATCTTTACGAATGGAATTGTTTTAGTTCTCATGACTCTTCCTGACGCTCCAAAACGGCCTCAGGTTCTTCACTATACGAAAGATCTTCACGAGTCTGATCGAACGGGCAAGACACAACATAAAGCGGATGATAATTATATTCACGAAGAAGAGATACATAGAATACATCGTGTACGTGAGATAACTGGGAAGGTAACGCCAAGCGATGAGATACCTCGCCAACCTGATCTTTCCTAGACCAAGACGTAGATAGTTGAATGGTTTGCGTTTGAGAGGTTTGGCTAATTTATGAATTTTGATGTACTTCGTACGCGAGTGTTTCACGGGGTTTTGAAAGGCGTAAAGCAATGCCTATGGTGCTGATTCGCAGCAGGGTTTAGGATATAAAAGAATGAAGTATTTAACTGCCATAATGGTGGTAGATGTGTGGGTGAGACTCAATTTGGAACATAAGGATGGCTTAAAGTTGATTGAGGTTTAGTGTTTTTAAGGTGATTGATGAGATTTTTGGGATGAACATCCATTGTTGTTGTGAGATCACTGCACGTTGGTAGGTGATCAAAATTGACAACGAAAAAGAAGAGACTCAAAAATATCAATCTTCGTATAGGCATATTGCCCGTTATTCATAAAAAAGAGAGTATCAACAGACTCTTGGCGAGATAGGATGATACGTTGGTTTTATACCCTAAAACCAATGGATAAAGTTCAATCCTCATTATATATGAGGTGAGCTTGACGACAAAACACGATGACAAACCTATGGGGATAAGAGGAACTACCGAAAATGAATATACTTGGTCTTAAGAAGTGTATATTCACACGAGGATGAAAGGAACTACTAATCACTTAAGTAGTAACTCGTGAGTCCTTTGTCACCCAAAGGTTGATGTTAGCCTTTAGCATTTGGATGAGCGTTTTAACATATGTTGTTAAAAGACTTGAATATGATGTTTCGGATATGTCATTTAACAATTGCGATCGCAAGTTAAACTTACTTGAATATTTCGGATGAAATATTGAAGTTGTCAAACCTACTCCGAGTTCTACTAGGTTTGTATCTAACCTCCCCATGACAAAAGGGTGTATTACTTGGAAGAAAGCGAAATGATGACCAAGGAATTAGGACAATTTCGCGACTACTTTAACTTATAGATTTTGACACTAGTGTATGACTATATGACGTCTAAGAGTTCATAGTGATAGGCATACCTAATTCATTATGTGTCAAAATGACATAGTGTGGGTGCAAAATTTACAATCATATCTTAAGAGCATGAAGACATTCAATCATATCTTACGAGAACATGTTATCATTTTGAAACACATATGTGGGATGCAAGTAATCTAGGTTCGCTAAGGAGGATCCTAATTACTACTTGTTCAAAATGAAATCCTAATGGGAGATAAAGTTCACCGATGTAAACTATCTTTAGTCAAATGTAGGAATGAAAAATTTTCAAGTTAGAGAATGAGTATGAGACTATCACTAGTGGTGCTTAATTCAGGCTAAACACGACCATTTTTACGGGTTATACCACGAACCCAACTTCTCTCCTGGAAGCAATTCAACCATTAGGTCAAATTGAATTTCTAGTGCAATAGGTTCTCCAGTAGTCATTCTCGTGTTAGAAAAATTCAAATTCCTATATTTGCCTATCAAAGTGTAGCAAAGATGATATTAGCTTATTTCGCTAATACATGGCCTAGTATGACTCAACTAACCATATTTTAAAAGTCGGTGAAGAGGAAGACATGTCTTATACAATATCCTAACAAAGGCAAACATGTTTCAATTTTGTGTTTGAGATTTAGAGATTATTTGGTTTAGATGGTGCATTTTAAGATCTCATGGATGACATTTTTGTTTGTTGAGTCGTTACATGTTATTTTAACACGATTTGATTTTCTAGAGTCAAGAGATGCCTTAATGTGATACAATGTAGAATCTACTACATCGAGAGTGTTTCAAGAATGCTCCTTTGCATATCTTGAGAAAAGTATATAGTAAAGGTTACTTACCTCAATAGATCTTGTGAGTATTATATGATGTATGATTGAAATGAGACATATT
This sequence comes from Artemisia tridentata subsp. tridentata, assembly GCA_021014915.2. NCBI lineage: Eukaryota > Viridiplantae > Streptophyta > Magnoliopsida > Asterales > Asteraceae > Artemisia > Artemisia tridentata. The sequence goes on along the minus strand of CP139502.1, from coordinate 177,006,902 downwards.
GTATATTTCAACAAATATGCTTTTCTAAGAGGAAACTTATCACTCTTACGAATGCTTAGTAAAACAAGTATTTTAGTGTATGACCAATTTTACTTGTTTAAGGAATGACACATGTTGTATTGGGTTATTATTCAAATCTAATATCCTATATTTGTTAACAAGATGCAATGTATTCTCTTGTAACACAACCATTCATGTTACAAAGGGAATGAGATGCATATGATATAAATTATCCTTTGTCAATCTTTTGATAAGAGAAATACATGTGATTTTCTCGAAGATTGATGTCGTACATAATAGTTAATAACATATTATGTGTGACACTTTTACTTGACATGTGATTTTGAGTGTTGAGTCGTTCATGAGCAAAGTTTACATATGTTGTTTGTTTGCTCGTGTTAGGTTTTTCGGAAATGACACATTTACTAATTGCATTGCAATGTAAATTACTTGTATATTTCAGATGAAACATCCATGTTGTCAATCCTACTTAGTTGTGTATTTTATGCATCTTTTAAATATATTAGTTTAATGTTTGGAACACAACCATTGGACAAGAAGACTCAATATGACATCTTCAACACAAGTGTGAGTTATGATCCGATGCATATTATTTTTGTCTTGAGAGGAAGTCATTATTTTCATAACAACTGAGTGTGATTGAGTATGTAGATTCAAGATAATATATTTCGTTATATTTTGATGTTATCTTGAAGCTAGACAAATAATGACTCCAATTTCATGTCCATACTCAAAAACTTGTCAATTAGATTCGATGATGATATCAATCATAATTTGAATAATGAATTGATATGTACTCGAAATCTTTCTTGACCTTCATGATCACTCCTTTTAAAAAGAAAATAAAAATTTAAGAAATGTGTTCCATATATTCTAATACTAGTTGTATGTGTGAGGTTAATGATATATTAACTTACTACTTCGATATTGTCATTTATTTTTATTTGCGAAAAACTATTTATATTATTAAGTATAATATTCTTAGTTTTCGACATATCATGAGTATAAAAATAATTATCTTAACCATTTTTATACAACATACGTAAAATACTAAATGTTTAAAACATTTTGTGTGTGTGTTAGATCAATGCAAGTTTAATACATTTTGTGTGTGGTTCCTGAGTTTCTTGCACTCACTACGGTAAGAAAGGTCATTACCGTAGTGAGTGCAAGAAACTCATGAACCAAGGAAATGGTGGTGGTCAGGCTAATCAAGGAGCAGCAGGGAACCAAGGAAACCAGGGCAATGGAGGAGGAGCTCGTGGAAGATTCTATGAAGTGGGTAGAAGGGAAGCCCATGACGACCCTAATGTTGTGACGAGTACGTTTCTTTTAAATAATCATTATGCATCAGTTTTGTTTGATACGGGAGCATATAGGAGTTTTGTGTCGACTGACTTTAGTTCCTTAATTGACATTGCTCCGACCACCATAGATAATGTATTTGATGTAGAACTAGCCAATGGGAACCTAGAAAGGATAGATACCATCATAAGAGGTTGCGCCCTCAACCTGTTAAACCATCCATTCAACATCGACCTTTTTGCCAGTACAGTTGGGTAGTTTCAACATCATCATAGGAATGGATTGGCTATCGAAGTACCATGCCGTCATCATCTGTGATGAAAAGATTGTCAGAGTACCATACAGGAACGAGTTTCTGATGATAGAAGGAGATCAGAGCGATCGTGTACGGTCATCAAGATTGAACATCATCTCATGTACAAAGGCTCAGAAGTACATCGAGAAAGGATTCCATCTCTTTCTAGCCCATGTTGCTGAGAAGAAAGAGAAGGAGCCAGAAGAGAAACGTCTGGAGGACGTGCCAATTGTGAGGGATTTTCAGAAAGTTCTCCTAGAAGATTTAGCTGGACTTCCGCCAGCCAGACAGATAGAATTCCAAATCGATCTAGTGCCAGGAGCTGCACCTGTAGCGCGAGCACCCTATCGATTAGCACCGACAGAATTACAAGAGCTGTCAGACCAGTTTGTCAAGAAGAAGGATGGATCCTTCAGAATGTGTATCGACTATCGGGAACTGAACAAACTCACTATCAAAAACCGATACCCACTCCTTCGAATCGACGATCTATTCGATCAACTTCAAGGTTCGTCTGTCTACTCTAAGATTGACATGAGACCAGGTTATCATCAACCCAGGGTTCGGGAAGAAGACAACCTGAAGACCACATTCAAGACCCGATACGGTCATTATGAATTCCAAGTTATGCCATTCGGTTTGACCAACGCACCAGCTGTATTCATGGATCTCATGAATCGAGTGTGTAAACCGTATTTGGATAAATTCTTCATCGTCTTCATCGACGACATTCTGATCTACTCTAAGAACAAGAAAGAGCACAAGGAACACCTCAAACTAATCTTAGAGCTACTGAAGAAAGAGGAGCTATATGCTAAGTTTTCGAAGTGTGAGTTCTGGATATCCACTATGCAATTTTTGGGTCACGTGATTGATAGTCAAGGCATTCACGTGGATTCTGCAAAGATCGAGTCAATAAAGGATTGGGCGACACCCACAACACCCACCGAAATACGCCAATTCTTAGGACTTGTCGGGTATTACCGAAGGTTTATTGAAGATTTCTCCAAGATAGAGAAGCCTTTAACTAAGCTAACTCAGAAGAATGTTAAGTATGACTGGGTAGGTAAGGAAGAAGAAGCTTTTAAACTCCTTAAGGAGAACTTGTGTAGTGCACCCATCTTAGCTTTACGCGAAGGCAGTGAAGACTTTGTCGTTTATTGCGACGCTTCACACAAAGGATTGGGAGCCGTGTTGATGCAGAGAGAGAAGGTGATAGCATATGCATCTCGACAACTAAAAACTCATGAGAAAAACTACACAACTCATGACCTGGAGTTAGGCTCAGTCATGTTTGCGCTCTGAATCTGGAGACACTATCTTTATGGCATGAAGTGTGTAGTGTACACCGACCACAAAAGCCTACAACATATTCTGAACCAAAAGGAGCTAAACATGAGACAGCGCCGATGGTTGGAATTGCTCAGTGATTACGATTGTGAAATCCATTATCACCCAGGCAAGGAAAATGTAGTTGCCGATGCCCTCAACAGGGAAGAGCGAGTTAAACCCCTCAGAGTCAGATCGCTAGGAATGACAATTAGTTCACCTCTTCCAGCGAAAATCCTTGAGGCTCAGGTCGAGGCTCTCAAGGAAGAGAACAGGCCAAGTGAGAAACTTTACGGGATGCCAGAAAGTGAGAATGGCCTCGTAAAGAGATCGGACGGAGTTTTGTGTTTTCGAGACAGAAGTTGGATCCCGCTCTAAGGAGGAGTTCTTGATTTTATCATGCACGAATCCCACAAGTCCAAATACTCCATTCACCCAGGATCCGACAAGATGTACTTGGATTTGAAGAAACTTTACTGGTGGCCAAACATGAAGGCCGACATTGCAGAATATGTTTGTAAATGCTTAACGTGTTCAAAGGTCAAGGCTGAACACAAGAGACCGTCAGGTTTACTTTTACAACCTGAAATCCCAGAATGGAAGTGGGAACGCATAACCATGGACTTTATCACAAAACTGCCAAAAATGTCGAGCGGTTATGTAACATCCCAACCCGACAAGGGTTAAGATATCACATTCATGGTGTCAAACAGAACATACACAAGCGGAAGACTTTAATAATACAATTAAATTCAAAGGTTACAAATGAAATCTAAAGTAAATGAAATACAAGGATTTCAACAAAGGTACAATATGTCAGGTAATGAGAATTTTCCAAGTCAACTCTAGTCCAAGGTAGCTATCAAAGGTGTAGTCCTCTAAGGTTCTTATATACTCTTCACTCATATCCCAGCCTCCAACCTAAAACCTGCCGCAGGAAAAGAAATGCGGCTGAGCTTAAAAAGCCCAGTGAACAGATATATATAACCAACGAATGATCAAACATATATATGAAAAGTAAAAGTAAACACAAGCTCCTGTTGAAACGAATATTATATGTCAAAGGAATGAGAGATCAATATCAACTGAACAAATATCACAAGTCAACTGAAATGGAGAAAACAGAATATGGTGCATTAGGGAATAACAAAAGGTATATCAAAATGTATCAAAGGTGTAATGGTTGTCAGAGATCTACCACGAGCCCAGAAACATATCATATCATAACATCATAATCATCGTCTTCATAAACAACATTAGTAACAATATGGAGTAGCTAGCTCCCAAAAATGTGAAGGGCATGTATTGCACACAGTACCAATCACTAGAAATATAACATATAACATAACAGATCAGATCTAGGATGCATCCATACGACCCTGTAGAAGTCATAATCATCGTAGCCATATATATCATAATAAAAGGGACGTGATGGGTCATCACTCCCCCACCCTAGAGTCATGCCATTGGTGCATCAATGACATGGTCATGGAACCCCCATGACTAGTGATACAGATACAGAATACATAATAGCTCGGGTATCAAACTGAAGGGTCAAACAGAATGTCATAGTAATGACACAGAATCTAAGGTCATCAGAAATATCATAATCATAGGTTCATATCAAAAGGGTGCATAGCAAAGGCTCATATCAAAGGGTACAAATCATGAGAAATCTTTAAGGAAAAGATAGAGTACAAATAGGTTAAGTAATTGTGGAAATCATGAAAACACTGTTTTTCATAAACGTATTCTTTTAAAAGCAGTATTCATAAAAGTTATTAAACCTTCATATAAAAGTGGTATCGCCTCGGTTTAATAGCAATTATTTTAAAACAGTTTTTCTCAAAACATTATCATGATATATTTAGAAAAGGTTTTCACACGAAGTTATAATATCAATTGGATTTACAAAGTATCAAAGGATTCAAATATTGAATTCACAGGAGATAACGAACGAATCACATCAGACAAAACAACCAAACGAATACCAAATGGATCATAAATCAGAATATCAAACATCAGGGAATTAAGTCAAGAAATGCCCTTACTGAGAAAGGGCGGAATATCTGTACCTTATTCAGAAAAATAACCTGGTAAAAGGTGGGTCACAGAGGAATGGAAAGGTCACTCCTTCTTCACCGAACCTATACAATTTAATAATCACATATTATTTATAAGCTCATTTTAAATTAGATTTCATAATTTAGGTTTCTTTCTATTTTTAGTAACCTGCCATATTTAGAAGGTTTCTATATTTAGTAACTTTCCCGATTTAATAAGTTTTCTAAATTAGGTTTACAATGACAAATGAAATAACTTTAGGGTTTAATATGTTTAATATAATGATTTAGGATTTAATATGACAACGCATAATAGTTTAGGGTTCCAAGTGTTAATATAGCAGAATTCAGGGTCTAACATGTAAATTTATCAATGTTTAGGGTTAGATGTGTCAATTTAATTTTCTTTGGCTTATATAGCACATGATCTAGCTTTCAACATGCAATTTTCCTTTCCACTGTTCACGTAAACTTCTTTTTGTTTGATATAAATATTATTGAATTCATGCACTCATCTTCTATGTTTATTTTGTTCAACACAGTAATGCCGAGACTCGACATCGAACTCGAAATACACAAACATATACGAATCACATCCATTTAAAACAACAACGAGTTACCCCATAACATATCGGTAATAGACTCATACTGCGACACACTTTGGCGAGACCAAAAATACAGGTATTTAACGAGACTAAAATCGAACCACAACTATTCCTTTAAAACCATTACTGTACATGCATGTAATATACAAGTTTACTCATATAGCTCGACACCAAAACACACATTTTAACACGAGGTATAAATTACATGTTCGCAATCTATAGTCCATAATTGTTTATAAAATATCCTTCGACCCAATTACCCGTTCTAATATAATTCGTACGTATGTGATTTCATGTTTAAAAGGCGACTTAAAGACATGATTGATTTCTCCAATTACCATGCATGCATGCATTCACAAACCCAACATCCTATCCTGATTAGTAAATGCGTGTTCAAAGCAGGTTTATGTTTAACCCGAAAGCCACTCGACCTTCTTTAATAATATCTCACGACAACAAAATACTGACATATGAAAACAGTGCAGGTTAGGAAGATTAGAAATTGATGGAATTTTGATTCCTTCGTTTTGTGCAAAGAGATTGAAAATGTTTACACTTTCTCATTTTATGACCAAATTCGAATAGTCATGACACATGATGTTTTTCGATTTATCAGTCACTTTTAGACACTTTAACTAGTTATACTATATTAACAAGCGACTCAGTTTGCATGTTTTAAATTCTTAAATGCCAATTAAAACACAACTCGACCCACACAATCACGAACATAGTCGTTAACCCTTGACAAGCAAACGTGACTCAAACATTTATAAGCCAGTCCAAAGCCCTCGTTAACCACAGCCAGCCCTGGTTCTTTGTTTAAATAGAATTGTAACGCCTAGACCCAACTCGACACACACATAGTTGTACACACTCAGATCCCAACTCTCGTTCCTTTTTAATTCACGTACTAACTCAGCTCGACATACACATGAACGTATAAGAAATCCTAACCAACCCCCCATGACTACTCAACTCTCGTTACACAACACAACCTATGGTTTCTACTCCTTCTTTTACGCCTCATTTAATGTGTTATTAGGGCTCGTTTATGTTGTAGGTTCGACACACATAAACACGACACAAAAACAGTCCCCATATGTGGCGTTAAATTCTTATATACATGTGATTTCGAAGGACCATGTTAACGTGTATTATATCAGGTTTTGGATTAGGTTGTATCATATGTGTCGTGTATGATGTAGTATATGACAAGATGGAAAGCATAAGTACCTTAATGCCGAGACAAAAGGATCAAAAGGAAGAAGATGTAAACTTGAATCGACACACACACAACACCAAAGAATCTGCTACACTTGGACACAATCGAATAGTCTTGGAGATACACCTTGGACGATCATAGTCTCCCTAAGCCTTTGTCTTTGATATCATTGTAGCAAAAATGGAGTTTTGATTTTTGGTTGATTCGGTTTGAGGAAACAACAAAAAAGGAGATATGCAGAATATTTTAAACAAAGCGTGTGAATGGGTATTCAAGGAGGGAATGTCGTGTTTTTGTGTATAGAAAGTCGTGTGGTGTTTAATATGGTATGAGGGAAACACTTATCTTCAATTAAATGGTTTGATATACTCAAAATTTGTCAATCACCCAACAAGGATATGTCGTGTAATATGGTTGATTGATTGGGTGTGATTGCCTAAATTCATGGAAGTGATTAATTAGGTGATTATCTTGATAATTCCACTTGCCATATTTACGAAAATATGTGTGTGTACTAAATTTTATTTATTTTGGACCGTATGACATATTAGGCGTGACATATGGGTTGGTTTAATCAAGCATGTCGATTTTTGTAGCCTACATTATTATATTTTGCAAATTCTCATATTATATTATAATCGGTTCAAGTCCAAGTTAGCCACGGATTAAGGAATAACATTTTAGGTTATCGCAATGGTTTAATTAGTTTAGTAACTTAGGTTATTGAATTCTTTAATTCTTTTATTATACTTTATTTGTTCTAAAAAAAAATTCAAATTAGGGGGTAATTTTTTTCATTTCAACTGAATGGAAAAATGAGGGTTTTACAACTCTTCCCCTTTAGAAGAAAAATTTCTTTCTCGAAATTTATGTAGACTGATCAGATAGAAATGTATCGAATCACAGAAGATGTGTGAATGACATATACGTATAATTCTTCAATTTCTCATGACCCAAACCTGACGCTCCAGAATAGCCTCAGGCTCTTCAATAACAGACACATCATAACAATTCTCGATCGAATGAAGGCGGAACATATATATGACGGATGATATTTGTATTCTCACTAAGAGATACATGAAACACATGTACACATGAGGCAAATACGGAGGTAGTAATAAACGATAAAACCTCATCACTCTATCGAGATTCTAAGTGAACTGAGGAACTGGCTAATAATCAGAGAAGCACATATCGAAATGTTAAAACATATCAGACGTTTAATGGAATAGGTAGAATAATTGCACGGATCAGAATAAATCTAAGATCTAACGTGTTGTGAACCAAATTTTCCTCATACGCCAAACACCCAACACTGTTGCACGGAACACACCCCTTCCCGGTCTAAAGCTTCAGAATTTTCTCTTCCAATATGATAACTAATCCATTAGTCATTGAATTTACTCAGGTCCTTCCACAAACAACTTCCTAACCTAATTTAACTCAAAAGGTGTTCTTCAGTTATGTCAAAAATCCTGCTCAACACATCTTCCAAGCTCGAATAGTTGTTCTGCTTATTCATCGGTTTGGAGGTGCAAAGCCTTACCAACTCGAGTCTGGTCCCTCAAGCCTTCAGTAGCTCTTCCCAGGAATGTGATGTTGAAACGCAAATCTCTGACACGATCACTGCGGGTGCGCCATGTAGTTTTGAGTAATCTTCTGCCGAAAGAAATCACTGCCAATCTTCCAAGTGAGCCGACCAAGTCAAACCGTCCTCTACCACTCAAGTCTTGTTGCCCTTCCTAAATGTGCGTGGAATTCCTGTTACAAAATCCCTGAAAGTTTAATCTCACTTCTACATACGAACATCCAACACTAAAGAAAACCACTTGTACGCTGATACTGAATCTTAACCTGTTGACACACCAACCACTTCACCACTAATGTAGTCACAACCGTCTTCATACCATTCCATCAAATTTCTGCTGCAAGTCTCTACACATAATAGTACAACTAAGATGAATAGAGAAAATAGTGTTCTTCAATCATGCTCCACCATCTTGCTCCCAAGCTTCTTCATGCCTGTCACCAGTCACTCCCAAGCCATGCGTCAGATAGTTCACTTCTTGTGGTTCTAGCTGTACCAACAATCTTCCCGTGTTGCATGAGGACAAAAGCTAAGTCCCCTTCTTGAGTAGAAACAATTCTCTTTTCAGCTTCTCAAAATTTCTCCTCTCATTCTTCATCCCAATCCAAAATTTACTCTTCGAGAGTATAACATATAGCTTCTTCTGACGTAGAAACCTCAACACAGAATACGAAGATGATTTCCGTGTTTCTCTTTCGTCTCTGAATATACCAATATGTCATACTATGACAAATTGTCCAAGTATTCATGAAAGACACAATTCATCAAGTTCATAGGAACAGTCAGAGCAGTAGCCAATACGATTGGCATCACAATACTCTTAGAGATCAAAACGAATACGAAAAGCAATTCTAGGAACATCTCGCTCCTTTAAACGTAACTGAAAAAATGATCAGATCTAAGATTCATCATTTGGAAAATTTCACACTCTGGAGTTGATTAATTAAATCGTCGATTCGAGGTAACGGATAACGGTTCTAACCACAATACTATTCAGCTTCCCGAGATCACTACACAACCTCATGTTATCATCATTCTTCTTCATGAATACAACTTGAGCACACCACGGATACACACTCAAACGGATAAAACCACTTTCTAAAAGCTGGTTCTTCAATTCTTTCCATTCAAACCGATGTCATAAGATACGGAGTTTCAGAATTAGGAAAAACGTTGCTCTTATATGGATAGAGTTTATGAATCAACTAACTTATTGATCTCGGGCACTGCTCAAGACATCCTATGATCCCAATAAGTTCAAGTTATATGATGTAACTATTATCACGTTGGCCAGGCGTCATAATACTTGCATTATATACACATGCCTTTATTGCAATCACAGTTCACCTCGAGTCGTGACTAAACAAACTTCATAACCAGATCAAAACAAGGTCACACTCTGATGGAAATCTTGATAGTTCATTAAGGAATACATTACGAAAATTTCAAACAACCGAATAACTCGAGGCGAATTTCATCAAACGAAATATCTTCACAACCGCGACAGATTAACGTACGAATTTTTTTAAAACAGATGTGATCATAATTATTTACCAGGATGGGAACCATGGTACAGAGTTCGAGTTTCTTAAGAGTTCGAGTTTCTTAAGTCACCAAAGATTACAAATCTAATATGACTGTTGTTAGCATCTTGATACCTAGTCAACAATTCCATATTCAAAATAACATCGAATTAAACATTCCCAAAGGAAACAGATGAAAAGAACGAACTTATCTTCCAATACCTTCAAAACATACTGGATAATTCCGATACTCGTGACGGATAATCACAAGTTTTCTCATAGGAATAGAAATGAGTAAAGCAGATTCTAATAGTGTAGAGGGGACATTAACATGCTTAGCAAAAGCAAGGGAAACTACAGAATGTGTCGAACACTTCGGATTCATACGTATACGAATTCTCTGAATGAATAAAAAGGTATCCAAACGAATCATAAACGAATCGGAGATCGAAATTCAAAGAATACGGTCACATCAGAGAGTGAAACCTGTAAGGCATTACTACAAAAGTCTCAAAGTATTCTAAACTTATGTGATCACTAAACTTATATTGCGTATCTTGCTAAATTTTCTAAGTCTCCGGAACGAATGATCTTATAAGGGCCTAACTGAAAGCAGATGCATAAATCAGAGCGGCGCGGAAGAAAGATAAATAATCAAAGTCTTGTCGAATAATCTACCCAATCCTCACCGGTCATAACTAAAGTTTATACAGGGAAAACCTAAGGCAAAGTTTCAAGGGTTCTCTTATAATCTCTTATAGTGGAAGCCTAATGGTCCAAACTTCACAGGTCAAGGTTTTATGTACTACAAGTCGCAGCCTGGGCTCTGATACCATAATTGTAACACCCCAACCCAACAAGGGTTAAGATATCACATTCATGGTGTCAAACAGGACATACACAAGCAGAAGACTTTAATAATACAATTAAATTCAAAGGTTACAAATGAAATCTAAAGTAAATGAAATACAAGGATTTCAACAAAGGTACAATATGTCAGGTAATGAGAATATCCAAGTCAACTCTAGTCCAAGGTAGCTATCTAAGGTGTAGTCCTCTAAGGTTCTTATAAACTCTTCACTCATATCCCAGCCTCCAACCTAAAACCTGCCGCAGGAAAAGAAATGCGGCTAAGCTTAAAAAGCCCAGTGAACAGATATATATAACCAACGAATGATCAAACATATATATGAAAAGTTAAAGTAAACACAAGATCCTGTTGAAACGAATATCATCTGCCAAAGGAATGAGAGATCAAGATCAACTGAACAAATATCATAAGTCAACTGAAATGGAGAAAATAGAATATGGTGCATTGGGGAATAACAGAAGGTATATCAAAATGTATCAAAGGTGTAAAGGTTGTCAGAGATCTACCACGAGCCCAGAAACATATCATATCATAACATCATAATCATGGTCTTCATAAACAACATAAGTAACAATATGGAGTAGCTAGCTCCCAGAAATGTGAAGGGCATGTATTGCACACAGTACCAATCACCAGAAATATAACATATAACATAACAGATCAGATCTAGGATGCATCCATACGCCCCTGCAGAAGTCATAATCATCGTGGCCATATATATCATAATAAAAGGGACGTGATGGATCATCACTCCCCCACCCTAGAGTCATGCCATTGGTGCATCAATGACATGGTCATGGAACCCCCATGACTAGTGATACAGATACAGAATACATAATAGCTCGGGTATCAAACTGAAGGGTCAAACAGAATGTCATAGTAATGACACAGAATCTAAGGTCATCAGAAATATCATAATCATAGGTTCATATCAAAAGGGTGCATAGCAAAGGCTCATATCAAAGGGTACAAATCATGAGAAATCTTTAAGGAAAAGATAAAGTACATATAGGTTAAGTAATTGTGGAAATATGTAAACACTGTTTTTCATAAACGTATTCTTTTAAAAGCAGTATTCATAAAAGTCATTAAACCTTCATATAAAAGTGGTATCGCCTCGATTTAATAGCAATTATTTTAAAACAGTTTTTCTCAAAACATTATCATGATATATTTAGAAAAGGTTTTCACACGAAGTTATAATATAAATTGGATTTACAAAGTATCAAAGGATTCAAATATTGAATTCACAGGAGATAACGAACGAATCACATCAGACAAAACAACCAAACGAATACCAAATGGATCATAAATCAGAATATCAAACATCAGGGAATTAAGTCATGAAATGCCCTTACTGAGAAAGGGCGGAATATCTGTACCTTATTCAGAAAGACAACCTGGTAAAAGGTGGGTCATAGAGGAATGGAAAGGTCACTCCTTCTTCACCGAACCTATACAATTTAATAATCACATATTATTTATAAGCTCATTTTAAATTTGATTTCATAATTTAGGTTTCTTTCTATTTCTAGTAACCTGCCTTATTTAGAAGGTTTCTATATTTAGTAACTTTCCCAATTTAATAAGATTTCTAAATTAGGTTTACAATGACAAATGAAATAACTTTAGGGTTTAATATGTTTAATATAATGATTTAGGATTTAATATGACAACGCATAATAGTTTAGGGTTCCAAGTGTTAATATAGCAGAATTCAGGGTCTAACATGTAAATTTATCAATGTTTAGGGTTAGATGTGTCAATTTAATTTTCTTTGGCTTATATAGCACATGATCTAGCTTTCAACATGCAATTTTACTTTCCACTGTTCACGTAAACTTCTTTTTGTTTGATATAAATATTATTGAATTCATGCACTCATCTTCTATGTTTATTTCGTTCAATACAGTAATGCCGAGACTCGACATCGAACTCGAAATACACAAACATATACGAATCACATTCATTTAAAACAACAACGGGTTACTCCATAACATATCGGTAATAGACTCATACCGCGACACACTTTGGCGAAACCAAAAATACAGGTATTTAACGAGACTAAAATCGAACCACAACTATTCCTTTAAAACCATTACTGTACATGCATGTAATATACAAGTTTACTCAAATAGCTCGACACCAAAACACATATTTTAACACGAGGTATAAATTACATGTTCGCAATCTATAGTCCATAATTGTTTATAAAATATCCTTCGACCCAATTACCCAATGTTCTAATATAATTCGTACGTACGTGATTTCATGTTTAAAAGGCGACTTAAAGACATGATTGATTTCTCCAATTACCATGCATGCATGCGTTCACAAACCCAACATCCTATCCTGATTAGTAAATGCGTGTTCAAAGCAGGTTTATGTTTAACCCGAAAGCCACTCGACCTTCTTTAATAATATCTCACGACAACATAAAACTGACATATGAAAACAGTGCACGTTAGGAAGATTAGAAATTGATGGAATTTTGATTCCTTCGTTTTGTGCAAAGACATTGAAAATGTTTATACTTTCTCATTTTATGACCAAATTCGACTAGTCATGACACATGATGTTTTTCGATTGATCAGTCACTTTTAGACACTTTAACTAGTTATACTATATTAACAAGCGACTCAGTTTGCATGTTTTAAATTCTTAAATGCCAATTAAAACACAACTCGACCCACACAATCACGAACATAGTCGTTAACCCTTGACAAGCAAACGTGACTCAAACATTTATAAGCCAGTCCAAAGCCCTCGTTAACCACAGCCAGCCCTGGTTCTTTGTTTAAATAGATTTGTAACGCCTAGACCCAACTCAATACACACATAGTTGTACACACTCAGATCCCAACTCTCGTTCCTTTTTAATTCACGTACTAACTCAGCTCGACATACACATGAACGCATAAGAAATCCTAACCAGCTCCCATGACTACTCAACTCTCGTTACACAGCACAACCTAGGGTTTCTACTCCTTCTTTTTTGCCTCATTTAATGTGTTATTAGGGCTCGTTTATGTTGTAGGTTCGACACACATAAACACGACACAAAAACAGTCCCCATATGTACTGTGGCGTTAAATTCTTATATACATGTGATTTCGAAGGACCATGTTAACGTGTATTATATCAGGTTTTGGATTAGGTTGTTTCATATGTGTCGTGTATGATATAGTATATGACAAGATGGAAAGCATAAGTACCTTAATGCCGAGACAAAAGGATCAGAAGGAAGAAGATGTAAACTTGAATCGACACACACACAACACCAAAGACTCTGCTACACTTGGACACAATTGAATAGTCTTGGAGATACACCTTGGACGATCACAGTCTCCCTAAGCCTTTGTCTTTGATATCATTGCAACAAAAATGGAGTTTTGATTTTTGGTTGATTCGGTTTGAGGAAACAACTAAAAAGGAGATATGCAGAATATTTTAAACAAAGCGTGTGAATGGGTATTCAAGGAGGGAATGTCGTGTTTTTGTGTATATAAAGTCATGTGGTGTTTAATATGGTATCAGGGAAACGCTTATCTTCAATTAAATGGTTTGATATACTCAAAATTTGTCAATCACCCTACAAGGATATGTCGTGTAATATGGTTGATTGATTGGGTGTGATTGCCTAAATTCATGGAAGTGATTAATTAGGTGATTATCTTGATAATTCCACTTGCCATATTTACGAAAATATGTGTGTGTACAAAATTTTATTTATTTTGGACCTTATGACATATTAGGCGTGACATATGGGTTGGTTTAATCAAGCATGTCGATTTTTGTAGCCTACATTATGGCTTTATATTTTGCAAATTCTCATATTATATTATAATCGGTTCAAGTCCAAATTAGCCACAGATTAAGGAATAACATTTTAGGTTATCATAATGGTTTAATTAGTTTAGTAACTTAGGTTATGGAATTCTTTAATTTTTTTTATTATACTTTATTTGTTCTAAAAAAAATTTCAAATTAAGGGGTAATTTTTTTGATTTCAACTGAATGGAAAAATGAGGGTTTTACAGGTTATGACACGATATGAGTAATCGTTGACCATCTCACTAAGTCCTCCCACTTCCTGCCCATCAAAGAGAAGGACATTATGGATAAACTTGCACGATTATAATTCAAGGAAATCATCGTAATACATTTCTGGAAGTCACTCCAGGACACATTGGGAATAGATCTCGACATGAGTATAGCTTGCCACCCTCAGACTGATGATCAAAGTGAAAGGACCATTCAGACGTTGGAGGACATGCTCAGAGCTTGTGTGATTGATTTCTGGAACGGCTGGGATAGGCATTTTCCTTTAGCCGAGTTTTCTTACACCAACAGCTATCACACTAGCATCAAAGCCGCACCATATAAAGCACTTTATGGTCGTAAGTGAAGGTCGCCAATATGTTGGGCTGAATTCGGAGAAAGCTAACTTACCGAACCAGATCTAGTCCACGAGACTACTGAGAAAATTGTGCAGATAAAGAGCCGAATGTAAGCGGCTCGTGACCGTCAAAAGAGCTATGCCGACAGGAGGCGGAAACCCCTTGAGTTCCAAGTGGGAGATAAAGTTATGTTGAAGGTCTCACCAAGGAAACGCATGATTAGATTCGGAAAACATGGGAAGTTGAACCCTCGTTACATTGGACCTTTCAAAATTCTTGCCAGAGTCGGGCCGGTAGCCTATCGACTCGAATTATCATCTGAACTCAGCGCTGTGCATGACGTCTTTCATGTAAGCAACTTGAAAAGGTGTCTATCTGACGACAACCTTGCTATTCCACTAGAAGAAATCCAGCTTGATGAGAAACTGAACTTCATCGAAGAACCGATTAAAATCATGGACCGAGATGTTAAACGGCTTAAGCAAAGTCATATCCCAATCGTGAAGGTCCGCTGGAACTCTCGCAGAGGTCCGGGGTACACCTGGGAGCGAGAAGATGAAATCAAACGAAAGTACCCTCATCTCTTCTCAAACTCATCGAGTAACGTAAAATGAAATCCGGGACGGATTTCCCCATTAGCTAGGGAGACTGTGACACATGGTAATTTTCAACCTTATTTTAATAATAAATATTTATTTATTATTACTTAACTGAGCATTTCTATGCATAACTGAACATTTTTGAGCTCGCGTGAGCATTTCGGGAAGCCATCCTGCGGACTGTAGCTTACAGTCACTACTAAAACTATCTATTTTTGTCAGTAAACATAAATTATTCTATTTATGTTAGTTACTGACAAGTCACGTATTTAAACCGAGAAGCTTTCTCACATTTACTGAAAAACAACCCCACACACGTACCGACACTACAGTAGACATGGCAGAAGTCAAATAAATACATTTCTGGGCAAATAATAATATTTTATTATTATTCTGACAAAAACGTTGGTAAAAACTTTATTTCACGTAAACGTGTCAAAAAAGGTCAAAACAGAGCTTTACGGTAACAATTAAGCTCAAACCGACACACGATACACCAACGAGGATTAAAAAAAAATTTCCCTCCTCTTCTCTTTTGTCTCTTTCCATCCACTAACACAACACAACAAGGGGAGATATTTGCTTTGTCTTATTATATCATCATCCTTATTTGTTTCTTACTTAAAACATAACACACTCTTAAACACACACACATTTCTTCATCTAAAATTTTCCTATCACTATTTTTACTTCTCCCAAATAATTCGACTACAAAAATCAAGATCTACAAAATCCTTTGAAGTTATAACAAATCGGGTTGTACTTTTGAGCTTTTGGGAGCGATCGGAACGTGTCTTGGGTAATTTGGAAGCAATTTGGGTTGTTCTTTTGTTCTTGAGGGTCTCGACTTTTTTCAAAAGCTTTGTAAGAATTCTCAAAACTTGTTCAATCTTGTTTATTACATGTTCTTTTGATGTTTAAAAGTGTTACCAAGTGCTAAATGTATACGTTTTGTTAAAATGAAAAAGCTAGGGTTTGGTATACAATTACTAGTGCTCGACATTTTCTTGAACACGTTTACAAATTATGTCATTTCTTGCTTGTGTGGTGAATATTGTTACTTGTTGAGCTACTTTGATGGTACAAATGTGTTTAGTGCTAATTGCGCGAGTTTAAAACGAAATATATACTTAATTGAGCTTATGTACTAATCGGCCACATTTTTTAAGAAATAAAAATTTGGCTCTAGTGGTGAAATGGTGAAATTTTTAGGCTATTGTTTATTTTTACGACTTATCGGAACGAAGGATAACGTAGTTGATTTTTGGTTTTGGTTTCGGGTTCACTTGGGTCTCGACAAGGTTGGGCCGAGCCCAACAAATTTTCGGCTTATATTGACTTTTGGACCAAACGAATTATTTGATGTGCTTAATTGATTATTTGAAACTTAACGATATATATATGCGTAACATAAAAGGTTTATTTTGGTTTCGGACAAAAATTGGACTATTGGGTTCACAAGGGATATTTCGCCCCCCTAGTAGTTTCGAGCGACCAAAATGAGTTTTGGAATATTTTTCGACTTACTATAAATATTTTGAATTACTAAAACGTTACATATCGGTTAAAAACGTTTCGTACTCGTTTTGACACTTTTGGCCAAATTTGGCCACTTAATGGGCTTTTCGGTCCGATATGATACTTTGTTGACTTTTATTGACTTTTGGGAAAAGTTTGACTAAACGTTGACTTTTATATCGAAACATATAATTATTTTGGTAATAAACGCTAGTTAAAATAAAACGTAACAATATATATATATATATATATATATATATATATATATATATATATATATATATATATATATAATATATATACATATACATATTATATATAACAGGATGCGTATGACGTCATCAATTCGTAATTGATGAATAAGCAGGCTGATTGCCAGTAATCATGCTTTTATTCCACCTAAGCAGTCCACCTAAGCAATGTTTGACCAAGTAAAATTCGTATGTTTGACCTTTAAATCCGAAATTTTAAAAAATGACACTAGAGGATTCGAACTTGGGTTTGGAGGCACAAATAAACAACACCTCAACCATTGGAGCATTCCAATGGTTGTGATAAAATTTCCCACTCATAAGTGATATTGCATGGACTAATAACGTTGTCAATTCAAAACAGGAGAAAATTATGGAATTGATTACGTCTATAATTAATGATTTGATTAAAAAAACGTATCCCTAAATATAAGCCACCACAATTTATCTGTATTTATGTAAAAAAACCAAAACCTAAAATCATTCCATCATCATCATTAGATAATCGAATGATTTTGATCAAACACAATCAAAGCCACGTACTATCAATGATTTTGATCAAGCAGGTATGTTTATTACGATATATTATATAATTTTTTCGTAACATTTAATTTGTGAATTAGGGTTTTACATGCTGAAGCAGTATGCAGTTTCTAACCTCGATCATAGGCTGTTGAGGTTCGTCAAGGTATGCAAATTAATTGTTTTCGAGTTATTCATCTACATGTTATTTTTGAGGTGTGATTTCTTCCCTGACATGATTTATAGTTTTTCATATTAATAGTTATGTATCCAGGTATGTTGTTTATAATGACTTCATCTATACACAAAAACTATTATTCAATTGTGTTTTTTTTTTCTTTTTTTTTTTCCAGCTACAGCAAGGTAGCATGACGGGTAAGGGCAATTGATGAGGCATAGGGACACATCTGTTCATGCTCACTCTTTTGCAACCATACATAGCATTTTTGCATGATATCCTACTGATTGATTTGTCCATCAACTGACTTTATTGACACAAGCAGAGAACTATTATAGATAAAATCAACTACAATATTTGCAAGGAAGGATTTAATAAAACAAATAATTAGCTTTCTTAAGTTTTTGCTATTTATCTAGGGTTTTAGCGAACATCAAATGGCCAAGCTGAAGCAAAGTGAGGCTTTCACTATGGAAAGAGAAAGTGAGATTCAACAGGTTGGTGCAAAATAGTAAAAAAAAATTTGTTTCTTGATTTTTATTTTCCGGCTTGCATATTAATATGATTTACTGTCTCAGGTGGGAGAATCAGTGAATGGCATGGCACAAATCATGAAAGATCTATCGGTATTTGTGACCTTCTTCTGCCTCCTCCTCAAACTCAGATGAGATACGTTTCTTTATGCAGACAAATAAAGATAGAAGCCCATCATTACCCGCAAACTCTAACGGGACTGTTAGGTAATCCTTTTTTGGATTAAGTTTGGACCACTCTATGTATACTTCTGGTACAGATTGCATTGAAATAACTGTGTCCATGCTTTTAGTATCCATGCTTTTAGCAGTCAGTCCATATACAAAAGAAATTTTTAATGTGCCTACACCAACACAATTAACAGTAAAATCTCGTCCATGTTTTTGAACCTCATGATTGAGGATAAAGATAACATTTTTGTGTAGTTCTTGAAGAAAGATTTGCTTCTGATCTATTCGTATATCAATAGCGAAGTTGGTATTGTAGGTAAAGAAGGTGGTGGAAGTGGCATGTTGGATTCGAATGTGATGGTACAGGTCCTTGGAAGAACCAGCAAAGTGGCATGACGGGTAAGGGCAATTGATGAGGCATGGGGACACATCTGTTCAAGCTCACTCTTTTGCAACCATACATAGCATTTTTGCATGATATCCTACTGATTGATTTGTCCATCAACCGACTTTATTGACACAAGCAGAGAACTATTATAGATAGAACCAACTACAATATTCAAAATGTTGCAGCCACTATGGATGATGTCCTTAAACAAGTACAAAAAGTTGCATTTGTCTCTATAATCTTTTTCAACCTTTGGCTGAATTTGAACCTATGGTTTACCATATTAATTTGCAGGTGTATAACAAATGATTAAAACATGGTTTAATGTTTCAAAATAATCAATTTTAAAATATGGATTAAGTTCTGGCCATCCATAATAATCTTGATGTTGTGTTTACCACTAATCGTGTTAATTATATGTGTTATGGTAAGAAAAAAAACTATCTTTTATCGTTTATGAAGATTATTAGATATAGACACTCAATATAGACATTTGCTTTTATCTGCAGGTGACAGTGGCATTTTCACGTCCACGATAGTTTAAAACTACTTTATGCGTCAATATTTTATGAAGATTATTAGACAGAGATGAAATATAACTACCAGCGAGAAATGCAATGGCAACGGGTCATAACAGTGTGTATTCGTATATTTTTATGCTCGTGCTTACCACTAATTTTTAGCTTTATTATAGCTACACAACTGCACATTATACTTATATATGTCTGTTATTTTTTGTAACTGCATCTGCTAGAGGGGAACTGATCATAGACAACATACACGTGCGGGTATTGTCTTACTTAATCAATTTAGACAACTACAATATTCA
Organism: Artemisia tridentata subsp. tridentata; assembly: GCA_021014915.2. Taxonomy (NCBI): domain Eukaryota; kingdom Viridiplantae; phylum Streptophyta; class Magnoliopsida; order Asterales; family Asteraceae; genus Artemisia; species Artemisia tridentata. Next base: position 176,986,691 of record CP139502.1, on the reverse strand, counting down.
AAATGTTGCAGCCACTATGGATGAAGTCCTTAAACAACTACAAAAGGTTGCATTTGTCTCTATAATCTTTTTCAACCTTTGGTTGAATTTGAACCTATGGTTTACTATATTAATTTGCAGGTGTATAACAAATGATTAAAACATGGTTTAATGTTTCAAAATAATCAATTTTAAAATATGGATTAAGTTCTGGCCATCCATAATAATCTTGATGTTGTGTTTACCACTAATCGTGTTAAATCATTGTAAATAACTGTTATTAACTTATGTGGCATTTTTTTTAATAATCAGGCTGCTGACATGGATGTAAAGGTTAGTGAGTCTGCAAAAAGGAAGCGTTCTATAAGTTTCCAACTTGTATCACCATATTTTAATCATCAGGCTACATGTACCTGCAGTATGTTAAATTATTTGGAAAACAATACTTTTCGATACCTTACGGATTTTGATAATTATATTTTGGATAAATTCAAGCAATAGCAAACTATTCATATAAAAAATAATAGGATACTTGCGTGCTATGCCGAGACAATATAGTGACGGTATACCTTTCAGTGTTTCAGTGTTTCGTATATTTGATGCATCCTACATCTGAAAAATTGTTTTGCGCAAAAGACAGATTATTATTGTATAAAAACGGGTACCAACCTACACTCTTAATTTTTCTTTTCTGTTATACGTATGCAGCAACTCAAGAATGTACAATTTTAATTTCGACGAATGAAAATCAAGGTATGTTTGCTTCTCATGTTGATTAATTGATAAACTGATATTGCTCTATGATTGCATGATCGTCTATTTGATGTTGATTTCATTATCATGATGACTAATTATACATACTATAATACTTTATTTTATGATTATCCTGTAATACGATGACTAAAATTTATTATGTGTCAGTTATGATTTCTGATTTAATAAATTGATATTATACAGGATATCAATGACCTGTATGTCGTGGATATTTTCTTTCATCGTAATCAACTTAAAACTTTCGGTTCTCAATATATTTTCATAATAAGATATGTTTTCTCTTTGGTTAGAGGACGAACAAGCATAGCTACTGAGATTAAGGTGCCAACTCTAAAGGCCTTTCATCGTCATATTAGCAAAGTAGCAAGAAGCTAAAAGCAAGAACAAAAGAGGAGAATTAAAGGGAATTCGGGAAACAGATCCTTTGTTTTGAACGCATTCGTATGTGGCTTAATTTCAATTGTTAGTTCTTTAATTTAGATATTGTGACGATTGTGTCGACGAAACCAACTAATTTGTGAGTTAATTTATAGGATTGTTTGCTTTATTTGTAAAAAAATTTTAACTTTATTTCTCCTCTATTTTTATGTTGCTCTATATAATAAATTTGTTGCAAGTTAAGTGAGTTCACATTTTAGTTGTGTATTGCAGGTCACAAATGTTGGTTTTGCAGCCCTTATTCTGACACTACTCCCTACTGTGAGCCCACCACCAGCTATTCTGCCAACCATTGTTCCAGGAAAACCATGATGTCCCACCACAGCTCCCCCACCTCCAGAACCACACACAATTCCCCCTGGTGTGCCACCATGCTACACTATATAGCTCCATCAACAGGCAGATAAAATGATCATCCTTTGAATTTGAATAGAACAATGTTTTTCTTATGTGGACATATATTCTAATATGCTAATGATATATAGAAAGAAGACGATGACCACAAACGAATAGAGTGATGCTAAGGGTACAGGTATGACTCTAATTATACCTATATAAAAGATTGCAGACTTATTAAAGTGTTTGATAATATGGGTTTACAAAACTTTAAAACCAGGTGGGGCAACATGTACTCTTGCTTCTGTATTATGGGTCAACAATTACTCATTTGTTGAAATTCACACATGCCCCTGTATTTCGCTAAAATATGTTGTGGCTATTTTTAATATAACATGTACTATTGGTTTGCAGGAAAAGCTTTATGAAGGAGTGTGACAGTCAAAATTTCATTGATATGACAATGGTAGATTAGGTGTTTTATAGGCATTATTTGTGCATAATCTTAATCTGATTGTCCAAAACTGATCAGATAATCAGAATCAATTTTGTAACATTCAACACTAGAAAATGTTTATGTGGGACTAGAAAATCAGATAATCTATCAAAACATGATTAAACACCACTCAAGTATTTGACCAATAGAACCATTTGTGTATTGTCAAATAATGGAATGAGAATTAAACATCAACCTGTTACTACTGAAATATAGGTTTTTGCAGAGAAAAGTAAGCTAGCCAATCCATTCTATCAAAACATGATTAAACACCGCTCAAGTATTTGACCAATAGAACCATTTGTGTATTGTCAAATAATGGAGTGAGAATTAAACATCAACCTGTTACTACTGAAATATAGGTTTTTGCAGAGAAAAGTAAGCTAGCCAATTCATTCTATCGCCTTGAGCATCAAGAACAGGATTTAAAGAAAAAGAAAGAAGCAGAACCGTTGCTTGTGCGACTTCAACGAGTATCTGATGACAGACATTTGGATGATTACTCTTTAAACAAGTCCCTTCGTGCCAGACTTAGTGTACATACTTCTTCCACTTAGACTTATAATTCAAATATTTAATGATTTCGGTGCCTTTGTATAGGATATTTGTCATAAAATAGCTACCTACTCTTTACAATCATCTATTTTGGTAATATAGTCTTATTTTGTTCGGGTTTAATATTTATCCTTACACTTGATGGGTAAAAATCTTACCATGTCAGCAAATATGCTTTCATTTTTGTCCCGTTTTGCTATCTATCCTTTTATTGGTTTGCTTATTTGACCGGTTAGCCGGACACAAAAATTGCCATGTTAAACCATCAAATTAAGTAGGTTGCTACTACCTGACTTAAACCGTTTCATATATAAAGAAGAACATATGATATTCATGAATTGTATGATCTCGCTGCAGCACCCAGGAAGAGGGATGACTTGCAAGCCCAACATTCGAACACTTCTACTTCAAATTTTAGGAAGAGAAAAGGGTGTTGCGCCTGTGCGGTCACCTTCAACTTCTTAGTACAACATGCACAAAACAGGTTATTCAACATGCATGTAATTGGCACCTTATATTGATAACATGTCGTTATTTATTTATTTATTTATTTTTATCAAAATACATACATGTCCTATTTACTACACTGCTTTAGGCTTGGACTTGGTATGGGTTACACAAGTAGGAATGGGTTCGCCAAGACCAGAGACAACCAACCCTAAACTGAAATGCCAGGTATTTTTTTCTGCACTCATCAACATACTCATTCGACATATTTTTTTCTGCACGATCATCAACATACTGTCCTATTTATGTACAATTTGGCTGTTTTTCTTTTCAGTCGGTTGATCTAATGATTCCATGTATACTATAATCTAACACTACCAATGGTACATTAATCACACCGCATTTTTGTTTGACAGGTACTTCAGCAGGTGTGGGATTTGCCATCCCTTCCTCAACGGTGGTAAAGATAGTACCTCAGCTGATTCAGTTCGGGAGAGTAAGTTATTTACCCATCACATTAAAGCCCGTCACATTAGGGGTCATTTTCAACTCATTTACATAGAGATCAAGTTTATTTGGGTTACATTTTTTTCATAATGAGCCAAACAATTTGAAAGCCTCTCAAAATATCAAGTGTTTACAACTTCCTAATTTTTAGCAGTAGTTAACGGGTGGTTGCATATGTCTGTATCAACAAAATAAGGGGTGTAATATGTACATGGACCGTTTAGATATGTCTCATTAATGGGGTCCCTGAAGGAATTAGACGTATGACATATAATAATAATAGCCCGCCCAACGTATTAGACGAAGGTATTAGTTATTGGTATGCAACATATGTAATTTAGTATGTTTGTATCTTTATTTTTGGTAAACTTACTTTTTTCAACGATAATCACAAGTCATGCCCGATTTTCCTAAAAATTTGCAACATTTGGGTAATTTGCAAATGTTGATAACGTAAGGGACTTTTTGAGTAATTTGCAACATTTGGGGTAAAATGGAAAAGTTTGAATAAACGAACGGGTCATGCCCGATTTTCCTAAAAATTCTACACTTAGAATATTTTTAGTGAAAACTGACTAAAGGACGAAACATATTATTTTATTATTAAAATAATAATTTTTTAAATTAATATTTTAGAATTCTTTAGACTTACAAATATATTTACAAATATTTATACACTTATAACTTTAATTAATTACTTATAATAATTTCTTTTTTAAATATCATTATATTATAAATACTTATATTATTTATAATATAATAATACCCCACTATCACCACCTTTTATTTAATTACACCTTAATATAATACACTTTATTATATTAACTCACCAATATTTATTTAATTAATTCCGAAGATGACTACGACACACTAATGTCTCCGTCACACGTTAATTCACCTAACACTTTCACCAGAGTCCATAAATAAAGAGTTTTAAACGATAAACCACTTTTGAAACGTACTTTACCACACAACAAGCAAGAAATACACGAGCACACTAAGACTTGTAAACTTTTCAAATGAGTCAATACGTTTAAAACACGAGTTGTACACTAAGACTTGCCATACTGATCTAGGTCGCGTGTCGGAGCGGTTGCACTGTACTATCTGACTTTTCTAGCAGATTGCTACTAATTGAGGTGAGTTTATAGCCCCATTTTCTTATAAGTACTATTTTATAAACCTTGGGGTGAGAAACATGCAAAACTGTTTTCATAGACCTAAAACTGAACCTTGTTTTTACACACTAGTATGCGGATAACCTAAGTATGTACGATCCCACTATGCCCACTATCATGTACCGTCAGTTCCTACGGGAAGCGCGAACATTATAGATAGATCTATTGGGGGTGACTCCCCAGTTCGCATTGGCCAGATAGGTCAATGCGGGCGTATACCATGTCGAACTTGTCGAGTGTATCGTGATATACACTCGCTGGGCCCCACTATTATTATTCTATGCTAGTCTGGCATACTGAAATGTGGTAGCATCGGTTGCATGAGCTTAGTGTTAGCATATAGTTAGTGTGTACATGTTGATATTTGCTATGGTCCATCTGTGCTTATTTACTATAAACCTATGAACTCACCAGCGTTAGCTGACCTTTTAGAATATTTTTCTCAGGTGTTTGAGATTGTTACTGTTGAAGGCATGGCATGGCATCAGTCATATTTACTCTGAAGTGTTTTCACACATAACTGAAACGTTTTATTTACGACCAACATGTTTTATGGGATTGTCTTCTTTAAATTGGACTTATTGTAAAACGATTTGGATTTGGAAATGTAAACTGTTTTAAAATGGATTTGATAATCCGTTCTCTATATCTGTGTGTTGTGATTACCAATTTAGTAGCACCCAAAAATGTATACTTTTGCTAAACCAGATTTTGGGGGTGTTACAAATGGCACAAGCACGAGTGGTTCGGGAAAGGGGTCTAAGGACCATTCCCAATACCAAGGTTAGAATTTAGTACATGGTTGGAACATATTTATTAAATATTATGTTTCTCTAATTTCTGAATCATTTTATGTGCAGGTTGATGCAATTGCGTGGTTGATTGATTTCGGTGCCACGACTCATTTTTGGTGGAAGACGGATCTGTTCTTTAAATGGGTGATGATCATTTCGCTCCTATTCATGGAAAAGGAAGTGTGGTGTTGGAATTTTGTTCTGGAATATCTATTACTTTGTTTAATGTGTTGTATGTACCAAAACTTCGTAAGAATTTAATTTCTAGTCCTGAATTAAGTAAGTGTGGATACAAACAAGTATATTGTGGAAAACTAGAAGGGGGAGTTGAATAGTTTTACGTCTTTTTAATTTATTATAAAACCTTTGTTTTATACTTTTAAAAACTTTAGATTCTAGTTTGTTATGAAAAATAAAACTTAAATCATATTATTAGTTATATATGTATTCTTTTAAATTGATTGTAAAAGTTTTGGTTTCTTGAATGGATTTTCAATTTGATCTTAATGTGAAGTCGACCTCTAATTAATACTAGCAATTATATAAGCCTATGTGTATGAAAGTAATGACGATGCAAGTAAAGAAATAAATAAGGTATGGAAAGATCTAACCGAGACACGAGAGATTTATAGTGGTTCGGCTACAAGGACACCTTCCTTGCCCTACTCCACTCCCCGAGCACACCTTGCTCGAGAGTTTTCTTCACAACTTCAATAAGCTCCCTTATGGCGGAGAAAACCGTACACAACTTTGGCTTACACGGGTTTAACGACACAAAGCTAAATGTCGAGTTCTAATCGTAGCTAGAACCAATCTCACAACTTCACAACACAACTTCTTCACAACTTATTCACGACTACTTCACAACGGCTTCACGACTGCTTCACGACTTCTTCACGACTTCAACACGACCGCTACACAACCTCTATGATGCGGCTTCACGACTTCAACACTAGGACTTCACGACTAGGACTTCACAACTTTAACACGACCGCTTCACAGCTTCTATGCTACGGCTTCATGACTTCAACACAAGGACTTCATGTCTTCTAAGCTACGGCTTCACAACTTCTACACCACGGGTTCACGACTTCTACACAACGGCTTCACGACTTCTACACTTTGACCTCACAACTTCTATACCACAACTACTTATACAACATCTTCACTACTTACACACAACACTAATCTACAACACACACCTTACATACAAATGAATGAATGATTTACAAACTTTGTTAAACACACAACTTAAGTAACAAAATGATACTAAGTTGTAATACTTCTAATCTTGATTGATAGAAGTATTCTTCTTTTGCACTTGGATGGTGGAAGCTTGGATCACTTGGAAACCAATGCTTAAGATTACATGATCAAAGGTTTTTTTAAGATATGAAATGAGATCTACAACAGAAAGTTTTAGTGCAAAAGGGTGAGTAAAAATCCAGGGGAAGGCTGGTATTTATAGGGAAAAATCTGGACAGCTGGAGCCTACTGGAGCGTGGCCGGCCCCCTTAAATAGGGGGGTCCCCTTAATTTTAAGGGGGCCGCCCCTGCTGAACGTTGGCCAGTTTTGTCCTTTTGTGGGGAAGGTTTTTCTGGAACATTTTAACTGATTTTGGTTAAAAATTTGAATTCATATTTTTATAAAAGATTAAACATTTTTATTTAATACCAAAAATGTTTTTCAAAAATATATAAAATGTTTTTGATGTTTAATAAAAAATTTAGTTATTAAGAAAATGTTCCTTTGATCATATAATGCATTAAGCATTAGTTCATTCATACCTTAAGTGATTTTAGTTGTAGAAGTGAATATTTACAACTAAGTACTTGTTTAATTTATAAGTTTATGTTTTAATGAGTTTACATTTTGTGATCATCAAAACATAGAGATATGAATAAATATTGATAATGTTTTTAGGCATTTATTTATGTCAACAATCTCCCCCTTTTTGATGATTACAAAACCTAAACTCATTAAATCCAAAAAGTTATTTTTGGAAAAGTATTTAGTGAGTTTATATTCACTTCTCCCCCTTTTTGTAGAATCAAAAATGTTATGCCGACAAGTTTTTGAGACAAAATTTGTCGGGACGAGAACTCCCCCTTGATGTGTGCTCCCCCTCGTTTGAGGGCACCAAGGAATCGATATATGGAATACTTGCAAGAAAAATATTAGAAGCACAAGCATATATATAGCAAAAATAAGCATGCATATAAAGACATTCATTAAAAATGTTGTGTATCAATACACAACCATCCAAGATTATATTCAATCCTACATTAGCTAGTAAGTAATGCAATCTACATAATCATTCTAGGAGTACATGATCTTCCATGGGGCTTGCACACAAAATGGTTTGAAAAATTATTTTTGATTAAACATTGCATATGCTTAATTTGGTGAGAATGAAGGTGGTGGTGGTGTAGTGGGTTGTTAAGCATGTGTTCAAGGGATGAAAACATGTAGTGTATCTCATCTCTAAGACCAAAGATGATGGTTTGGTTGTGGATGTGGTGGTATTGGTGATGATGAGAAATGAGCATCAAGAGGTGTTATTGGTGATATGGAAATGACAAGTTGGGTGAATGGAGGTTCTTGAGTAGGAGGTGGAGTTGATGCTCTTGATGGTGGTGATGAAAGGTGTGAGTTGATGTAGTTATTGATGGATGAAAGGGTGTTTTTGATGGTGCATTTGGTGCACTTGGGGATTAACATTGAGGTGGTGGTGATGGAGTTTTGGTGTCTTAGAGATGATTTTGGTGATAGCATGGTGAATGAAAATGGGTGTTTGATGGAGGTGATGGTTGATTTAGGTAAGGTTTGGGCTAGATAAAAGGGGTCGCAAGATGCAAAAGAAAACAGTAAATTTTACTGCTCAGATGGCCGGTCCCCTTAATTGTAGGCCGGCCCCCTTAAAATTAAGGGGACCGCCTAGGGAATTAAGGGGACCGCCCATCTGGTGTTTTCCTAGGCGACCAAATTTGAAAAATTTCAGAAAAGGGTCATTTTTAGGGTGTTTTTGCAGCAAGCTCCATTTGAATCATGTACATCAAGAATGATTAAATAGTGGCATAAACATGTTAAATACGCATGCATACATTTAAAACATATTATGGAATAAGCATGTTATTAATCATCAAGCATGTATATATATCATGATATCAAGTATACAAGCAATAAGCATAACAATCATATATTAAAGACAAGAAATAAAGCATTCATTAATTCAAAATAATTATGTTAAAAACATAATTATTGATACAACACATATTTTGCTTATAGCATACAATAAGTAGAAAATTTTAAATTGCCTAAGAGATCCATTTGACTTGCTTGAGACATAAAAAGCTTGAATTATTTTGGATGGATGATGGTAAAGAGGGGGTAAAAAAAATTGGATTAATGGGGTTGTAAGTTTGGGTGTATGGATGTTGGAGAGAGTGTTGATGGAGGAATTGGAGGTGGAGAGCTTGGACTTGACCATGTTGAATGAGGGTTTTGATGTTGTTCAAGTAGTGGTGTTGGATTAGATCTAGTGAGAAGATACTCAATCCAAGTGAGACGCTCATTTAAGGCGATGGTTTGATTTTGGAGAAAGATGCAACAAGGACAATTGTTGACATGTTTCTCAATTTGACTCAAGTGATGTGGTGATGATGGTAATGATGGTGAGATGGATGGTGATGGGTTTAAGTTGCTTTGAGCAAGGTGCAAAGCAAGGAGAGCATTAAGCTCATGGGCTTCCTTGAGTTCTTCAATGAACTTCAAGTGTTGAGTGGAAGGTGATGATAATGGAGAGTGGTTGTTATTTAGTGGAAGTGGTGGTGACACTTTTGGTGGTGGAGACATTTGTGAACTTGGGTAATTATGAGTGAATGAAGGTGGACATATGGATGATAGGTTATGTGTGTGAAAGGGTTCATTAGGATGAGGTTTAGGTGTTGGTTGAGTTTGAACAACATCATTTGTTGGGTTATGGCAAATGTCAAGCTTCCTCCTCCAAATGGGTATTTATGGTGTAGTGATGATGTGATTGTGGAAGGTAAATTTTGGAGGGTGGTTTGTGACAAAATGTGTTTGTGAATTTTGGGAGGTATAGGATAAAATAAGCTTAAAAATAGAAAAAGGGAGCAGCACCTTCGACCATCAGATGGCCGGTCCCCTTAAATATTAAGGGGGCCGCCTAATGAATTAAGGGGGCCGCCCATCTGCTGATTTCCAGGTTACTGGAAATGGGTTTTTGGCAGAAAATTGTTGAAAAGGTTGTGTTTTAGGGTTTAGTTTCAAGCAAGTCCAACTTCTTTTGAGGTAATTTAGGATTTAATAACTTATGTATGCTAAGCATATTTATTAGACATTATTATCTAGCATGCAAGCAACTCATTTAGCATGTAACATATATATGTTAGACAAGAAAACACTACATAGCACCAAGTAATTCATAGTATCATATTTAGGAAGATTAATAAGCTAGTTAAATAATCCTAATGAATATCTATGTGCATGGGAATGTAAAGTTATGATAGCATGGACTTCTAGACTTGTACCAAGTGAGGTTTTAGTGAATAAATTATGGTTATTATCAAATTTAGTTCACTTATAAATGTCACATACATAAATATAGATGACAGATATGAGATCACCATGCATGATTTAAAGAAATGTTTTTGGCATTATTCAACAATGTTTGAAAGTAGGTTTTATGTGGATGTGAAAAATATATTAATGAAATAGTTTTGGCTTTATTTCAAAATGTTTTTATGAGGAAAGAAAACATATTTTTCCAATCTTTGGTTTTTGATAAACACGTAATTATGGACACAAGTTTGGAAGAAAGGTAGGATGGTGAAACATGTTTAATAGAAATGTGTCATAATCTTTTGAAAAATCATTTTTCCAAAATGTGAAGTTTTTTGCAAATTTAAAAATAAGTCCCATTAATTATAGGTTTAAAAATAGTGGTTTATAAAAGATCTCATGCTCAAGGGCATTGGTTAAGTCTGTTGTCACATGCTACCTCTTTCTACATATCCTATGGCATTTAAGCATGTATTATGACTAAATACAAAAATACATCATGTCAGAGTAGTTAGAGAAAAACAAAAGCTATTATAATGACAATGCTTTCAACAACTAAACAAATAATTACGAAGGCATGCAGTCAAATCACATAGGAGCAAGTAAACATCTAGAAATTTTATATAAGCAAGATGACATAAATCTAGGAATGAAAAGTTCTAGTGAAAAGCAAAGTTCATAACAGTAAACTATCGTTAGGTATATTTAGGAAGAATAATGTATTCAAGTTGGAGAATGAGTATGAGACTATTACTAGTGGTGCTCAATTCAGGCTAAACACGACCATTTTTACGGGTTACACATACCCAACTTCTCACATAGAAGCAATTCAACCGTTAGGTCAAATTGAGTTTCTAGTCAATAGATTCTCCAGTAGTCATTCTCTTTTTAGAAGAAATTAAGTTCCTAAATTTACCTATCGAAGAGTACCAAATATGAAGATTGCTTGGTTTACTAATACTTAGGGGGGCTAACTAAAGGGTATCTAGTTCATTAAGCCACATAACGAATATAACTAAAGTGTAAAGGCAAAGCAACCTATCAGACTAAGCGTATCCTAAGGCATTAATAAGATTATATGCATGAAGTAATTAATTATGAAATTTTAAATAGAGAACTTACCTCACGTCCTAGATTTTCTTCGTAATGTCTCAGATGATGATCGACGTGTGAATGATAGGTGAGTCTTCAAGATAAACAAGGTGTGAAAGTATATCATGGCAAGCTTCTAACACCTTATTTAAACCGAAGTGGCTTGACCCGAACATGTCTTGTACGGATCATGATCTTCTCCTTCGTCTGTGTCACTCCATGATTTTGGATTGAGTTCACTTTGGAGTTGATTCATGTAGTCTTCGTCGTTAATACCTACATTAACAACATTTGAACTAGTAGTACATGTATCTATTTTATCTAAATGTTTATCTATTAAATTTTCTAAGATAACTAATTCATGTACAAGATCAAAATCCTCATCTTTGGCTTGACATTTTTCTTGATGAAAGTTTAAGAGATTTTTCCAAATATCATTTGCCGTTTTACAGAAAGATATTCTTTCATATTCAACTTTCGGCAAGGTTTTGTAAATAATTATTTTAGCTTCATTATTTTTGTTATTCTTTGTTTTTAAATAATCATTTTGAGTTTCAAAATCCGTTTTTGTTTGACTTTCAAAATCCGTTTTTGTTGGTTGAAAATCACCAATCGAAATGACATGCCAAAGATCTAGATCAATTGATTTCACATAAGTTCCAAATTTATTTTTCCATTCAAGAAAAGTATAGTTTTCAAATAGTGGTGGTTTTAGCAAAGATTCCCCTTCTAGATATTTTTCGAATTCCATAGATCGATTCAAGTTTTAAAATACAGTATATTTTAAAGATCTTGATTGACCTGGCTCTTGATACCAATTGTGGAAAACTAGAAGGGGGGGGGGGTTGAATAGTTTTACGTCTTTTTAATTTATTATAAAACCTTTGTTTTATACTTTTAAAAACTTTAGATTCTAGTTTGTTATGAAAAATAAAACTTAAATCTTATTATTAGTTATATATGTATTCTTTTAAATTGATTGTAAAAGTTTTGGTTTCTTGAATGGATTTTCTACTTGATCTTTATGTGAAGTCGACCTCTAATTAATACTAGCAATTATATAAGCCTATGTGTATGAAAGTAATGACGATGCAAGTAAAGAAATAAATAAGGTATGGAAAGATCTAACTGAGACACGAGAGATTTATAGTGGTTCGGCTACAAGGACACCTTCCTTGCCCTACTCCACTCCCCAAGCACACCTTGCTCGAGAGTTTTCTTCACAACTTCAATTAGCTCCCTTATGGCGGAGAAAACCGTACACAACTTTGGCTTACACGGGTTTAACGACACAAAGCTAAATGTCGAGTTCTAATCGTAGCTAGAACCAATCTCACAACTTCACAACACAACTTCTTCACAACTTATTCATGACTACTTCACAACGGCTTCACGACTGCTTCACGAATTCTTCACGACTTCTTCACGACTTCAACACGACCGCTACACAACTTTTATGTTGCGGCTTCACGACTTCAACACCATGTCTTCATGACTAAGACTTCACGACTTCAACATGACCACTACACAACTTCTATGCTACGGCTTCACGACTTCAACACTAGGACTTCACGAATAGGACTTCACGGCTTCAACACGACAACTACACAACTTCTTTGCTACGGCTTCACGACTTCAACACTAGGACTTCACGACTAGGACTTCATTGCTTCAACACGACCGCTACACAGCTTCTATGCTATGGCTTCACGACCTCAACACAAGAACTTCACGACTAGGACTTCAAAACTTTAACATGACCGCTTCACAGCTTCTATGCTACGGCTTCACGACTTCAACACAAGGACTTCACGTCTTCTAAGCTACGGCTTCACAACTTCTACACCACGGGTTCACGACTTCTACACAACGGCTTCACGACTTCTACACTTTGACCTCATAACTTCTATACCACAACTACTTATACAACATCTTCACTACTTACACACAACACTAATCTACAACACACACCTTACATACAAATGAATGAATGATTTACAAACTTTGTTAAACACACAACTTAAGTAACAAGATGATACTAAGTTGTAATACTTCTAATCTTGATTGATAGAAGTATTCTTCTTTTGCACTTGGATGGTGGAAGCTTGGATCACTTGGAAACCAATGCTTAAGATTACATGATCAAAGGTTTTTTTAAGATATGAAATGAGATCTACAACAGAAAGTTTTTGTGCAAAAGGGTGAGTAAAAATCCAGGGGAAGGCTGGTATTTATAGGGAAAAATCTAGACAGCTGGAGCCTACTGGAGCGTGGCCGGCCCCCTTAAATTGGGGGCGGTCCCCTTAATTTTAAGGGGGCCGCCTAGTAAAATTAAGGGGGCCGCCCCTGCTGAACGTTGGCCAGTTTTGTCCTTTTGTGGGGAAGGTTTTTCTGGAACATTTTAACTGATTTTGGTTAAAATTTGAATTCATATTTTTATAAATGATTAAACATTTTTATTTAATACCAAAAATGTTTTTCAAAAATATATAAAATGTTTTTGATGTTTTATAAAAAATCTAGTTATTAAGAAAATGTTCCTTTGATCATATAATGCATTAAGCATTAGTTCATTCATACCTTAAGTGATTTTAGTTGTAGAAGTGAATATTTACAACTAAGTACTTGTTTAATTTATAAGTTTATGTTTTAATGAGTTTACATTTTGTGATCATCAAAACATAGAGATATGAATAAAAATTTATAATGTTTTTAGGCATTTATTTATGTCAACATATATGAATCCGATAAGTATATCTTATCGAAGTCTGGTGTATTTGTAGGATTTGGTTATTATAATAATGGAATGTTTATGTTAAATTTGAATAAAGTTCCTAATGATTCTAGTTCTGTTTATATGTCTAGTTCTGATGTTGTTAATTCCTCATTATGGCATGCTCATTTAGGACATGTGCATTATAAAAGAATGCTTGAAATGTCTAAAGATAATTTAATTCCTGCTATTGTTGGAAATACAGGAAAATATAATACTTGCATGTTAACAAAAATTACTAGACAACCATTTAAAAGTATAAAAAGGAAATCTGTGATACTTGAATTAATACATAGTGATTTATGTTATTTTCATGCAACTCCATCTTTAGGCAATAAGAAATACGCTATCACTTTTATAGATGATCCCTCTAGGTTTTGCTATGTTTATTTGCTACATGCAAAAGATGAAGCCCTAGATAAGTTTAGAATTTATAAAACAGAAGTTGAATTACAACAAAATGACTTGATTAGAACCTTACGCACAGATAGAGGTGGTGAATATTATGATCTTGTACTTTTCCAATCCGTAGGAATCATTCATGAAACTACGGCTCCATATACACCACAACAAAATGGTGTGGCCGAAAGGAAAAATAGAGCTCTTAAGGAAATGGTTAATGCCATGTTATCTTACTCGAGTTTGAGTTACGGGTTTTAGGGAGAAGCCATGTCGACAGCTTGCTATTTATTAAGTAGGGTTCCTAATAAAAGGAACAAGACTACCCCATATGAAATTTGGTATAAAAAACGACACAACTTGACATTTCTGCGAGTTTGGGGTGTAGGGCCGTTGTTAGACTTTCGGACCCCAAAAGAAAAAATTTGTGTGAAAAGGGTATTGATTGCATTTTTGTTGGATATGCTGAGCATTACAAGGCATATAGGTTCTATGTTATAGAACCTAATGATTTTGTTTCTATTAACACAATTATAGAATCAAGAGATGCAATATTTGATGAGAATCATTTCTCTTCAATACCTAGACCAAAGGATATTATACCAAATTCGGATGAATCTCAAAAGGATAATCATTCAAATGATGTACCAAGTGAGACACTTGAACCTCGTAAAAGTAAAAGAGCTAGGAAAGCTAAATCATATGGTTCTGATTTTCAACTATATCTAGCTGAGGGATCAAGAGATCAAATTGAATCTCAATACTCTTACTGTTATAGTATAGAGGAGGATCCAAGAACCTATGATGAAGCTATGAAATCTCGAGATGTTGCTTTTTGAAAAGAAGCAATTGATGGTGAGATTGGTTCTATTATGGAAAATAATATATGGATCTTGTCTGATTTACCACCAGGTTGCAAACCTTTAGCTTGCAAATGGATCTTCAAAAGGAAGATGAAAGTCGATGGAACAATTGACAAGTTTAAGGCTCGATTGGTAATCCAAGGCTTTAGACAAAAGGAAGGGATTGATTACTTCGATACCTATGCACTAGTTGCTTGTATCACTACTATTAGATTGTTGATAGCTTTGGCAGCTATTCAAAATCTGGTGATCCATCAAATGGATGTCAAAACAGCATTTTTAAATGGTGATTTGGAAGAAGAAGTGTATATGAAGCAACCGGAAGGATTTGTTATGCCAGGTAATGAGCATAAGGTGTGTAAGTTAGTTAAGTCATTGTATGGGCTGAAACAAGCACCTAAGGAGTGGCATTAAAAGTTTGATGAGGTTGTGTTGTCAAGTGGTTTTCTCCTAAATCAATCTGACAAATGTGTATATAGCAAATTTGATGGAACCGGTAATGGTGTTATCATTTGTCTATATGTTGATGACATGTTGATCTTTGGTACTTGATGTGCTTTCGTTGTAGGTATATATTATATTATCAAGTTTTACATTTATATTTAGCCAACTTAACCTATAACAAATACTAACGGGCAGTGTACCTGATCAATGTAGCCTAGTTGGTAAGTAGAGTGTCGATCACTAAGAGTGGAACGTTAACACCTAAGTATCTATCAGTATTTTAATCCTAAAGTTAGTTCTAATAAAACCTAATCTAACGCACGGGATTTTTCAGCCTAAGAGACTGCCACGATGAGTAGATTAACTAAAACAGTAAATTAAACTAATAAGGCGATAGACACGCACGTACACAGATAGAAAACAGATACAGATAAGAGGCCTAGCCAATAGTAAGGAAGATTTGTCACCCGTTTAATTGCTTAGTTATATAAGATGAGTTCTAAAATCTATTCTCTCTTAGTGGTTGCTTACGTGTATGCGTATATCATTCCAATGTCTAGATCCAGTCTAAACGTCTAGATTTCGGGTATTAAGTTTTCTCGACGGACTAATCCTGTCACGATTAATCAGATCTCCGCATAAAGTCCACCTTAATGATTACTAAGTTTATATATTATTTATCCCTTTTACAGGCTTACATTAACTATGCAAACGATGTTAATGAAGTAATTGTGCGAGCCTAAGGTCGACAAGGCACGATAAACTTGTATAAAACATACGCATAAGGGACCAATAAAACATCAAATATACGTTTAAAAGCTAGAAACAATTAAGTCCGATGAAATAGTGAAAAAGACACTAACTCAACGATTAAAAGAGTACTAATACAAATTAAACGAATCTTCCTATAAATTAAAGTACTAGCAGGACCTTCTTATTGCTCTGAATTCTTCTTTCTGGTTGTGTCTTGTGAGGTCTGGTCGTCGCCCTTTTATAGGTTATGTGTTGTCAATTGTGAGTCGAATTTGGCAGACGAATGGGGTATTTATACATTCTGGAAACAGAATCGATACGGCGTATCTAGTAAGTTGATACGCCGTATCTAGGTAACTTCACGTGGGGTCCAACATTATTATATTCTGGAATATTCGTACACCGCCATATGATACGGCGCACCTTCAATCTTCATGCGGCGCATGTTCTTCAATATCTTGGATTATCTGGTAAATTCTTGAGATTGATACGCCGCATCTCTGAGATGTCACGCAGCATATCTGGAGTAGGATGAGTCAGATCTTCTTATGTTGACCAAGGTTTCATATACGGCGCATAGGATAAATCCATGCGGCGTGTGCTTCAAAGTCAGGCAGTGGTCTTCATAATCGTCTAATTCTTGATGTACGGCGTATCTGTCTAGAATGATACGGCGTATCTTCCTTCAGTTCAGTAGACTTTCCCATCTTGATCCATTTTGCTCCAATTTACATCCAAAATAGCTAGCTTTCACCAAATGCTTGTTTACAACTGAGATTTACCAAAGTAAGCAATTAAGTATCAATTCTAATATAAAATAATATAAAACAAGCGAATAACATAGGATAAATGATGCCAATAAAATGGTGTTATTTGATATCATCAAAAATCCCCCCACTTGAACTTTACTTGTCCTTAAGTAAACCTTAGATTAAACTTATGAAAATGTATCCTAAACATAGTCTAGGATTTTTTTTATAGTTTAAGAATTTTATTCGTTTGATCACAATTGCATAGCTAAACACCTCACGAAGTAGGAAAATGAAATAACTCAAATAACTCAACTAATCTATGTGGTAACATTTAAGTAATTCGCTCAATTGCTCGATCGTGACGAATATTCTATCATAAGCTTGGCAAGGATACACATCTCAACCACTAAAGCTAAGGAGTGAAAAGTCTAAAGCGGTAAATTGGGTTAAACATGATAAGGCTTAAGGGTTAAACCTAGCCTTGTTCAAACATCTCCTACACAAACTTAGTAGATCGCTGGCGCGAGTCCTCGATTCCTCAGACAACGGTTGGTCACTAAGGTGGAACCTTAGATCACTGGCGCGTTATTTGATTAGTCTAAAACTCGGATGGTCACTACCTTATTCATGCATTTGACATTCTCACTAAGCCATTACCATATCCGGATGCTCAAAAGCTAACAACGAATACAATAACTTGGTAAAGGGTAGGGGTAAAACTTTGGGAAATACATTAAATTGGTGTAAACAAAATAAACAAACCGGTAGAATAAGTCCAAACAGGTGTGGTTAATTACTTCCCAACCATCCCATGAAAAAGACCACAAATCATAGACTAAATTACGCTTTAACACGGTGACTCACGCTTTAGTAGACACGAATTAGACTCAATGATGTCTCAATCAAAGAATAAACCTTAGTTGGCGTTACCATAACGGCCAACTCCCTTGCAATTCATAAATATAATACAAAAAGTAGTAGCGATATCTCTACTAGTACATAACTTTACATCGTTGGTTTATAACACTTACGAACATACTTCTTTCTTTTTCTTTTCATTTTTTTGATTTTTTTTAATAACATGTAACTACTAATGGTGTAAAATTTCACCACATCACAATCATAATAAATCTGGATAATTTTTCCATACTTTTCTATTCTTCAGATTATAAAAATAATAGTGATAGCAGTAAACACACGAAAAATAAAAATAACTACTATCACATTCCCATTGCATTGTGCAATTCCTGACCTAACCAAAGATAAGAAACACGCACACGAACACAGGAAATACACACTTTACACTAGTAACTAACCACAGACTTAAATCTACAGGGTAGGCTAAGGTGTAAGGGTGTAACGAAACAATTTAAATATTGGTGTAAGAAACGAAAGGAATGGCTCTGAGGGTTTTTCTAGGGGTATCTTACTCTAAAGATAAGAGTAACAAAAGGGTTTAACATGTGGATTAACTAGCCAGTGTAGTTAGTTAATATAACACAACATATGTAGGCTATTTAGGTGTAATCCTAGAAAATTACCTAGTTAGACAAGTCACTCCAATTATATCTATAATACTCATTATGGTCGTCTCGAATAGTATACAATCCAAGTTCTAAAGTTTACTAAAGGTCACCGGCACACTCCTATTTTTGTGGAATTTGGGTAAAATATTAGGAAACGGATAAGGTTAAATTCTCACAATATGGAAATAAGGGTTATGTGTGCAGTTATGCAATTAGGATTTCACAAAAACTTGCTAAATTATTTTAAATTTAAGCATATTAAGCACATATTAAGCAATTTTTTGAAAAATAAGGACAAGTGACGTTCTAATTCTCCATCCTCCCACTTAAGATAAACAACGTCCGCGTTGTTTAAGATGAAATTAAAAACAAGAAATAAAAAGAATTAGAACGGAAAACTCCCCTGAGATTTTCTCGGTATGATCCTCCATTATGCGTTTGTGAGCAACTATTTATTTTCTGTGTGTGCAATGACGTCTGAATGCCAACATGGCTACAACACACAGAAAATACAGAATGTATGTAAACCACCATTTCTTGTAAACAACCTGTGTTAGTGAATATGAAAATCGCAACTAGTGCGTCTTTGATTAATCGATGGTTAGTGAAAACAAAACTAAAAATTAAAAATTAAAACTGAAAAATTTCACCAGGTCAGTCGATACGCCACATCCATGGGATGGGATGCGCCGTATCGAGCTTGTAATAAAATATGAGTCAGGAACTTTTTACGACGTATCCTTAAACCTGGATACGCCGTATCAAAATAACTGACAGATAGTTCAAAGTTCAAAAAGAAAAATTAAATGCAGAAAAAATAAAGGGATATATATGATCTGTACAATCGATATGCCGCATCATTGTGACGGGATACACCGTATCAATGTACAGGTCTGACAGAAAACATTAATAACAGTTTTGGGTTGTCTCCCAGTAAGCACTTCTCTTTATTCCAGAGTCTTTAAGTTAGACTCATCTTCAACGCTTACATCTTGTTCACGCTCACGTGTTCTTGTGTGAGCCATTTGACAATTCTCTCATCACGAACATATTCCGGTCCTAAATGCACCACTCCTTTGTAGAATCCTTTCATCTTTTGGTATGGATACTATATCCCTCTTACTTCATCATTCCTATCTACAGTGATAAATGGCGACATTTTATAGCATACCTAGTTTATGGCATTCTTAAATCCTGGGTGAGTACGAGGCATCATATAGGTGACGCTGTCGCTTCCATTTCCCTACAAAATGGCTTTCCAACAATTATATCACCCATTTCCTTGTCACGATAAGCATCCATGTCTTCCACAACAGTGAAATCTATAATAATTGAAAATTTTCCAACAAAAATAGGCACATTCATAAAGGTCCCGACTACATTTCTCCCCTTATACTCCATTTTCTTTTTCATAATTTAATTATAAAAAAATTTTAACATCACATTAATCAGTAAAATCAGGAAGAAATTAGCATCTACATGTTTGTATCCTATCATGCTTGAAAATTCTAAGTTATAGGCACAGTCAACATGGATTCGTCTACCGTAGTCACAAATGCTAGGATATCCCTCGATCTCATCAGATTTTCTAATACTAATAACATTAACCCTTGGAATATCCACGACTTCTCCATCCTCAATTTCGGGTTCTTGATCCTCCATCACATGATTAATAAGTTCTAATGGCACATTAAAGTCATTTAATTCAATATAATCCCCATCAAATTGGTCAAGTGATCTATTTTGGATTAAGGTTTTACCCATTAGCCTAGCTTCTAAATCAAGTTCCATGCGTTCCCTTAATCCTATGTAGCAATCTTTAAAAATCCCTAGTAATTTGTAACAGTTAATCAAGTATTAATCACCATTACAGTTCAGTTAACTATTTATATGGGAAAATTTTAAATTTTTTGTTTATTACATTATAATAACTCAAACACGTTGATACGTGATTCACCAAATATTGAAACAAGCTCGCACGCGGATGTCACAACCCGAAATTTTAGGTCATTTTTCCGAACCTCGATGATTCACTATTCACCAGTTACTATTCATCATTTACTATTCACCGATCACTATTCATCATTTCACTATTCATCATTTTCGGAGTCAGTTTGAGAATTTGAGAAGCGTTCGGAAATTTTACTATTCACGTGACACTATTCATTCCCGGAGAAAACTTACTATTCATGTTCATTCATTCATTTCATCGTAAACGTAGTTTACGATTATTCATATTCGCGTAACCGGATGGGTTTAGCTGCGAATTCATGCGTCATTAGTAGGGACACTGCATACGGACTAGGAATAGTCTACATATCATCATAATGACATTTTCATACTATTCCACTCGTAGGGTTATTAAATTAACACTTTTATTACATTTGACGTTTTACGTATGATTTAAATTTAATTAAAACGTTAACGCGCGATCAATAAATGTGACTAACACGTCCGACAATCCCCACGAAGGTCCCGACATGCTTTTACACCTCTTATAACATCATAAAGATTATAAAATTCATTTACTTGGTATTTTGGAAGTTTACGTTTTCCAGTTCAGCGTTTTACGCGAATTACGCGTTTTAAACCCGCGTTTCCAGTTTTAACTGCGTTTAAGCAACCCGATGAAACTTACCATTCATTTCACATTTTCTTATGGAGTATTTTGACAAGTTTAGTCATTATTTCAAGTTTCATATTTTTACGATACCCGGAATTACGTTTCGCGACTTAACTATTTACGTTTAGTGATTAACGGAACCAAAACTGACTCCGTGAGCTAGATATTACCAAGCTTCCTACACACATTTCACACCATGTGCAGCCCCCATCCCATGTTACTTCAACTTGATCCTTTAATTACAATTATGCCATTCAAGGTTAGATATTTTGCAAGAAAACCAACTAAAACAATCACTAGTTCATTTTTCAAGATCAAAAACTCATTTCTCTCTTTTCTCCTTGGAGACTCACGACCAAGAAACACCATGGATCAAGATCCATTATTTTTCCAAGATCAAAGTATCAAAGTTGCTCATTTCATCATTCTTATTAAGGGTTTTGTAATACAAACTCAAGAATCACAAGATTTCTCATCATCTAATCACCTAATCTTTCAAAGTAAGTTGTCAAACTCTTTTTCATAATTTCTTCAAGTTGTCTTCATGATTATATGATTTCCATACTAGATCTACATGCATATGCAAGCTATACCACTCCATTTACATTTATTTAACTTTTGAGCCATAGAGATGGGTTATAGGTAAATCCTTGGTAGATTAACTTAATGGATGATGTTTAGGAACCCATGACACCCTAAGAAGGTGTATGGTAGGCTATGGGATGATTGGTTGTTGTTTGTGAGGTTTTTGGACAAGTTACTAACTAGGAAAGTGGTTTTTGAAGTGTTAAAATACCTACTGTCTCCATTTTAAAAACGTGGCCAACTCAGTAAGTGTTGGTTAATTTTTGGCCAAATATTTAGAAAATACATTCCGAGACGAAGCCGTAGCCGAAAACGGGGATAAAAACGAGCTTATAACGAAGGAGATATGATTTTTCAAAGTTTAACGACGAAAACTAATTTTTCTGAAAATAGCGTGCTGTTGGACGATTTTCGACGGGCAAACTGAGGCGTTTAACGCGACCTAGATGAACCGAGCTACTGAAAATGTGTTAGTATATGTTAATACGAAGCCACGGATATAAAGAACGTCGAAAACAAGCTAATAACGAACAAGATACACGCGTTTAAACTTCGATAAATACTATTAGTTTTTGACAGCTTTTAATGGAAATATAATTACGTACTAGAAACTATATTTTTCAAGTAATAACCATGGAGAGCCGTATCTCTTACCTGTTAGAACACGTACGATCAAAGGGTTATTAACTCGACTATTATAAGACATACCAAGGTTTTCAAAACGCCGAGACTAACACAAACGTTTTATACACATTATTACACGACTAGTTTTGACGTAACAAGTGGAACACATTTTTACCAAGTTTTGGAAGATATTACATATCAACGATAACTATTATTTTCATAGTACGAGTGGTATAGGTTACATATGCATGAGCATTCACTACATCATCTAAGTAGAACATATTCATTCATGATAGGTTGCGGCTAGTGTTCGCGCCTTGTTGTTCCGTTCATCTCATATTCATCGCATTGTTGTATCATCATACCAGGTGAGTTCATAGCCCCACTTTTACTCTTTAATACTTGTTTTAAACTCTTTGGGGGAGATACATGCTTAAACTGTTTGCTATTACTCAAGACGATTTTACTCATATGCTATGCTACGCTTTTATACACTTACTCATGATGTGTAGTTTTATTACGATATGTGACTTAATGTGGAAAACTATTCTATACGCTATATTCATTCACCACGGTTTAACTCCTGGATGGAGCCGACGGAGAGGTATTGATAGTACTATCGGGTTGACACCCCCACCCTTGGCCCGCGATTCATGGCCTTGGGTGAATATAATCCAGCTATGAAGCATTCTTGCTTATTCTTGTCGTGAGGTTCAGTAGGCTATTAAACTTTACATTAAGCGTGCATATATCGTATACACATTTGACTTAATCATACTATATGTTAGCAGTGGGTTGTAAACACACAGGTTGCGAGTCTTGTATGGCCGGGGCTTGGAACTGAGTGGATTTACAATGCCTTTGCTGTGGAAACATTCTTTGAAGGCTTTTTCAACTATTTTAATACAAACTCTATGAACTCACCAACCTTTGTGTTGACACTTTTAGCATGTATTTTCAGGTATAAGCAATAGCACGCTACTGGAGGCTTTTGGCAGGGCATGGCATGGTCATAGAAGACTTTGATAAAACATTTGGGACCGCTTAACTTATCTTATGGGCCAACTTCCGCACCACTTTTCATAATGTAAATTTAACACTTTTGACTTCTCAAATATATTCTAAATGATTGATGTGAAAACCGTTCTTTGCACTTGTTTTGTGGTACCAATTGAGTTGCACCCCAGCGACGCTACCTTCCGCTGCAAACCACTTTTGGGGGTGTGACAGATTGGTATCAAAGCCTTGGCTATAGAGAACTGGGTGATTTTAAAACCTAGACTATAGCTACTTTCATGAAAACTTAACCCTATGACCGCCACGTGCTTGCCTGCCAAGCTGATGCCCCACTTGTGGTTTGTTTGCTGATACATTTGCTGAGATTTGTGTCATATTATTAGATTAAATACACCTTCTTATTTTCATTGATTACTATAACATAAGCATGCTCACATATCATACACGTCATAGCGTTACACCTTTTCCTTATGTAGTTTCATCATTCGACCTCGAGTTTGGTCACTTGCCTTAGTCTTTTGAGACGTCCTTTAAATGTGAAGGACATAGTATTAGTATAACTAAGCTGAGTATTTCAAAATTTATTGAACCTCGGTGGAATATAGACTGGTCATCTATATTCGACCCGGGATAGTGAGACATAGCCTGACCACCTATGTCTGACTCAGAGATGAATTTTGCAATACTGAGAGTAGTTATAATAGTATTATGTCCAGATTGATTTGATTGATGTAAGTAATTCCAAAATCGAGCTAATCTTTCAAAAGACCTCATTTCAGGATGTTGAATCCATTATTTTTGACAACTTGTTTCTTAGCTTGATCTAGTGACAGTTCTTGTTTGATGAGTTGCGAAAATCAAGCTAAGAGCCAAGTTGTTACCCCAGCCGACTCAGTTTAATCTCATGACAGTTCTTGTTTGATGAGTTGTGAGATTAAATTTGAATCGACAACCTAAACCGATTTAGCCTAATCCCATGACAGTTCTTGTTTGATGAGTTGTGGGATTAAGTAAAAATCGGTTACCGAAAGGTCTTTTGAGGGCTACGCTCGAGGATGGGAAAGTTTGCCTCATCAAATCCGACCAGGAGAACGTGTGTGCGCAGAACGAACGAGCTGAACTTCGGGACGAAGTTCCTTTTAGGGAGGGAGACTGTCACAACCCGAAATTTTAGGTCATTTTTCCGAACCTCGATGATTCACTATTCACCAGTTACTATTCATCATTTACTATTCACCGATCACTATTCATCATTTCACTATTCATCATTTTCGGAGTCAGTTTGAGAATTTGAGAAGCGTTCGGAAATTTTACTATTCACGTGACACTATTCATTCCCGGAGAAAACTTACTATTCATGTTCATTCATTCATTTCATCGTAAACGTAGTTTACGATTATTCATATTCGCGTAACCGGATGGGTTTAGCTGCGAATTCATGCGTCATTAGTAGGGACACTGCATACGGACTAGGAATAGTCTACATATCATCATAATGACATTTTCATACTATTCCACTCGTAGGGTTATTAAATTAACACTTTTATTACATTTGACGTTTTAAGTATAATTAAATTTAATTAAAACGTTAACGCGCGATCAATAAATGTGACTAACACGTCCGACAATCCCCACGAAGGTCCCGACATGCTTTTACACCTCTTATAAACATCATAAAGATTATAAAATTCATTTACTTGGTATTTTGGAAGTTTACGTTTTCCAGTTCAGCGTTTTACGCGAATTACGCGTTTTAAACCCGCGTTTCCAGTTTTAACTGCGTTTAAGCAACCCGATGAAACTTACCATTCATTTCACATTTTCTTATGGAGTATTTTGACAAGTTTAGTCATTATTTCAAGTTTCATATTTTTACGATACCCGGAATTACGTTTCGCGACTTAACTATTTACGTTTAGTGATTAACGGAACCAAAACTGACTCCGTGAGCTAGATATTACCAAGCTTCCTACACACATTTCACACCATGTGCAGCCCCCATCCCATGTTACTTCAACTTGATCCTTTAATTACAATTATGCCATTCAAGGTTAGATATTTTGCAAGAAAACCAACTAAAACAATCACTAGTTCATTTTTCAAGATCAAAAACTCATTTCTCTCTTTTCTCCTTGGAGACTCACGACCAAGAAACACCATGGATCAAGATCCATTATTTTTCCAAGATCAAAGTATCAAAGTTGCTCATTTCATCATTCTTATTAAGGGTTTTGTAATACAAACTCAAGAATCACAAGATTTCTCATCATCTAATCACCTAATCTTTCAAAGTAAGTTGTCAAACTCTTTTTCATAATTTCTTCAAGTTGTCTTCATGATTATATGATTTCCATACTAGATCTACATGCATATGCAAGCTATACCACTCCATTTACATTTATTTAACTTTTGAGCCACAGAGATGGGTTATAGGTAAATCCTTGGTAGATTAACTTAATGGATGATGTTTAGGAACCCATGACACCCTAAGAAGGTGTATGGTAGGCTATGGGATGATTGGTTGTTGTTTGTGAGGTTTTTGGACAAGTTACTAACTAGGAAAGTGGTTTTTGAAGTGTTAAAATACCTACTGTCTCCATTTTAAAAACGTGGCCAACTCAGTAAGTGTTGGTTAATTTTTAGCCAAATATTTAGAAAATACATTCCGAGACGAAGCCGTAGCCGAAAACGGGGATAAAAACGAGCTTATAACGAAGGAGATATGATTTTTCAAAGTTTAACGACGAAAACTAATTTTTCTGAAAATAGCGTGCTGTTGGACGATTTTCGACGGGCAAACTGAGGCGTTTAACGCGACCTAGATGAACCGAGCTACTGAAAATGTGTTAGTATATGTTAATACGAAGCCACGGATATAAAGAACGTCGAAAACAAGCTAATAACGAACAAGATACACGCGTTTAAACTTCGATAAATACTATTAGTTTTTGACAGCTTTTAATGGAAATATAATTACGTACTAGAAACTATATTTTTCAAGTAATAACCATGGAGAGCCGTATCTCTTACCCGTTAGAACACGTACGATCAAAGGGTTATTAACTCGACTATTATAAGACATACCAAGGTTTTCAAAACGCCGAGACTAACACAAACGTTTTATACACATTATTACACGACTAGTTTTGACGTAACAAGTGGAACACATTTTTACCAAGTTTTGGAAGATATTACATATCAACGATAACTATTATTTTCATAGTACGAGTGGTATAGGTTACATATGCATGAGCATTCACTACATCATCTAAGTAGAACATATTCATTCATGATAGGTTGCGGCTAGTGTTCGCGCCTTGTTGTTCCGTTCATCTCATATTCATCGCATTGTTGTATCATCATACCAGGTGAGTTCATAGCCCCACTTTTACTCTTTAATACTTGTTTTAAACTCTTTGGGGGAGATACATGCTTAAACTGTTTGCTATTACTCAAGACGATTTTACTCATATGCTATGCTACGCTTTTATACACTTACTCATGATGTGTAGTTTTATTACGATATGTGACTTAATGTGGAAAACTATTCTATACGCTATATTCATTCACCACGGTTTAACTCCTGGATGGAGCCGACGGAGAGGTATTGATAGTACTATCGGGTTGACACCCCCACCCTTGGCCCGCGATTCATGGCCTTGGGTGAATATAATCCAGCTATGAAGCATTCTTGCTTATTCTTGTCGTGAGGTTCAGTAGGCTATTAAACTTTACATTAAGCGTGCATATATCGTATACACATTTGACTTAATCATACTATATGTTAGCAGTGGGTTGTAAACACACAGGTTGCGAGTCTTGTATGGCCGGGGCTTGGAACTGAGTGGATTTACAATGCCTTTGCTGTGGAAACATTCTTTGAAGGCTTTTTCAACTATTTTAATACAAACTCTATGAACTCACCAACCTTTGTGTTGACACTTTTAGCATGTATTTTCAGGTATAAGCAATAGCACGCTACTGGAGGCTTTTGGCAGGGCATGGCATGGTCATAGAAGACTTTGATAAAACATTTGGGACCGCTTAACTTATCTTATGGGCCAACTTCCGCACCACTTTTCATAATGTAAATTTAACACTTTTGACTTCTCAAATATATTCTAAATGATTGATGTGAAAACCGTTCTTTGCACTTGTTTTGTGGTACCAATTGAGTTGCACCCCAGCGACGCTACCTTCCGCTGCAAACCACTTTTGGGGTGTGACAGATTGGTATCAAAGCCTCGGACCACGACAAATCAAATATACTAAATATACACCAAACGGATCACACACAACTCTCGGCCAACTTTTATTGGCCTAGTACTATTCATCAACCTAACCTAACTTGTAAGTTTTAATATTTCATTTATTTCACTCGTTCAACTCACCTAAACTTGGCATCGTATTCTTTTAATTTCGACACACAACACACACAACTTTTTACATCACTCGACTCCTCACCCACCAAAGAAATAGTATGTCGAATCCCACATTTTATTTCAAACGTTTGATACACGAACGAGGGCCAAAGTAAATCGTCCTTGACATGATTTCAAGTTCACTTAATATTTCCATCATTTTACCAAATCGGTTTAAACTTTATTTTACCATGCTCAATTATTTTTATATGATCGAATACGAGTTCCCAAGATGTTTCTCACCTTTTTCAATCAATATCACACGCTAATATAGTTTTTATTGTACTTTTGAGATGTTGGCTCTTACATATATCTACACAACTCGAGACATACTCAATTCTACAAACTATCCTTTCCTAAATATCACTAGAACTCGATTTGCAAATCTTCTAAAGTCCAATATCCTCTGCCATGTTCCTATTCGAACCACTTGTGTCTCAAAAATCTAACATATATACACTTATACGTGTATATATGTGCACATAATTCACTTGCTATTAATTCCGTTTCACACTGGAACTTATACACAATATAATTCTATGTCCTAATACTCAAGTTGATAGAAAATAGTTCCTTACAAATCTCTGCCAACAAATCATGCAATCCCAACTTGTATATTGATAAGATATGTATTGACATACATAACACACATATATAGAAAATACCACTTGATCTTACACACTTGACTTTCTAAGCCATTTTTATTCTCTTTGTTCCCTCAAATATTTGCCAAGTTCACAATGCAATCCCACTTTCCCTTAAAATAGATATAAGTCGACATATGCATGCATGCACCGTCGAATATGCACACACATAAATTCCTTCCTTTCACACTTAGAATTTATCTCGCAATCTCCCTAGTATTCCCCCACTGCCGAGACTACAAGGGCTAGGACCATTTCTCCTTTGTTCGAACCATATTGCAAGTCCAAAACACTCCCCTCGATTCAATTATAGCCATTTTTGCAAGAGAAGTGCACCTTGTTCGATTTCTATTTCTATCCCCCGAATACTCACCACCTTTTAAGGTGTTGTAAGTACTTCAACTCACTTTTCCATTCTTTCTTATGAATATTATGTACCATGCATCATTATGAATTCTCACTCGAACGTATACTCACTTCTATACATTTAATTCGAGTTCTAATTATTTATTTTTTGTGCATACATATTAAACTCTTTCAAGGATGGCTAATAAATCGATATACACCATCATTCGACACTCACTAGTCCATTTATTTACATATCGAGACACCTTTTTATCATATATTGCATCGCATAAATTCATAACACATTATATGTCATTTTTACATTCTTTGGACCATTTAATATCAACTAAGAAAAGGGCTTGTTAAATCGAATTCGCACACACAACACCTTGTTTTTAAAACTCGGCATGTTTCTCTATACACCCAACAAATAAGCTGTGAAAATAAACACTCATATCAAACTCTAAAAATCCCTTTTTGAACCTCAATCTAAAAGCTACTCGAACCATATTAAAACTCTTTATATATAATTCGGTTGGGCTTAAAGCCCAATAAGTCATTTTTAAGCACTTGGAATAAGCTACTGGTATAAACTCTTTTGTTATGTTTTTCTAACCATAGAACAAGCCCAATGATAAGCCCAACTTCCCTTAAAACCCAACGGATCAAAAATCCTTAACGGGCCTTTAATTTTACTCATTAAACCTATTAAGCTTAAAAATAAGCTCTTTGACCAATAAGCAGTTGATTTTGACTTAAATAAGCTTTATAAAGTTATTAAAACTTTTAGAAATCTTTTCACACCTTTTTGTGATTTTTGGACTAAGTTTGCAAACTATTTTAACTTTAGGGATTAAAACTGCCAAGTTTGCAAAACTATATCGAGAACTGCCAAATCAAAAACCTAAGGGTAGAAAATGCTAAAAACAGTAAGCTGGAGGTTTAAAATGTAAAAATTGGCCTTCTTGGACTAAAAATGTAAATAAGGACTAATGGTGCAACACTAACCCCGTTAGAGTAGAAAATGTAAAAATTGGTATAAGTTCAAGGACCAACAGAAACTTTATACACTTTTCATTTCTATTTCATATTTTACATTTTCAACTCAATCACGTGCATTTTTACATTTCGTTCATATATTTAAACACGTTATGTTATATATAACGAATTTTAACGATTTAACTTAACGTTTCGTTACACCACTTTCGAGGAAACGATATTTTTGGATTAAATGACATAAAAACAACATAATATTATATATAATATTATTTTTGAACTTTAAGCATTTTAAGCATATTACACACTCACATCACCAGTCAAATCATTATCCGCTACTCATTTTCACAATCACTATTCATATTAAGTCGAATTCTGAGACTTTACCATTAATCAGGTCGTGTGTTGAAGCCGTTCACGTAACTCACTTGATTTCACATTTTCACCTTGCCAGTTACCCACAAGGTGAGTCGTAGCACCACTTTTACTCATTTAATATCTTTACACTCTTTGGGGGAGATACATGCTTGTTCTACTTACAAATTTACTCGTTTATCTTAAACATTGTACTCAAATGTTGATTCACTCTATTGGTTTATTAAAACATAATTCTTGTTTTCACTCACCAAAGTAATATACACTTTCACGAATCACCATGAATTTATTCACCACTTTTATATGCTTTCCAATCCCCTAGGGAAACACATGCTACAAAATAGGACACAAGTATTTTATATATGCTTCACCTAATTGATATTTCCGAAGTTACTTAATTCCAAAAGCCCCTCATATCATGAACCATTAATCACTTGCGAGTGAACACGAATATAGTGAACAGACTCGAAATCTGTTGGAGGCTGACTGCCTATTCCACTAATACTTGACGAATAGCCTTAGTTGCTAGTCGTATTAGTCGCAATATATTATATTTGAGTTAAATAGGAATCCCCTATCACCGAGGGCCATAACTCATGCCATTAATTTGGATTGTTTCCCCTATCGAATCCCCGTACTCTGTTAACATTTGCGTGTCATGAGTCTTAGGCCAATAATAAATATATATATAATATATATATATATATATATATATATATATATATATATATATATATATATATATAAATATTCATACTAGACTTCAAAGCCCGCCCAATGGGCGGGCATGACTTGTAATTATAATTTGGTTAGTTTTAGTTATTCTAAAGTTAACGCATATAAAGTTAGTAACATATTATTGTTATGCCATGGATTTAAAATAAATAAATGCATTCAGATATCCTTGAAAGAAACATTAGCAGATCCTCTTCGCTTGGCCTTTTGTTGGGATGAACTGTTACATAAAAGTTACATTGCAATCTTTCAAGGAGTTTGACCTCCGAATTCCTTATGGTTGTCCTTGAAAGAAACATTAGCAGATCATCTTCGCTTGGCCTTTTGTTGGGAGTCATGTATATCACCCGTTCGAGAACACCACATTTGTTAATCACAATGCTTCTACATATGAGATACAAAAAAATCCAATAACTCTGATTCTTTGAAGCGTGTTACAGCGTACAGATGATACTTAAAAATCATTCTATATGACATAATTATTAAATACACTGTTTTATTGCAATAAGATAGTTCATAAGTGAAACTATGTTTCACTTGATTTGGAAATAAGAAAGATTTGCAATAAGATTGCGTAAAGTTGGAAACCATCCTTCTATATGTATCAGTTCGCT
Organism: Artemisia tridentata subsp. tridentata; assembly: GCA_021014915.2. Lineage (NCBI taxonomy): Eukaryota > Viridiplantae > Streptophyta > Magnoliopsida > Asterales > Asteraceae > Artemisia > Artemisia tridentata. The sequence continues at coordinate 176,955,021 of CP139502.1, read as the reverse complement.
AATTGTTCCAACCAAATGATTGTCACTAACATCCCTACAAACACAATTTATCATTCAGATCTTGTTAGAAATTTGCTACCTAATCAAAGGATTTGTGTTGCTATTGTAAGCTGGTCTGGTCTTTTGCCCATGATTATCCCTCCTAAATCCTAACAAAAGGCTTAACTTTCATTGGGATGGTTCGTGTAAAAACAAAAATGCTACTTCTGGTACTTACCAATCGAGATTCTTGGATCATATAACTGAAAAAAAATAATGCATCTCGCTTTTTTAGAAGGGTTCAATGGTGGTGATTCCGTAGTGATGACTGGTTAGGAAGGGTAGGTGAGAAATTAGTGCTATAAAAAAAACAATTATCCAAGGATACCTCATCATCAGTAGCTGGATTAGTACTGCTATGCGAGTGAGTTAGTACTGTTGATAATGGATTGTCCTGAATCGAATTGTTACAGTTAATAAAAGGACCACACCGCTTATGTCAACGCCTAAATATTGAAGTGCAAGAAATTGTTGTAGATTAATACAGAACTTGGCTATTGTAGTGCAATAAATTGTTATAACCACAGACTACCCACTTATCTATACACTTTGTACACACTTCAGCAACTAACATGACACAAAAATTAATGTAAGTGTTCAGTAGTAACTAAATTTTATGCAGAAAACTCACACCAAAACTACCAGAAAAGGGAGAAGCATTGGCGCCCTCCTTTTGTTCACTTTGCTTTTCTTCCATAATTCTTTGGAATATTCTTTGGATCTCTATCTCACTGTATGGCAATGGTCGTCTTTGAATGCCATAAAAGATTTATCTGCTCAGCAAGAAAAAGCCTCGGCAAGTGACTTTCAGAATACGTGACCTGTAAACAATGCAAAATATAAAATTATATCTATAACATAAACTTGATAATATAAATGTAAAGATATGATGGCATACTATTTCCAGCCTTGTCCACTTTCCAACCATTTAGTTTGAACATTGTCCCAATCATAGTCTCACCAACACCTTCACAAATATTCAAAATCGTTATATAGATAGAATTGTATTGTCCACCATGTTTAAAGATTTATGTGATAGCGAGAATGATTAGTTAGTCAAGGGATCTGGACAGAATGCCCCACATTCGTCTAGAACAGATTTGAATAGCAATTCACAGGAAACAGATGTAATGTATAAAAGAGGCATACCTTCAAAAGAAGTATGCTTGAATGATTATCAATATCAACTAAACTACAGGGTCGGGAGATTGAAACTGAAAATTGAAATCATTGAAGACAACAGTGATGTGGTTGTGATGAATTTTATTTCAACGGTTAATGAAGATTTCTAGGAATTACCTGTTGAAGCATATAATCATAGCCAAAGCTGTTAGTGGCCTATTTTGACATGTAATTGTACATTAAATCGGATGCCAAAGAAACATATAGAAAAGATGATATCTTTAATATAATAATCGGGTTATGAAGAATCCAGAAAATAAAAATGAATGAGCTTCTTACACTTTTTGAACATAGCCAAGAGCCACCATTCCAGTGCTAAAAATTTGTCCAGTCGCAACCTGCAAGAAAGAAATGATCTTGATTTAGCACTAAGAAACGATAATAGTAAAAATTTGCTTATAAACGACGAAGGTACTAAGATCTGTGCATTGATATACAAGTCAAATTATTCACTTGAAACGGGCAAACCCACTCGTAATTGTGGCAAAACCCTTTCTGTTGTAGTTATTGGATTGGAAACCTCCCCAAAAACTTTATTGTTCCGAAGAAACTTCTGAGTCTGAAAAAGAAACATGAGTGGTTAACTTTACAATTAGCATTCTCCTATTAAAGGTTCATTGTATTTACAAACTTAGTGTCATCGGATATAGTAAAGAAAAGAAAATGTAAGAGATTGTAGCACATAAGGTGATAGCGTCTGTATTCTTACAGTGTGGTTTCTTCATAGAGGCTATCATTTGCCGCGGCAAGGGAAACTTGTTGGCATAGAACTTATCACAGTAATCTGATCAGGCTAATTGCACCTCCCGGATATCCTTGGAACTGTTAAAACCATGATCTTTTGGTGGCTCATCTAATGTATCACTGCTGATTTTATTTTACAAACTACATAGAAATTCGTAATAAGCAAGTTAGACAGTGTTTGCTAACATGGTCACAAACTAACTTAAACATAAACAAACTGCAAAATATTATGAGTTCTAAATATCGACATACTTGTGGTACCAAGATGGAGATTGAAGTCCAGCTCTATATCTATTGAAGACTCTTCGTCAGTTTCTTTTGCAGAAGACATGGTTGGTACATCCAGTAGCTGAACCAACACGATTTAAAAATGCGGCCCCTTTTAAGTGGAGGAATTAGTTGGTAACTATCTGCTATATTGACACAGTAGTATTGAACACTCTGGTATACTATCTGGTATACTATCTGATATATTGACACATAAACATGATATAATTTAAACCAATATAATCGTGCAAATATCTCACGTAAAGGATGTCTACGTTTATATATATATATATATATATATATATATATATATATATATAATATATATATATGTTGACTATTAGTATACATGTATTAAATAGTGTATCATAATTAACCGGGACAACTTTAAGAAGCCCGGGATTTAGAGCTGAGACCAGCACTCCCAACACGCACACTAATTTGGATGCAGTGTGGGTTAACTAAACCAAACCCAACACCTTGCGGTGTGGGCTGGGAACGAACAAAACCAAACGCCCATGTGGGCTGTGACAACAGAACCAAACGCCCGTGATGGGGTGGGCTGCAATAGCAGACAACAAATACCCCTTGGGTGTGGCAGCAACAACAGACTACAAACACCACTTTTGAGTGTGGCTGAGCCAAGACACGCAGCAAGGACCACCCTTTTGGTCTCTACACTTTCTAAGTTGCGACATATGTCCCGAGAGACTCATTCCCTGATAAACAGACATCACTTTATCTGTACACTTTTTATTAATAAATGTTGTTTGTAAAACAATAACTAACTTTGTGATATATTAAGCACAAAGTACTAATATTCATCAGATTGATGATTGTCAGACAAAGCTGGAACAACCTCAGATTGTGCCTTAATTAACTTACCACTGTCAATGACTTCATCGCCTTCGGCATATTGCTTCAATAAGTTTCTATCATCTTGATAGCGCTTAATATCAGAAAGCATACCAGCAAGTCGATGTGGATCAAACTCACAGCTAACTTTCCGTTGTAACGCTTCAATTCTGTCCTCAAATGACCACAAAGTATTAGCCACTATCAGTGTCTCGTCAAGGTCAAATACGATACCAAGACATCTAAGGTTCTGCATGAAAAGCCATGACTCATAAAGTCCTGGTTGAACTATAAGATAATTATGTTAGCACGTGGATATTCTTGAGGCGCGTACAGGGTAACTCTTCCCTGGTAAACAACAATGATGGTATTGCGGTTCATACTTTTAGGATGGGTTTTTAAGCGTTCCCCGTACTAAAATAGTGCATGGCATTGCTGACAAACCTGGTCACAATCTCCCAAGTATTCATAATCTGCTGGTGGGCCTATATAATTAATAAAGAAGAATAATCAGGGAACACAAAGAACATGAGTAAAAAGAAAACTGGTTAAAATAAAATAGGAGAAAAAGAAAAAAGGTAAACATAAAAATAAAAATAAAAAGGAAGAGGCATGTAGTTAAATTGAATCAGTTATCAACAGGTGGGCATATTCCATGTGTGAATATAGTAACCCGAATGTAGTGGCGCTTGAATTTACGTTTGGTAGTTGTTCGTGAAGTTTACCCCATAAAATGTACATGCTCAATGCCTGTGTGCGAGCCTGCGTAGTTATTTTTTGTTGCCTCACGAATGCCTACAACAATAGAAACTGTTACACATTCAAATGGCCATAGTTATGAACAATTATATGTAGACTGCGTACAGATACCATGACACAAATGTGGAGGGAATTGAATACCTAGGGTATTTGGGCTCTGTAGCTATCAGCTTAACTGTGTAAACCGACCTTAGTTCAGTCGACATTATACCTATTATACAGTTCATTTTCTTTAATTCAAAAACCTAAATTGGTTATCATACTTTGCAAAGATTCTTATTTTTCTCTGGATACATCCTTAGCTAAAGAAAAGAAAAGATACAAACACATAAAAAAATAAACCGACCATAGCTCAGTCAGTAGATCGGAGGACTGTAGTTGTTGCTGTTATCCTATCCTTAGGTCACTGGTTCACAGTAAAGTTCTTCAAGAGCCAAGTCTTTGTGTTTCCCATGTGTGTTCTTGAACCCTGAATTCATATGTGTAAAATAAATATATTGATGATACCACGCGTATACTACATGTGCTGAGACCTATGGCCATTCGATTTATCATCACATATATAAATAAAGATCTTGAACGAACTAAGAACGTGTTCAATGAATAAAAGTTTGATTTATGATCACATATACAAATAAAGATTATCTAAAACAGAGAAGTTCAAACGTCAAGTTAAAAACAGTAGTTGAATTTCTACCATGGGTAGTTTAAACTTTATCAGATCCCCGTAACTCATGTCTATAGCCACCAAGCTGCTCTTTAATAAGACAGAGGGTATCATTTTCAGATGATACAAATGCAAGCATAACCATCTCAACTCAGGAAAATATTGGAAATTATCTGGATTTAAGTAGATACGTGCTCAAGTGACTCTTAAAATTTACAGAGGCGAGTTTGAAAGTATCAAGGATGTCAATAATAAATGATCAAATACTCCTCAATATTATTAGCAATATAATGTTGGTATAGGTGAGGCTAGCTGACCTCAAGTTTGTTGAAAGAAAGCAAGAAGAATGTAAATGGAAAATCAACATGATTAAGATCTCAAAAGAGGAGTATCGGCATTACAAAAATGCTGGAACATCTATTTCTCTTATCTAAGTAATCTGGAAGTCTACAATTTCTTAATCACTTGTATTTGTAGTTAGCCAGCTGTCTTTCTGCAATTTTCAAAATAATATCATTTAGATTATGCTAGAAAAATGATATTTGTGCTTAATATCAGATAATAGATTAGATCATGCTAGAAAAGTACTGAGTATTGTGCAAAGAAGGTAACTATAACCCTGAATGAGTGTGATAGGTTAGAAAATGGCGAAAGTTAGGACAAAGTGAGACATACACAACTGTTGCAAATATATAATATATTAACTTAACAACATACATTTTATCATACCATAAAGACAAATCAGATTTCACCTGATAAATACTCAAGTACCTCTTTACATATAAATTTGCCATCCCACACCCATTCTCATGTTATATCCTCATTTGCCTCCTGATAACTGCAGAATAATTGAACTATTGTAAGCCAAAATTATGCACAGGCATACACCAAAGCCCATAGCATAGCATAGCATAACATTAACATTTTAACATGTAAAATGTGTACACATGTATAGGAGGCAATTCAAATTAATTAAATGTCGATTCTTTGTTAGCAAAAACAAATGGTATAATTCAGTTTCCAGGTGTCATAATATACCCCCTATGTATCATGCAATAAAAACTGAAGCCAAACATTAGTTGTTCAACCTGTTACTTTTGATATTCTGTGTTATATAGACAATCCAAAGGTAGATAACTAATTTGTAACATGTTACCCTCTCCTAAGTTCCAGAAAGGCAGTAGAAACATGGTGTAACTGGTCCATGAGAACTTGTATTCCACCGTATCAAATAACCCACAAACACTATAGCGGGTGGCTTAAAATGCTGTTTTATGCAAAAAATGTGTAATCCTCAAACCTTGGCCGACTGATATCAACCCGTGCTAAACATTACATGTTTTAAGCCAAAATGGTTTCAGCCAAACCAACATCATCTCAACAAATTACTGTAAGTAAAAGAAAAAGGAGAATATCCAAGACCATTGCAAGAATGTACGTACCAGGGGATTATGTCGATCAATGTCGAACCTATTGATGGTACAATTTTCTGCCAGTAACTCTGGGTCTTCACCTACAAAAATTATAACCAAAAATACCTTAGTCCATAATAAATGTATTTATGATGTCCATAATCCAGGGTGAGCAAAGATTTAGGGAGAAATAAAAAGGAGATACAATATGAAGAACCATTTTTTTTAAAGTTAACTAATCATGTTCTGTACCTTGCTTAATAACAGCAAGAATCTCGTATTCTGGCAAATTGTAGCGTTTTCAAACCATAAGAAGTCGATACCTCTTAATTGAATGATTCATGAAAAACAAAAGAAAATAATTAAAACCCGAAAATTAAACTGAGACATACCCAGACCATGTCGGGACCGGTTATGTACGTGTCTGGTTCTCGATATGTAATTTGAAAACATTCAAGTTCTCTTTCAGGTCTAGTTCAGTCACATCGCTGTTCAGTTTTGGTCAGCTGTTGTAAAATATGTACCCTCTGATGCTTTTCAAAGTCTAATCTCCATTTAGCTCTTCAACACGCTTCTTCAGCTTGGCCTTAGCTTCTCAAAGGGCTTCGACATCTCGTGCAGCCTGAAATCAAGAAAATTTATTATTTGGTCAATTTTTAGCAATGATACTTTTGGTTTTTTTTTTTTTTTGTAAAAGGATATGTACCCACCATCTTTAGCATCCTCAGTTCTTTCCTTGCTACCTTTGATCTCCACAAGCATTGAAGTTGCTAGCAGAACCTTTCGTAAAACATTGTATCATGTACTGATGTAACGAAACCAACATAATCTTGATAGAACAAAGTATTAACTTGATCAATTCAAAGGAACACATGACGAAACTTTGATGACTTGAACCAACTCAAAATAAAAAGTTATAATCAATAACAATAATATGTTTATAAGACCATTCCAAAGCACCCAGTAATTTTGAAATTTCTCTAACCTGTAGAAATCATGTTAATATTGAATCAAGCTTTAATAACCTTTTAATAAAAATATAAGATTACCACTCCTTGAGTATCTTATAACATAGAGATCTTCTAAGATCTTTTTTCGCCATAACATCAGGCTGCAAAAAAAGAAGGAATTGAAAGGAAGTTTAGATTCCTTATAAATTAACTCTCCAATTATTTGTATTTTAAACTTAGCTAAACATAATACTTATTTGTCGAGTAGCTTAAGTATCAAGTGGCAGTTCAAACGTAACTGTCAGTACAAAAGAACCATAACAGTACTAACTCGATGCATAAACAGTACTAAATTTCAAGTTATTTTTATTTCATAATTAGATAACAGAAGAGAAGTTGTTCACATCAAACCTTCTAGGTCGCTTCGGAACTCAGTTCATCAGACCCCACCACCACCCTCCAACACTCGTCACCCACCACCCGCGTCCTAATAACCACCGGCCAACACCACCACCTCCCAACCCATACCTCTCCTTTCCAACCACACAAATCAATCCCTCACTATCTTTTGTCATATGTGAGCTTAAATCATTTGAAGGTGCTGCCATTACCCACAATATCCTTCTTGATCAAGGTTTCACTGACATTAGTTTCAAGTACTTGGGTGGTCTTCACCTTCTCATCTTGTTTCAAGACAGTAAAATCCTTATGCCTAATGAATGTCTCAAAAGTATTCTCTAATTCACCAAAAGTAACCTAATTCGGATTCAATTCGAACAAAAACAAAAAATAATAAAATACCTGGAATTGAATATGGTTGATTATTGACAAAGCAATACACATCAGGGTAATTGGGGATGATGATGACGGCGATTATATGAAGATTATGATGATGAAGCTGCAACAACAGGCAATTATCCGAAGCCAATTACATACCATAATAGAATGAGGAACTGAAATTGATTTTCTTTATAACCATAATAGAATGAGGAACCGAAACTGATAACAATAAAAAAAGGAATCAATCCCAGGAAACATATGTGTATGTTTACATTTTCACAATATCCTTTTTTTTATCTTGATGATAATATCAAAGTATTAATTCCAGTAAAATATCAAAGTAGTTAATTGAAAACAGTTAACACTGAATTAATAAAATTTTGATTATCAAACATACCTTACAATCAAAACCCTGTGGTTTTTGAGGGTCGTCACTGATGATGTTGGTAGTTTTCAGGCCATGCTCTTGAAACTAATGACTTTGTCAGAGAGGTTATTTGCCAGAGAGGTTATTTGAATATTTACCTCAACACGTCCATGTAAAACAATGACTTTGTCAGAGAGGTTATTTGCCTTCACAACTTCAGTTGTCTGGTTCAGATTTTCAATGAAACATTATAATGGAAACATCATTATATGAACTTTAAGGCTTTTGCAAGAGAAACATACCTTGAATTTCATGCTTAGTTCAAAGTTTCTGGAAAAATAGAAAATCTAATCATGCTTAATAATGAACATAATAAAGCATTATAGAAGCAAAATAAAATTATGGGGAGGAAAAATTAGGGTTTCCTGTGATCAATAATAAAAACTATATATTAAATGGCCTTACAAATCCGGTATATACTCTAAAATATATGCATAATCTATTCCTTAAATATAGCTTAACAATATCAAAATTTTAAGCATGACTTACTTTTTTTGTATTGTAAATCACAAAAAAATGGCTTGGTCTAGTGGTTGAAGGATTTGTATGTTGATTAAATGGCCCAGGTTCAAATCTTGCAAATGACAATTTTTTAAAAAATTAAATCCGAATTTTATTTGGTCAATGCGAATTAATTTGGTCAAACACTGCTTATGTGGCATGCTTAGGTGGAATAAGAGCATGATTACTCATCAATCCAACGCTTATTCATCAATCCTGCATTTGATGACGTCATACGCATCCTGTTATATATAATATGTAGATATATATATACATATATATATATATATATATATATATATATATATATATATATATATATATATATATATATATATATATATATATATATATACTATATATATAGTATATATATATGTATATAATATATATGTATATATATATATATGTATATATATATATAGTATATATATATTATATAATATATATATATATATATATATATATATATATATATATATATATATATATAATACATATATATATATATACAGCTGCTGTATTACTATTTCAAATTACGATTGTACATGCAATCGACACCATCACCATTTCAAATTATGACTATAATTCACATGAAATCCTACACTTGTGTTTAACTGATTTACACGCAATTTACTTATGGTTTTCACCCCACGTAACTCACTACTTATTTCATCAATATTGGTATTTATTTCAATTATCACCTCACACTCAAAATTATTGAAATCAACTGTTTACTTATAAACTCTATGAACTCACCAACCTTTGTGTTGACACTTTTAAGCATGTTTATCTCAGGTAATTAACGGAGCTGATAAGACACGGAGTGGGCACTAACAGATGGTTTTTGTGGTGTAAAATAAATTATGTCATTCAGTTCAAACTACTACACCCTTTTAAGGGATTTCACAACTCTGATATTTCACTTTTGTATCTCAAATATTATTTGAATGGCAATAACTTTCAAAACGCCTCTTTTGAGCCATTTTCTATGATTATAACTATGATCCTCGCCGTAATACCCCAATTAGTCTTCCGCTGTTAACTCATAATTTAGGGGGTGTTACAGATTGGCATCAGAGACATGGTTATAGAGAACCAAATATTTTCAAACATTGGACTATAACTACACTTTCAAAATGAATGATTTTACACCATACCACTTTACGCCCTCCGTGCCTGCATATCATCGTGTTCAATACATTACTTATTAAGATTATTTTTCACTAATCTTCACATCTCACACTTACTCTCACATACTTGATTATTTCACCTTTATTTTCACACCCTTGATGTTATTAATTACTTACATTTACTACTTTCGGGTTACTACAGTACCATGTCTATAGTATCACACATTGGCATCTCATCATCGGACATGGAATCTGAGAGCACTTTATCACCTATCACCTATCACCTCACCCCTAGTTCCTAGCACATCGACTGCTACAGTGTCGAACACCCCACCTATGACACCTGTTACACTAGGTAACCCTGACTCACCCATATCAGAAGACCCATACGTACTAGCTAGACGGGAATATATTTCATCACCTCATCCGGAGAACCGTACAGTTTCTCTTACTTACATTCCACTTACAAAAGATCAGTATATGCATGTTCAGCAGTGACTGCCTGCAGCTGATTTGGAGACTCCATTACCTACACCACCACCCCCACCTGTACCGGTTTTCCGGCACAGACAAGTCAGGATTTTAGCACCTTATGAGCCCGAACCATTCATGACACCATTTCGGAGCCACCCCAACGATCCTATTAAGATGCATATACCTCACAAGAGAATACGATTACCCGTAGTTCTGACTATACCACCATCCCCTACATCACCATTGGATATGATCAGGATGACGTCACCAATATCTCCTGAGCATACCTTACCACTACTACTATCATCATCCCCTCCACCATCGGTTAGACCCGACTACTCATTTAATCTACTCATCCAATCATACCTGTTTGCACCTCACCAACGGGAGCCGACTCCTGAGGAGGATTTACCCTCTCAGATCTCCTTCATCATTATTATTTCCCACCTGTTTTCACTCCTCCAGCCCGAGTCTTCGAGACTGGAGAGAGCTTCAGGACAACAGTTGCCCGCACACCTACTCCTTCCACCATCATGACGCGACTGGAGCGTCATGAGGAGCAGATCACGAAGCTGCAGGGACACATGAACGAGACATTCCAGTAGTTAGACATACATCACATCAGTGGTAGTTTTGAGGCATCTTAACCTACCGCATGGGTCATTAATAAAAGACCTTGTATCGTTTGTTTTGTAAAACAATCGATCAAGTTATTAATATTATGTTGTTTGTTATGGAATTGCTATATATTGATGCGGAGTTATGGTTGTTTCCTTATATTCCTGTGTATAGTGATCGTATCCAGACATGCTGTGATGTTACCTATGATTGTTATGGTACCTTATATATGTCGTAACTGGGCTATAACCATAGATTTTTAAAGAAAAGTTTCGAAAGAAAACTTGATGAATGAAGAGAAAGTTGCTGAACTTCAGCTTTTGTAGATGATGAATCACTTTGTTCCTTATCAATAATATACCAAGAGTTGATCATTTATTTACGATAGTACCCAAATATATCGTGATTTTATGATTTCTTAGTTGATTGCAAGTTTCACGTTGTGATAAGATTGTTAGGACTTGTATAAAATCACCCTATTACTCAATTTATTCTAACACGGTCATTATGTGAATTCTAAATCCATGTTTCTTGTGATATTAATAGAAGATGGCCAACACGAGAAAGGCAAATACCACACCGACACCAACCCCAACTATAACTCCTGAAACTATCCGAAAATTGGTAACCAACATCGTTGCTGCAGTACTCGAAGCAACTACAGTAGCTCGTCCGAGTAGCAACAATAGAGCAACGGGAGAAAGGGAGACGGCTGCGTCTTGTAAGTGTACCTATGAGAGTTTCATGGGTCGTAAACCAACCTACCTTAAAGGTCCAGAAGGAATGACTAAACCTACCATCACCTTTACCCAGGGATTTCTGGGCCAAGAAGTTAAACGGGATACTACATCCAAGAGAAATGACCATAAGCGAAAACTGGATGGGAGAGAAACCACTACTCTCAACAACTGCAGGTACAACAACACAACAACCGTAACCACAATCATCTTCAAGATCGCAACAACTACCACCACCAACAAGATTACAGTCAGGAAGCTGGAAGAGACTGCATCGCCACACCTGCTAATGGAAATGGTTATCGTGGGAAGCTACCTCTATGCAAACAATGCAAGATGCATCACACAGGATTTTGCATTGCTAATTGCGGGAAATGCCACAGAACGGGCCACAATACAGGAGACTGCAAAGCCACAGGCGCTAATACACAGCCAGTAGCCATAGTATGCTACGGATGTGGTGGAAAAGGGCACTACAATAATCAGTGCCCAACCCAGAGTACCAATTAGAACAACAAGGCCAGTAGAAGAGAATGGAAGCTCGTTAGAACCTGAACAACGTCAAAGGGCAACAACAATGTTTAAGCAAAAGAAGAAATTCCTGTTGTAATAAATAAACCATAGTTCAAACCCTCTAGAGTTGTATTCCTTTTGTACTTTACCTTAGGTACGATGGAGTAACCTAAGTGTAACAACTACCTTTCTATCTTATGAGATCTCTATATTGTACTATTTCCATGATAATTACAACCTACGTCTATTACAATTTCTTTTCCATTTACTCTATTCATAATCATTTCGAAACAATACACTGCTATCCAATTAGGAATCTGGATAATAACATTCCTGACCGAACAATAGACTATTACCATCCTATAAGATTCTCTCACAAACACTTGGATCCATTTCAGAACTATCCTATTACCACCCTAGAAATTTCTAATCCATCACCGTTGTGCGAACCGATTTTTCTTCTTACCTTGGAAAAATTATTTAGGTTGCCATTTTACAAAAATAACACGTTGAACACCCTCTAAAACCTCTTGAGAAACATAATACTACTTTGACTGAGCCAAGCATCACATCATTGGTCCTCAATTATATATAGCCTGATCACCTATGTCTAATTTAGGAAGAATCATGTCATGGATGAAGCAGTCATCTTTTCAAAATTTCCTAAAACAATCTTCATTCAAAAGTAAAGCCTTGTGACGAGACAAAATGTTCGTAAACATCCCTCTTGACCACACACAATAGATATCCACACCTATTACCCATCATCCCAATAAAAGAAACCCGACATGAGTACGAACTAGAGAATCACAAAAATTCATAAAAATATATGGAAAGCATAAATAACGTAAATTTTATTAGAATCCACGAAAATTAATAAATAACGATATAATTAGCAACGGTAGTGCTAATGTTACAAAGATCACTAAGTAAGGTATAGAATCGCCAATAGGTTGACCCGCCAAGCCAATGAAAAACACCACCACACCTACGAGAGCGAGAGCCACTACGGGATGTATCACCTTGAGTATTATGTACGATAAATACAAACAAATCATTAACGCGGTAATTAAAAGACATGGTCTTATTCATAAAAACAAACAAGTCTTATTACACAATCATTAGAGATTACATAGAAACACAACAAGGACTTATTTTAACCATCCTAACGCAAGACTATTACCCCCATATCTTATCCACGCCAATGGCTAAACCCACTAGTGGTACGAGAATCACCAAAACCCCGACCAAAAATTCGTAGTCTTCATCCGGAACATAGGCCAAGTAGATGGCAGCAACAACAACATACACGATCGTGAGAATGGTAACAAGGTGCGGCATTTTGAAAGAATTAAATGAGAGAAATATGAGTGGTGGAAGAATGAAAATTAAAATGGGGTATTTATAAGGAGAAATATAGCCGTTAGATTCACTGTTCATAGCCGTTAGATTCACTATTCATAGCCGTTAGATTCACAGTTCATAGTCATTGGAATTACTATTCATAACAGTTAGGTTCACTAGGTGGCGAGACATTCAAATTATTTCTTTTAGTGTGATATCAAAAATTCGCGACAAATACCCACATTCATTCACTTAGACAACCCTAACAACTACTTTAGACTTTAATTCCGGGACGGAATTCTGTTTGACGGGTGGGTGCTGTAGCAATCTGTAAAAATCCCTTGTAATTTCTAACAGTTAATCAAGTATTAATCACCATTACTGTTCAGTTAACCATTTATATGGGAAAATTTTGAACTTTTTGTTTATTACATTATAATAACTCAAACACGTTGATACGTGATTCACCAAATATTGAAACAAGCTCGCACGCAGACCACGACAAATCAAATATACTAAATATACACCAAACGGATCACACACAACTCTCGGCCTAACTTTTATTGGCCTAGTACTATTCATCAACCTAACCTAACTTGTAAGTTTTAATATTTCATTTATTTCACTCGTTCAACTCACCTAAACTTGGCATCGTATTCTTTTAATTTCGACACACAACACACACAACTTTTTACATCACTCGACTCCTCACCCACCAAAGAAATAGTTCCCAAGATGTTTCTCACCTTTTTCAATCAATATCACACGCTAATATAGTTGTTATTGTACTTTTGAGATGTTGGCTCTTACATATATCTACACAACTCGAGACATACTCAATTCTACAAACTATCCTTTCCTAAATATCACTAGAACTCGATTTGCAAATCTTCTAAAGTCCAATATCCTCTGCCATGTTCCTATTCGAACCACTTGTGTCTCAAAAATCTAACATATATACACTTATACGTGTATATATGTGCACATAATTCACTTGCTATTAATTCCGTTTCACACTGGAACTTATACACAATATAATTCTATGTCCTAATACTCAAGTTGATAGAAAATAGTTCCTTACAAATCTCTGCCAACAAATCATGCAATCCCAACTTGTATATTGATAAGATATGTATTGACATACATAACACACATATATAGAAAATACCACTTGATCTTACACACTTGCCCTTAAAATAGATATAAGTCGACATATGCATGCATGCACCGTCGAATATGCACACACATAAATTCCTTCCTTTCACACTTAGAATTTATCTCACAATCTCCCTAGTATTCCCCCACTGCCGAGACTACAAGGGCTAGGACCATTTCTCCTTTGTTCGAACAATATTGCAAGTCCAAAACACTCCCCTCGATTCAATTATAGCCATTTTTGCAAGAGAAGTGCACCTTGTTCGATTTCTATTTCTATCCCCTGAATACTCACCACCTTTTAAGGTGTTGTAAGTCCTTCAACTCACTTTTCCATTCTTTCTTATGAATATTATGTACCATGCATCATTATGAATTCTCACTCGAACGTATACTCACTTCTATACATTTAATTCGAGTTCTAATTATTTATTTTTCGTGCATACATATTAAACTCTTTCAAGGATGGCTAATAAATCGATATACACCATCATTCGACACTCACTAGTCCATTTATTTACATATCGAGACACCTTTTTATCATATATTGCATCGCATAAATTCATAACACATTATATGTCATTTTCACATTCTTTGGACCATTTAATATCGACTAAGAAAAGGGCTTGTTAAATCGAATTCGCACACACAACACCTTGTTTTTAAAACTCGACATGTTTCTCTATACACCCAACAAATAAGCTGTGAAAATAAACACTCATATCAAACTCTAAAAATCCCTTTTTGAACCTCAATCTAAAAGCTACTCGAACCATATTAAAACTCTTTATATATAATTCGGTTGGGCTTAAAGCCCAATAAGTCATTTTTAAACATTTGGAATAAGCTACTGGTATAAACTCTTTTGTTATGTTTTTGTAACCATAGAACAAGCCCAATGATAAGCCCAACTTCCCTTAAAACCCAACGGATCAAAAATCCTTAACGGGCCTTTAATTTCACTCGTTAAGCCTATTAAACTTAAAAATAAGCTCTTTGACCAATAAGCAGTTGAGTTTGACTTAAATAAGCTTTATGAAGTTATTAAAACTTTCAGAAATCTTTTCACACCTTTTTGTGATTTTTGGACTAAGTTTGCAAACTATTTCAACTTTAGGGATTAAAACAGCCAAGTTTGCAAAACTATATCTAAAACTGCCAATTCTGAAACCTAAGGGTAGAAAATGCTAAAAACAATAAGCTGGAGGTTTAAAATGTTAAAATTGACCTTTTTGGACTAAAAATGTAAATAAGGAGTAACGGTGCAACGCTAACCCTGTTAGGGTAGAAATGGTAAAAATTGGTATAAGTTCAAGGACCAACAGAAATTTACACTCTTTTCATTTCTATTTCATATTTTACATTTTCAACTCAATCACGAGCATTTTTGCGTTTCGTTCATATATTTAAACACGTTACGTTATATATAACGAATTTTAACGATTTAACTTAACGTTTCGTTACACCACTTTCGAGGAAACGATATTTTTGGATTAAATGACATAAAAACAACATAATATTATATATAATAATATTTTTGAACTTTAAGCATTTTAAGCATATCACACACTCACATCACCAGTCAAATCATTATCCGCTACTCATTTTCACAATCACTATTCATATTAAGTCGAATTCTCAGACTTTACCATTAATCAGGTCGTGTGTTGAAGCCGTTCACGTAACTCACTTGATCTCACGTTTTCACCTTGCCAAAGTAATATACACTTTCACGAATCACCATGAATTTATTCACCACTTTTATATGTTTTCCAATCCCCTAGGGAAATACATGCTACAAAATAGAACACAAGTATTTTATATATGCTTCACCTGATTGATATTGCCTAAGTTACTTAATTCCAAAAGCCCCTGATATCATGAACCATTAATCACTTGCGAGTGAACGCGAATATAGTGAACAGACTCGAAATCTGTTGGAGGCTGACTGCCTATTCCACTAATACTTGACGAATAGCCTTAGTTGCTAGTCGTATTAGTCGCAATGCATTATATTTGAGTTAAAATAGGAATCCCCTATCACCGAGGGCCATAACTCATGCCATTAATTTGGATTTTTCCCCCTACCGAATCCCGGTACTCTGTTAACGTTTGCATGTCATGAGGCTTAGGGCAATAAAATATATATATATACAGTTGCTATATTACTATTTCAAATTACGATTGTAAATGCAATCGGCACCATCACCATTTCAAATTATGATTATAATTCACATGAAATCCTACACTTGTGTTTAACTGATTTACATACAATTTACTTATGGTTTTCACCCCACGTAACTCACTACTTATTTCATCAATATTGGTATTTATTTCAATTATCACCTCACACTCAAAATTATTGAAATCAACTGTTTACTTATAAACTCTATGAACTCACCAACCTTTGTGTTGACACTTTTAAGCATGTTTATCTCAGGTAATTAACTGAGCAGATAAGACACGGAGTGGGCACTAACAGATGGTTTTTGTGGTGTAAAATAAATTAGTCATTCAGTTCAAACTACTACACCCTTTTAAGGGATTTCACAACTCTGATATTTCACTTTTGTATCTCAAATATTATTTGAATGGCAAGAACTTTCAAAACGCCTCTTTTGAGCCATTTTCTATGATTAATACTATGATCCTCCCCGTAATACCCCGATTAGTCTTCCGCTGTTAACTCATAATTTAGGGGGTGTTACATCCTAGCACACAAACACTTTTAATAATGCTTTTAATAGGATTATCACAATTTAAAACTAATTCGTCATCCCCAACTCTTAAGGATATTTTTCTTTCAAATACATCAATTTTAGCATGAGCAGTAGACAATAATGGTCTTCTAAGGATCAATGAAATTTTGATACCCTCAGACATATCTAGAACAACAAAGTCTACGGGAAAGACAAATTTTTCAATCCTAACTAAAACATTTTCAGCTATACCCTCGGGACGTTTCACAGTCTTATCAGCTAATTCAATAATTAACTTAGTGGGAGCTAATTTACCTAAACCCAAAGTGGTGAAGGTCTTATAAGGCATGACACTAAAACTAGCTCCTAAGTCAGCTGAAGCTTTACTAAAAGACCTATCATTAATATGACAAGGTAAAGTAAAACTCCCTGGGTTTTTTTCTTTATGAGGCAAGGTGTTGCGATCAGTTGCAGAGCACTCTTCTCTCATAGTAGCCTTGATCTCCTCTTTAATTCTTGACATCTCTTTAAATAACCTTCTTAAACTAATTGAAGAGTTAGAGAAATTTTGGCTTTTTAGCGTTAGCAGCATCCAACAATCATCCAGGAAAGGGTACATTAGGCACCACTTCTTCAGTGGTGGTGATCGCCTTGACATGATCTCTTGGATTGGTCTCAGTTGAGCCAGGTAAACTTCCAGATCCCCTTTCTTGAAGTACCTTGCTTATTTGACCGATTTGAAGTTCCAATGCCTTGGTCGAAGCTCCTTGATTTCTGATGGAAGCATCGGTTGAAGAACGAATTTCTTTGATCAAAGCAGCGTTTTCTTCATGTCTTTTTGCAGCATCAACCATGAGTTGCTTCATGGATTCTTCCAAAGCCTGTCTTCTTTCTTGATATGACGAATTCTCATTGTCCCTTTGGTAGAACCCTGGGGCAGCTGCTCTATACCTTCCTGATTGCTGAAATGGCTGGCCAAATTGAGTGTAGTATGCTTCTTCAAGTGTTTCTCCTTCCTTCTTGGATGGACAATCTTTAGTGTAATGAGGTGCATTGCATAATTCACAACCAACCTGAGCAACATATACTTTCTCATCCATCTTCTTCAGATCTCTACTAAGTTTGTTCAACTGAGCTTGAATAGCAGCGTATCCATCAGAAGTATCGCTGCTTTTAGATCTAGTAGAGGTTCCATCATGCCACTTCTGAGAATGATCAGCCATTTCTTGGATGGATTTCCTAGCATTGACTGCACTCACCTGAGGTACATCCCCTTTAGAATCAAAAATCTATCGAGTAGGCACATCCAGACCCTGATAAAACAAAATCACCTCCTACATAGTTGTTAAGTAATGTTGAGGGCATTTCAATAATAAATCTTTGAATCGTTCCCAAGCCTGATAAAGAGTTTCATCAGGCTCTTTCTTGAAGTTATTGATAGCCTCCATCTTCTTAGTAGTACGAGCAGGCGGACAATACTTCTTCAAGAACTTCTTCTTCAAGTGTTCCCACTCAGTAATTGAACCAGCTGGTTCATTCTTTATCCACCTATTAGCAGCTCCTGCAAGTGAAATAGGGAAAACAAGAAGCGTTAGTTGGTCAATAGTCACATCCTTAGTTGTGAACAAGTTTACTATCTCAAGGATCGTTTCCACATGCTCATTAGCATCTTCATGTTTCGATCCACTGAAGGTGTTTTCACGCAACTCCTTGAGAAATTGACCTTTCAATTCAAACTTGGCCTCTTTATCAAACTTAGGCCTAGCAACACCCGATCCATAGTCTTCTCGGGTCTTAGTCATGTATTCCTCCATAGTAGGTTCCATCATTGTTTATGTGATTTCTTCTTCAAACTGAGATTCTTGATCAGAAAAGTAATCGAGCTCTAATGAACTCAAGCAATTAAGGCTTGTGGTCTTGAAAAGTTTCCTAAGCGAATGAAAAGCTTGTTCAGGTTCACTGTAAGGTTCAACGAGGTCTTTAGTAGAACTCCTGGTCATGCACTACCTGAAATCAAGACAAGAGCATCAGTAGGATAGGTTTGAGAAAGTGTAATAACAGAAAACTAACAACGAAAACGGAATATGCAAAATAAAAGTTGTTGATATCTGCAGACGATACGCCGTGTCCAGAAATCTAGGTACGCCGTATGTCCTCCACGTTTTTAAAATCTTAGACTTTCATTAGAAAATTTTACGCCGTATTGATGGGAATCGATGCGCCGTATTCGTTAATTTTCAAGTTTGCTTATATAAAAATAAATACGCCGTATGCGTAAATGTGTATATGTCGTTCGTTCGTTATGTTTCAAAATATAAGCTTTCTAGTTAATACGCATTATCGAGATAAATCAATCAATGTATTCAGTATTTAAAAATTCGGATCTATATTTAATATACTGATACGCCGTATGAGAAAAAGTTCATGCGCCGTATGGCTTTTAGGGTTTAAAAATTTCTGACTAAAAACAGAATACGCCGTATCCAATAAATTAGATACGTCGTACTCAAATTTTTTAATTTGATACGCTGTATATAAAATAAAAACGCAATGCGCCGTATCTAATGAATTCGATGCGCCGTATCGTTTAGTTCAGCAAAATAACAGCAGACAATAACTACGCAGAAAAACTGAAAAATGAATAGCAAACAAAAATACAGAAAACAAACAAGCAAGTAAACAATAAATATACAGAAAATTACAATGAATGCAAATATGCAAATACACAACAAAGTTTGTCAATTAAAAACTAAAAATTAAAAACTGAATAAGTTAAAAACTAAATCAAAATACTAACGAATATTCAAGTATTAAACAATTCACTCACCGGCAGTGGCGCCAAAAACTTGATGTGCTTTCGTTGTAGGTATAGATTATATTATCAAGTTTTACATTTATATTTAGCCGACTTAACCTATAACAAACACTAACGGGCAGTGTACCCGATCAATGTAGCCTAGTTGGTAAGTAGAGTGTCGATCACTAAGAGTGGAACATTAACACCTAAGTATCTATCAGTATTTTAATCCTAAAGTTAGTTCTAATTAAACCTAATCTAACGCAAGGGGTGTTTCAGCCTGAGAGACTGGCACGATGAGTAGATTAAGTAAAACAGTAAATTAAACTAACAAGGCGATAGACACACACGTACACAGATAGAAAACAGATACAGATAAGAGGCCTGGCCGATAGTAAGGAAGATTTGTCACCCGTATAATTGATTAGTTATATAAGATGAGTACTAAAATCTATTCTCTCTCAGTGGTTGCTTACGTGTATGCGTATACCATTCGAATGTCTAGATCCAGTCTAAACGTCTAGATTTCGGGCATTAAGTCTTCTCGACGGACTAATCCTGTCACGATTAATCAGATCTTCGCATAAAGTCCACCTTAATGATTACTAAGTTTATATATTATTTATCCCTTTTACCGGCTTACATTAACTATGCAAACGATGTTAATGAAGTAATTGTGCGAGCCTAAGGTCGACAAGGCACGGTAAACTTGTATAAAACATAACGCATAAGCGACCAATAAAACATCAAATATACTTTTAAAAGCTGGAAACAATTAAGTCCGATCAAATAGTGAAAAAGACACTAACTCAACGATTAAAAGAGTACTAATACAAATTAAACGAATCTTCCTATAAATTAAATTACTAGCAAGACCTTCTTATTGCTCTGAATTCTTATTTCTGGTTGTGTCTTGGGAGGTCTAGTCATCGCCCTTCGGTAGGTTATGTGTTATCAATTGTGTGTCGAATTTGGCAGACGAATGGGGTACTTATACATTCTGGAAACAGAATCGATACGGCGTATCAAGTAAATTGATATGCCGTATCTAGGTAACTTCGTGTGGGGTCCAAGATTATTATATTCTGGAATATTCGTACACAGCCATATGATACGTCGCACCTTCAATATTCATGCGGCACATGTTCTTCAATATCTTGGTTTATCTAGTGAAGTATTGAGATTGATACGCCGCATCTCTGAGTTGTCATGCGGCGTATCTGGAGTAGGATGACTCAGATCTTCTTACGTTGACCAAGGTTTCATATATGGCGCATGGGATAAATCTATGCGGCGTATGCTTCAAAGTCAGGAAATGGTCTTCATAATCGTCTAAGTCTTGATGTACGGCGTATCTGTCTAGATTGATACGGCGTATCTTCCTTCAGTTCAGTAGACTTTCCAATCTTGATCCATTTTGCTCCAATTTACGTCCAAAATAGCTAACTTTCACCAAATGCTTGTTTATAACTGAGATTTACGAAAGTAAGCGATTAAGTATCAATTCTCATATAAAATAATATAAAACCAGCGAATAACATAGGATAAATGATGCCAATAAAATGTTATCTGATATAATCAGTACTAATCAAAATCAAGTTGATAAAACTAAGAAGTTTTTGTCATCAAAGTTTTCCATGAAAGATATGGGAGAAGCATACGTTATTCTTGGTATTAAGATTAACCGTGAAAATAGATGGATTGTAATTACACAATCTCATTATATTGAGAAAATACTCAAGAAATTAAATTGTGAATATTGTTCTCTGGTGAGTACTCCCATGGATCCGGTGGAGAAGCTTATGCCAAATGCAGGTAAACATGTGGCTCAGCTCGATTACTCAAAATCCATTGGTTGTTTGATGTATGCTATGACGAGCACTAGACCTGATATTGCTTATGCAGTAGGTAGATTGAGCAGGTTTACTAGTAATCATAGTAGACATCATTGGCATGCAATAACAAGGGTATTCAAGTACTTGAAAGGTACTATGAATTATTGTTTATCATATGTAGGATATCCTTCGGTGTTAGAAGGTTATTCAGATGCTAGTTGGATAAATCATGTTGAAGATTCATCTTCTACTAGTGGATGGGTGTTCTTGCTTGAGGGAGGTGCCATTTCATGGGCTACAAAAGAAACATGCATAACTAGTTCTACTATGGAATCTGAGTTTGTAGTTTTGGCTGCTACTAGTAAAAAAGTAGAATGGCTAAGAAACTTGATATATGATATTCTAATATGGCCGAAACCGATAGCACCAATTTCTATCCATTGTGATAGTGCTGCCACATTGGCTAGAGCTTATAGTCAAATATATAATGGCAAGTCTAGATACTTGGGTGTTAGACATAGTATGATTAGGGAGCTAATCATGAATGGTGTGATATCTATCGAGTTTGTTCGGTCCCAACACAATTTAGCTGACCACTTGACGAAGGGGTTAGCTAGGGACTTGGTGTTTAAGTCTGTGATAGGGATGGGATTAAAGTCCATCTAAATCTACTAGCTATAAGATACCCAATTCCCTTCTAATACAACGTTAGAAGCTGAATTCAATGTGGAAAGCTCATAGTTAGAGATTGGAGCACATGTTTTTATTTTCCCAAGGTATGTGTTCAGACCTGCAAGTGATGGTTAGGTTGAATAATATCTTCTTAATGGTTCTTTTGAAAAATTGCAAATGCATGTGCAAGATTAAGAGGACCACCTATGTGAGCATGAAGTTTTGCCGTTTCAGGTAGCTTATACTTGACTTCCTATATGTTCATTAATGGATAAGGACACATGGCTTGTATAGTGTCAAGTATATACAGTAGAGTGTTGTATAAACTTATGTGTATAGTATCTTCCGGTATTCAAATGGGTTGACGGGTTGAATCGTTATGACACCCCGATTCTCGAGTATTTGAAATGTGTATTATACTAAGATGAAAATTCAATCGTAAGACATTTTCATTTATGCATTTGTTTGTTTCGTTATGTTTGTCTTATATGCTTATATATATTCTTATATATTTTTTAGTAAGTCAAGGATTACACTAAAATGGGGGGAGGGGGGGATTTGTTGGTGATTTTAGTGTCATCGACTATTTTAGGTAATCAGGATTTACTATGAGACTAATGGGATTTCATATTATGCTTGGATACGAGTTAGGGAAGTGTGGAGTACACACTCGTTTGAGCTAATGTGTTTCCACCACGACAAAGACGCAAGGGTCAAAGGGGCTCTTTTTTCCCAACCGATGTGACTATTGGAAAATAGTTGTGACTATTGGTTTATAACCAACTTTAACTGCCCATAACTGTCATATAGAATCTGTTTATTAACAGGTTTATTGGTTTCATTCTAATATACGAATTCACACAATTCTCTCTATCTTGCTTTGTTCTCTTATGCCTAGAAACAAAGTGTTCTTCTTAAATTATCCCGATAAGGATTTCGTGATACCCAGGCAAAAATAGGGTCGAAATACTTTATACGAACAGTGAACTTACACGATTCGTGAAGATACCCAAGATTATCATCACCCTAACCCAATTAACTAACACTAAATGCATAGAATAGCTTCTTTTAGAGTTTTAAAAAATTTTGGCACACAAAAATTACCCAAAGCAAAGCCAAATAGTCATGGCGCAACGCGCAGGTATCATCAACCTCGTATATATCAATTATGGTGTGATAGGACGTCGCTCTCGTTTGGGCTTTCAGACCGGTGGCCCATGTTCTACGACGTTTCATTGTTTTTGCACTACAGCCTTATTTTTTTATTATTATTGTAGTATATTTTTTTTATATCGATCATTTATTGGCATAGGAAAAGAAAATAGTTACACAATAGCCCCCAAACTATGTGTTGAAGTAAAACCTTGTAGACAGGTCCCACTTCTATGTAGCGTCCTTCGGAATGGATCCTTCGAACTTTACGATATCCTACACACAAGAAATACACGCGTTAGGCTCGCCCCGGGTTTTATCCCAAGACTAACCTCCGGCGTGAGAGTAAGTATCTGACAATGAGAGTAAAATGTTGTGTGCGTGTGTAAAAAATTGGGATCGAATTATAAATGAGGTGTGGGCATTTATATTACCCTCACCTACTGTACCTGTTTACCTCGGGACTAAGCGATTGACCTATGCCTGACACAGTAGGTAGGTGTCAGATCACGTGGGGAACACAATCCCGTGAAATCTGGGATTGTGTTGGTTGATGGGATTGGTCAGTGTAAATGGCGGCGGTCCTGTGGGCAGATATGTCCGGAGGTAACGTGTCAGGCCGGACGAAATATGACATCCGGCCATATGAGCATGGTCCGGATGAAACATGACGTCCGGACACATACGCCAACATGTCCCCCCCAGTATTGTAGTATCGGCTTTTGAGTCGATAGTGCAATACTTTAACTTGGGTCTTTCGGTGTTCTTCTGACCTTATCATGCAATCGGGTCATATGAGCGTTGATTCGGGTAAAGGAGGTGGAGCCCGCTAAACCTTGGTGGGCCGGTTGAGTTCCAGGCCCATGGGCCGAATATAATAATATTTTACTTTTATGCTAGACAGCTGTATGACACGCGTAGTTTCTTACCGCAGGATCCGACGTCTCTGAGTGTGCCACGTCAGCAAATGACAGACTGATACGACGTTTTCGCTTCTTCCCAAGTTTGCCCTATATATACCGCTTTACCTTTGTTCATTTTTTCACTTTTTACTGTGCATTTATTTCCTTTATCTTCGGAGTTTTATGCTTTCTACTACCGGACGTTCTTTGCATAATATCTTCAGGAGTTCTCGATAGGTGCGTTTCGTTCTTTTCCTGTAATTAAATTTGTTAAACATTCCCCGGCATCCTTTTAGCTATGGCAGTAGAGATGAATGTACCGGAGAACACTTCAGTAGCTAATAGACCCGGTCCCTCGTCCGGAAAGGTAGTCCCTAAGTTTGATATGCATGTACATACGTCGAAAATGTCATAGGGAGAATTAGATGATGTGGTTAGGGAGTTTGGCATTCCGTCAGATTTGCGACCCACCCTTCCACCGGATGATATGACTATGGACAAGTTGCCGGATCACAAGATAGGTATTTATGTTCATCAGTTGAGAACGGGGGGTGTTAGGATTCCGTTTTCCACATTTTTGCTAGCGGTAATAAAGTATTTCCGAGTACATATTTCCCAGATTGTTCCGATAGGTTTGAACAAAGTGACGATGTTTGAGTTCCATTGCTATAGTTTGAGCATCCGTCCAACGGTTCCATTGTTCAGGGTTTTTTATAGATTGTGTAAGCAAGGCCACTGGTTTTCATTTGAGAACCGGACGGAAAGGAGGGCTAAGAAGTGTTCTGAGGAGGTGCTTAGTGGGCTGAAACACTGGAAAGACCATTTCTTTCTGATAGATCGGAGAGCAATTCCGGATGCTATGCCATTGAGGCATAGAGATTCTAAGGTCACAGATGACTTTTCGGAGACGCATTCTGATAGAGATGCTGAACTGGTCGCTGAGAAGGTGATTCTCCTCATAAAACCCTCAGCCGCCCTTTTATGGATGTCGGGTCTTTCTAAAGTTTCTGAGCATCCCGGATATGAGATTGTTCTAAAGGGTGCCGAGGGGAAGGGTAATACAAAACTTACTTGTCTTAAACGTATATAATCTGTTGCTTTTTGTTGTGATCTTACCTCCCCCTGCTTCCTTTTTGTAGTTCTTACAATGTCTGAATATCTGGAGCTTCCGGTGGAGGAAGGAGTTGAGGTCAGCAAGGGAGGACCTTTGTCTGAGGATAGCCAAAGGCCGGAAAGGACAACCGAGCCGTTGGTACCGGGAAGTGAGATCCCTGCTAAGACTCCTCTTCAGAAGGCTGTTGAAAGGCCGGATGCGAATGTGGTTGCCGCTAGGGAGGAGAAAGAGAGGAAGAAAAGGATGATGGAGCAGGCTGGGACGAAAAGGAATGCTGAGGGACCATCCGTCGTTCAGACGAGGAGGAAAAAACAGAGGAAACAGTCCGAAGAGAATGTGGAGGGGAATGCTTCCTCCGAACACACTCTCAATGCAACCCCTCTTCAGCAGTTTTTGGTACAGGGGGTGGTTTACGTAGAAGAGTGACCGGGTGGTGATGAAGGGGCCGTCAATCCGGGGGAGGAGACTGCTGAGACCAGGCATGTTAATGAAACAGATTTGGAACAACCGGTCTAGGAGACTCAGCCACAAAACCAAGAGCCTCCCGCCGATGGTGAGAAATTTTCATTTTTCGGATTATTTGTTTATTTTTTCATTTTTCTTATCTTCCCCCCCCCCCTTTTTTTTTACAGATCACTCAGCCCATTCGGCTCATTCCCTGCATTCTCTGCATCCTTCTCCTGGTTCCAAAGGGCATGATTCAGTTGGGCGAGGTATATAAATCTATCCCTGCAGTTCTATTGCTAGTACTTACCTTATGCTAAATTGTGGTTAATTTTGTTGCAGGTGGGAATGCATCCGGAAGACAGCCTTTTGTTTTGGCTTGGTCTCTGACCGAAGACGTTAGGTTGAATTCTTACAGAGCTTGTCAGGAGATGTTGGCCCATCTCGCCACTCCCGCTGAGCAGGCTGCCATGGAGGAACTGAGTACCAGCCAGCTGATCCGCGCATCCTACGTATAATCCACTAGTGGGATTGCTATGCAGGAAGAGGTGCTGCGCAGGTTCACTCAGCTAATCACTGAGTACTGAGAGCTGGAGCATAGTCAGAATACTGCCGAGGTGGCACGTAATGCCGAAGCTGGCAAGTATGAGCGGTTGATGGGTGAGTTCAGAGTTTTGAGGAAAGATTTGGTGGATGCACGGTCTGCCATTTCGGTCCGAGAGCAAGGTTTGTCCGACCAGTTGGAGGACATGAATAAGGACAGGAATGAATGGAGGAATCGATCCGCTTCTCAGGCTGAACAGACTAGGAAACTGGAGCAGGCACTAGGAGAAAAGGATAAAGTCATTGGGAGGTTGGAGGGGGAAAAGAAGCAGTTGATGGTGGAAGTGGCTCAGTCGGAGGCTGTACGCCATAATACTGTGAGGGAGTTGCTTCCGGCCGCATGTCGGAGGCTATTTGCTAGCCATGAGTACAAAAAGAGCATGGGGCGGGTTTACACTCTGACTTATTCCGCTGGGTTTCTGGATGGTCTCAGGTATGAACACAAAAGCGAGGATATTGAAAAACTTCTGGGTAAGTTCAAGAAACTCAACATGGAAGCTCCGTCCATATGGAAGGCGGAGTACTTGAAGTTGTTCGAAGCCGAATATCCGTATATTCAGAAGCTTGCGGATTCCTGCCGTCTTCCATTGGGTGACCTTATGAATCTTTTCCCCGACCTTCCTCCTTTGAAGACGAAGGCTATAGGAGCCCCTCCCCCCAGCAGACCGGAACTTCCTCCGGCGTGAAGGAGACTACTGATAAGGCCGCTTGATTTCCTTCTTTTGTTTGTTGGATGAATGTAATAGAAACAATTATTGTAACTTAAGTACTTTGTATGAATCTGTTTGTGATCGATGTTATCACGTTTTTGCGCTATCGGATGGTTTAATAGAATGATGAATCGCCTCTTATATCTGTGTAAAAAAATTTTTTTTAATTTGCTTGTGCTTTTTGTTACGGAGTGTTTGTCACGATCCGCTCGTTAGAGACGGAGTGTTTTTCACGATCCGTTTGTTTTTTCGGACGGAGTGTTTGCCACGATCCGCTCGTTAGAGACATAGTGTTTTCCACGATCCGTTTGCTTTTTTCGGACGGAGTGTTTGCCACGATCCGCTCGTTAAAGAGGGAGTGTTTTCCAAGATCCGTTTGCTTTTTTCGGACGGAGAATTTGCCACGATCCGCTCGTTAAAGAGGGAGTGTTTTCCACGATCCGTTTGCTTTTTTCGGACGGAGATCCGCTCATTAAAGAGGGAGTGTTTTCCACGATCCGTTTGCTTTTTTCGGACAGAGTGTTTGCCACGATCCACTCGTTAAAGAGGGAGTGTTTTCCACGATCCGTTTGCTTTTTTCGGACGGAGTGTTTGCCACGATCCGCTCGTTAAAGAGGGAGTGTTTTCCACGATCCGTTTAATTTTTCGGACGGAGTGTTTGCCACGATCCGCTCGTTAAAGAGGGAGTGTTTTCCACGATCCGTTTAATTTTTCGGACGGAGTGTTTGCCACGATCCGCTCGTTAAAGAGGGAGTGTTTTCCACGATCCGTTTAATTTTTCGGATGGAGTGTTTGCCACGATCCGCTCGTTAAAGAGGGAGTATTTTCCACGATCCGTTTACTTTTTTCGGACGAAGTGTTTGCCAAGATCCGCTCGTTAAAGAGGGAGTGTTTTCCACGATCCGTTTGCTTTTTTCGGACGGTGCTTTTATAGAACATGCGAAATGATATTGGAAAACTAAAAATTGTTCTCCCGGATGCCGGGGAACCATGGATTGTCATAGATATTAGTGAGTTTTGGTTTACAACTTTCACAAGAAACAATTTCGTAGATTCATTGCATTCCACGTCCGAGGGACTTCTCGGTCGTCCATTGTACGAAGCTTGTACGAGCCGTTATCGTAGGTCTCGACCACTCGGTATGGACCTTCCCCGTTAGGTCCCAACTTCCCCTGGTTCTCTACCCTGCTGGCTTCGTTTCTTCGGTATACAAAGTCTCCTACTTTAAATGCTACCGGTCGTACCCTTTGGTTGTAATACTGCTCGACTTTAGCTTTATATTTGGCTTCCTGGATAGCTTCCATCTCTCGTCTTTCTTGTAACAAATCCAGGTTTAGACGTTGTTGTTCCTCGTTGTCTTCCGGGTTATAAAGCATAGTGCGGTGTGTGGACATTCCAATTTCGGCCGGAATGACTGCTTCACTGCCGTACGTCAGGCTAAAGGGGGTTTCTCCGTTACTTGTTTTTAGTGAAGTCCGGAAATCCCATAAAACGTTTGGCAATACGTCAACCCATCCGGCTCTTTCCCTTCCTAGCCGGGTCTTAATACCGTGCATTAGGCTCTTGTTGGCTCACTCAACCAGGCCGTTGGCTTGAGCATGTGCTACCGCTGTGTTTATTTGCTTGATTTTCAACTTTTCGCACCAGCTTTTGAACGGATCATTGACGAAGTTCATCCCATTGTCAGTAACTATTATTCCCGGTAGACCGAACCTACAGACGATGTTTTCCCATACAAATTTCTTTACGTCTTTGCCTGTGGTATTGGCGAGAGGTTTGGCTTCTATCCATTTCGTAAAGTAATCGACGGCCATGATAACAAACTTTACCTTCCCTGGGGCCTCCGGTAGAGGACCTAGCACGTCCATTCCCCATTGGTAAAAGGGCCACGGTGCCATGATGGACGTCATAACAGTTTTTGGTAGCTTCGGCACCGGAGCATGAATCTGACAGGAGTCACATTTATCAATTTCCTCCCTGGCATCCCTGTGCATCGTCGGCCAATAATACCCTTGCCTCATCAACTTGGCCACCACCGACCTTGGTCCGCGGTGCATTCCGCATGCCCCTTCATGAACCTTCCGTATGATATAGTTCGCTTGCAGCGGGCCCACACATCTTAACATTGGACTTAGGTACGATTTTTTAAATAACACACCTTCCTCCATCACATACTGAGGGATTTTCATCCGCAATGCCCTTGCTTCATTGGGGGTCCTCCGGCCATATTCCTTCTTCTAGACACCGAATGATTGGTGTCATCCAGTTGTCTTCTTCTTCTTCTACAATTTCCCCAACCTGTTTTTCTTCGGTTGAAGGTTTCTCCAGCAGTTCGACCAGGATTTCTTTAGTTGGGTGGTTGAAGGCTACCGAAGCTAACTTATTTAGCACATCTGCCTTTTGATTTTGTGTCCTCGGTATGTTATTAATTTTGAATTTTTTGAAGCTACCAATATACTCCTTTGCCTTTGCTAAGTATTGTATCATACTTTCTTTAGCCACTGCGAAGTCCCCATTAATCTGACTTGCTACCAGTTTGGAGTCCACCCTAACCTCTAGGATTTCCACTTTCATCTTCTTGGCGAGTCGCAGGCCGGCGAGAAGCGACTCGTATTCTGCTTCATTATTAGTGCTCTTGAAATTCAGACGGAGGGTGTACGTGTGTTCGGTTTGACAGGGTCCAATCAGCACAAGACCTGCTCCGGAACCTTTACTGTTTGATGCCCCGTCTATGTATAATATCCATTCTTTCGGATCAGAGATGTCGTGGATTTCTTTCCCCTGTTTTGCTAGACGTGATTCTTCTGTTTCGACGGACATCTCCGAGATGATGTCCGCTAGAACTTGTCCCTTAACCGCGTTTCTTGGTATGTAAGTGATATTGTAGGCTCCTAACTCTACGGCAAATTTGGCCAACCTTCCGGATGCCTCCGGTTTGTTCAGAATTTGCTTTATCGGCTGATCCGTTATAACTTGGATAGGATGAGCCTCAAAATACCTCCTTAATCTTCTGGACATGTGTAACAGTGACAACGCTAGTTTTTCGACCGGGGCGTAATTTCTTTCGGCCTCTTGTAGTGTTTGGCTTACATAGTGAATGGGAAATTGCTTTCCGTTCCTCTCGGTTAACAGAACTACCCTGATTGCATCATTCGCCGCCGCGAGATAAACATACAAGACTTCTTTTGCGTGGGGCATTGATAAGGACGGGAGGTCTAATATTAAACTCTTAAGTGACTGGAATGCCTCCTCGGCTTCCTTTGTTCACTTATATTCCTCCTTATTTTCTTTGGTGATATTTTTCAAAGTTTCAAAGAACGGAAGGGATCTCTCGGCTGACCTTGCCAAAAACCTGTTGAGGGCCGCCAGTTTGCCACTCAGGCTTTGCATTTCTTTCAGAGTTGCCGGAGATTTCATTTGTTCTATTACCTTCGTCTTATTCGGATTTTCCCTAATGCCCTCGGAGGTCACCATATAACCTAAAAACTTCCCCTCTTCGACACCGAAAGAGCACTTCTTTGGATTTAATTTCATGTTAATCTTTCGTAGGTTGTGGAAGGTTTCGGCGATATCCGCCAGCATTTCCTTTTCTCCTTTACTCTTGATCACCATATCGTCTACATAAGCTTCCAAATTTCTTCCGATCTGACTCTGAAAAGCCGAATCAACGAGCCGCTGGTAAGTAGCTCCGGCGTTCTTAAGGCCGAACGGAATTTTGATATAGCAGTAAGTTCCCTGTTCTGTGTAAAACGCTGTCTTTTCCTCGTCCTCTTCTTCCATTTGGACTTGGTGATAACCTTTATACGCATCTAAAAAACATTTATACCTAAACCCAACCACTGACTCGATCTTCCAATCAATCTCCGGGAGTGGATAGTAATCCTTCGGACATGAGGAGTTTAAGTTTTTGAAATCAATGCACATTCGCTAACTTCCATCACACTTTTTTACAAGCACAGGGTTGGAGATCCAGGTGGGGTAACAAACCGGCCTGACGATTCCAGCTTTTAACCATTCGTCCACCTCCTTCAGCACCACCTGATTCTTTTCCGCGGACAAGTTGTGGTTTCTTCTTTGCTACTGGCGTATCGGCAACGTTGACATTCAGATGGTGCCTGATCAGACGACGCGAAACTCCGGTCATATCCGAAGGCTGCCATGCAAAAACGTCTTTATTTTGTCTTAACAGTTCAACTAGGTGTCTCCGGCATTCCCTCGAAAACCCTGTTCCTATCGTGACCAGCTGTTCGGGATACGCGGGGTTCACTAGAATTTCCTCCGTCTTATCCATCTCCGGATTAACAATTTCTGCCTCTTGCGGTACATCTACTTTCTGTTTTTCCTCTAGCTTTCTGCACTCTAGTACCATAGCCGATCGTGCGGTTAAAGTTGCCACCCCTTTCGGTGTAGGAAACTAGACCATAGAATGAATTGTCGAAGGAATGGCTCTTAGCTCCTTCAACCCGGTTCGGCCCAATATCACATTGTACGGTGATGGGGAATGTACCACGCAAAATTTCATGGTCGTCTTCCGGAACATACCATGGTCGCCGAAACATACATCTAGCTCGATTTTCCCTAACGGCCTACTTGTTTCTCCCGAGAAGCCTACCAGAGAGGTGTTCGTCTCCTTGAGTTTTACCTTTATGTCTGAGCTAAGGTTATTGAAACAGTTTTCGTACATCACGTTCACGGAGGATCCCTCATCAACATATATCCTCCGGACCAAATACCCTTCTATGTCACCCTCGACGATGAGTGGTTCCTCCGACAGATCACCTGTCATGACGGGAGGGAAAACCAATGGAACATTCATCCATTCTTCATCATGCCCTCCGTACCTTCTTTTTCTGCTCTCCGGTTAACCACTTATCATGTTGACCACCTTGTCTTTCCCGGTGTGTTGGTTCTGGTTATCAGTTTCGTACTGGTTGTGATTGTTATTAGTTTCGTCTTTTCCCTCTTCGGGGTGTGGGAAATGAGAAGAAGAACCAGCCATTTCAATTCTTTGGTAGATTGAATAGCGGGTCCCACGGATGACGCCAATTTGTTGAAGTAAAACCTTGTAGACAGGTCCCACTTCTATGTAGCGTCCTTCGGAATGGATCCTTCGGACTTTACGATATCCTACACACAAGAAATACACGCGTTAGGCTCGCCCCGGGTTTTATCCCAAGACCAACCTCCGGCGTGAGAGTAAGTATCTGACAATGAGAGTAAAATGTTGTGTGTGTGTGTAAAAAATTGGGATCGAATTATAAATGAGGTGTGGGTATTTATACTACCCACACCTACTGTACCTGTTTACCTCGGGACTAAACGATTGACCTACGCCTGACATAATAGGTAGGTGTCAGATCACGGGGGAACACAATCCCGGGAAATCTAGGATTGTGTTGGTTGATGGGATTGGTCAGTGTAAATGGCGGCGGTCCTGTCGGCTGATATGTCCGGAGGTAAGGTGTCAGGCCGGACGAAATATGACGTCCGGCCATATGAGCATGGTCCGGACGAAACATGACGTCCGGACACATATGCCAACAATATGCAATGAGTTACGAAAACTATCCTGAACTTTTCACTATTTACGACCTTTTTACATAACAAACATTATTTATCAAATATCTAACAAATATCTAGTGATTTCTTTTAATAAAAAATATACCGCCAAAAAGTCTTTTGATTATGAATAAAACGAGCCAAATATTCATATACTTCTGACATATGTACGATTTTATATTAAATGTTAGAAGTTTAATTTATATTTTTGAAAAATAAAACGAACTTTCAACACACCCTTAACCTACCAAATAACTTTAAAAACTACCTCAAAATTTGTTTAAACGTAGATTTAATGAAAAATAGTTACGATAACTACCCGGTAATTTTTATTTACGGTTTTTTTAAATAACAAACTTTATTTATCACATATCTAACGAATATCTACTGATTTCCTTAAAAAAAAAAAACCGTTGAAAAAAAAAAAAAAAAAAAAAAAAAAAAAAAACCGTTGAAAAGGCATTCAAATTGCTAACAAAATGAGCCGAATGTTGTAATACTTTTGAATTACGTACAATCATGGTTCTAAAACGTGCGCCATGGCGGCACAAAGGCCCCGCAAAAGCGTGAGGCTTGGTCATGCCGCCACACCACGCCTTATGCCACGTCTTTTTGTAAACTCAATATATATGAAATATTATATAGATATATAAAGATTTTCATATTTTGTGCCGCTTTATGTCACACCCTATAAACGCAAAAGCTTCGCCTTAGTTGCTAAGGCGTGAGGCTTGGTCATGCCTCAACGCCACGTCTCGCGCTATTTATAACCTTGCGTGCAATTTTATATAAATGTTGAATTCTATATATATATATTTATATATATATATATATATAATTCTATATATATATATTTTTTTTTGAAAACAAAACAAAATAAAACACACCCTTAACCTATCTGATATTTATAAAAATTATCTTAAAATTTGTTCAAAAACAAACTGAATAATAAAATTTCAAAACACATGCCCAAATTATGTAACACGTTACAAAAACTACCTTAAACTTTTACCTTTTACAAATTTTTATATAATAAACTTTATTTACCATTCATCTAATGAATATTCGACATATCCATTATACAAAAAAAAAATGTTTAATTTTCGAATAAAACGAGCCTAATACTGCAGTGCTTTTATTTACGTACGATTAAAATTTCGCCACTCAAGATAGCATATATCGAATCCAAACAGCTCCGCCGCAACGCACGAGGACATACTCCCTCGTTTATTGATCCAATGTAATTATTATCTGGATTGTCGAATCTTTTGGTTTATGCTAATAAACATTGTATTTTTTTATTTTTTATTTTTTAGTTTAAACTTAGTTTTATTTCATTCACAATTGTCAACATTGGTTTCCCTATCTTAGTTAAATACAATGAACTTATAAATCACATGTTACACTCAGATTCTCAGTAGTAAAACTAAATCCACACACATGAAATAATGAAACTGTATCTATTAGGAAAATAGTAAATCTTTAAATAAAAATCTATATACTACATGTGGCATTTATACACAGAAAAACTTCATAAAAATTATAACCTTATGTTTTACTAATTTATCTCAAGTAATTGTGATTAAAATGAATTATATGACAAAGATCATAGAACATAACAATAACTTTGTTAATAACATAAGATAAATAAAATAAAATAAATAGGGAAAGAAATGCTTCCATTTCTTTTAGACCAGGAGGTGTCGTTGCGTTGAAGGCTGGCGCCAAGCTACCAGCTCAAAATGGAGAACGGCGCATTGTACCATGGTTCGCGCTATAGCTGCTGGCGCTGTAGCCACCAGCCAGCGCCAACTTCTTTTTTTTTTTTTTTTTTTTTGTTTAAAAATTTTTTAATTCGAACGTTATTGAAGGAATTGGGACGTTTGGCAACGGTAATGGTACCGTTTGGAGACAATAAACACCAAAACAAAACAAAAAAACAAAAAAATCAAATTTTTACCCATCAAAAATCCTATAAATACCTCATTATTATTTCATACTTCACACACATTTACAAAATATTTTATAACATACTATTCTCTACTTCTCTCATTTTTTTTCTCAAACAAAATGAATCCCAATTCACCATGGATTAACAATATACTAACCGACCATACGAACAAAATGACGGGCTCGTCTTCGAATTCGGCCAACAATCCGGGCTCGTCTTCGAATCCATACCCTCAAGGGCCTTACTTTCCCGCCTACCCAAACCCATATATGAATCCCGAAGAACAATTGCTATTTAGTGAATGGAAATTGCAACAATATAATCAATTTTCTCAACAACAACAACAAAACAATGCCACCGATTCCCAACCAAATTCCGACCATGCATCCTTCCATCTACAAGACGAAGACGAAGATGAAGATGAAGATGAAGAAGAGGTGTTCCCGACCCCGACGTCGAAAAAAAAAAGACGAAGAGTAAGGGGAAGACAAGACGAAAAAAACCAAAGATTCGCAAGAAGGTACTCGAGCTCGTAACTTTTGGACCCAAGACTGTTGTTCCCGTTACACTTATAGAAATAACTACAAAGTTATCCTAAACGTGTACTAAGACTGATATAATGTAATGATTAATTTTACCAAATAAGTAATTACGTAAAGATAAAAACAACAAAGGTTTTTCAACGTTTAAATTCTTATTAGAAATTGATCAAAGAATCTATTACCCAAATGTTTTGCGGAATAAACACTTGGGATTGAATAGACAAGGTATGGTGTTCTCCTCACTAAACTCAAGCTGTTCTTGAGTGACAACAAAAAGACCCACTGAGCTATCTCAGGGATGTGTTGTTCTTTGGAAGAGAAAAGTGGTTTTGTGAAAGTCTAAGCTTTTAATGCACAAAACTTGTCCCACTTTTCTCCCCATCTATCCTATTTATACACAAGTATAAAAGAACAACCCGTGACTAAAAGTACAAAAAGAATGACCTAGCTAGTCTGTCAAAATACAACAGTATTTTGACAGTTACAAGAATCTATTTTGGGATAAGGTTGAAACTGCTTTCTGAGCGTCAGTGATAACACTGTTCTTGTTCTCACGCCATTCAGGGAAAGTTTGACTTTGCTCTGATAAGGACCTCTCCTTATCTTTTCAAACTCTTCCCGCCTTGTCTCGCCTTTCTTTCAGACTTCAGATTCTTCAGGCTTGGTCTACAGTCTTCAGTCTTCAATTACATTTGTTGTTGAGGAGAATGAGGGGTTCAGTGAGCTCTTGTCAGTACTCACTGAACCCATCATCTTCTTCTTTGGCTTAAGTCACACTCAGGGAGTCCCGCCTTCCTGAGGAGTGAATCCTTCTTCTTGAATTCTCCTTAAGCTTCCTGAAGATGACTCACTGAGTTACTGTTCACTCAGTGACTTGAATTGTTCTCGGTTGATAAACACTTGGCTTAATTTGTGTTCAAATCCTGTTTAAGATAATTGAGTATTTACGAACCCAACAATCTCCCCCTATTTGGATATAAATTATGCCTAAGTGTTTTGATCAGTATGAGTGAGCTAAAGTCTTCTTCTCATACTGAATATACTAGAAGACAGTTAAGGACACTGATATAACATAAACATGAACCAACATTTTATTCATATTATTACAAAGTCCTAACATCTAAACAAAATACTCAAGGTTCCTGAAGGATACCCATGAGTTCAAGTTTCGCCTTCTTTGACGCCAACACCTCTTTATCAGGTCATTCCTTCATCATTTGATCCATCAGCCTGACAAACTCCTCATTATCAGGACTCCTGATATTAAGCGCCATCAGCTTGTAGGCAAGGAGTGTTGTCGTTTCCACTTTATCAATGTCAGAGACTCTCTGAAATGCTTCCTAACCAAATTCATCCACAAAGAAGATACCATACTCAGGTTCCTTGATGACCAGGTTGGGACTGAACTTGACTCCCTGAGGAGGAATCCTGTTGCAGTGAAGTGCAGCTATGTATTGTTCAGGTTCTAGAGCCACAGCTTTTCTTTTCTTCCCGGTCTTCTGAGTAAGTTCAGGGATAGTCAGTCCCTGAGAAGCAAGTGCCCTCTCGTGGTCAATTCCAAGACTTTTGGCCACTTTCGAGAGTTCCTCATACTTAGCACTTAGAGACTTGATGAGGGTTGGGGCATTCTTGCTTGAGGTTTTCTTCCTTAGGATGGGCATTATCATATCCCATTCTCTTTACCAATAGTCTGAAATTTTGATTGTTGGAAGATGTTCAGACTTCCTTGGCCCCCTATGAATTGTTATGCTTAAGGGTTTGGTGTTGTGAATGGTAATGTTAGTGATTGTGCCTTCATCCTTGGTTTTGGTCATGTGCCATACGTACCTCTCATATATTCTCTGCCTCCTTTCTTCCTTAAGTTTGACTTGTTTGTTGTGTTCTTGAAGAAGTTGGGCTTGTAGCCTGATGAATTCATCTCCCTAAATTTCTTTATCAGACTCCTTAATTTCCTCCTTGGCAACCTCATAAATTACAGACCTGTTGAGTTCCTGCTCTTTCTCTTGGTCCTTCCTGAGATCTTCTTGGTGTAAGATTTCAGCTAGTTCTTCATGAGTCCCATAGACCCTTCTCCCATCCTCTAAATCAACATAGAACGGTGCATCAGGATCTGCACGTCTTTCAGTTGAAGCCTTGACTAAGCGTGCTTCAGGAGGAGGGTTTGTTTCAGTCACCATGATTTTCTTCCCTTTGTCAATGGGAGGGGGTTGACTGGTGGATGTTTCAGGGACAGGCACCAAAGCGGAAGTAGGATCAGGGGTCGGATCATCATTTTTCTCCCCCTCAGCAGGTGGTGAAACTTCAGTGGAGACACCTGCTGACTGAGGAGGTGGAGTAACATGAGAGGCCTGAAGAATGGATAGGATGTTGGAAACCATAGACTTTGTTTCAGAAGTCTCATTCTTCACATCACTTAATTCGGCAGCCATTTCCTTTTGGTGGGTTGTGAGTTCGTTGACATGGGTGGTGTAATGGGTGATCAGCTCATTATGTGTTGTTGAGAGCTGATCATAGGCTGAAGAGATTTTGATCAGATGCTCCTTGGTTGCAATAACAGCCTGATGAATTGACTCCTGCTGTGTCCTTAGACCTTGAAGATCTACCCCCTGAAGGAGCTTTAGAAGCTCAGTAATGTTGGTGGAGCTGGACTCTTGAGAGGCCAAGTAGGTATCCAGTCTTTTGATTAAGATGTGATCATCTGCAAGTTGTTCTTGGACTGATTCAATAGCCTTGAGGATGTTGGAGAGTTCCTGATGCTGTCCAGTGGCTATTTCATCTATAGATTTATTCAGGTCGCCAAGTTGTTTATCAGTGAGTTTGGCGGTCTGAAGAATCTTATCCTGAGATTCTTCTATAGAGGCCCTGAAGTCGGCATAGGAGGCTGCCACTTCAGTGTGCTTATCCCATTGCTCATCCGTAAGTATATTGTAAATACCTTCGTTGGATTTGCGAAGGAATTTGGCCACTTGCCTTTCAGAAGCCGGACGAGCATTGTCATACTTTTGCAACCACTCAGGAGTGGCTGAAGCACCTGATGATGATGATGAGGTTGTTGGGGAACTGGGTGGTTGATCCTCAGGAGGAGGAGAAGAATGTTGTTGCTCAGAGTGCTGAGGAGGGTTTAATTGACCCTCCATTTCCTCCTTAGCATCAGGGATATCATCATCACCAAAATCAATCTCCTCCTCTGACTCATCAGCTAACAAGTTTTCATAGTTAGCCAGAGAAAGAGCCTTCAGGATATCCGGCTCCCCCTCAGAAGAGGGCTCACCTTCGTTGTGGCCAGGTTCTGACTCTGTTGTCATAATAACTGGTGGGGTTTGACCAGCCTGACTAGTCATAATAACTGGGGGGTTTGCCCAGCCTGACTTTTAGGGTCAGTTCCTGAGAGAACAAAAGTGCCTGAGATGCCTGAGGTGGTTTTGGGTTCCGTATCGGCGGGTGGTTTATATCCCTCCGAGTATTTGTCCCCCTGAGCGCCTTCATCCACTGATGGGTGTTTTCCAGTGGAATCATGAGGCACTCCTTGTGAAGATTTATGGACCCCCTTCCCATCAGGATTGGACTGTCCTTTTGGGGATTTAGGGTCCTGAACTCCCTGAGACTCTGAGTGTGATTTCTCAGA
This sequence comes from Artemisia tridentata subsp. tridentata, assembly GCA_021014915.2. Lineage (NCBI taxonomy): Eukaryota > Viridiplantae > Streptophyta > Magnoliopsida > Asterales > Asteraceae > Artemisia > Artemisia tridentata. Next base: position 176,915,859 of record CP139502.1, on the reverse strand, counting down.
GACGTTAGCAGGATGTGAGTGGGTGTGGGTCCCTTTCTCAGTGGAGTAGTGCTGCCCCACTAAGGATATAGAACCCTGTACTCCCTCAGGCTCTGATTGTGATTTATCAGTGCCTTTATTGGGATGTGAATGGGTGGATGTTCCTGATCCCTCTGACTTGTTTATGTCAAAGGAAACATACGGAAAGGGTTTGTCCGAGGACACTGAGGATGATTTCTCAGTGACCTCTGGTGACGGTTGTTTTGTGGTCAGAAGGGTCTCTGCAGTGGGTGTCTCAGAGGTCTGGGCCACAACATTAAGGGTACCTGAGGCAACAGTCTCAGTGACGAGTGGTTTAGGTCTAACCACCTTACTGGATTGTCCCCCTTTCTTCTTCTTTACCTTCTTGGTTGGTGAAGGTACTGGGGAGCTTGCATTTTCACCTTGAATGACTACTAACATGTAGTTGGTCAGGGCGGTGGGTTGTGCCTCAGTGATGTCACTACTAAAATTGGTCTTATGCAAGACGTCAGGTTTTGTACCTTGATCGTCAGACCTTAAGTAGTCAGAACCAAGAAGGTCCTGAAGCACACAGGAAATGAACCTAGGATAAGACATGTGTCTTTGCCTATGTTTCCCTGAGAGCTTGGCAACGAGGTCACGGAAGATTATACCTTCGATATCAATTCTTCTACCCTCCAAGAGACTGAACATCATCATTTGCTGTGATGAGTTCACTTGCTCAGTGGAGGATTTATTCCCTCCGAGGACTTGAATGACAAATTTCATCATGAGTCTCCAGATGGGGTGAAACCATGTCTTCACTATGGGAGCCTTTTCTAACAAGGCTTCAGGAGACAAAGTAGGACGCTTAGCGTCATGAGGCCCAAGGAATAGCATTTCTGCTTTAATTTCCTGGTCAGTAGGGTTTGCCTCAAAGGTCTGGGTGAAATCAAGACCAGTGGCCTTGAGAAAGGTCTTGTAGTCCAGGGAGAGGGGTTTCTTCCCATTCATCACAGTGAATGTGATGATTGATTCTCTGGTGTCCTTAGGGCTAGTAGCCGTTGCGGTACACCAGAACTCCCTGAGGTAGTCATGATAAATGACTGATGGGGTTTTGGTAAAGGCTGTGGCAAGGAAGCAGTTATGTAAATACTTAACCACATCCTTGTACCCCTCATATTGTTGGGGGTAGTGGAAGTTCCCAACCACGTTGTTCTTGGTCATATCCACGCCCTCCATTGTGAAATTCACATTTGGGGCGAGGGTGATAGCATTAGAAGATGCCTTTTTTATGTTAGGGTTTTGGTTGGAAAAATGGTCTGGGTTTCTAATTGCTAAGAACACACACAATTTGTTTGATAGAGAAAAGGGCAAGAGTTTGCTTATGATTTCTAAATAAAACGTGTGTGTGTTATCTTTTGTTTGGGTTTTTATAGGGAAGTGGAGGTTGAGGGTATTTTGGGCATAAAGCGGTTATTCTCAAAATTTTGAAAATTGTTTTATAAAACATTTGAAATCCGCATTTAATGCCACGTTTCCACTTCCCCATGTATTCGGCAACCGTCATGGTGAACAGTTGTGCCGTCTGCAAAAAGTGTAATTTGCAGAGCTGAGTCATCACATTTCTATTATGTGATTGGAGAGGCAATTAATGCCAAGTGGGAATGTCATATATTCCTATATTAAATAAGAAGTCAGTCACCAACCTAGGACATTTACTAACTAAATACTTAGAGCATTTAAGTTAGCATTGAATGACATCTTGAGGGCCCTGAATGACTATTCATTCACTGAGGGGTTCAGGAAGGGTGATTCAGTGATCTTGTTCACTGACGAACACATTGAGTCAGGGACCTGAGGTTTTAAGAATTTACACTTCAGTTGGAAGGATTCAATCAGTGGACTGATTCTCGATATCCAACATTCCTAATTCAGCTTTCAGTCTTGTGAAAGTTGGTTCATCCAAAGGTTTGGTGAAGATATCAGCTAACTGATATTCAGTAGGGATGAAGTGTAATTCAATGTCACCATTCATGACATGGTCCCTGATGAAATGATATCTGATGTCAATGTGTTTTGTTTTCTGATAAAGAACAGGGTTGTTGGATATTGCAATTGCACATTTGTTATCACAAAAGATGGGTACCATCTTATACTGAACGCCATAGTCACTGAGCTGACTTTTCATCCAAAGTACATTTGCACAACAGCTAGCTGCTGCAACATATTCAGCTTCTGCTAAGGACATGGCAACTGATTGTTGCTTTTTGGCACTCCAACAGACTAATTTTCCACCAAGAAATTGGCAGGAGCCTGAGGTGCTTTTCCTATCCATGTTGCAACCAGCATAGTCAGAGTCTGAGTATCCCTTGAGATCAAAGCCTGAGTACTTAGGATAGTATAATCCAAGGCTTGGGGTACCTTTCAGGTACCTGAGGATCCTTTTCACAGCAGTGAGATGAGATTCTCTTGGGTCAGATTGATATCTGGCACACAAACATACTGAGAATTGGATGTCAGGTCTTGATGCAAGGAGATACATCAGTGACCCAATCATACCTCTGAATAGAGTTTGATTGACTGATTTACTAGTGAGGTCAGGACCAAGGTTGTTTGGAGGAACCATGGGAGTCTTGACTGAGGCACAGTCACTGAGATCATACTTCTTCAGTATGTTTCTGACATACTTCTCTTGACTGATAGAGGTACCTTTATCAGTCTGCTTGATTTGCAATCCAAGAAAGTAAGTTAGTTCTCCCATCATGCTCATTTCAAATTTCTTTGCCATCAGTTTTTCAAACTGTTTGCAAAGTTTCTAACTTGTAGAGCCAAAGATGATGTCATCAACATATACTTGTACAAGTATGACATCATCATTTGTCTTGTAGATAAACAAGGTGTTGTCTATCTTGCCTCTGACAAATTTGTTTTGGATCAGGAAGGATGAGAGAGTTTCATACCATGCCCTGGGAGCTTGCTTTAGTCCATAAAGGGCTTTGTCAAGCTTACAGACATAGTCAGGAAACTCACAACTTTCAAATCCAGGAGGCTGTTGGACATAAACTTCTTTTTTCAGTGAGCCATTTAAGAATGCACTTTTAACATCCATTTGGTACACTTTGAAGTTCATGTAGGTTGCAAATGCAAGGAAGATTCTGATGGCTTCCATTCTTGCAACTGGTGCAAATGTTTCCTCATAGTCAATGCCTTCTTGCTGGTTATAGCCTTTGGCAACCAGTCTGGCCTTGTTTTTGATGACTATGCCATTTTCATCAGTTTTGTTTTTGAACACCCATTTCATGCCAATGACTGTGACACCATCAGGACACTTAACTAAGGTCATCACCTTGTTTCTGTCAAACTGTTCCAGTTCATCATGCTTGGCCTGAACCCAACTAGGATGTGTAAGTGCTTCTTTGACACTTTTGGGTTCAATGGTGGAAATGAAATCCACAAATAGGCATTCATTGGCTGAGGCTGCCCTTAGTTTAGCAGCCATGCTTCTAGTGAGCATGCCTTCAGTAGGCTCTCCAATGATGTTGACAAGTTCTATGTCCTGAGACTTAGTCCAACTATCCTGAGGTCTAGGATACTGATTGGAACTTGTGGAGGCCTGATTTGGTAGAGGTGTAGGATCAGGTTCAGAAACTTGAGAATTTTTAGGATCCTTAGTGTTTGAATAGGTTGACTGATCACTGAGATTGTTTGGTTCCTGAGCACTTTAAACAGACTGATTTAATGTATCAGTGTTTGTTTGTGCTTCAATAAACTAAGTGATGATTGGGTAAGGGAGATTGTGAGGGATAATGTGATAGGAGATATCAGCATTTTCTTGATATTGAGTGGAAGGATTGTTGTCAGGATCATATTCATCAGGAGGATATCTGGATGAATCATTCTTTCCTATTTCTTCCACTGAGGCATTTGAGAACCTGATAGCTTCAGTGCTCTCATCATAGGTAACATGGAATGTTTCCTCAGTTTGTTGTCTCCTTGTGTTGAACACCCTGAAGGCTTTTGAGACTAGGGAATATCCTAGGAAGTATCCATCATTAGCTTTGGCATCAAATTTCCCTAAGTCATCCTTGTGATTATGAATAAACACAGGACACCCAAAGACATAAAAGTAGCTGATGTCAGGGATTCTTCCCTTGAATAACTCATATGGAGTTTTGCTATGTCTCTTGACAATGATGGATCTGTTCTGAGTATAACAGGCAGTTTTGACTGCTTCAGTCCAAAAATGTTTGGAGAGGACTGATCCATTTAACATTGTTCTTGCAGCTTCAATGAGTGTTCTGTTTTTCCTTTCAGCCACACCATTTTGTTCAGGTGTGTAAGGTGAGGAAAATTTTTGATGGATACCTTTCTCATCACAGAAACTTACAAGTTCATGGTTCCTGAACTCTGTCTCATTGTCAGTTGATGAAGCGAAAAGTGTACCGCTTTTAAGGGGTCATTTAAGCCCGAAATCGTATTTATTTGATCAAATATTGCCCTAAATCGTTCCTTTTGTCATTTTAGGTACTTTTGAGGAGAAATCTGGAAAAGGAGGCATTTTGGACGTTTTTGGAGCATTAAAGTGAAGAAAACGACAAAGTCTCAAAATCGGCTGAAATTTACCTTTGACGGCGTCAGAATCATCTCTTGACGGCGTCATGCCTTGGCAAGAAAAGTGGGATGTGAAATTTACTCATGACGGGCCAGTGAGTTAGCATGTGAATTCTGACGGCGTCACGCTTTAACTAAATCAAGGGCGTCACGGCTTAATTCATAAGGGGACGGCGTCACATTCAAGAGGTGAGGGCGTCAAGCCTTGATAGGCCAGAACGGATTTTGGAGAATTAAAGAGGGACGGCGTCAAGATGGTCATCCGAGAACCCTAAAAGCGGCGAGGTGACGGCGTCACAATCCATAAGGTGACGCCGTCAGATGCAAAAGTCTATATATAGTTTTCTAATTTTTTGTCATTAAGAGAGAGCTTAGTGTGTGGAATTTTGGGATAAAACCCTAAGACGATTTTAGCTACTTTTTCAGGGCTTTTAGCCTTGAGATCTTCCATGTTTCATTGAAAGATAAGTAATCAATTAATCATTCAATATGTCTATGTGTTGTTTGATTCTATCTTATGCTTGTCTTTTGTTTAACATGTTAGGCTAATTTTATCTTGTGTTTGCTTAGATCTAATGAAACCTAGCTATTGATTATAGGTTGTTAGTGTGTTGTTAGTTGTATTGGATGATTGTTTATCTATGTTAGGCTTAAGAAAACTGGCTAACTTCCTATTCGGTAACTTGCTTGAACGTCTTAAGAAACATGAACCAAACGCGTACTAAAGGTTTTTATGGTTGTATTTAATGCACAAGCGAATTCTAGTGATCCCATGTTAGGAGCTTCCTAGCCGGCTCGACATAGGAGTGAAGTAGGAGCTTGTAGAGTTTGGGGAAGTAAGTACGCCACCCCACGAATGGTATTAAGGAATACACCCGTCATCCACGCAACTAATACACACTAATTAACCGGTAAAAGATAGTTAGGGAGTAAGGAAATCTAAGTAAACACATTTCTCTACACATAAGTTTCTCACCACTTTTCATTTTTGTTATTTTATTTTATTTGCATTTGTAGTAATTTGGGTTAGTTGACTAGCAACTAATTCCGCCCACTCCTTCAAAACCGAGATTTTACTTGCTTTCATAAAAATTATAAAAACATAAAAAGAATCTTCCTCAATCCTTAGACCTAATTAGAGTAGCCTTTCATACCTAACGAACACTATTCCCTGTGGAGAACGATCAATCCCCCGTACTTACCACTACACTATACTACATCGGTCAGGTACACTGCCTGGTGGGGTTGTAAGCCTCTTGAGATCCCTCGAGAGGTAAAACCTGTTGTAAGGTTACAAAACCACGCATCATCAGTCCTAATCTGTTTGACTTTGATGTCATTCTGATTTTCAATGTTCCAGACAAAGGACATGATAGTTCCTGCTGCCTGACTCTTTTTGGTCAGGAAGTAAACCCAAGTGTATCTTGAGTATTCATCCACAATGACCAGAGTATACTTCTCATGGTTAATAGATCTAGGACTGATGGGCCCAAAGAGATCCATATGAAGAAGGTGTAGGCAGTTCCTAATGGAAAAGTTGGTTTTTGTTTTAAAGGATGCTCTCTTGTGTTTGCCTTTTTCACAAGCTGAGCAAGGTTTGTCCTTTGAAAACACAAGAGATGGTAAGCCAAGGACCTTGTTTTGTTTCACAAGATGATTTATGTTCTTGAAGTTCAGATGGGAGAGTCTCTTATGCCAAAGCCAGTTGAGGGTCTCAGTGGCCTTAGCAAAGAGACAAGTTCCATTCTGAGTTAGACTGGTCATGTCTAACACATAAACATCTTGCCTTCTTGGTGCAATAAGGACAACTTCCTTGTTTGCATTGAAGATGGTTCCGTGCTTATCATCAAACCGAACTATGTACTTTGCATCACATAGTTGACTGACACTGATCAGATTATACTTAAGGCCATTTACATAAGCTATCCTAGTAAAGACTATACCATTGCAGTTTACTGAACCATACCCTTCAGTGAGACATGATGAGTTATCAGCAAATACCACCTTGGGTCCTGGTTCCTCTACATATTTGTGCTGATATTCTTTCACACCAGTCATGCTCCTTGAACATCCACTATCTAGATGCCAAATTGGCTCCCTGACATGTCTCTGCACACAAATTGTAAACAGAATTAGTTCTTTCTAGGACCCCTCTTCATGGAGGGCTTGGCTTTAATAGCCTGCTTAAAAGTAGACAATGATTCATGGTCAGTGGTGGAGTGGACTGAGCTCCTACAAATATTGCATTTAATAGCAGTGGATGACTCAGCAGACTGAGAGGATGGTTTGGTCATTCCTCTTCTTGCCTGAATGACCTCCTCATGTCCTGAGGTGTCATGAGTGGGATCACCACATAAGTCACAACATGTGTCCATTAGGCAATCCTCAGGGAGGTGGTCATTGAATCCACAATGAGAGCAAGGTTCAAAAGGCTTTGCCTTTTGTTTTATTTTCTGCTTTGAATCAGATGGATACTTATGAGCAACTGTTTTAAAGTTTGCCATCTTTGATGAGGCTGTGTATGATTGATGATCAGATGTTCTGTGATCTTCCTTTTTGCATATCATGCAGTAAAGGATTCTATAGCAATCATCAGTGGAATGATTGGTAAAGTGACACAGCTCACATTTCAGCAGAGGTTTGGTGGGCTTTGGTTTTGGTTTGGAACTTGTGGAAGCTGATTTTGTTTCCTTAATCTTAGATTTAAGAGTTTTCTCAGAAGATTCTATCTTCTCACTCAGCTTCCTGACAAGCTCAGCCAACTGATCAATTTTTGAGTTAGGGCTTTCAGTTTTAACTTTAGAAGGGACTGAAGTTGATGAGTCATCAGTATTTACTGAGACCTCAGGGATTTGTCTTTTCAGGATTGTTTTTCCCAGTCCTGATTTCTCCTTTGGAGAATGTTCAGAATAGACCAATGGTGTGAGGTCTGAGCTTGGAGAAGCTCCCTGAAGGGCTTTCATTGGTGGGAGAGGTGTAACTGATTCTGATTCTGACTCAGTGATTGACTCAGTACTACTGGGTTGATCAGTGAGTCCTAGCATACCTTTCAGAGCCTAACTTTCAGGAAGCAAGATTTTCCCAGTCTCAAAGTTGGGTAACTTACTGACTGGGTTGTCCCTGACAATCTAGTCATTTGACTTGGGTTTCATCTCTTGCTCAAAAGATAAGCCAGCTGGAATAAAAGCCTTTTCTTTGTCAGTCTCACTGGGGGTGTCAGTGAGTTGGTCTCCTCCTATGATTTTCTTATTTTCACTAGGAATTAGACTGACAGATTCATAGACTCTTGGGTTCTTTTTAGTCCAGCTTTCTATGACAGCCTTTTCTTTGTTAAGTTCATTTTGAAGGGCTTGATTCTTTTTCAAAATCTCAGTGTTTTGAATTTGTAGTGTGACAACTTCTAGCTTGGTTTGTTTAAGTACAAGCAATTCATCTCTACATTTATTCAATTCTAACACAAGATTATTATATTTTGAAAGCAAATTCAGCCTTTGTTCTTCTACAAACTTAAGATCTACAGAAATATAGTTCAAATAAGACTGCCAATCAGAATCATCATCCATAGAAAGTAAAATGTTTACCTTCTTCATTGTGATGTTGACCCATTCTCCATTTCTAGCATGGCTCTTTCCAACAGCCAGCTGATCACCATCAGAAAGTGCCATCAGTGCACTCACATGAACTTCTTCATCATCAGAGAAAGCTTCTTCATCCCAGAAATTGACATAGAGAGTGACTGATTCCAGGCTTAGTATCTTCATCCCAGTCATAAGCTTCAGCCATAAGGACCTTGTTCTTGGTCTAAACAGGTTTGGGAGCCTGAGCCTGAGAGACTGAGGGAGTGGCCTCAAGAAGAGCAAGCTTAGCTTTTTCTTTCCTATACTTAGTTTCAAAGTCTTTTTGACTACTTGGAGAGATTTGAGAAGGCTGAAATATTTTAGGTTGAAACTTGCTAGTTCCTGAAGAAGAACTGTTTCCAGAAAATTTGTAAGAAGGTTCTGAGGTTGTTTTTGAATAACAGTCTTTAGCAAAATGACCCTTTTTCCCACATTTAAAACATTCAGTGGTCTCATTTGCTTTAGCTTTTGAAAAGTTTGACTGATTTCTTTTGATAAACCGTTTTGAAATTGCAAGGAGTGCCCTTTCTTGGAATTCCAAGTGTAAGTCTCTTAGGTACTCCTCACAGGTTCTATCATCAACCTCATCATCAGAATCCTCTTGAAAATCCTGCACAATACCATTAGAATAAAAGGCAGTTGATATGGGTGAGGAAGTCAGGGCCTTTTTGGTCTCAAGGGCTTTCTTTGAGTCCGGGTATCTCCTTGAGATTAAGTTGTCTTCATAGACAAACTTTCCATAGATCTCAGCAAGCTTAAGGGTCTGAATGTGATTTGCATTCCTAAGGCCCTGAGAGAAGTTTAGCCACTTCTCAGGGAGACTGTTGACAAAGCCAACATTGATCTCATGCTTAGACAAAACTACACCATCATTGGACAACTCATTTATCCGGGTCTTGTACCTGGTATAGGTCTGAGAGAGACTTTCAGAGTCTTTGGCCCTGAAAGTATTATACTCAAGTTTAAGATCCATGATCCTATTTTCCTTGGTATCTGTGGGACCTTCGAAGCTATGAACTAAGTCAAGCCATGTTTGTTTGGCTGAGGTACAGTTAATGACTGATTCCATTATATCGTCAGGGAGACAAGATATAATGATGCTTCTCAGGCGCTGGTCTTGGTTGACCACCCTTCTCTCATCAATAGTCCACTGAGCTTTAGGTTTGATTAACCCTTCAGCAGTTTTTGGGACATAGGGACCTTCATTGATACAAGTGATATAGTATGGTTCCATACCAGTCAAGTAGCAAAGCATGCGCTTTTTCCACTTGCTAAATTTTCCAGCTTCAAGTTTGGGAGCAACAGCTGAATAGCTACCTCCTTTTTTATCGACTAGCTGGGGCACATTGATATCAGCCATAGTAGGATCTTGGTTTTAAAAACCTTGAGCACTCTTAGTTTTGAAAAGATTTTATAAACCAGAGGCTCTGATACCACTTGTTGTTCCCGTTACACTTATAGAAATAACTACAAAGTTATCCTAAACGTGTACTAAGACTGATATAATGTAATGATTAATTTTACCAAATAAATAATTACGTAAAGATAAAAACAACAAAGGTTTTTCAACGTTTAAATTCTTATTAGAAATTAATCAAAGAATCTATTACCCAAGTGTTTTGCGGAATAAACACTTGGGATTGAATAGACAAGGTATGGTGTTCTCCTCACTAAACTCAAGCTGTTCTTGAGTGACAACAAAAAGACCCACTGAGCTATCTCAGGGATGTGTTGTTCTTTGGAAGAGAAAAGTGGTTTTGTGAAAGTCTAAGCTTTTAATGCACAAAACTTGTCCCACTTTTCTCCCCATCTATCCTATTTATACACAAGTATAAAAGAACAACCCGTGACTAAAAGTACAAAAAGAATGACCTAGCTAGTCTGTCAAAATACAACAGTATTTTGATAGTTACAAGAATCTATTTTGGGATAAGGTTGAAACTGCTTTCTGAGCGTCAGTGATAACACTGTTCTTGTTCTCACGCCATTCAGGGAAAGTTTGACTTTGCTCTGATAAGGACCTCTCCTTATCTTTTCAAACTCTTCCCGCCTTGTCCCGCCTTTTTTTCAGACTTCAGATTCTACAGGCTTGGTCTTCAGTCTTCAGTCTTCAATTACATTTGTTGTTGAGGAGACTGAGGGGTTCAGTGAGCTCTTGTCAGTACTCACTGAACCCATCATCTTCTTCTTTGGCTTAAGTCACACTCAGGGAGTCCCGCCTTCCTGAGGAGTGAATCCTTCTTATTGAATTCTCCTTAAGCTTCCTGAAGATGACTCACTGAGTTACTGTTCACTCAGTGACTTGAATTGTTCTCGGTTGATAAACACTTGGCTTAATTTGTGTTCAAATCCTGTTTAAGATAATTGAGTATTTACTAACCCAACAAAGACGAAGAGTTGCTTTTGGCGGAGTGTTTCATTCAAATATCTGGGGATCCAAAAAGAGATGCGGATCAATCAAAGGAAACGTTTTGGGATAGGATTCTCGACGTATACAATATGGAAGCCGAGAAACACAAGTGGACCATTCGTACCAAGAACATGTTGAGGAGAAACTGGACTCCAATGAATCGAGAGATTAACAAGTGGAATTCGATGGTGAATGAAACAAGTTTTATGAGTGGGGAGAACGATAAAGATTTTATTGCGAGGGTGCATATGATGTATAAAACGGCGACAGGTTTAGACTTTAAACACATGAGCGCTTGGTCTTTTTTGAAAGACTAGCACAAGCGGAAAAATCCCGAGTCAACATTGGCAAGGCGAAATCGTCTTCGGGTTACGGACGACAAACCCGAGCATTTTGGAGAAGACATGTTGCCACGGCCAGACGGCATGTACCGAATTTCTAAGAGTCAACGTTCGTCAAATTCGACCACTAGTTCCGGTTCAAACCCGGAAATGTTTCAAGAAATGATGCAACAACAATACGAGTTAGAGCGCAAGGCAAATATGGATGTTATCGAACGAGAGTCACTCGCGAGAGTTAATTTATATGAATCTCAAAACATTGCCGAGGAGATGCGAGTGCTACAAATGGACATAAGCAAGATGCATCCGATCGACACGGCTATCGTCAAAGCCCAAAAAGCACGAATCCGGGCAAAGTATCCAACCGAAGAGTAGTTCACTTTATGTATTTCTATGTTTACGTACTATGCTTTCATTTTTATGTAACTTTTTTTTTATTGATGTAATGTGTTTTTTTATTGAATGAAGTTTATTTTAGTTAATATTGTGTATGTTTTATTTTATGTAAATGAAAAAAAAAAGGGCCAACGGCACCACATGTCTTTCTGACATTAGCTGTTTATATAACGAATATTATAAAAATAGAAGATAGTAGCATTCTACGTGCATCAGAACAACAAACCAAACAGCCACTGAAAAAACATCTACCATTCTTTTAGTATAATTTTTTTATTGTTCCAAAGAAATCATAAGATAACCACATTAGAAAATTTGCAAAAGCATTTCAACAAATATTTGTGTTCACTCCAACACGATTTGGAATATTCTACATGCCTAAAAAAAAGGAAACACCCTTCACAGGCCAAACACGGGCCGGACAAAGAAAATGAGCCGACTAGTCGAGTCGTACCCAAAGTTCAAAACGACACCAAAATGCGGCGTTTCAAACGACATTTAGTATTATACTATATTAAATGCTCGCGTTTTGAGTCGGTGTATTGTTTGATCAGTTAAATCTTTTAACTACTTCACTTTTTTTTGCATAAAAAAATAGGGATTGTACACCAAAATGTAGTGAACTTGTCACAATTTTCATTTCTGTGTAGTGATCTTTTTTTTTTTTCAAAAAAAGTAATAAACTCTCATAATCCGACTATTATGTGTACTCCATGGCTGCCTAGTCCACGTGGGCTTGCCCGTGCCACGTGTCAATGTCCTACTCAGCTACTCGTGCCACGTGTCATGCCACGTGGATATGCTATTTTTTTTTCGAAAATAATTTCTAAAAAAAAATATTTCTAAAAAAAAATTATTAGAAATTGTAAAAAATTTTTTTAGAAATGATCACTACACAGAATTGAAAATGGTGACAAGTTACTTTTTTTGAGAGTTTGTTACACATGGAGTACACATAATAGTCGAATTATGAGAGTTTGTTACTTTTTTTGAAGAAAAAAAAAAAGATAACTACACAGAATTGAAAATGGTGACAAGTTCACTACATTTCGGTAGTATTATTCCATAAAAAAATATTGCATATGTCTATATATAATTTCACCTATTTTGTATAACTAAATTGTATAGTGCAATTCATATTATTTATCTAGGTTAAATTACAAAAAATGTCCCTGTGATTTTTCATTTTTGTACTTACCGCCACTCCCAAACTTTAATTACAAAGAATGCCAATTCTGTTACGTTTTGTTACAAATAATGCCATTATCACTAACATCCGTTATAATTTTCCATTAGTCATGGTCAAAGGCATGCGAAATGACTAATATACCCTCATCTTCTTCCCCACTCAAAAACATCAAGAACATTAGCCCAAAAACTCAGATTTTATGAATTTTAACACTTAAAAACATGATCTTTATATCCAAAATACTTGTATAAATGAAAAACATGTTAAACAAATAAATGATTTAATTTCCTCTTAAATTTTCATTTATCTTTATCACAAAATGATGAGCACCAACACAAAAGAACACTTATCTATATTATATGAACTAAAAGTTCTTGACAAGTTGTTCCAACGCTTGTACCAGGCTATGTTTACAACAACAACAACAACAACAACAACAACAACAACAACAACATACCCAATCCCGCCGGGGCTATGTATGGGGGAGGTGGGATGTAGACAGATCCTACCCCTACTCTAGGATAAACCTGAAGGTAAAGAGACTGCTTCCAGGAAGACCTCCAGCTGGTGTGTGCTGTGGGAGCCAAAAGGAAAGTAGACGATAATAAAGGAGCAAAATAAAAGAAAGCATACAAGCAAATAAGCATACAGAGAAATAGAAACATATAAGTAATAACGAAACAACAAGCATAGAAGCATGAAAGCAAACAAAGCAAAAGTCAGACCAACACAGACCAAAAACCAACGCCACAAGAGGAACCAGAAAAGAAAGAGAAAAAAGTAACCAACAAAGCAGACAGGTAAAGGAAAAGAAGGAGCGTTAAAAAGACAATGGGACATGGACAAAACAAGCACGAACAAAACCACCAAGACAAACGTAAGTAAATAAGGGGGCAAGGGGGACACAAGACCAAGGCCAAAGAAAGCAGCCGAGACCAAAGAAAGCAACGCGAAGGGCCTAAAGCTAAGGCAAAACAAAAAGGGCAAGCAAAGGGAACAAGCAAAGGGGCCTAAAGCCTAAAGGCTAAGCAAAGGCAAAACCAAAGAACAAGCAGAAGGCACAACAAAGATCCTAGAGCCTAAAGGGAAACAAGTTAAAGGACCCTAACAACAGAAAGCAAGGGGCAAGACAACAAAGAGGCACCTAAAAGCCTAAAACTCTATAGCAAACCCAAACCCTCGACTAACCTAGCCTAAAACTAACCACAAATTCTAATTCTCTCTCTCCACGCCTTCCTATCTGAGGTCATGTCCTCGGACAAGTGAAGCTCCTCCATGTCGAGCTTAAGTCTATCCTCCCATCTAAGTTTAGGTCTACCCCTCCTTCTCAGACCGTCGACTATAAGCTTTTCTACTCTCCTTACCGGCGCTGTTTATGGTCTTCTCCTAACATGACCGAACTACCTCAACCTTCCTTCTCCAATCTTTGAGATAATAGATTCTACTTCAAGTACAAATCTAAACACCCCATTCGGAATCATGTCAGACATGGTTTTACCACAAGTCCACCTCAACATTCTCAGTTCCGCTACTTCCACCCTGTTTGCTTGAGCTTTTGTGATAGGCCAGCACTCTGACCCATACAACATAGTAGGTTTAACTGCCACCCTATAAAATTTACCCTTTAACTTAAAGGGTACTTTCCTATCACATAGAATTCCTGAAGCCACTCTCCATTTCGCCCAGCCTCTTCCAATACGGTGGGTTACGTCGTCGTCTATCCTCCCTGAGTTGTGAAACACTGAACCCAAATATCTAAAAGACTCTGTAGGTAAGAGGATCTGGTCTCCGATACAAACTTCTGTTTCTTCGTTGTGACCGATCTTGATCCTACTTAAAAAACATCTCAGGTATTCAGTCTTCTCCCTACTTACTCAAAGGCCATTGTCTTCAAGGGCCTCCCTCCAATGCTCAAGCTTGTTGTTTAACCCGTCCGCCGACTCTGCCACCAACACAATATTGTCTGCGAATATCATGCTCCAAGGGATGCCATCTTGGATCCCTCCTGATAGCTCATCAAGAATCAAGGCGAATAGATAAGGGATAATGGTTGATCCCTCGTGTAGTCCTACTTTCACGGGGAAAAACTCCGAGGTTCCCACTGTGGACCGTACACGGGTCTTCGCCCCCTCGGCCCTCTTACATATCCTTTATGACTCTTAAGTATCTCCAAGGGGTTCCCGTATCTATCAGAGTTCTCCAAATTAACTCACGTGGGACACTATCATAGGCCTTTTCTAGGTCGAGGAAGGCCATATGCAAGTCTCTTTTCCTTTCTTGATACTTCTCCATTAGGCTTCTGAGGAGGTGAATAGCCTCGATCGAGGACCTTCCTGGCATAAAACCAACCTGGTTCTCTAACACCCTCGTCTCCCTTCTCAGCCTTCTCTCGATAACCCTCTCCCAGAACTTCATAGTGTGACTAAGGAGCTTAATACCCCTATAGTTGCTACACACTTGTACGTCCCCCTTGTTCTTATAGATGGGGATGAATTCACTGAGCCTCCATTCCTCTGGCATCTTATCGCTAGAGAAGATCTTGTTGAAGAGGGAAGTTAACCAT
Organism: Artemisia tridentata subsp. tridentata; assembly: GCA_021014915.2. Classification (NCBI taxonomy): domain Eukaryota; kingdom Viridiplantae; phylum Streptophyta; class Magnoliopsida; order Asterales; family Asteraceae; genus Artemisia; species Artemisia tridentata. The sequence continues at coordinate 176,900,750 of CP139502.1, read as the reverse complement.
CTTAACCACTCATCTCCTAAGCACCTCCAAGCTTCTATGTGTATTTCGTCTGGGCCTACATCTTTGTTTCTTCCCATCTTCATTAATGCAACTTTCACTTCACCTTGGATGATATCCAAGTAGTCGCACTCGGGAAGCAAATCTTGGATAGGGATCTCACTCTCTCCACTTTCTTCCGTACCCCTCTTGTTGAAAAGAGAGGAGAAATATTCTCCTCATCGTTTCCTAATGTTCTTCGTTGAAAATGCTTCGTCCATCTTCATCTTTGATGAATCTTATGTTTCCAAAATCCCTACTTCTCCTCTCTCGGGCATTAGCAATCCTAAAGATATCATTTACCCCTTCTTTGGAGTCCAAGTTCTTATACAGAACTTCGTACGCTTTGTCCTTCGCCTGGGCTACTGCCTTCTTCCCTTCTCTTTTGGCTACTTTATACTTCTCCTCTGCATCAACCCTATCCGATAGATTACCCCCTCTACTCAAAAGGAGCTCTCTGAACCTAGACTGTTTCGCTGTGACCTTGGTTTACACCTCCTCACTAAACCACCAGGATTCCCTGCGGATAGTCTGGGTTCTCGTTGTCCCACTAGCCACACCTAGGGACTCCTTAGCTGCGTCTTTAAGAGTGCAAAAATACATCCATTTGCAAGCTCAACCCATTCTTCAACAACCGCACCTCCCTTTCCTTCATTAATCATAGCTCTCTCAACTCCAATTTCCTCCCTAAACTCATTCAATATAACAGCTATCCTTTTTCCATGTTTTCCATTCAATATGTTATTATCAAACTAAATTAATCAAACAAATCAACGTCATTAATTCATTAACAGTTATATATACATTAAGCTATACTGAATGATATAAAGCAGCTTTAGTGGTGCTGCAACCAATCAAACTTACATGCTTTTGAAAGCTTAAGGTACCGTTTAGTTGTAAAAAAAATTTCTTGTTCATTTCGTTTCTAGATTCTTTGAGAAGGGAAAAGTTTTTCTTCTTTAGAGAAGTGTTGAGAATTTTGAAAACCCGTTTAAATGGAGTTATACTTTTCCTTTTATAAATTACCTCAGATTGCGACGGTGGGCAGCGACACGAGGATGGAAGGTGAAGATGTTACCATATTGATTAGGGTTTGTTGGGAATTAAATCTTCCAAGATGTTAATGTTGTTCATGTGATTAAGACTGCTCAAGTATTACAAGGAAAATGCTCTAAGTCATTACTGCTGCTAGTTATAAAGATTAATGTTGCTTATGGAAGTTAAGACTGCTAGAGTACATTAAGACTGCTGACAGACTTCAAGGAAATACTCTAAGTGGTTAATGATGCTAGAAGGAAACATAGTACTGCTAGTACTAAGTTAATGCTGCCAGAAGAAAGAGTTAATGAGAGCATGGTTGCAGGGGAGGATGATGAATTTGATGCTGCTATAGGTGTTGGTGATGTTAATGTTGCTGAAGTACCGGTTAGTGCTGCTAATGAAAATGTTAATGCTGCTGGTACAAAAATAGTTTCTGTTGCTAGTGTTGCTTTGATGAATGATGAAACTGTTTTAGCTCAAGCCATAATTGAATTAAAGACATCAAAACCACCAGTAAAAGGAGTTGTCATTCACGAACCCATACCAACAACAACAAAACAATCACAACCACCACCACAGGGCAAAGGTAAAGCTATTATGATAGAAGATCCTGTGGTGAAACCTTTATCAAGGAAGAAGAAAGAGTTACTAGATGCAGAGGTTGCAGAAGCCTTAGCTGTTGAATTTGCTGAAGAAAATAGAATTGTTGAAGAACAAAGAAGGGCTGCTGCTGACAAAGAAGCCAAGAATATTGCACTGATAGATGAATGGATAGACTTACAAGCTCAATGTGATGCTGATTGGGAGTTAGCTCAAAAACTGACTCAAGAAGAGCAAGCACAATATACTATTGAAGAGAAGTCTAAAATGTTGGCTGAGCTCTTTGAGAAGAAAAGAAAGTTCTTTGCAGCTAAGAAGGCAGAAGAAAAGAGGAATAAACCTCCCACCAAATCTGAACAAAGAAAAGTGATGTCTGCTTTTCTAAGAAACATGGACAACTGGAAGCCAAATCAGTTAAAAATCTCAGTTTTGAGAAGATTAAAGATAAGTTTGATCAGGCAAGAAAGAAGGTAAACACTTTTGTGCCAATGGAAACAGAGAAGGTGGTGAGTAGTTCTAAGAGAGCTGGAGCAGAGTTAGAGCAGGAGGTCTCTAAGAAAACAAAGATTGATGAGCAGAAAGAGCAAAAGCAATCAGTTGATAATAAACAAAAGGCTGATAAAGACAAAGGTACAGAAGAAGATACTAAGCAGTATATAACAGTGGTTTCTGATGATGATGAAGAGCCAACTATTGATGCTGTACCTCTGGCTACAAAACTTACAGATATTGTTGGTTGGAGAATATATCAAGAGAGCATAAAGAAAGTAGTATATGAAATCAAAAGAGCTGATGGAAAGTTTTATATATTCTTCAGGTTTAATCAGATCTTAAGAACTTTTATCAAAGAGGATTTGGAGACTCTTTGGAAGCTTGTTAAGGAGAAGTATGGACCAACAAGACCATTGAAGCAACCAGTGTCTGATCAAGATTATGTTTTGTGGGGTGATTTGAAGAATATCTTTGAACCTCATGTAGAAGATGAAGTATGGAGAAGACCTTTCTATAACCAGAAGGTGATAAGCTGGAGGTTGATAGATACATGTGGACTTCATGAGTTGACAATGGATGCTATGCATATCTACATGTTGGTTGAAAAGAAGTATCCACTCACAAAGACTACATTAGGAAAGATGCTTGAAAGTAGGCTTCAAATGGAATATGGAATGAATGAAAGTATGGAAGATGAGCTTATTTGGTTTATTATAAAACTAAGGAATGAACAATGAAGTGTTTGGAAGCATCCTCCTGGTGATGGGAATTAAAGCTTCCAAGGTGTTAATGCTGCTCATGTGATTAAGACTGCTCAGGTATTACAAGGAAAATGCTCTAAGTCATTACTGCTGCTAGTTATAAAGATTAATGCTGCTTATGGAAGTTAAGACTGCTAGAGTACATTAAGACTGCTGACAGACTTCAAGGAAAATACTCTAAGTAGTTAATGCTGCTAGAAGGAAACTTAGTACTGCTAGTACTAAGTTAATGCTGCCAGTTAAAAGACTTAATGCTGCCAGAGTAAAGTATTAGTACTACTGAGTGTTTGTCAGTACTGCTGGAGTATTAGAGTCGGTTTATGTTTATAGAATATTTTGCAACGAAAGTATAGTAATAGATAAATATAAAAAAGATATTTATCTTGTATAGAAAGTTATTGTAAACCGACTAGGACTCCTTAGTCTATACAAGGAGGTCCTAGGGCATAGAGAAAGATAGATCAGAATACGATTTTCATATAATTTCAAGGTTGTAAACCCTAATACTTTTGAGTATTCGTATTATATCAAATAATATTGAAGTGTTTAGTTTGATATTCTTGTGTTCTTATTTACTGTTTTATGCAATTCAAAGTTCTTCTTAAGATCAAATACAAGATTTCGCATTGTGTTAGATAAACTTCAAGGCAGTTTCTATACTTAGTTGTTTTAAATTTATCTAAGATAACTAACCCTTACAAGCTAAGAAATTAGATCAAGTGCATAACTGAGATCAACAAGTGGTATCAGATCTTGTGATCTAGAAGCTGTGATCAAGAAGAACCTGTTTAGACTCAAGGATGTTCTGATCTTACTGAAGACATGGATTCAGAATCTATACACATGATTACTGCATCAAAGGTGCCAATGCTCAAGTCTTGAGAGTATGAGCTATGGAGAATGAGAATAGAGCATTATATTCAGATGGTTGATTATTCTATGTGGGAGGTAATAGAGACTGGCAATACTTTACCTAAAACAGAATTTTCTGATGCTGGTGTTATCACTATCTTGCCTATTAAAACTACTGAAGACAAGGCACAAAGAAGACTGGAAGTTAAGGCAAGAAGCACTCTCCTGATGGGCATTCCTGATGACCATCAGTTGACTTTCAATCACATCAAGGATGCTAAATTGTTGTTAGAAGCAATTGAGAAAAGGTTTGGAGGGAGTGCTGCTACCAAGAAGACCAGGAAGAACCTTTTGAAGCAACAATATGAGAATTTTGCTAATCCTAGTTCTGAGAATCTTGATCAGACCTTTGACAGACTTCAGAAACTTATTAGTCAACTACCACTTGTGGAAGTAACAATTCCTCAAGAAGATATAAATCAAAAGTTTCTAAGAAGCTTGTCACCATAATGGAACACACATACGGTGGTGTGGAGAAACAAGGCTGATCTTGATACAATGAGTTTAGATGATCTGTATAACAATCTAAAAGTGTATGAACCTAAAGTCAAAGGGTCATCTAGCTCATCCTCAAGCTCACAGAACTTAGCTTTTGTGTCCTCCTCCAATAACAGTCCTGGCAGTACTAATGAAGCAGTTAATACTGCTCATTGAGTTAGTACTACTGGCACATAAGTTAATGATGTTGGGTCTACAACCCTTGATAAATTGAGTGATGCTGTTATCTATGCTTTTTTGGCTGGTCAATCTAGCAATTCTTAGATTGTGCATGAGGATTTAGAACAGATTCATCCAGATGATCTTGAAGAGATGGACTTGAAATGGTAGATGACAATGTTGACAATGAGGGCAAGAAGATTTTTGAAGAAGACTGAAAGAAACCTCAAGGTCAATGGGCAGGATAACATGGGTTTTGATAAATCCAAGATTGAATGCTACAATTGTCACAGGAAGGGACACTTTGCAAGGGAATGCAGGGCACCAAGGAGCCAAGACTACAAGAATGGAGAGAGCTCAAGGAAAGTTGTATCTGAGGAACCTAAGAATTCTACAGCTTTGGTGTCTTGTGATGGTTTGGGTAGATATGACTGGAGTGATCAAGCAGCTGAAGGACCAAACTTTGCACTTATGGCTTACTCTTCTTCATCAAGTTCTGATTATGAGGTATCTAATGATTCTGGTTGTTCTTATAAATCTTGTTTAGATACTATTGAGGAACTTAAGGCTAGGAATGAAAAACTAATAGAAGATGTAAGGAAGTTGGAGTTAGATAATCTAGGCTATAAAGTAGGCTTAAAATCTGTTGAACAAAGACTTGAATTCTTTAAACAGAATGAGTCAGAGTATGTTGAGAAGGTTAATGTTCTAGAAAGTAAGATTTATGTTAGAGAAAATGTCATTAATGAACTTACTAAAAGGTTATAACAGGCTCAAAAAGAAAAAGATGCAACTTATCAAGAAAAAGAAAAACATCAAGTTAAAGTAAATAAGCTTGAATTAGCATATGAAAGTGTAAATAAGACAATTGAGTGTCAACTTATGAGGAGAGGTAGTGGTATAGGTTATAATGAAGTTCCTCCTTCAATAACAGGAAAGTATGTACCTCCTATACCTGAATTATCTTGTTTAATTGAGTCTGATGATAAGTCTTTAGGTGAGATTAGTAAGTCTAATGAGGAGAAACCTAAGGTTGAAAAGAAATATTCTGATGCACCTATCATTGATGATTGGGTGTCTGATGATGATGAGGAACATGTGAAGTCTACATCTAAGTTAGAAGGTAAAACACTTAAACCTAGTGATAAACAAGTTGAGTCTGTCAAACCTAGTTTTGGCAAAAAGTTGTCTAGGAAAACTGTTGATTTCATTGAGTAACCTAGGATGTATACTAACAGGCCCAAAGGTAACCATAGAAATTGGAATAACATGATGTCACAAAGGTTAGGGAGTGTGATGTGCTCTACCGTGTACAAGTTTTAAAATTTATAAACACGATTTATCCGGTTATCTATTAAACACATACGAGCAAGTATACTCGTCCGTAATAGTAAAGGTGGGTAAGTCGAGATCGTCCCAAGGGATTTGGTGATTATTGTATTTAGTATAACAAGCTTTTGCAAAAAGGGTTGTCAATCCAATTTGGTGAAAATTCAAAAAGTAAATAGAATCCAATCAAACAAAACATATACTTGTGTGTAATTCCTTAACCAATTGCATAGAGTATTCTACAAAGTTTTGTGTAACTTGTAATGATACACAATTTTATACGAATGATTAAAAATCAATGGTTTATATCATGAAGAATCATTACTAAGAATTCAATCTCCTAGTTAACTCCTTTCGGCCTTGTTAACTATTATGACAATTCTATTAAACACTAGTTGTTTGAAAAGCAATTCTCATCTCATGAATTCCTACGAATCCTTTCGGCCTTTTTTCGTGATGAAATCGTTTCAAATCCATTTTAATGAGTAAATACGATGCTTGTCATACACCATATCCCATACTAATTCGTGCACTAACGTTTTGGAATAAAAACATAAAGAAAATCCTTTCGGCCTTTTTATTCTTTAAAATGTTTTTACCAACAAATTAAGCAAGATTAGATATTATTCCAACAAACTTATAAAACATGAAATGTTTTCATGCATCACTTTTTAGATAAGAATACTCCAACAATAGTTACATCATACACACAAGTATACCAAAAATTACTCCATAACAATCATAATCAAACACAAGTAACAAACAATACTTTCATTAAACTCAAAGTAAAAGTAGTTCATTGTAAATAAACAAGATATACCTAGCTTTAGAATTACAAGAACTAGAATCGTGGAACTATAGCAACCACACTCCTCCAATCGCCTACTATGACAAGTAAACAACTCCAAACACAAACCAAACTATTGAGACTCGAACTCAAAGTTTCCTGGACGTTTTTACAGCATTTCTAGACTTTCGGGCAATAATAATAAGATAGTAAGGACTTTGGTGTAAGCGTTTTACTAATTTTGGGTGTCACCCTTAGTATCTAGCCTTGGATCCCATTATATAAGTGTAAGAACACTTATTATCCAAGTAAAAATGACCTATGACAGTAAATATGAAGGAAATGATCGGCCACAATGATTATGAGGAGTAAAACCACCATTTAATGCTTCTTTGTAACTGCAACATCAGTCCAACCGATCGGATTTTGGACCATCCGATCGGTTTCTCTCCTCGGTAAAACCCAACCGAATCGGATGCGGGTTGCATCCGATCGGATGGAGTCCTCTGGTACTCACAATATTGACTTTTCCTTGACTTTTCTTGTTGCATGTTTTATCCTTCATTTAAGTGCTGATTTCTTCCATAGAACTTGATATTTTCTTGATATATGAACATAGAATCTTGTCACTATCAAATCCTTGAGTCCTTGTGTGGTTTCTCTCTTGTCTCCATCTCGAGAATCTTCCAAATGTGCATAATCACTCCAATTCTTTGTCTTTTCATCATCTTTCCCTGTACTTGGCTACATTTACTTGCATATACACTTTTTTCATGATTAAGTAACAAATACATACAAATATAACCAAATATGATGCACAAAACTAATGATAACGCAACTAAAGACATAATCATTCTGAGCGTTATCAAATTCCCCCACACTTGAGTTTTGCTCACCCTCGAGCAAGTCTAGCATTTAAGAAAAATGATTTCAATGGTATCGTTATCGTGATTCCAAAAATCTAACAACCATCCCGAAGGAATAATTGTTAATTTGTATTTTAATGTGAAAAATTCTTGAAACATAAGCAAGTTAATATCGAGCTTGATAACATAACTAAGCACCTTGTTAGGAATATAAATATTCATGTGAAGACTCGGTCACCCTGAGTATCTGTTAGCATTAACTAGCTCGTAGGATTATTAGTATTATTAGTAATAGTTTAGTTATTAAAGTATTCGTGGAGTGGGTCGGGTCTTTACCCTCTGTTAGCTCATTCCACAGCCCACACCGGGCACCTTATGTATCCCTATATAAAGCCCTTCCTACCACAAGGGAAGGGTTGGAACTCTTCTCAATTTAACCTAATAGAATCTCACTTTCTCTCTCTAGTTCCCATTCTCTCCTTCTCTCTCTAAGAGAATCGGCCAAACTCACACGTTCTATGTGTTATATGTTATTGAATATGTTACAATTGGTATCAAGAGCCATGGTTAGGTTCGTGTGAGTGCATATTCATGGATTAGTGGTGTGTTTTTGGCACTTTTTGTTTTGTTTTTTTGTGGTTCGTATAGAAAGGTGGCAAAATCGTTAGTTTAAGCTTTGTTTGTGGTTAAATCTGTTTAAAACGTGTACTTCTGTGTTCATAAACATGTCTTACATCTTCCTTGATAGTATACTACCTTGTTCGTGTTAGTTAGTGGAAGATTTGAAGATTTTCTTGACTGCGGTTTGTACTTCGGGTGTGTATTCTTCACTGAGGTTTGAGTCTCGGTAAAGAGTTATTGGCTGCGGTTTGTGTTTGTTTGGGAAAGTGTTATTTGCGGTTTGGTAAGAATTTCTAACTGCGTTTTGGAGTTTAACCATAACGGGAAACATGACAAAAAGGACTGAAAGTGACGTCTTATCCTTTAGCTGCTGCGGTTTGTGATTTCTTGTCGTTTGCGGTTTGTCGTTTAGCACTACGGTTTGACTATTTGCGGTTTGACTGACTGCGTTTTGATGTATTGCGGTTTGCCTTTAATTGCGGTTTGGGTCGTTGCGGTTTGGCTTCTGCGGTTTTCTGTTTATCGATAACATTTACGGTCTTAGAAATTTCATTCAATAATGACACGGGACTTTAAATGAAATTTATAAAACCAAATTGTATAATATATTTTGTACATATTTTAAACCAAATTGTAAATAGAAATTTATAAAACCAAGAAAAACCATAAAAATCAGAAAAATAGAAAATACCAAAAATAGTTCCTCTAGGCATGTCTTCTGTTTATCGATAACATTTACGGTCTTAGAAATGTCATTCAATAATGACACGGGACTTTAAATGAAGCTCGAGCAGAAGTTAAAATGAATTGTTAAAACATGTCATGATGGCTTTTGATGAAGCGAAAAGTGTACCGCTTTTAGGGGGTTATTTAAGCCCTAAATCGTATTTATTTGATCAAATATTGCCCTAAATCGTTCCTTTTGTCATTTTAGGTACTTTGGAGAAGAAATCTAGAAAAGGAAGCATTTTGGACGTTTTTGGAGCATAAAAGTGAAGAAAACGACAAAGTCTCAAAATCGGCTGGAAAAGTACCTGTGACGGCGTCAAGCACCATTGTGACGCCGTCAACCCTTGACGCGCCAGAGAGGATTTTGGACGATTAAAAGGGGACGGCGTTAAGAAGGCCATCAAGAAACCCTAACCGCGGCGAGGTGACGGCGTCAGCTCTATAACGTGACGCCGTCAGATCTGAATTTCTATATATATTCTCATAATTTTTAGTCATTAGTGTGCAACTTTGTGAGGAGAAACCCTAAGATGATTTTTCTGCTACTTTTAAGGGTTTTATACCCTTGGATCTCCCATGTTCAATTGAAGATAAGTAATCAATTAATCATTCAATATGTCTATGTGTTGTTTGATTATATCTTGTTCTTGTCTTTTATTTAACATGCTAGGCTAGATTTATCTTGTGTCTGCTTAGATCTAATGAAACCTAACTATTGATTATTGGTTGTTGGTGTGTTATTAATTGTATTGGATGATTGTTTATCGATGTTAGGCTTAAGAAAACTGGCTAACCTCCTATACGGTAACTTGCTTGAACGTCTTAAGAAACATGAACCAATGCGTACTAAGGTTATTATGGTTGTATTTAATGCATGAGCGAATTCTAGTGATCCCATGTTAGAGCTTCTTAGCCGGCTCGACATAGGAGTGAAGTAGGAGCTTATAGAGTTGGGGAAGTACGTACGCCACCCCACGATTGGTATTAAGGAATACACCCGTCATCCACGCAATTAATACACACTAATCAACCGGTAAAAGATAGTTAGGGAGTAAGGAAATCTAAGTAAATACATTTCTCTCCATATAAGTTCCACAACCTTTTTATTTTCAGTTATTTTATTTTATTTGCAATTGTAGTTATTTGGGTTAGTTGACTAGCAACTAATTCCGCCCACTCCTTCAAACCCGAGATTTTACTTGCTTTTATAAAAATATAAAAAAATACAAAAAGAATCTTCCCTCACCCTTAGACCTATTAGAGTAGTTTTTAAATCCTAATGACACTATTCCCCTAGAGAACGATCAATCCCCCGGTACTTGCCACTACACTATACTACATCGGTCAGGTACACTGCCTGGTGGGGATTGCAAGCCTCTTGAGATCCCTCGAGAGGTAAAACCTGTTGTAAGGTCGCAAAACCACGCATCAGCTTTCTATTTCTTTAGATAGCAACCCGCGTTTCAAAATAGGGAAAGCACGTCGCCAAAAAAAGACGGTTGTTCCTCCCACTGGGTGAAGTTCACCCGGGCATGGATTACTTTATATCCATGTTTTCCTGATTTGGTGTACGTTTCAGTGCATCATTTCTTGTATAAGAAGAGAAGTCTTCTTTACGCCAAAAACTCTTTCCCGTCTATGATTCTTCAGGAGAGTTTTGGTGTTTCACAAGGTGGTAACTGGACTTAAATTTTCACAAATGCTTGACGCTCAATTGAATGACTACAGCTCTTTAAATAGAAAACGGGTCATTAATTGAGGGGGAGAGTATTTGTTCAAATTTCTGACACCTTTTTAAACTTTGTGCAACATCAGCAGTGACACTCTCTCTTGGTTTGAGGGGGAGCATAGTATACTCCATCATCAGAATATATATTAAATCTAACCACATTGTCTCCCACATTTTCTAACTTATTTAAATCAATTGGGATCACAAATCTCAAAAGGTTTGAAATTTTTGATTGGGGGAGAGAATGTGATTTAAATATGAAACCTAATGAAAATGTGATTCTTTGGACTTAAGTGTAAGCTCTCCCATATGTGCTAAACTCTTTCGTATATCGATGCACATATTGAGGGGGAGCAAATGGTGTGTAATAGCAAAATGGATGTGGCATCTTGTGTGAGCACGACTCATACTTCACCAATGAATTGATGAAACATAAACTGTCATTAATCGAAAGGATGCCTCCTGGCCGGGTAATAATTTCAAGCTGGTCTAACCAGTGATGTAAGTGTGTCTCGAAGAGGACGTATCTGAGTAGAGTGTACCGTTTCGAGAAACTTTCTGTGAATTTGACCAGGCCGGGTAATAATTTCAAGCTAGTCCAACTAGTGATGTAAGCGTGTCTCGAATCGGTCATGTTCACTGACAGTTGATCAATTCAAAAAGTGCAATCTCTACCCAACATGTGCAAATTTTAAATTAAAACATATGAGCACATGTTAAGGGGGAGCATTTGAAAATTATAAAACTCTCAAAGTGTTAGCAAAATTGTGTTTCATAATCATAAACACTTTGAGAGATTTTTCAAGGATTTGGTTAATGGCAACATATGATAGTCATGAAGTTATAAGGTGACTAAGGTTAGGAAAACCGTCCTATGATCCGCCAGAGCCGGAGGGATCTACCCAGGGAAAATACCGAATAGTTAGTATTAGAAAGTACTTAGGCATGATTATGAAAAAAAGGAGTAATATGAGAAAGGAGAAAGAAGGGGTTGAAGAATTAAAAAGAAATGAAACGAAAATGGGTGAAAAGAAATAGCCCTCCAATTATTCAACCTTAGGGCAGAAACCGGGTTCAATTCATATGCTACTGGTGGTTACTAAGGTAACACCGGTATTGAAGACAAGACGTCATGGACCTAGTGACGCACTGCACTAAACCTTCTAAACCACTCAAGTTCTCTTAAAAGGACTTGTTTCATTCTCACAGGGAACCCTGCATAATCTATCGACTGCTCATTATGAGCTATGTTGATATTTTATCTAAGAGTTGGCTAGTCCAGAAGCAAACGGCTTTTGGTAAAGACAAATCAAAACTGTTGACAGCTGATGGTTTGCTCAAAATCATTTGGTTATCATTGTACCAAAGTATCACATACTAAAACATTGGCTACTCCAGAAGTAATGGCTTTTGGTAAAGAGAAAAATCCATTAAAACTTCATAAAAGATTGCTAGGGACTAGCAATAGTTTAGTGTGGGGGATTGATGAGTGTCTAAATACTCATCATTTTTACCTAATCTGAGCTGCCAAAACATCCAAAAATACTCAGAAATGCATCATAATACTGAAATTATCCCAGAATTATGTTTTATATGTTTCAGATGCAAAATGTTTAAAAACAGATAAAAAACGAACAAAGTTTGCATAATTGGCAGTTTCAGTCCCTCAAGTTTCAAAACTTGTCAAAATTAGTCCCTAAGCATTTGTTTTGTAAGAAAAATCACCAAAGGTCCTTTTTAAATCATAAATTATCATATTTAGTCCTTTGGTGAAAACTTTGAATAATTTGCAAATTTGGTCCTTGTGTAACCATAAATCAAACCGGACCCTTATTAAATATAAAACCACAACACCAATCCAATCCAAACACTAAGCCTAGCCCACCCTTTTTATTATTTCCCTTGGGCCCAACCTTTTCCCCAGCCCAACAAAACAAACCCAACACCCTTTAATAATAAAAACGGGGGTTTGACCCCGTTTGACCTTCCAAACCCGCCAAACCACCACCACTGTTCACACCCCTCACCCCAGCCTGCAAACACCAATACCAGGGTGGTTTTCCACCACCACCTCACCCCCTAGCTCATCACCTACTCTCCCCTCACATACCTTCCACCTCACAGCTAACCCACGCCCACAATTAATGCCTTTCCCACCATTTTCCACAAAATCCACCACTGTAGCACTCACTTTACTGGTTTTGCTATCAAACCTCCACAACTTGGCTACTAACCCATGTTACTTGTCCCCTGCCACCTCCACAACACCCCAAGATGCATTAATTGAGAAAAAACGGCCACAAACTACCAATTTCACTTTTGGCGCCAAAAGTGCTTTTGAACGATTGAGATGTATTACAGAGATCCAAGGGTCAAAATGTGGTGGGAAAAGTCTCTGAGGACACCTGGAAGCTCATTTTTATCTATAAAGATCAAGAGAGAAGAGTGGAAGACATATCTAGTTTAATTTAATAAAATGTATGTCGACTTAGTTTCTTTTCAATTTTCCAGTGTAACTTAAGCTTTCAAGTTAAATTTCTAGTGTTCTAAAGTGTATTGTGAACTCTTTTTAGTAATCAATTTCAAGGTTTAATTCGTATCTCAGTTTGTGCAATTTTCATATTTGTTTCAAATCTTTTGATAAGCTTTGTTGTTGTTATTATTAGATTATAAGGACTCTCAAGAACATATAAGCTCCCAGGAAGCTCATTGAAGCTTTTAGAAACCTTAAAACATGATTTAGTTATAAAAAAACTCAAAAACACAAAAACAGTCAACGAAAGTCAAAGTAGCATGTTCATAGTGTTCATACCTTGAGCAGGGTGAATTCTGGATTGCCCTGGGTTAGTGAATCTGTGGAGATTCTATAGGGTTGGATTTGAGATCCTTGTTCTTGGTTTAAAGCTGGAAATCAGTTGTAAGCCCTTTTAAGCAAATTTTGCATTTTAATGTTTAAGTTGTTTTTAAGCTTTGATCTTTATGTTTATGTGTTTCTGGGTTGTTGTTAAGTAAATTGATCCATTAAAACAGCCTGCTTGTTCTTTGAAAATCATAGTTGCTAAAAATTCCATTTTGACAGTCAATATAGCATCTTAGTGAATTCTGAGTTTTATGCTTGTGTTATTGTTGGTTTATGCTTATTTAGTTCTATCTGATGATAATATAAGTTCTTAAATCAGTTGCATGGTCTGAATCCCAGAAATCATTTAAAAATCACCATTTCTGAGTTTGTAAGGGCTGTTTGGATTTATTTTGTGAAATCTGTGTTAAAGGTTGTTTGTGTGGTTGTTCTTGTTTGATTTACTACACATTAGGTCTAAATAACTCAGAGAAAACATAAAAACCATACCTCATTTGGTTAAAAGTCAAAATGGCCTTTGAACCCTCTTGATTTGTTGTCTGTTGAGATTTTAGGATCCAAAATCATGCTTTTGTGTTAAGAAGTTGTTAAACTTGCTCAATCTAGTCTTATTACACCTTAATACATCATAATCAGTTAGTATAACAAGATCAAAGTTCACCAAAGTCAACCATTGTGTTTTTCTGAAAAAGTCAAAAATTCAGGTTTAAACTTGTTCTGAGCTGCTGATCTTTGATCAAATTGGACATCAATTGGGTAGTTTCTGATAGGGCTTTTAGGATTTTAAGATAGCCAGTAGTATAGGCTAAGTTTTGCCCCCATAATATTCCATCTTTATTGCTTATTTCATTGCTTAATTTGCTCTGCAATATTGCCATATTCCTGAGTTTCTGTCTCAATTTTGCAATTGTTTAAAGTGCTCATTTGCTTAATCTGTGGGATTGGTTGTTTGAAATAAGTTTTTTTAAGCTCATATAAGTCTATTAAACCTGTCCTGAGCATTTGGTTGATTTCTGTGCTTATTAGCTTATTTTTAGCTTATTTGCAAACTGGTTATTAGCCCAAAACTGCTTATCAGGCTTAGATAACCTCTTATTTTATTTTTCTTATCTTTCTAATATTATTTTAGATTTACTCAAAAATTTTCATAATTTTCCTAAGTCATTTAATATTTTTTATCTTTTTAATTAGTTTAAAATAGTATTTAAATCATAAAAATAGAAAAATAATCAGAAAAATATAATTCCAATTTTCATAATTTTCTTTTGTTAATTTTAATCCAGGAAAAATATAATTATATTTTTAAGCCTTAAGAAAATCAAAAATAGAAATATAGTGATAGCTTCTATTTAATGGAATTTATCTTTTTAAATTTTAATTAAGTAATTTTCATTTTTATAATTTTCTTAGCTTTTTCTCATCTTATAATATTTTTAGAAAAAGTTTTAGATTTTTCTTAATTCATTTAGTATTTTTTATAAATTTAAATAGTTTAATAAGTAATTAAATAATAAATAATTAATAATAAATAGATAAAAAGTGTAAAAAAATATAATTTAAGTTTTTAAATAAGTTTTAAGTCATTTTACATTTTTAGGTTTTAAATTTCATAAATTTTATAATATTTCAGTTTTTGTCCCATTTTAGATTTTCTGTTACGCATTTGTAGTTTATATTAAATCGCGTTTAATATTATTGTGCATATCTGTTTTAATTTGTTATTTAGAATTGTTAAATAAAGCAAAATCAAAAGCAATCTAAATCATCAATCACTCTAATCCAAAGCTTTTCACAGTTTTCCATTCACACCTCGTTGGGAAACGATCCGGGTGATCACTTGCCTGGTTTCACACTACACACGAGTATTCGTTCTGAGACTGCATATATTTATATATACGTTTTCAGACGGATCAAATTTTGGCGCCGCTGCAGGGGAGGTGTGCTGCGACAGTTGTGTAAGTTTTAGCGATTAGTGATTCGAGACCCTTCTCCCAGAAGTTCCTATTTCCCATAAACAATATAAAATACCAAAAATATTTTTCATTTCTTTTCATTATATTATTATATTATTATTATTATTATTATCATATAAAAAATAAAAAACACCAAAAATAATTTCCGTTTTCTTTGTTTAAATAAATAAACAATAATAAAATATTACCATCGAGAACCAAGACAGAGTACTACCTAACTGGGGGTACGGCCATAATAAGTTCCCAAACATCAGATTTAAAACTTGCCTTTGTATCACTTGCGAATATCGGCTCACCTTTAATTGATAAACAAACTCTAACGGAGGTTTTAGGATAGTCTGACATTAAATTGTCGGACTGAAAGAAGCGGGTTTTTAAGGAGCATTTAATAGAGAGCTACCGTACGCTTGTTGATTATTGGTTTAAGTTCACTTGTGTTTTGATTCGTTCTTGATTTAATTATAATATTTTACTTAGTGCATGCGCACTCGTTCTTCCACGTCATCAAGCCCTTTACGTGAACTCGTAAATATTTCGAGAAGACGTAATCGTAGACGTGCTGCCCAAATAGTCGAACCCGAGATTCGTACTGTTCCCACTGATAATATGGCAGACAATCGCACAATGGCGGAAATGCTCCGTGCACCCACCGAGGGTTACGGAGATGCCATCGTTTTACCAGCCATCGATTCTGATCATTTTGAACTGAAAACACATTTGATTCAGCTCGTTTCTACCAACCAATTCCACGGGTTTGAACGAGAGGATCCTTATGCACACATTCGTTGGTTCAACAAACTGACCTCTACAATCAATTACAAAAATGTGCCGCAAACAGTGATCAAATTGATGCTATTTCCATTCTCACTTGAGGGGGCAGCCCGAATCTGGCTGGATAAAGAACCCCCTCAATCCATTGAAACTTGGGAAGATCTAGTGCAGAAGTTTGTCAATTATTTCTTCCCTCCATCAAAGACGACTAATTTAAAAAATGAAATTGCTGGTTTTCGTCAAAGTTTCGATGAAAATTTCGGAGAGGCATGGGAGAGATTTAAAGATCTCCTAAGAAAAAGCCCACATCACGATTTTACGGAATTACAACAGATAAATACGTTTTATAATGGGTTAACCCAAAACGATCAAGATGCACTTAACGCAGCCGCTGGTGGCAATATCTTGAATCGTCGACCTAGAGAGGTGGTTGAAATTTGTGAAAATAAATCAAAAGTTCCTATTTCTCGAAACAAAGTGAATGTTCCTGTCACTCCTGCCTCGTCATCCAGTAACTCCTCAGAGTTAGCCTTTTTAACGGACTCAATGCGTTGTATGATGAAGGAAATGAAAGAACTGAAGAGTGAAATTCACAAACCAGAACAAATTAAAGCAATAAACAAAGTGTGTGAAACTTGTGGTGGCCCACATGCGTATTATGATTGTCAAGCAACCGATGCTTCTCTTTACCCAGCTCCCGTAGCTGCAGTAAACCAAAATCAATACCGTCCGCATGCTGAGACTCAGTACCGAGCACCGAATGCTATGGTCCCACCTGGTTTTCCACCCGTGCCAAATCAGAATAATCAAAATCGCTTTGTTCAAAATCAGGGACAAAATTTCAACAATTCTCAAAATTTCAATCAA
Organism: Artemisia tridentata subsp. tridentata; assembly: GCA_021014915.2. Classification (NCBI taxonomy): domain Eukaryota; kingdom Viridiplantae; phylum Streptophyta; class Magnoliopsida; order Asterales; family Asteraceae; genus Artemisia; species Artemisia tridentata. The sequence continues at coordinate 176,883,719 of CP139502.1, read as the reverse complement.
AACCGAGGTCAGAATCAGGGTAATTTTAACCAAAACCGTGGTCCAAATTTTAATCAAAACCAAGGTTCAAACCGAAATCAGACGTCCTCAGATGAGTTGCTTAAGCAATTCATGAAAACTCAAGAGGAAACAAATAAGACACAATATGAGACAAACCAGTTATTGATTGCTCAATTAAACCAGATCAAAAAGTCTTTAACTGATATACCTTCTACCTCGGGAGGTCTCCCAAGTAACACTGTTGTCAACCCTAGGGGTGAACTCAAAGCTGTCAATACACGTAGTGGTAAATCTCATGTTGGATTCAAGGTGATAAAGGACCCGGTACTTCCCACTAACAATGGAAGTGCTAAATACGTCCAACCTTCGGTCATCCAACCTTCGGTCATCCAAAAATCTACACCCACAATTGCTCCTCAGCCGTCTAGAATCGATCCTACTCTTTCACGATTTACGGTAAAAAGTTTGTCAACCAAACTTAGTGAGCAAAGATCAGCCAGATATTATTCCGAAATGCTCAATGCTGTTCCTGTCAGTGTACTTGATGACAGTGATGATGATGAAGATACCACTTTCGTCAAAGCTACCACCACTCGGAGTGGTGCTTCTTATGAGGGGCCAGCTGGCCCTATTCCTCCTCCGTTGTTTGAAATGGAAAAAGAGACGGAGGATACAACGGACAAAGTGCAAATTCCAAGCCCACAAAGTACAGCACATGTCCATCCTCCGGTAGTCCCGAAAAAATCCAAACCAGGAGTTGTCTTTGAATCTGTTAAGACTCCTGAAGTCGTTGTCCCTAAATCCAAACCTTATATTCCTTACCCATCGCGCTTAAATGAGCAAAAGCTCCGTGAGAAGGCTAGTCAACAACTGGACAAATTCTTTCAAATCTTTAAAGAATTACATTTTGACATAAGTTTTGCGGATGCTATCATTCTGATGCCCAAATTTGCATCAACAATCAAACACTTGTTAAGCAACAAGGAAAAACTGATTGAAATGGCTAAAACTCCATTAAATGAGAACTGCTCAGCGGTTATCTTGAAAAAGCTTCCGGAGAAGCTTGGAGATCCTGGAAAGTTTCTACTACCTTGTATATTTCCGGGAATGGTTGAATGTTATGCCTTAGCAGATCTAGGTGCAAGCATCAACCTGATGCCTCATTCAGTATGGAAGAAACTTTCTCTTCCGGCTCTTACTCCTACCTGCATGACTCTTGAGCTTGCAGACCGAACCATATCTCATCCCTGCGGCATTGCTGAAGATGTGTTTGTGAAAGTAGGAAAGTTCCACTTTCCAGCTGACTTTGTGGTTGTTGACTTCGATGCAGATCAAAAGGTTCCTCTCATTCTTGGAAGAGGATTCCTAAAAACGGGCCATGCTCTTATTGATGTATTTAAGCATGAAATCACCTTGCGTGTGGATAAGGAAGCTGTTACCTTTAACCATGATCAAACGTCGAGGTACTCCTCAAATTTTGATTCTGCTTCGGTTAACCGAATCGATGTCATTGACATTACTTCAAAGGAGTACTCTCAAGAAAATCTTGGTTATTTTCATAATTCTGTGAGTGGGGAACCCACCACATCGTCTCAACTTATCATAGCCGACTCTTCCCCTTCTCTCACTTTGGTTGAGGGAAGTGATCCCTTTTGGGACTGAAGTCGATGCTTTTCTTGCTCTAGATAGTCCACTTCCGCATGAGGTAGATGATAACTATCTTGATCCTGAGGGAGATATCCTTTTTCTAGAAAATTTGTTAAACAAAGATTCATCTTCCCCTCTTCTACCAAAACAACTTCATAATAAGAAAATCAAGTCAGTTGAGAAAACTGATAAATTTCTTGAGATCAAGTTTAAGGACTTGCCTCTTCCACTTGATTATGCAATTCTTGAGGAGGAAGTTCTTATTTTAATGGCTATTCAGATCTCTCTTCTTCCCTTCACCTACCCGGTGATTTCTCCTATCCTTCACTCATTCGGGAGTGAGGATGTTACTTTTGACCCTGGCATTTTCCATATAACATTGGTTTAATGCCAGATATATCTCTCTTGGTGTGGAACTTTCATGTACTTCAATGTGTATACAAACATCTTGAATGAAAATCCGATGGAGATGGTCTCTTCCACTTACTTCCCCATAAACTTTTAAAATTGCTTTTTTCTCCCGGGCTGTTCAGGAACCCTTTGTTACGGTTGACCGTTCACAAGCGGTTAGCTTGCGTGATAAACCTGACTGTTCGGGAGGAATCAACTCAATTCGGGGTCGAGTCAAGCTAGCGACTCGGTTAATAAAAACAGTAGCAAAATATGGGTTTTCACCCATGTCTCACCCTAGTGTGGGGGAGATGCCCCACATGTTGTATATATGTTTCAAGTAAAAAAAAAAAAAAAAAGTGTGTGTATATAAAAATAATGGCTATTAGTATTTCCCTTTAACGTTCTAAGTGTTGGTTTAACAACCGGTTCTTTGAATATTGAGGGCAATATTCAGTTCTAAGTGTGGGGGGGAATTCTTGCGAATTTGATCAAATGTACCATCTAGTACCCCCATTTTAGCCAAAATTTTAAAATTTTTTCTCACTTAGAACTCAATAAATGGTTATCAGTCCGCCATGTCTAACCTACGTAAGGATTGGCTAATCCGAGAGCAAACGGCTCTTGGTAAAGATATATCAAATCCGTTTATGGCTTACAATTTGCCAAAAATTGTATGGTATTCGACTCACCATATCTTTATAAGTGAAGAGTTGGCTAGCCCGCAAGGTTATGGCTTGTGGTAAAGGCAAGTGGAAAAACCATAATTGGTAATCAGCTCACCAAAGATAATAACTGTATTTTATCTAAGAGTTGGCTAGTCCAGAAGCAAACGGCTTTTGGTAAAGACAAATCAAAACTGTTGACAGCTGATGGTTTGCTCAAAATCATTTGGTTATCATTGTACCAAAGTATCACATACTAAAACATTGGCTACTCCAGAAGTAATGGCTTTTGGTAAAGAGAAAAATCCATTAAAACTTCATAAAAGATTGCTAGGGACTAGCAATAGTTTAGTGTGGGGGATTGATGAGTGTCTAAATACTCATCATTTTTACCTAATCTGAGCTGCCAAAACATCCAAAAACACTCAGAAATGCATCATAATACTGAAATTATCCCAGAATTATGTTTTATATGTTTCAGATGCAAAATGTTTAAAAACAGTTGAAAAACGAACAAAGTTTGCAAAATTGGCAGTTTCAGTCCCTCAAGTTTCAAAACTTGTCAAAATTAGTCCCTAAGCATTTGTTTTGTCAGAAAAATCACCAAAGGTCCTTTTTAAATCATAAATTATCATATTTAGTCCTTTGGTGAAAAGTTTGAATAAATTACAAATTTGGTCCTTGTGTAACCATAAATCAAACCGGACCCTTATTAAATATAAAACCACAACACCAATCCAATCCAAACACTAAGCCTAGCCCACCCTTTTTATTATTTCCCTTGGGCCCAACCTTTTCCCCAGCCCAACAAAACAAACCCAACACCCTTTAATAATAAAAACGGGGGTTTGACCCCGTTTGACCTTCCAAACCCGCCAAACCACCACCACTGTTCACACCCCTCACCCCAGCCTGCAAACACCAATACCAGGGTGGTTTTCCACCACCACCTCACCCCCCAGCTCATCACCTACTCTCCCCTCACATACCTTCCACCTCACAGCTAACCCACGCCCACAATTAATGCCTTTCCCACCATTTTCCACAAATTCCACCACTGTAGCACTCACTTTACTGGTTTTGCTATCAAACCTCCACAACTTGGCTACTAACCCATGTTACTTGTCCCCTGCCACCTCCACAACACCCCAAGATGCATTAATTGAGAAAAAACGGCCACAAGCTACCAATTTCACTTTTGGCGCCAAAAGTGCTTTTGAACGATTGAGATGTATTACAGAGATCCAAGGGTCAAAATGTGGTGGGAAAAGTCTCTGAGGACACCTGGAAGCTCATTTTTATCTATAAAGATCAAGAGAGAAGAGTGGAAGACATATCTAGTTTAATTTAATAAAATGTATGTCGACTTAGTTTCTTTTCAATTTTCCAGTGTAACTTAAGCTTTCAAGTTAAATTTCTAGTGTTCTAAAGTGTATTGTGAACTCTTTTTAGTAATCAATTTCAAGGTTTAATTCGTATCTCAGTTTGTGCAATTTTCATATTTGTTTCAAATCTTTTGATAAGCTTTGTTGTTGTTATTATTAGATTATAAGGACTCTCAAGAACATATAAGCTCCCAGGAAGCTCATTGAAGCTTTTAGAAACCTTAAAACATGATTTAGTTATAAAAAACTCAAAAACACAAAAACAGTCAACGAAAGTCAAAGTAGCATGTTCATAGTATTCATACTTGGAGCAGGGTGAATTCTGGATTGCCCTGGGTTAGTGAATCTGTGGAGATTCTATAGGGTTGGATTTGAGATCCTTGTTCTTGGTTTAAAGCTGGAAATCAGTTGTAAGCCCTTTTAAGCAAATTTTGCATTTTAATGTTTAAGTTGTTTTTAAGCTTTGATCTTTATGTTTATGTGTTTCTGGGTTGTTGTTAAGTAAATTGATCCATTAAAACAGCCTGCTTGTTCTTTGAAAATCATAGTTGCTAAAAATTCCATTTTGACAGTCAATATAGCATCTTAGTGAATTCTGAGTTTTATGCTTGTGTTATTGTTGGTTTATGCTTATTTAGTTCTATTTGATGATAATATAAGTTCTTAAATCAGTTGCATGGTCTGAATCCCAGAAATCATTTGAAAATCACCATTTCTGAGTTTGTAAGGGCTGTTTGGATTTATTTTGTGAAATCTGTGTTAAAGGTTGTTTGTGTGGTTGTTCTTGTTTGATTTACTACACATTAGGTCTAAATAACTCAGAGAAAACATAAAAACCATACCTCATTTGGTTAAAAGTCAAAATGGCCTTTGAACCCTCTTGATTTGTTGTCTGTTGAGATTTTAGGATCCAAAATCATGCTTTTGTGTTAAGAAGTTGTTTAACTTGCTCAATCTAGTCTTATTACACCTTAATACATCATAATCAGTTAGTATAACAAGATCAAAGTTCACCAAAGTCAACCATTGTGTTTTTCTGAAAAAGTCAAAAATTCAGGTTTAAACTTGTTCTGAGCTGCTGATCTTTGATCAAATTGGACATCAATTGGGTAGTTTCTGATAGGGCTTTTAGGATTTTAAGATAGCCAGTAGTATAGGCTAAGTTTTGCCCCCATAATATTCCATCTTTATTGCTTATTTCATTGCTTAATTTGCTCTGCAATATTGCCATATTCATGCGTTTCTGTCTCAATTTTGCAATTGTTTAAAGTGCTCATTTGCTTAATCTATGGGATTGGTTGTTTGAAATAAGTTGTTTTAAGCTCATATAAGTCTATTAAACCTGTCCTGAGCATTTGGTTGATTTCTGTGCTTATTAGCTTATTTTTGGCTTATTTGCAAACTGCTTATTAGCCCAAAACTGCTTATCAGGCTTAGATAACCTCTTATTTTATTTTTCTTATCTTTCTAATATTATTTTAGATTTACTCATAATTTTTCATAATTTTCCTAAGTCATTTAATATTTTTTATCTTTTTAATTAGTTTAAAATAGTATTTAAATCATAATAAATAGAAAAATAATCAGAAAAATATAATTCCAATTTTCATAATTTTATTTTGTTAATTTTAATCCAGGAAAAATATAATTATATTTTTAAGCCTTAAGAAAATCAAAAATAGAAATATAGTGATAGCTTCTATTTAATGGAATTTATCTTTTTAAATTTTAATTAAGTAATTTTCATTTTTATAATTTTCTTAGCTTTTTCTCATCTTATAATATTTTTAGAAAAAGTTTTAGATTTTTCTTAGTTCATTTAGTATTTTTTATAAATTTAAATAGTTTAATAAGTAATTAAATAATAAATAATTAATAATAAATAGATAAAAAGTGTAAAAAAATATAAATTAAGTTTTTAAATAAGTTTTAAGTCATTTTACATTTTTAGGTTTTAAATTTCATAAATTTTATAATATTTCAGTTTTTGTCCCATTTTAGATTTTCTGTTACGCATTTGTAGTTTATATTAAATCGCGTTTAATATTATTGTGCATATCTGTTTTAATTTGTTATTTAGAATTGTTAAATAAAGCAAAATCAAAAGCAATCTAAATCATCAATCACTCTAATCCAAAGCTTTTCACAGTTTTCCATTCACACCTCGTTGGGAAACGATCCGGGTGATCACTTGCCTGGTTTCACACTATACACGAGTATTCGTTCTGAGACTGCATATATTTATATATACGTTTTTAGACGGATCAGTAAGGATTAGAGAAAGTTTTCACACTATGCTGTTAACAATCTCGAAATCCAAACCTATAAGTGCCGGACGTTTTATTGCTAACTGTCGTATACAGGAATCCCTGGCGGTTGCAGCTAATTGCCGAAAAGATGTCGATCCATCACCCCATGCTCACACTTCACCATCATAATCAAAGAAATCATGATAATTGAAAGACCTTCAACACAGCTTCCGCACCTCTTATGCTGAAAATCATGATACAGATTAGTGTGAGCATGTCGACTCAAAGATCAAAATATCACATGGAGACGATACTGCAAAAGGATGACTTGAAGGAGTATGTTGGATGATAACCTCAAAGAATCCTCAAAGATCATCCAAGACAAAAGATCAGTCATCAAAAGTTCGCTGCTGAACGCACAAAGATCAATGACTTTGAAGGATCAAGAACTACGAACTAAGAAGTCAAGCACATATGATAGAATGCTAGAATTGAAAATATTATTTCCGGGGTGACCTACCTTAGGGGGAGATTGTTAGGAATATAAATATTCATGTGAAGACTCGGTCACCCCGAGTATCTGTTAGCATTAACTAGCTCGTAGGATTATTAGTATTATTAGTAATAGTTTAGTTATTAAAGTATTCGTGGAGTGGGTCGGGTCTTTACCCTCTGTCAGCTCACTCCACAGCCCACACCGGGCACCTTGTGTATCCCTATATAAAGCCCTTCCCACCACAAGGGAAGGGTTGGAACTCTTCTCACTTTAACCTAATAGAATCCCACTTTCTCTCTCTAGTTCCCATTCTCTCTTTCTCTCTCTAAAACAATCGGCCAAACTCACACCTTTTATGTGTTATATGTTATTGAATATGCTACACACCTCACGAAGAATTTTGAAATTCACTCAACACTCTTTAGGTAGATTGATTGGTAAACCACTCATTGATCATTCATGATTCATGTGTCTTACCATAAGCTTGTACAAGTATTAAAACATCAAAGAGGTATTTTATTCGGGTTAAGGGTTAAAGGTTACCGGCTAATGTTCAAATATTTCATACAAGAATATAGTAGCTCGCTGGCACGGATTTTTAACTAGCTAATCAACGGATGGTCACTAGATTGTACCTTGGTTCGCTGGCGCGTCATTTGCATAATGGATGGTCACCAAAATATGCTCTAGATCACTGGCGCGTCTTTCAACTATTCAAAAACCGGATGGTCACTACAATATCCATGCACTACATATCTTTACAAAGCCATCACTTAATCCGGATGCTCGAAAGCTAACAACGAATAAAGTAATTCGGTAAAGGGTAGGGATAAGACATGAAAATTATTTATGATTGGTTTCTACAAAATGAAAAATAAGAATCAAGTTCAAATTCCATTCCCAACTCTTTATTACACAAATGATTACTGTCCAAACTCCTTCGATCGTTATTCTGCATCACATACTCACTTATTTCCTCTTAGCTCATTGGCTAATTGATACTCATACATTATAGCTCATTGGCTATTCACTTTATTCACATTTTTTTTTCACAAACAACCTCTCTTTTCTCGTCACCCCCACACTTTGGATGAGCACACGCTACAAAAAATAAAAATAAGAGTAGCGACCTCCTTCTTCGTTGAAACAACACATACACATATCAAAGTGTGGCTATCGCATAATCATCAGAAAATAAATAGTTTTCGAACTTCAATTGAACTTGATTCGGGTAAGGCTAAGGTGTAAAGTGTAAAATATTTTTGTAATTTTCTGGATTTAATCAAAAGAAATGATAGGCTCAGAAGGTGTAACTAAGGGTATCTAGCGTAAGAGATTAACGCTAACAAATGGGTTCCAAATACAAGGATAACTAACCGATGTGGTCAGCAAAAATATTTCTGTAAATGGATGGCAATTTGGTGTAAATCCTAAGTTGCCTCTTATCATTTGAATATATTTTTACCACTCGAGAGTGATTTTAACCTTAATTCATAACAAGTACAAGTTTTAGAATCAACATAATCACCGGCACACTCATAACGAAATATATAGCATAGAAAATGCTTTATACAAAAAGGCTCAAATCCTCACAATTTAAGAAAGGTTATAACATGTATTAGTAAATGTTATCGATTCCAAAATGAAATTGCTCTCATAACTTGATTAAATTCCAAAAATTTTCAAATAACCTCATTTTTACCATTGAATCAATCTAATTCTTTAAACTATATGAATTATGTGAGAAAACAACTAGAAAATCAAGGGCGAACGAATTCTAGTTATTTAAATCCAAAGTTCTACTAAACCTAAAAATTTAAAATTAAACCATTTTTCCTATTTTCTTCCCTCCCCCACACTTAAGTTTTGCATTGTCCTCAATGTAATAAAAATGAACTTCAAAGTAAAGGAAATGGGAAAATTTTAGTTCAAAAGGTACTACCAGGGTAAATACGCATACGCATATTTGATCATAAATAAGCAAATGATTTCTCCAACTCCAAATATTGATCAACAATAAGCTTCCGGTAATTCACCCCTGCAACTTGGAAAGGCGTTCCCTGTACGCATGCTTTTCTTCCTTCTTCAATTTACTAAACTTGAGATTCTCATTACTCTCCGGCTGAAGATTATAGGTGACTTTGCTCCTTGCATTCCTTTGACAATACTTGGTCACAATCGGGTTTACTCGAACACTTGATGAACTTGAAGAACCTAGAACATTTCTCTGTAGAAAACGCAAATATATGTTAGTATAAGAGTATAAGAAACAATGCTACACGATTTAGAAGCCCAAAGAAATTCATTTTGAAAAATTTCATTTTTCTTCACCAAGCCCTCCATCCGATCGGTATTGGTCTCCATCAGATCGGATGGAGTAAAAGTTCACACCCAACTGATCGGTCGCAACCCGCAACCGAATCGGTTGGGCTTTGCTGTAAAAGGCAAAAATCTTATTGCGACTTCAATCGACTTCTAACAATTCTAACTCTCTCCTAACCTACATTTGAACACTTATGATGGTTTCTACATCTCCAATTCGTTCCTACATCGATCCATAAGATCTCCACATGATTTCTTAATCAATCCTAGAACACCCAAGAACACTAGCAAATCAAACTCTTCAATTAGTGTTCTAATAAACAATGCACTATCCTAACATTACTAATTAACAAGCATATATCATCTGGGAATCACCAATTGCAACTTAATTTGATTCAAAGATTTGGCCCAATTCAATCCGAAAATTCAATTAACCAATTCTTCCTCAAAACTTAATCAATCAATCTAATTATTTTTGCAATTTCTTCCTCTATCTATTACCCATCTATTCCTAAAGTATTACATCTTAATTCGAAGTCTATCAAAAATACCCAAATCTTGACCTAATTCAATAAATCTGTAACCACCCGTAATTTTCCGAATATATTTTTATACGAGACTTTCCCTGTTTCTCATAAACGGATCCTTTCTGAACTTATTTGGTTTGAAAACGTGAATTTGTCTCGCGAAACGTGAAATTCATACACAACGCGTACTGGCACAACCGACGATTTGTTTTGATTATTTTATTATTCGTGAGAAACGAGGCGTATGAATGGCCATTTTATTGGAAAAATTATTCTAAACGCGAATATTAAATGATTCGGGCAACAAGAATTAAAGCTACGCGTATTTATAATAAAAATTAATGGAAAAGCGATTCTAAAGTTAATGGAATAACTTTCGGGTGTTCGGGAAATATTTATAACATGATTTATTTGTCTCGTCACGTATCGTTAAAAATATAAGGAGATTGGCAGTTTTAGTCCCCGAGGACGCGCTAGGGTTTGCCACAAGTCCCAACCCTAACCCTACCATATGCATTGCACTATATAAGCATCCTTAATAAATTTTTAGGGTTTCAAAACCCATTTCTTTCTTTCTCAGCCGCACCTCACTCTCCCTCTCTCCCCTCTCATTTCCGGACGACCAAATCCGGCCACCGGCGCCCCACCGCCGGTCACCACTTCTCACCGCCACCACCACTTTAATCCCCTTAATCTCCTCATCATTTCCATATACTTCACGTGCCTCCAACCCACTCCCTTCTATTCTTTTTTTTTCGGTAACTCACAGTTTCTCCGGCGAAATTTCCGGCGACCCAAGTTTGTTGCTGTAACGTGTATAGATCGAAGGTAGTTTTGGTTTGTTTGGTTCGAGTATCACCACAGCCGTCACCACGCCGCTGCCAGCACCACCACAGCCGATTAGTTCTCTTCTCCTTCTCGTCATGGTAAAACCGAGAAGCCCGTCGTTATATATATATTTTTATTATTACCGATTTATTTTGGTATTGTTTTTGTGTTCGTGGATTTAAAACGAGTTTAATTCGAGTTAAGCTAACTTTGTGGCTATAAAATGAGATTTAAAACATTTTGATATATATAAACTCGTGTGGGTAAGAATAGTGGCGTAGTGTCACAGTTGATAGTTTCGATCTCGGTATGGTTTGGGTTGCGTTTTTGGCTCGAGTCATGTGTACATGAAGTCCGTTTGGTTTTGGCTGCTGTCGAGTCCTTGTGGTTGCGTTTCAGGTTGAGGCCGAGACCGCTAGGGTCTCGGCAATGTTATTAGTATCATGGTTATTGTTGTTGTTTTCGTTTGGTTTGAGTCTCGGTTTAACAGCCTACGAGGGTGTTTGGTTGCTTCGGCTTTGGTCTCGGCATAATAAGTATAAGTTAGTTGTTGTTGTGGACATTGATTCGGGTTCGATATATGTGGGTTGTATCGTTTGTGTTGGCTGTGTTGCGTTAACAACTCCAAGTGGAGTGTTTAGTTGTGTAGTATGGCTTTTGGATTGGATTTGGGCTTAACGACACATGAGTGCATTTAATTTTGAGATTGGGCCGAAGCCCATGAGTTGAAAATGGTGTTTTAATACTGTTGACCAATTAGTACGTTTCGAATTATATTTGAAATCGTGATTTGGATTTGAATACGGGATATGACTATTATACTTGGACATTGGACAAACGTGGATCGTTATCGGACTTACAATATTAGATATTGGATTCATTGAACATTTTGAGACTTGAGACGGTATAATATATTAAACTCGAAAAGACTTTAATATATTAAACTCGGACCGGACACAAAATCTTCAATAAAACCAAAACTAATATTTACGAGAATAATAACGAGACATAAACTTGTTAAATATTGAAATTTCAGTTTTGGTTAATCCAAGTCTCGACGACTCGAGAAAAACTAATTTTATTAGTTAAACTTATTTTTATTATAAAACGTTTATGTTTTATACAAATTATTTGGGGATAACGGGGTAAATGTCGAAACGTATAAACTGAGTTATTTGATTTGAGGTGATTGTTTGTCGTAAACTTCTAGGTTGTCTTCCTTGGTTAGAGTTCTCGTCAGTATCTCTCGAGTTTGTAGATGTCTCTTCTCTTTGGCGTGAGTTGTTTGTCGAGTCTATGTCTTCTTACTACACCACACGAAACGTTGATACTAAACTTTTGATGAGTTTTGAAAACTGAGTAATGCACGAAAACTACGACACGTTGTCTTTTATAGACTTTATTATTGTGCGAGCCGTATTTTGAGATAATTGTATACGTATTAGGTTGTGCCGATCCTAGACCGTTGTGTACCGCTGTGCTTGTACCCCCGGGTACCGTCGTGCCGTTTGTTTTGAGACCGTTGTGATATGCTCTAGATGCCAGTCGTGTCAGTTGTGATCTTTGCATTTCTGTGGCTAAGGTGAGTTCATGGCCCCTACTTTTACCGGTTTTCTAACTATTTTCAGGGGAGAATACATGCTCGTTTTTTACTAAACTCATGACTGTTTATTTGGAATACGTGAACTGGTTGCTCTATTTTAATTATTTAGCTGATATATTTATCTGGTTATTTGATGGTATTACGTGATTTATCTGGTATTCATGAGTGAAATCATTTAAACTATTTTATGGACCAACACTATTTTTTGCAACTATTGCGTAGTTAGCCTAAGCTCCACTATATTTTCACATGCTTTCTAGCATGCCGTAACGTGCTTTCTAGCACGCATTTAACATGCTTTCTAGCATGCCGTAACATGCTTTCTAGCACGCATTTAACATGCTTTCTAGCATGCCGTAACGTGCTTTCTAGCACGCATTTAACATGCTTTCCAGCATGCCTTACATGCTTTCTAGCATGCCTGTACGTGCTTTCTAGCACGCATTTAACTTAGAGCTAGCGCAATAAACTATTTTATTATGGGTTGCATATCCCTTATCTTGGTCCACTATTATACTTTTTCTTAACCCGTGATTTAGGCCGTGTTAGCCTACGTTGAACTTGAATTGTTTGCGAACGATGATTTGAACTTGGAAACCTTTTGGTTTAATCAAACTGTTTTAAACTTAAACCTATGAACTCACCAGCGTAAGCTGACCCTTTTAGCATGTATTTTCAGGTTTAATGTGATAGCTTATTTCTGAAGGCGCTTGGCAAGGGGCATGGTCATAGACGACTCTAATAAACATTTGGGACCGCTTTACTTATTTTATGGGCTTACTTCCGCACTATTTTCGAATGATGTAAAGTTAACTCTTTTTGGTAATGAATTTCTTCTAAACGGTTAACGTAAAACCGTTCTTTGTACCTTGTGTTATGATACCAATAGTGTAGCACCCCAGTGACATGTATGCTTCCGCTGGACCCGATTTTCTAGGAGTTACAGATTGGTATCAAAGCCTAGGTTATAGAGAACTGGGTTTGTTTTCAAAAACCTGGACTATAACCGCTTTCATGAAAACTTAACCCTATGACCGACACGTGCCTGCCTGCCAAGCTGATGCCTCGCGTATGATTTTGTTTGAGGACATGATTGATGAGACGAGATAATTAATGATATTAGATGAGATGTTCATGGTATATTTGGCGAGTTGTTTGATGAGATACTTGGTTATATATTTGTTTGAGATGTGTGCCTAACTCTTGGATATTTTATATCCGCTCGTTTTAATTATTCACTATAAGCATTTCCACATGCTTTTGCACGCATCGAACCTGTCACAGAGTTACGCTATTTCCTTGCGTAATCTCACTATTGAACGTCGTGTTTGTACACTTATCGTGATTTTTGGGAATGATTTTGAATATAAAGGACATACTACTAGTATAACTAGGCTTAGTATTCCAAAATACATTGAACCTCAGGTGAATATAGACTGATCACCTATATTCAACCAGGGACAGTGGGACATAGCCTGATCACCTATGTCCGACTCAGAGGTGAATTTTTCAATACTCAGAGTAGTTATAATGGAATTATGTTCGGGTTGGTCATTGATTTTTGGACAGGTACTGTAATACCCAACCCGACGAGGGTAAAGATATAACAATAATGGTTTCATATCAGATCAAACAAAAGCATACATCCATAGTAATGCAAGAAATCTCAAAGGTTACAAATGAATTACTGAAACTACAAGGTTACAAATGAGAATTTCCAATAAACACTAATTCTAAAATATAATAACTTCTAATCATCTATAATCCAGAATAGCTATCAAGATCTTCTAAGTCCAAGGTTCTCTCCACTCATAACCCAGCTTCCAAACTAAAACCTGCCGCAGGAAAAGAAATGCGGCTGAGCTACGAGAGCTCAGTGAACAGATATAACGATAACAAAGCAGTAGTAGAGAAAAGTGAAAAGTAAAAGATGTAAAAGTCATGCAGATATAATAAGAGTCAAGGGATGATAATTGGATAAGAATAAAGGAAAAGAAAAAAGTTATAAGGTAAGGAAACAGTAATCCACCACGAGCCCAGAAACAGATCATATATAGTAACCATCAAACAATCTAGAGGGGATACCTCTCAAGTAACCAGATAATATGAGGGGTGTCCTCATGTATCAAATGGAGTGATCAGCTCCCAGATATGTGAAAGGCGTGTATTGCACACAAGCACCAGTCACCAGACATATAATAAATCAGATAACAGATAATCCACTAAACAGATAACAGATCTAGGATGCATCCATACGCCCCCGCAGATAAAATAGTGGCCAAATAATATAATGCGCATATCAGATAACAGATAAGGGACGGTGTGGAACATCACTCGACCACACTAGAGTCATGCCATTGGTGCATCAATGACACGACCATGTTACCTTCATGGCTAGGAAACAGATTTGGCTCGGGTATCAAACTAAGAGTCAGATATCATATCAAAATCAGAGTGTCATATCTAAAGGTTCATGGCATATGGTTCATATCAAATATTTCAGAAATAATATCAAAGGTCCAAATCAGAGTTTATCAGATCAATGTTTACAAACAAAGGATCATAGCAAAGGTTCACAACAAAAGGGAACATAGCAATGGCTTAGGGAATCCTAAACGAATCCAGAATCAATAAGTCAAAAGAGGGAAGACACCCTTACTGAAAAAGGGCAGAGTATTTGTACCTTATTACGAATGCAAGCAAAACAAGAAACAGAAAGCACAGAAACGGATCAAGACCTCTCCTTCTTCACACCTAAAGGAGTAGAAGAGAATTACAATTGGTTCTTAATTACTTATTTTAGCTTGCCTTTTCATTTTAAGTAATTTTCTATTTTTAGCAGGTTTCCAAATTTAGCAAGTTTCCATTTTTAGAAAGTTTTCTTATTTAGTAAGTTTCCATAATTAGCAAGATTTAAATATCATAATTTAGGTTAAGTCATTAATTACATATTATTATGGAAATAGGGTTCATTTTATCAAGTTATAATAGTTTAGGGTTAAATATGACAAGTTTCCATGTTTTAGGGTTTTAAACGTAATTATACCAAAGTTAAAGGTTTAAAATAAAAATATCACAAGTTACTCATTTAATTCATAAGTTATCCAGAATTACGCTTTTAACCCTTTAAGTTTAATAATTTACAATTTATACCCCTTTAGTTTACTAAATTACAATTTAAACCCTATAATTAATTAAATCACAATTTAACCCTTACCATAATTATAATTACACATCAAGCCCTTAATTTTACAAAATTACACAATTACCCATCAATTTAATATATGGTACGTATACCCCTTCAATTTTACATAATTACAAAACAAGTCCCTTAATTTATAAAAACTACAATTCGAATTATAAATTATTTATTTTACCAAATAAACCTCTTACTTACAATTTTTACACATAGCACCCCCATATTATATTTTTCACGTTTCACCCCTGATCCAAAATGACTTACAAAAATATCCCACAAGTTTAAATAATTACAAAACACACCCTTAAGTTTCCAAAATCCAATCGGTATCACTTTTAATTAACAAAACCGTAACCCTAATTTATCCAATCATTATCAAATCATCAAAACATCATTACAACACATTAATTAATCAGATCAAATCACAAAAATCCTCACCCTAAATCAATTCGATTAGGTTTTGCATTTTTTTCCTTTATTTTCTTTAAACCCGATTGAACACAAAAACTCCACAAGGATGATTTAGGCTCTAACAAATCCAATAATCATTTTTCCAGAGTTATATGATGCATATAGGACTCAAATAAAATATGTATTCAACCCAGAAAAATCGTATGAACAGTTGTAGATTTTATTTGCGTTTTTGTTACTTATAATTATCACGACTTGTTTTAACGTGGATGATTCGATTTAACTATTTTATATGAGTCATATATACTGTAAAGATCATAGGAAAAATACCAGATTAATTTTAGAACGTGTGGATAAGTCGCATGAATTTTGTACCTCACGAATGAAAACTCGACACAAGAAAACTCCCACGAATCAAACCAACGAATCCACGACCTCAAAACTATTTTTCCTAGCTTCCTTGGATGTAGAAGAACACCAGAAAAATAACCAATGACCTCCAGAAATTCGGATGGAGAAGAAAGGATTTTGTGTTTGTGATTTAGGGTTTTCGGTGGGATAATTGCAAAATAAATGGAAAATGCCGTGTGATATGGGAGGGGGGGGGGAGATATACTCGGCCTAAGAATTGATAAGATCAGAATTTTCTGATTTGGTAGTAGTTTCCTTAATTACTTTGATGCTTATCTCCAAATTTAAAAGATTTTAAATATTAAAACAAAATAATTAATATAAAGTTTTCGGTCCATAGGTTACTTTATGTGTAACATGTATTTTGTACATTGTAGAATATTGAAACGTTGCCACAAAAATTGCTTTACTTCATATGTTGCTCATTACCAAGAGTTTGGAATTTATTTGATGCTTTATGTATTTTGATTAAATTTTAAAGTTACAGGGGCATTTTGGTCATTTTGCATGTTTTTAAATTTTGGGTTTTACAACTTCTTCCCCTCTAAAAGAAAAATTTTCGTCCTCGAAAATTGAGGTGAAACGAAACGGAAACACAGCTAACTGTGAACAGAAATATGAAAGACTTGTTTCTCATGACTCGATCTTGTTGATCAAAGCTTCGGTTTCATCAGAAAAGACAAATTATACTGAATCCAGATCAAAAGAATAATGTACCACACGTAATAGATGATAATCGGATTCCCTCGGAAGGGACGCAGGAAATACATAGGATTTTGACGGATATGCCGTCCACAGAGTTTGATTAGACAAACCAGATGAGAACGTACAGAAAATAGATTGTCGATAACATCAATTGGCAGAAGGTTCTACAACAGAACCTAAAATTCTCATTGGAAGTGCAGAGGTTAACAAAATGCGTGACGAGAATCCAGACGTATCAATTCGCATAACGGTGAAAGCAGATTACGCGTATGGGTAGAATGAACTTAAAGTCTCACTAACGCAGATAATCTCAAACAGTTATCAGAATTTCTAAAGCTCTAAGGCACTCCTCGAAATATCCTATGCCCACAACGAGTGCACGTTATATGATGTAAGTATTATCACGTTGGCCAGACGTCATAATACTGGCATCATATAAATATGCCCTCATGATGGTCATACTCTATTTCGTGTCGTGAACAAAACAACCTATCTTAATCCACCTAATCTTTCTACAGTCTCAGAGGTCATCAAAATCAAACACCATAACTCAGAGGAGAATGAACTACTCGAAAGAGTAACGGAAAAGGTCTAGAATGTCTATCAGAATTGGATACGTTGCTAAAAGCGTCAATCCTTCATCACTCACCAAAATCAACTCAGGCAATATAAATGGTTGCTTCAAAAATTCGCATCACAACCCATTGTCCAACATACGCAAAATTAGCACAAAGCGGAATTACTAGTAGGGAACCTAAATCATTCAAAGGATCTTATCATCAGGCAACGGAAATTTAAGTATGTCAAGAGGAAGTGAATTACGTCATCCATAGCTTCATCCTTCACAGAATCAACTCTTCCAAACACAAACGTTCGCTTCAGAATTATCATCCATTCAATACATGATCCCAATTCTAAGTAGTCTGTCTACGTCTGTCCATATGATCACAGAGTGGAAAGGAAATATAAACTTGAGTCTGGTCCCTCAAGCCTTCGGCACTTCTTCTGAACACTGTGGTGTGGAACGCGAATCCCTGACATGGTCACTGTGCATCTTCCATTCGCGAGTCTGCTTCTGCTCTCAATTCATCTTAGTACAACTAAAATGAATAGAGAAACAAGACTGCGTGTCTTAGACAGGTCTTCCAGCACGGTTCGAAATTCGCCAACTCAAACTGCTGTCGTTACCGGATGCCTGGTAGTGTTGTCCGCTACAATCTCTGAACGCCAATCAAATCTATTCTTCCAGAACAAAGGGTCATTCTCCTTAATACAAAGATGATCTACGTGTTCCTCGTTCGTCTCAGAGCATAAACATACTGTCATACTATGACAATTGTCCAACTACTCATGAAAACATGATTCTATTAGCCAATACAATTGGCATTATTTAAAACTCATAATGGTTGATCCGTGCTAAAACGTATAATAAATATTATGCAATGACGGATACACGTGAATAAATACAAATCACCCCTTTGTGAAAAAGGATACTTGCAAAAACTCACGTTTGTGTGTAGTGTGAAACCAGGTAAGTGATTACCCGGATCGTTTCCCAACGAGGTGTGAATGGGCAAATTGTTTAAGTTTTGGAATTAGAGTGACTGATGATATGAAATATGGAATTTTTGCTTTTTTATATCTAATTAACAAATGCGAAACAAATATACAAAGGAAAATAAAGCACAAACTAATTTAAACTAAAAACGCGAATCAGGAAATCTAAAAACGGTACTAAAAAGAGAAATATTAGAAAACTAATCCTACAAGTGTAAAATTATTTTTCTTAAATCCTAAATAATAAAAGAAAATTTTAGAAAAAAAGATTTATATTTTTCTGATTTTTATATTTTTTATTATGAATTAAAAACTATTATAAACTAATTAAAATGATTAAAAATATTAAATGACTTAGGAAAAATCTGAAAAATTCAGGTTAAGTCTAAAATAATATTCTAAGTCTAGGAAAAATAAAATTACAAGTTATCTAAACCCTAATAAGCAGATGGGCTAATAAGCAGTTTGGGGATAAGCCCAAAAATAAGCTAAAAAGCTCAAAAATTTACCAAAGGTTCAGAATGGTTCAATACACTAATGGAAGTTTAAAACAACTTAATATGATCAAATAAACACTCAGGATAAGCTGATAAGCACTTGAACAGTAGTAGCAAATTATGCAGAAACTATGGGCTAATCAGCCAACTTGCAAAGCAATTTTAAGCACTTAATTAAGCTGAAAAGTGAAAACTTATGGGGGCAAAATCTTGCTAGTACTACTGGCTACACAAAAACACAAAAATCCCCATCTCTAACAAATCAATTGAACTCCAATTTGCACCTAGATCAGATGGTGTTAGCAACTGAGTTCTGTGCAGGTTTGAATCAGTGAAAATGGGGAAAATTGCAGGCCTATTTTAAGCAACTTAATAAGCTAGAAAGTGGGAATACCATATAATAATCTAAAAGCTAGTCATGTGAACTACTTGGAAACCAAAAATCAGATAGTGAGCTCAAGTGAATAAGCCAATAACAAGCTAAGATCAACTGCTAGTTGTGATGTTCTGCGCAACAGCTTCTAATGCAGCAGTGATGAGATTTTGCACTCAAATCTCTTCAAAACTTAATCAAACTTAACCAACTCCTGGATATCCTCTAAATGGACTTAAAAGACTTCAAAGAAGCCAGAGAAAAGGTCCAAAAAGGGCTTGTGCTATGTGGTAGCTTATTTGGACATTTTGTGGACTGAAATTACCACAGAGACTTAAAAACCACTATATCTATTAAAATACTTTATGAGGACTCAGAAATAGCTTCTATGGACTATAATAAGCTGGCTTAAAGTTGGAAAAAAGGTAAATGTACAGTAACCTTTGTTTTGACCAGTTTGACTTTATAAATCAAACAGCCCTTAAATGGGGTCTGTGGGGATTTTGAACTAACAAAGACTTATTTAAGCTAGGATTTGTATTTGAACTAAGTTTGACTAACTTATATAAGCACTAATTAGTATATATCAACTTGAAATAAGCTGAATTAAGCACTATCTAATTATTAGCTATTTATGACTATAAATGAGTTGTTTTTTTAAGTAGAATAAAGACAAGGGCTTTTTAAAACTGATATTATTGATGAAATGTAATTAGAAACTAATAATAAGCTAGAAATAACAATAATAAGCTAGAATTAAGCTATTGCACAGTACACTAAAATTTAATGCTAAGAATTCAAAAAGCTTACAACTGAATGAGCTTATGGAACAAAGGAACAAGGATCAGAACCTAACTAGCTTGTCAAAAACAAGCTAGAAAACCACTTTCAACTTTCCTGAACAACTTATTCCACCAGAGAGCTTATGGGTAGCTTCTTTGACTTTCATTGACTTTCTTCATTTCTTGAATTTAGAACAGATTGTAACTAATATAAACTTACAACAAGCTATGATAAGCTTGTATAAGCTTATAGCAAGGGTGTGTAGTGTTTGATTGGTTCTTAACAACTTAACAACTTATTTTTAGTTAACAGACAACTTGGAAACTTAGCATAATTGAAATTTAGAACAAAAGTGATTGAAATAAGATTAACTTGACTGAATTGAACTTGAATTAATAACTGGAATTCGAAAATTACAAGATTACAACTACTGAATAAGAAATACGATTTATCTAAATTAACTACTTACTATTACAAGCTACATATGCTTCTATTTATACTAAAAACTAAATGGGATTTGCTTCCTATCTTCCTCTGATCATATCTTGGCCTTTGGATCCTTCTGAAATCATCTCAATCGTTGAAATGGATTTTTGGCGGGAAAAATGAGATAGTGGAAAAATCCACTATCTCTGATAACTCGAAATGATGAAGAAGCAATTAATGCCTTTTGGCATGTTAGGTAGAGTGTTTGAGGAGGAGGGGGTGGTGTGTCAGGAAGGCGGTGGAAAATGGTGGTGGTATGGTGGTATGGTTTTGGCGCGTTGATGGTTTTAGGAGAAAGGTTTGACCTAAGGTCAAACCGGTATTTAGCAAAGGATAGGGGTTGGGCTTTTTAGATTGGGCCATGGGATTGGATTGGGTTTTAAGTAGCTGGGTTGGGTTATTAGGATTGGACTGGAAATGGGTTTAAGTATTTAGGATAGAATTTGATTTTGGTTTTAACCTTAGGGACCAATGTTGTAAATGCTGAAAATCCAAGGACCAACTTTGCCAAAAATCAAATCTATTTCCAGGGACCATTTGTGACATTTTGGTATTTTGGGGTTGACTTTGACTCTGTCTTTGACTTTCGTCTTCACTTGATCAAATGTACAATTATTGCCGAGTCGATCCAAAAATGCTCGTTTTTCTCCGTTTTTAATCCTTTTGCATATGAAACAGATAAAAACACAATTCAAGGATATTTTCTGTATTTTGAAGCATTTCTGAGTGTTTTTAAATGTTTTTGCAGTTTAGATGGGACAAAAATGATGAGTATTTACACACTCATCAATCCCCCACACTAAACTATTGCTAGTCCCTAGCAATCCTTTTATGAAAATTTAATGGATTTTATGTCTCTTTACCAAAAGCCATTACTTCTGGAGTAGCCAATGTTTTAGTATGTGATACTTTGGTACAATGATAACCAAATGATTTTGAGCAAATCATCAGCTGTCAACGGATTTGACTTGTCTTTACCAAAAGCCGTTTGCTTCTGGACTAGCCAACTCTTAGATAAAATACAGTTATTATCTTTGGTGAGCTGATTACCAATCATGGTATTCCAATGCCTTTACCACAAGCCATAACCTTGCGGGCTAGCCAACTCTTCACTTATAAAGATATGGTGAGTCGAATACCATACAATTTTTGGCAAATTGTAAGCCATAAACAGATTTGAGATATCTTTACCAAGAGCCGTTTGCTCTCGGATTAGCCAGTCCTTATGTGGGTTAGACATGGTGGACTGATAACCATTTGTTGTGTTAGTGCAAAGCACTTCCACCAAATGAAAAAATTTTAAAATTTTGGCCAAAACGGGGGTATTAGCGCATTAAAAGGTACTCATTTGATCAAAATTCGCCAGAATTTCTCCCCCCCACACTTAGAATTGAATATTGCCCTCAATATTCAAAGCACCGGCTATTATGCCGAGACTTAGAACTTAAAAAGGTAATACTACTGGCCAAGAATGGAAACACAACAATTATTTCATCATTTTTTTTCTTTTTCACTGACTTATATATATACACAACAGCAGGGGTAACCCCCCCCCCCCCACACACACACACTTAGGTGGTAGAAAAGAGAAAGAAGTCAGAGACATGGGTGAAAACCCATGTTGTGCTAATGTTTTTGTTCACCGAGTCACTAGCTTGACTCGACCCGAATTCATTGGTTCATGGGGAAGTAAGTGGAAGAGACCATCTCAATCGGACTTTCATTCAAGATGTCTAGATACACATTGAAGTATATGAAAGGTCCACACCGATGAGATATATCCGGCTTTAAACCAATGTTAGATGGAAAATGCCGGGGTCAAAGGTAATATCCTCACTCCCGAATGAGTGAAGGATAGGGGAAATCACCGGGTAGGTGAAGGGAAGAAGAGAGATCTGAATAGCAATTAAGATAAGAACTTCCTCCTCAAGAATTGCATATTCAAGTGGAGGAGGCAAGTCCTTAAGCTTGATCTCATGAAATTTATCAGTTTTCTCAACTGACTTGATTTCCTTATTATGAAGTTCAACGGGAGGGAGTGGAGGAGAATTGTCCTGATTTAACAATTGCTCAAGAAGAAGAATATCTCCCTCCAGATCAATCTCAGCGTTATCAATTCCTTCTAGAAATGAATCACACTTGAGAAAAGCCTCGATCTCTTCCAAAATGAAATCACTTCCCTCAAACGGAGTGAGAGAAGGGGAAGAGTCGGAAATGATAGGTTGAGAAGATGGAGTGGGATCCCCACTCACAGAATTATGAGAATAACCAAGAAACTCCTGAGAGTACTCCTCTGAAGCAACATCAATGACATCGATTCGGTTAACCGATTCAGAATCATAATTTGAGGAGTACCTCGAAGTTTGATCGAGGTTAAAGGTAACAGCTTCATTACCCACACGCAATGTGATCTCATGCTCAAATACATCAATAAGAGCATGGCCCATTTTTAGGAATCCTCTTCCAAGAATGAGAGGAACCTTTTGATCTGCGTCGAATTCAACAACCACAAAGTCAGCTGGAAAATGGAACTTTCCTACTTTCACAAATACATCCTCAGCAATGCCGCGTGGATGAGATATGGTACGATCTGCAAGCTCAAGAGTCATGCATGTAGGAGTGAGAGCCGGAAGAGAAAGTTTCTTCCACACTGAATGAGGCATCAGGTTGATGCTTGCACCAAGATCGGCCAAGGCATAGCATTCAACCATTCCCGGAAATACACAAGGTATTAGAAACTTTCCAGGATCTCCAAGCTTCTCGGGAAGCTTTTTCAAGATAACTGCTGAGCAGTTCTCATTTAATGAAGTTTTAGCCATTTCAATCAGTTTTTCCTTGTTGCTTAACAAGTGTTTGATTGTTGATGCAAACTTGGGCATCAGAATGATAGCATCCGCAAAACTTATGTCAAAATGTAATTCTTTAAAGATTTGAAAGAATTTATCCATTTGTTGACTAGCCTTTTCACGGAGCTTTTGCTCATTTAAGCGCGATGGGTAAGGAATATAAGGTTTGGATTTAGGGGCAGCAACTTCAGGAGTCTCAACAGATTCAAAGACAACTCCTGGTTTGGATTTCTTTTTCGGGACAACCGGAGGATGGACTTGTGCTGTACTTTGTGGGCTTGGAATTTGCACTTCGTCCGTTGTAACCTCCGTCTCTTTTTCCATTTCATACAACGGAGGAGGAATAGGACCAGAGGGTCCCTCATAAGCAGCACCACTACGAGTGGTGATAGCTTTGATGAAATTGGTATTTTCATCATCATCACTGTCATCAATTGCACTGATAGGAGCAGCATTGAGGATATTGGAATAAGTTCTAGCTGTTCTTTGCTCACTAAGTTTACTTGACAAACTTTTAACCATAAATCGTGAAAGAGTAGGATCTATTCTTGACGGTTTAGGAGCAATTTTGGGTGTAGAATTTTGGATAACCGTAGGTTGGACGTATTTAGCACTTCCATTGTTAGAGGGAAGCACCGGGTCCTTTGTCACCTTGGTTTCTCGTTCCATTTCCCTCGGTGGAGGGGGCATAGGAGTCGAGGGTCTATCAACTTTCTTACCACTTCTTGTGGTGATCGCCTTCAAATCGCCCCTCGGGTTAGCGATCGTGTTGCTAGGAAGACTTCCTGAGCCCGAGGGTCGATCATTTAAAGACTTTTTGATCTCATTTATTTGGGTAACCAATAACCGGTTTGTCTCATATTGGGTCCTATTTGTCTCCTCTTGGGATTTTATGAATTGCTTAAGCAACTCATCCGAGGACGTCTGATTTTGGTTTTGGACATTCCATGGCTTTTGGTTGAAATTCCCCTGATTTTGACCTCGGTTTTGATTGAAATTTTGTCCTTGATTTTGAACAAAGCGATTTTGATTATTTTGATTTGGAACGGGTGGAAAACCAGGTTGTACCATAGCATTTGGTGCTTGGTAATGAGTTTCAGCATGCGGTCGATTTTGATTGTAGTTTACTGCAGCTACGGAAGCTGGGTAAAGAGAAGCATCGGTTGCTTGACAATCGTAATACGCATGCGGGCCACCACAAGTTTCACACACTTTGTTTATGGCTTTGATTTGTTCCGGTTTATGACTTTCACTCTTCATTTCTTTCATTTCTTTCATTTCCTTCATCATGCAACGCATTGCGTCCGTTAGAAAGGCTAACTCTGATGAGTTACCGGATGAAGAAGCAGGAGTGACAGGAACATTCACTTTGTTTCGAGAAATAGGAACTTTTGATTTATTTTCACAAATTTCAATCACCTCTTTAGGTCGACGATTCAAGATATTGCCACCGGCGGCAGCGTTTAGAGAGTCTTGATCGTTTCCATTCAACCCATTATAAAACGTATTGATCTGTTGTAACTCCGTGAAATCATGATGCGGGCATTTTCTTAGGAGATCTTTAAATCTGTCCCATGCCTCTCCGAAGTTTTCATCGAAACCTTGACGAAATCCAGAAATTTCATTTTTCAGATTAGTCGTCTTTGATGGAGGGAAGAAATAATTGACAAATTTCTTTACGAGATCTTCCCATGTTTCAATGGATCGAGGGGGTTCTTTATCCAGCCAAATCCGGGCTGCCCCTTCGAGTGAAAACGGAAATAGCATCAATTTGATAACTTTTTGTGGCACATCTTTGTAATTGATTGTAGAGGTCAATTTGTTGAACCAACGGATGTGTGCATACGGATCTTCTCGTTCAAACCCGTGGAATTGGTTTGTAGAAACGAGCTGAATCAAATGCGTTTTCAGTTCAAAATGATCAGAGTCGATTGGTGGTAAAACAATGGCATCTCCGTAACCCTCGGTGGGTGCTTGGAGCATCTCCGCCATTGTGCGATTGTCTGCCATATTATCAGTGGGAACAGTACGAATCTCGGGTTCGACTATTCGGGCAGCACGTCTACGATTACGTCTTCTCGGAATATCTACGAGTTCACGTAAAGGACTTGTCGACGTGGAAGAACGAGTGCGCATGCACTAAATAAAATAATTTAATTAAATCAAGATCGAAGCAAAACACAAGGAACTTAAACCTTAAATCAACCAGCGTACGGTAGCTCTCTGACTGAAAAACGCACAGAGTGGCGGAGAAGCAAAGGTGGGCAATTAATGCTCCTTAAAAACCCGCTTCTTTCAGTTCGACAATTTAATGTCAAACTATCCTTAAACCTCCGTTATAGTTTGTTTATCAATCAAAGGTGAGCCGAATTCGCAAGCGACACAAAGGCAAGTTTTTATTTTTGGTTTGGGAACTTATTATGATAATACCCAAGTTGAGGAATATTATATTAATTTTGCTTTTAACCTTTTATTTTACAATAAAACGGAAATGTTTTTGGGTTTTTATTTTTTATATGATATTATATATATAAAAGAAAAGGAAAATATTTTTGTATTTTATATGGGTTTATGGGAAATAGGAACTTCACAAGGAAGGATCTCAAATCACTAATCGCTTAAACTTAAAACAATATTGTCGCAACACAACCTCCCCGGCAGCGGCGCCAAAATTTGATCCGTGCTAAAACGTATATATAAATATTATGCAATGACGGATACACGTGAATAAATACAAATCACCCCTTTGTGAAAAAGGATACTTGCAAAAACTCACGTTTGTGTGTAGTGTGAAACCAGGTAAGTGATTACCCGGATCGTTTCCCAACGAGGTGTGAATGGGCAAATTGTTTAAGTTTTGGAATTAGAGTGACTGATGATATGAAATATGGAATTTTTGCTTTTTTATATCTAATTAACAAATGAGAAACAAATATAAAAAGGAAAATAAAGCACAAACTAATTTAAACTAAAAACGCGAATCAGGAAATCTAAAAACGGGACTAAAAAGTGAAATATTAGAAAACTAATCCTACAAGTGTAAAATTATTTTTCTTAAATCCTAAATAATAAAAGAAAATTTTAGAAAAAAGATTTATATTTTTCTGATTTTTATATTTTTTATTATGAATTAAAAACTATTATAAACTAATTAAAATGATTAAAAATATTAAATGACTTAGGAAAAATCTGAAAAATTCAGGTTAAGTCTAAAATAATATTCTAAGTCTAGGAAAAATAAAAATACAAGTTATCTAAACCCTAATAAGCAGATGGGCTAATAAGTAGTTTGGGGATAAGCCCAAAAATAAGCTAAAAATCTCAAAAATTTACCAAAGGTTCAGGAATGGTTCAATACACTAATGGAAGTTTAAAACAACTTAATATGATCAAATAAGCACTCAGGATAAGCTGATAAGCACTTGAACAGTAGTAGCAAATTATGCAGAAACTATGGGCTAATCAGCCAACTTGCAGAGCAATTTTAATCACTTAATTAAGCTGAAAAGTGAAAACTTATGGGGACAAAATCTTGCTAGTACTACTGGCTACACAAAAACACAAAAATCCCCATCTCTAACAAATCAATTGAACTCCAATTTGCACCTAGATCAGATGATGTTAGCAACTGAGTTCTGTGCAGGTTTGAATCAGTGAAAATGGGGAAAATTGCAGGCCTATTTTAAGCAACTTAATAAGCTAGAAAGTGGGAATACCAGATAATAATCTAAAAGCTAGTCATGTGAACTACTTGGAAACCAAAAATCAGATAGTGAGCTCAAGTGAATAAGCCAATAACAAGCTAAGATCAACAGCTAGTTGTGATGTTCTGCACAACAGCTTCTAATGCAGCAGTGATGGGATTTTGCACTCAAATCTCTTCAAAACTTAATCAAACTTAACCAACTCCTGGATATCCTCTAAATGGACTTAAAAGACTTCAAAGAAGCCAGAGAAAAGGTCCAAAAAGGGCTTGTGCTATGTGGTAGCTTATTTGGACATTTTGTGGACTGAAATTACCACCGAGACTTAAAAACCACTATATCTATTAAAATACTTTATGAGGACTCAGAAATAGCTTCTATGGACTATAATAAGCTGGCTTAAAGTTGGACAAAAGGTAAATGTACAGTAACCTTTGTTTTGACCAGTTTGACTTTATAAACCAAACAGCCCTTAAATGGGGTCTGTGGGGATTTTGAACTAACAAAGACTTATTTAAGCTAGGATTTGTATTTGAACTAAGTTTGACTAACTTATATAAGCACTAATTAGTATATATCAACTTGAAATAAGCTGAATTAAGCAGTATCTAATTATTAGCTATTTATGGCTATAAATGAGTTTTTTAAAGTAGAATAAAGACAAGGGCTTTTTAAAACTGATATTATTGATGAAATGTAATTAGAAACTAATAATAAGCTAGAAATAACAATAATAAGCTAGAATTAAGCTATTGCACAGTACACTAAAATTTAATGCTAAGAATTCAAAAAGCTTACAACTGAATGAGCTTATGGAACAAAGGAACAAGGATCAGAACCTAACTAGCTTGTCAAAGACAAGCTAGAAAACCACTTTCAACTTTCCTGAACAGCTTAATCCACCAGAAGAGCTTGTGGGTAGCTTCTTTGACTTTCATTGACTTTCTTCATTTCTTGAATTTAGAACAGATTGTAACTAATATAAACTTACAACAAGCTATGATAAGCTTGTATAAGCTTATAGCAAGGGTGTGTAGTGTTTGATTGGTTCTTAACAACTTAACAACTTATTTTTAGTTAACAGACAACTTGGAAACTTAGCATAATTGAAATTTAGAACAAAAGTGATTGAAATAAGATTAACTTGACTGAATTGAACTTGAATTAATAACTGGAATTCGAAAATTACAAGATTACAACTACTGAATATGAAATACGATTTATCTAAATTAACTATTTACTTTTACAAGCTACAAACTGTTCTATTTATACTACAAATAAAATGGGATTTGCTTCCTATCTTCCTCTGATCATATCTTGGCCTTTGGATCCTTTTGAAATCATCTCAATCGTTGAAATGGATTTTTGGCGGGAAAAATGAGATAGTGGAAAAATCCACTATCTCTGATAACTCGAAATGATGAAGAAGCAATTAATGCCTTTTGGCATGTTAGGTAGAGTGTTTGAGGAGGAGGGGTGGTGTGTCAGGAAGGCGGTGGAAAATGGTGGTGGTATGGTTTTGGCGCGTTGATGGTTTTAGGAGAAAGGTTTGACCTAAGGTCAAACCGGTATTTAGCAAAGGATAGGGGTTGGGCTTTTTAGATTGGGCCATGGGATTGGATTGGGTTTTAAGTAGCTGGGTTGGGTTATTAGGATTGGACTGGAAATGGGTTTAAGTATTTAGGATAGAATTTGATTTTGGTTTTAACCTTAGGGACCAATGTTGTAAATGCTGAAAATCCAAGGACCAACTTTGCCAAAAATCAAATCTATTTCCAGGGACCATTTGTGACATTTTGGTATTTTGGGGTTGACTTTGACTCTGTCTTTGACTTTCATCTTCACTTGATCAAATGTTCAATTATTGCCGAGTCGATCCAAAAATGCTCGTTTTTCTCCGTTTTTAATCCTTTTGCACATGAAACAGATAAAAACACAATTCAAGGATATTTTCTGTATTTTGAAGCATTTCTGAGTGTTTTTAAATGTTTTTGCAGTTTAGATGGGACAAAAATGATGAGTATTTACACACTCATCAATGGTCACAACGAGTACAAAACAGATTCATGAATCATTTCAGGGACAACTTCATATCTACTTCACATCACTTACCTTCCTCTTTACGAATAAAACTGAAATGCTTCACGGAAATTACTCCCAGGTAGTCAACTCCCTTCTGAAAAGTTTTCGTGGTAGCTTCTTTAGTCCTTCAAACATTAAATGAGGTCGTCTGATACGGAGTTTACAAAGATAGAACAAATCAATCAGTGACACGTGGAAATGAAAAATGATTACGGTAGTGATACGGTTAGGTTTACGATTGTCGATACGCTGACGCATAATTTTCTCTTTCTTCTTCATAAACTAATAGGGGTATTCAAAGGGAACACTAAGGTGAACAAAATCACATTCCATCAGCTTCTTCAATCTCTCAACTTCTATAGCATCATGGTTCGTCAACTGAGGTCAGTTCAAAGTCAATTCTACTTCGCAAACAGGAGGGAAACTCAAAAGTTTCATCAGAGAACACCAGAAAATTTGTACAACAAAACTTCCAATGCCAAAGCTTTCTAAGGGTGGACACTAATAAATGTCAGGGAAATTGACAATCAAATGAGATCGAAGTAAATGTTTCCATAGCAGTATTAATCTTAACAGATTTAAGTGGTTGAGAGTCACCAAAGTTGAGGTAGAACGAAGTAGATTGTTTAAAGTTCACATATCGGATATGGTAGTCCATGGTAGCTTAGCAAAAGTCATCCAATCCATGACCAAAAGATCTCAAGGTCAAATCTACCAAGAGTAAACAGATCCGCAGAACGAATATGGTCATTAAACCAGACGGATAGTTCATATATCAAGGTCGAGTACATGTTTCAATATAGTGCGAGATAAACTAAGCGAACCATTCAAGGTGTTGGAGTTTTGTTTAGCTTATTAGCATACGTGACAGGTAGGGTGTACATCATTGGTAATACGAACATTGTATAATTGTCAAAAGGGAGGCGTAAGGAATATCAGTTATCAGCATCATCATGCTCAGTTGACAATTTAATATTGAGACAAAATTATCGTCATATCCTTCCAAAGGAAACTAGTCGACGGCAAGATTCATTATTCAAAGGGAGGGAATAGACTTCCTATATCCATGGTTAATAATCACCAGAGTCCTCATAGGAGTAGTAATGAATTTTGCAAGACAGAGTAGTATCAGATGATACATTTATATCCAGCACTGGAAATGAATTAATAGGATGTGTCAAACACATTGGGGTTAAATGACCTTTGGGATGGTCGGAGAGGTATCAAAATGTTTGTCAAACAGATCGGAAGTGAAGATCACAATCAGGTAGTGGAACACTCCCAGAAGATACACTTAAGCAAACTCACTTCTTGGTGTTCGGTTGCTGCTCTTTCTGGTTGCTCAAATCAACTGGTATGATCCGAAAGACATCTTCGCTTGGTGGCTAGACAATCTCTTGGTATCATGTCAAATCTTACTTCACATTCTGGTGGAAAACTTGGTGGTTCAACCAGGAATCATATTCGAAAAACTCAGGGTGCCAATTAATTCTCAAGATAAGGTTTATTCATTGGTGTACGAAATGGTTTCTAGGAAAACTTCATAACCGCAAAAGTAACACACGAGTCTCCAGAGTAATAGTGATAGCAAGGAGTTTAACAATCGATAATCATGGTAGGAAGTTCAAAATTGTTTCAACGCCAAAGGTGAGACATAGGAGGATAGTTGTCAATATTTTGAATGTTCAATCAACCAATCCCTTATTAGAATAAAATCAAGGTTAACTATACAAAGAAGGACGGATCAACAAAGCAAATCTTATCGTTCAACAGTGAGAGGGAAACATTTTTACACTCGTGGTTAAACACCACAAGGCTTCTCATAGGAACGGAGATGGGTAAGACGAAATCAAATAGCGTCGGAAGATTCATAGATGCTTATCAAAAGCAAAAGACAAATAACAGAATGTATCAAGTATGTCATCGTCATGGAGATTCTCATAATGCCCGAAGAGGCATCAAAATGGTTAACAAAAGGATCAGAGGTCGGAGTCGGAATCTGAAGACAAGGATCAAATAGTGCCAGGTAATTACTATGCAATTCTCAATGCTTTCAAGATTTATTTAGGTTTCAAATCTTAGGTGGTGCAAAGCGTAAGCTTTCAATTTCCAAAAGTGATCTCAACAAGCTTTAACCAAAAGCAAGGCACGAATCAGAGTGATGCGGAAGCAATGCTACTTAAACAAATGCCTTATAGTCTACCCATTCCTCACCGGTCAGAACTTAAGTTCCCATAGGGAAATCCTAAAGCAAATTCTTACAGGTTATCTTATGAGCGCCTACAGTGGAAACCTAATGGTCCAAACTTCACAGGTCAAGGGTAAATGTATTACAAGTCGCAGCCTGTCTCTCTGATACCATAAATTGTAACACCCCAACCCGACGAGGGTAAAGATATCACAATAATGGTTTCATATCAGATCAAACAAAAGCATACATCCATAGTAATACAAGAAATCTCAAAGGTTA
Organism: Artemisia tridentata subsp. tridentata; assembly: GCA_021014915.2. Lineage (NCBI taxonomy): Eukaryota > Viridiplantae > Streptophyta > Magnoliopsida > Asterales > Asteraceae > Artemisia > Artemisia tridentata. The sequence continues at coordinate 176,852,083 of CP139502.1, read as the reverse complement.
CAAATGAATTACTGAAACTACAAGGTTACAAATGAGAATTTCCAATAAACACTAATTCTAAAATATAATAACTTCTAATCATCTATAATCCAGAATAGCTATCAAGATCTTCTAAGTCCAAGGTTCTCTCCACTCATAACCCAGCTTCCAAACTAAAACCTGCCGCAGGAAAAGAAATGCGGCTGAGCTACGAGAGCTCAGTGAACAGATATAACGATAACAAAGCAGTAGTAGAGAAAAGTGAAAAGTAAAAGATGTAAAAGTCATGCAGATATAATAAGAGTCAATGGATGATAATTGGATAAAAATAAAGGAAAAGAAAAAAAGTTATAAGGTAAGGAAACAGTAATCCACCACGAGCCCAGAAACAGATCATATATAGTAACCATCAAACAATCTAGAGGGGATACCTCTCAAGTAACCAGATAATATGAGGGGTGTCCTCATGTATCAAATGGAGTGATCAGCTCCCAGATATGTGAAAGGCGTGTATTGCACACAAGCACCAGTCACCAGACATATAATAAATCAGATAACAGATAATCCACTAAACAGATAACAGATCTAGGATGCATCCATACGCCCCCGCAGATAAAATAGTGGCCAAATAATATAATGCGCATATCTGATAACAGATAAGGGATGTTGTGGAACATCACTCGACCACACTAGAGTCATGCCATTGGTGCATCAATGACACGGCCATGTTACCTTCATGGCTAGGAAACAGATTTTGCTCGGGTATCAAACTAAGAGTCAGATATCATATCAAAATCAGAGTGTCATATCTAAAGGTTCATGGCATATGGTTCATGTCAAATATTTCAGAAATAATATCAAAGGTCCAAATCAGAGTTTATCAGATCAAGGTTTACAAACAAAGGATCATAGCAAAGGTTCACAACAAAAGGGAACATAGCAATGGCTTAGGGAATCCTAAACGAATCCAGAATCAATAAGTCAAAAGAGGGAAGACACCCTTACTGAAAAAGGGTAGAGTATTTGTACCTTATTACGAATGCAAGCAAAACAAGAAACAGAAAGCACAGAAACGGATCAAGACCTCTCCTTCTTCACACCTAAAGGAGTAGAAGAGAATTACAATTGGTTCTTAATTACTCATTTTAGCTTGCCTTTCCATTTTAAGTAACTTTCTATTTTTAGCAGGTTTCCGAATTTAACAAGTTTCCATTTTTAGAAAGTTTCCTTATTTAGTAAGTTTCCATAATTAGCAAGATTTAAATATCATAATTTAGGTTAAGTCATTAATTACATATTATTATGGAAATAGGGTTCATTTTAACAAGTTATAATAGTTTAGGGTTAAATATGACAAGTTTCCATGTTTTAGGGTTTTAAACGTGATTATACCAAAGTTAAAGGTTTAAAATAAAAATATCACAAGTTACTCATTTAATTCATAAGTTATCCAGAATTATGCTTTTAACCCTTTAAGTTTAACAATTTACAATTTACACCCCTTTAGTTTACTAAATTACAATTTAAACCCTATAATTAATTAAATCACAATTTAACCCTTACCATAATTATAATTACACATCAAGCCCTTAATTTTACAAAATTACACAATTACCCATCAATTTAATATATGGTACGTATACCCCTTCAATTTTACATAATTACAAAACAAGTCCCTTAATTTATAAAAACTACAATTCGAATCATAAATTATTTATTTTACCAAATAAACCTCTTACTAACAATTTTTACACATAGCACCCCCATATTTTATTTTTCACGTTTCACCCCTGATCCAAAATGACTTACAAAAATATCCCACGAGTTTAAATAATTACAAAACACACCTTTAAGTTTCCAAAATCCAATCGGTATCACTTTTAATTAACAAAACCTTAACCCTAATTTATCCAATCATTATCAAATCATCAAAACATCATTACAACACATTAATTAATCAGATCAAATCACAAAAATCCTCACCCTAAATCAATTCGATTAGGTTTTGCATTTTTTTCCTTTATTTTCTTTAAACCCGATTGAACACAAAAACACCACAAGGATGATTTATGCTCTAACAAATCCAATAATCATTTTTCCAGAGTTATATGATGCATATAGGACTCAAATAAAATATGTATTCAACCCAGAAAAATCGTATGAACAGTTGTAGATTTTATTTGCGTTTTTGTTACTTATAATTATCATGACTTGTTTTAACGTGCATGATTCGATTTAACTATTTTATATGAGTCATATACACCGTAAAGATCATAGGAAAAATACCAGATTAATTTTAGAATGTGTGGATAAGTCGCATGAATTTTGTAACTCTCAGATGAAAACTCGACACAAGAAAACTCCCACGAATCAAACCAACGAATCCACGACCTCAAAACTATTTTTCCTAGCTTACTTGGATGTAGAAGAACACCAAAAAAATAACCAATGACCTCCAGAAATTTGGATGCAGAAGAAAGGATTTTGTGTTTGTAATTTAGGGTTTTCGGTGGGATAATTGCAAAATAAATGGAAAATGCCGTGTGATATGGGAGGGGGGAGATATACTCGGCCTAAGAATTGACAAGATCAGAATTTTCTAGTTTGGTAGTAGTTTCCTTAATTACCTTGATGCTTATCTCCAAATTTAAAAGATTTTAAATATTAAAACAAAATAATTAATATAAAGTTTTCGGTCCATAGGTTACTTTATGTGTAACATGTATTTTGTACATTGTAGAATATTGAAATGTTGCCACAAAAATTGTTTTACTTCATATGTTGCTCATTACCAAGAGTTTGGAATTTATTTGATGCTTTATGTAAGTTTTAATTAAATTTTAAAGTTACAGGGGCATTTTGGTCATTTTGCATGTTTTTAAATTTTGGGTTTTACAGGTACAGTTTCGCGTGTGTACACGGACATGGAATTTTACTTCCATACAACACACACTACACACTGGCATCACAACACCGCGTGAACCGTAATGCCCTTGGCATCGCTATACGTCTCCATTATATGGAAATCCTGTTCGCCGCCGCCTGGCCGTATTTTGCATCGGGTCGAGTTAGATCCGATTGGCATCGTTTGAATCCGAGTTATTTGTAACTCCTTGAGAGCGTAATAAGCCGTCCGAACTTACTGGAACGTTTAGATTCGATTTCGACCATGTTTGGTTTTGAATTTTGGCTACGTTTGGAATTGATTTTGGCCACGTTTGGATTTGATTTTATCTACGCTTATGTTTGAATTTGGCTACGTTTGGATTTAATTTTTGCCTCGTTTGGATTTGATTCTGGCTACGTTTGGATTCGATTTTGACTACGTTTGGATTCGATATCGACTATGTTTGGATTGGTTTTGATTCTGATTTAGTTCGAGTTGTTTGATTTTATGATTTTGGACGTCATCCTGGATTTGGATTTGTTATCCGACCTCGTTTTGTTGTGACCTTGCTACAGTCGCCGCTACTCTAAGCCTTGTGCTCCATCGATGATATTCATTTTTCCAACCGAGGTTGTTCAATCGAAGTTGTTTAATCAATGTTGTACCTTCCGTTTTGAGTACCTGGTACATTACCGATTCAACCAACTGATTGCTTGTGGCAATCAACTTCTTTTCTCAGAATTACAATCTGAACTCCTAAACTCTCTATTTAGCAGAGATTCCACACCCAGCAGAAATCTTGAGATTCTAAGGAGTAACTAAAATCGTGATCCCTTAGGACAACCACCTGACTTTTCACTCGTCCCTCGGATGTACTAGTAATCCTTGCTACCTTCTCACAGAGTAATAAACTATATCATAAACTAAACTTTGGAAATAAATCCCGCGCCGCTACCAGAGTTATTGTTGATAATCCTACCTAAGATACTCACCTTCTATAATCAATGAAACAACAGTATGGGCAAACTTTCTCATCAATATCCATGAGAAATCATTACCCGGTATAGAGTGTCGACTCTTACCATTCTCTGATCGGGATAGTTGTTTTACATCAAATTCTCGGCAATCACTCCAAAGAGCCATGAGAACAGATTTGGAGATGAATATTGTGTATCATCTCCAGACTGATGGCCAAAGTGGAAAAATCATTCAAGTGTTAGAGGACATGTTGTGTTCCTGCGCAATTTGGCAATAGTTGGTATCGACACCTCCTTCTCTTATAACGATACGTACGACTCTAGTATTTCAATGGCACCGTATGTGGCACTTTATGGTCGCAAGTGCCGATCGCCGACTTGATGGGTAGAATTTGGGGATACCCAACTTGCTGACCCCGAACTTGTTCACGAGACTACCAAAAAGACCGTTCAGATCAGAATCGAGTTACACGCTGCTCACGAGTCGTCAGAAGAGCATGCTGGCAAATGACGTAAATCTCTTGAATTCCCCGTTAAAGCCTAGATTATGCTTAAGAATTCACCATGAGAAGGTGTGATACGTTTAGTAAACGTGGAAAGCTTAATCTCGCTGTATTGATCCTTTTGAAATCCTTGCTAGAGTTGAACCGGTAGCACACAGGCTCGAGCTACCGTCAGGACTCAGCAGTATTCGCAACGTTTTTATGCGCATTATGAAGAAATGACTTGCCGATGAGGCAACCACTATTCCTTCGGGAGAGATCTAGATTGATGAATGTTTAAACATTGTTGAGAAACCTATCTAAATCATGAACCATGAATTCGAACGACTTTAGTAAAGTCGCATCCGTATCGACAAAGCTCTTCGAAGCTCGCGAAAAGGGTCTTGAATCCACGTAAGAACGTGACGATGAATCCTCGTGTGTATATACTTATCTCTTTTCAACCGTAACGAGTAACTGGAATTGAATCGCGAGGTCGCGATTCCGTTAAGGAGGTGAGACTGTAACCACCCGTAATTTTCCGAATATATTTTTATACGAGACTTTCCCTGTTTCTCATAAACGGATCCTTTCTGAACTTATTTGGTTTGAAAACGTGAATTTATCTCACGAAATGTGAAATTCGTACACAACGCGTACTGGCACAACCGACGATTTGTTTTGATTATTTTATTATTCGTGAGAAATGGGGCGTATGAATGGCCGTTTTATTGGAAAAATTATTCTAAACGTGAATATTAAATGATTCGGGCAACAAGAATTAAAGCTACGCGTATTTATAATCAAAATTAATGGAAAAGCGATTCTAAAGTTAATGGAATAACTTTCGGGTGTTCGGGAAATATTTATAACATGATTTATTTGTCTCGTCACGTATCGTTAAAAATATAAGGAGATTGGCAGTTTTAGTCCCCGAAGACGCGCTAGGGTTTGCCACAAGTCCCAACCATAACCCTACCATATGCATTGCACTATATATGCATCCTTAATAAATTTTTAGGGTTTCAAAACCCATTTCTTTCTTTCTCAGCCGCACCTCACTCTCCCTCTCTCTCCTCTCATTTCCGGCGACTAAATCCGGCCACCGGCGCCCCACCGCCGGTCACCACTTCTCACCGCCACCCCCACTTTAATCCCCTTAATCTCCTCATCATTTCCATATACTTTACGCGCCTCCAACCCACTACTTTCTATTCTTTTTTTTCGGTAACTCACAGTTTTTCCGTCGAAATTTCTGGTGACCCAAGTTTGTTGCTGTAACGTGTGTAGATCGAAGGTAGTTTTGGTTTGTTTGGTTCGAGTATCACCACAGCCGTCACCACGCCGCTGCCAGTACCACCACAGCCGATTAGTTCTCTTCTCCTTCTCGTCATGGTAAAACCGAGAAGCCCGTCGTTATATATATATATTTATTATTACTGATTTATTTTGGTATTGTTTTTGTGTTCGTGGATTTAAAACGAGTTTAATTCGAGTTAAGCTAACTTTGTGGCTATAAAATGAGATTTAAAACATTTTGATATATATAAACTCGTGTGGTAAGAATAGTGGCGTAGTGTCACAGTTGATAGTTTCAATCTCGGTATGGTTTGGGTTGCGTTTTTGGCTCGAGTCATGTGTACATGAAGTCCGTTTGGTTTTGGCTGCTGTCGAGTCCTTGTGGTTGCGTTTCAGGTTGAGGCCGAGACCGCTAGGGTCTCGGCAATGTTATTAGTATCATGGTTATTGTTGTTGTTATTGTTTGGTTTGAGTCTCGGTTTAACAGCCTACGAGGGTGTTTGGTTGCTTCGGCTTTGGTCTCGGCATAATAAGTATAAGTTAGTTGTTGTTGTGGACATTGATTCGGGTTCGATATATGTGGGTTGTATCGTTTGTGTTGGCTGTGTTGCGTTAACAACTCCAAGTGGAGTGTTTAGTTGTGTAGTATGGCTTTTGGATTGGATTTGGGCTTAACGACACATGAGTGCATTTAATTTTGAGATTTGGCCGAAGCTCATGAGTTGAAAATGGTGTTTTAATACTGTTGACCAATTAGTACGTTTCGAATTATATTTGACATCGTGATTTGGATTTGAATACGGGATATGACTATTATACTTGGACATTGGACAAACGTGGATCGTTATCGGACTTACAATATTAGATATTGAATTCATTGAACATTTTGAGACTTGAGACGGTATAATATATTAAACTCGAAAAGACTTTAATATATTAAACTCGGACCGGACACAAAATCTTCAATAAAACCAAAACTAATATTTACGAGAATAATAACGAGACATAAACTTGTTAAATATTGTAATTTCAGTTTTGGTTAATCCAAGTCTCGACGACTCGAGAAAAACTAATTTTATTAGTTAAACTTATTTTTATTATAAAACGTTTATGTTTTATACAAATTATTTGGGGATAACGGGGTAAATGTCGAAACGTATAAACTGAGTTATTTGATTTGAGGTGATTGTTTGTCGTAAACTTCTAGGTTGTCTTCCTTGGTTTGAGTTCTTGTCAGTATTCTCTCGAGTTTGTAGATGTCTCTTCTCTTTGGCGTGAGTTGTCTGTCGAGTCTATGTCTTCTTACCACACCACACGAAACGTTGATACTAAACTTTTGATGAGTTTTGAAAATTGAGTAATCCACGAAAACTACGACACGTTGTCTTTTATAGACTTTATTATTGTACGAGCCGTATTTTGAGATAATTGTATACGTATTAGGTTGTGCCGATCCTAGACCGTTGTGTACCGCTGTGCTTGTACCCCCGGGTACCGTCGTGCCGTTTGTTTTGAGACCGTTGTGATATGCTCTAGATGCCAGTCGTGTCAGTTGTGATCATTGCATTTCTGTGGCTAAGGTGAGTTCATGGCCCCTACTTTTACCGGTTTTCTAACTATTTTCAGGGAGAATACATGCTCGTTTTTAACTAAACTCATGACTGTTTATTTGGAATACGTGAACTGGTTGCTCTATTTTAACTATTTAGCTGATATATTTATCTGGTTATTTGATGGTATTACGTGATTTATCTGGTATTCATGAGTGAAATCATTTAAACTATTTTATGGACCAACACTATTTTTTGCAACTATTGCGTAGTTAGCCTAAGCTCCACTATATTTTCACATGCTTTTTAGCATGTCGTAACGTGCTTTCTAGCACGCATTTAACATGCTTTCTAGCATACCGTAACGTGCTTTCTAGCACGCCTTTAACATGCTTTCTAGCATGCCGTAACGTGCTTTCTAGCACGCATTTAACATGCTTTCCAGCATGCCTTACATGCTTTCTAGCATGCCTGTACGTGCTTTCTAGCACGCATTTAACTTAGAGCTAGCGCAATAAACTATTTTATTATGGGTTGCATATCCCTTATCTTGGTCCACTATTATACTTTTTCTTAACCTGTGATTTAGGCAGTGTTAGCCTACGTTGAACTTGAATTGTTTGCGAACGATGATTTGAACTTGGAAACCTTTTGGTTTAATCAAACTGTTTTAAACTTAAACCTATGAACTCACCAGCGTAAGCTGACCCTTTTAGCATGTATTTTCAGGTTTAATGTGATAGCTTATTTCTGAAAGCGCTTGGCAAGGGGCATGGTCATAGACGACTCTGATAAACATTTGGGACCGCTTTACTTATTTTATGGGCTTACTTCCACACTATTTTCGAATGATGTAAAGTTAACTCTTTTTGGTAATGAATTTCTTCTAAACGGTTAACGTAAAACCGTTCTTTGTACCTTGTGTTATGATACCAATTGTGTAGCACCCCAGTGACATGTATGCTTCCGCTGGACCCGATTTTCGGAGTGTTACAAAATCCGAATAAAAACCTAATTAAACCAAATTGATGATGTTACTTACTTGTTTTGGAGCCATGGATGATCTCGAAACACTCCTGTATCTTCTAATTAACTTCTTATGGTCGAATTTTTGGAACCAAATTTGGTGGATTGTGTGTGTGTGGGTTTCTTGTGATTTTTGAAATTGTGAGCTTATATATTAAACTCTATCCGATCAGCTTTAGGATCCAACCGATTTGGATTTAGTTCTTACAAAAATTCACTTTTTCTCTTTTCAACACTTTGTGATACTTGTGAGAGCAAGTGAAAATATTTTTTCCTTCAAAAATCCTTTTTTTGTATGTAAATGCTCCACCAACTTAGTCTACCAAAATTTGTCCAAGTCTATGACTACTAATTCTAAACAAAACTAACACTAAAAATCTCAACTAAAAACATAAACTCCATAATCATAAAATCTTAATAAAAAGAAGTCTTAACATAAACCTTAAAACTTAAAACTTAAAGTAACTTAAATGCAAATATTAAAATACTTAAATGCATAAAAATTAAAAGAAACAAACTATTAGCACAAGCTTTGTGCTTTATTCTTCAACTTGTTGCACTTTGATCTCCTTCATCCTTGAAAGTACTCATGCCTTAGGATGTCTTCACTTTGAAAATTTCTGGACAACTTTCGGTTTGTCTTTTGAGTCTTAAACCTTCTTGCAAAATTCCTTCCACTTGGGCAAACAATATCGAATTTCACATGCCATTCCCCATTTCCATCTTCTTTCTTGTAAACACTTGAACCGTCGGGTCCCCATTCCAAATTTTTGAGTTGGACCGGTAATGATCCAAGAAAATCTGTAAGCTTATTAAACACAAAAATATTTTTAAAGGGGTTAAAGAAAGCCTCCATTGCTAGAGCTCTCTCCATCTCATCTTCGATATCAAAGAAACTAGGAGTAACCGGCCCATATTTAGGCATACCATCCTCGTCTCTTCCTACTTCAAAACATCCCAAATATTCTTGCTCATTATCATTCTCATGCACTTCCTTTACCATTTTCCCTCTAGGTTTTGGGTAGTAAGTGTGTTTCAAAATCCCATCATCAATAGTCATCGTACCATAGCCCATGTCTATTATAGCCCCACATGTTCTTAAAAATGGTCTACCTAACAAAAGTGGTAATTCTTTGTCTACCGGTATGTTAAGCACTAAAAAGTCGGCTAAAAAAGGCTTGATACCCTATTTGAACTAGAACATTTTTCACTTCACCCATTGCTTTTGCTTTAGAATTGTCGGCCATAGTGAGATTAGATTGATTAGGTTGGGGGTTACTAAGTCCTAACCTTTTGTATAACGGATATGGCATAACACTCACACTTGACCCGGTATCGGCCAATGCATACATCGAAGTTGTTCCATTTACCTTGATTGGTAAAACAGAATTCCTCGGATCACTCATTTTCTTAGGTAATCCATTCTCCACAATTCTTGCTCTTTCTACCTCATAAAAAGTTTTGTCTTCTAGCCTAGATCTAGCCATCATAACTGCATCCAATTTCTTACGGTATGTCATATAGTTATTCAACACTTCTATAACCGGTTTCTTCTCCATAAGTTCCTGAAATTTCATCTCCAAATTCTCCATAATAGCCTCCTTTTGTTCTTGAGTCAAAGGCTTAACGGTTTGTGGTGAAATAGGTGGTGAATTAGATGATGACGATGATGAATTATCATTCTTTGGGGTGGAGGGTTGGGTTAATTTGTTAAGAGGTGCTTTCTTCCTACTAGCCTTTCCCATTTTAACAACTTCTTCCTTCCCTTCCTTGACTTCTTCCATTCCTTCACATAATTCCGCAAGCATCACATCTACTTCCTTATCTTCTTCTAATTCGGTAATATCAATTCTCATTTCACCAACTGCAAAATCAAGCTTACACTTAGTTGTAACAAGAAAATCCCTTCCAAACAACAAAATCAACCTTGAAAATGTGACCGTGAATATTCACTTTCACATCTTTCACTTTCTTCCTTCCATAATCTTCATAATCAAGTCGAACAAACCCAAGTTTATCTAGCACACCTTCGGTTATATAATTATCTCCATACTCCATATTCAATTGTGCATCCCAAGCTTTGACTCCTTCCACACCACAAGGTGTAGCAAACCTCATGTGTGGTGCATCGAACTCCTTAGGGGGAGCTCTTGTGAACACAACAACCTTCTTCTCCTTTGGCAAACAAACTCAGTTTTCCCCAACTTCTTCTACCTTTCCTAGATCCATCTTAGCTTCTCCCAACATACTTTCCAAACGTTCCAAGGAATCACCTGAATCCTTGAACATTTCTTCCAAATTTCTCAAATACTTCGAAACTTCGCTCAAACTTTCCATCTTACTAAAGAAAATAATAACTATAACATAACCACAAACACAAAAATCCAAATCATTAGCATTAGGGTTAGTCATAATCGAAACATACTCAAAAATGAAATCATATCAAGTAACCAACAAGTTCAAACACTCAAAACACTAAAACAACTAAAAATTGAAAAATTTTGAAAATTTTTACCGACGCATCCATCTGATCGGTTTGCATCTCCATCCGATCGGATGGATAATTCGTTAAATCCCAAAACGGCCCAGCCGAATCGGATGCGGGCAACATCCGATCGGTTGTACAGATCGTAATTTTTTTTTTAATTAAAAACTAAATTAAAAAATTTAATATGATAATTAAGACATAAATAAAACTAATTAACTAGAAATGAAAAGTTAACCATAATTAATAACTTTAATTAAAAACAATTAATCTATCTAATAACTATTATTAACTAAACATAATAAATGAAAGCTCTTAAACTACTAAACATAAAATTAAAACATATAATTAAAACTACTTACTAACATTAACTAATTTAATAAAACATTAAATACTAATCCTATGATTATCATTAACTTCTAATTAAACAAATAATTAATTATAACTATTACTACACTTAAACTATCATTAATCTATCATTAAAAGACTAAATAAAACAGAAAATAAAAATCGAAAAATTTTTTTTACCGAGGGTTCCAACCGATCGGATGGGTAACCATCCGATTCGGTTGGTCCTAAACCAACTTTTTTTTTTTTTTTTACTTTTTTACTTTTTTTAGATAATCTAGGTTATAAAGTAGGCTTAAAATCTGTTGAACAAAGACTTGAATTCTTTAAACAGAATGAGTCAGAGTATATTGAGAAGGTTAATGTTCTAGAAAGTAAGCTTTATGTTAGAGAAAATGTCATTAATGAACTTACTAAAAAGTTAGAACAGGCTCAAAAAGAAAAAGATGCAGCTTATCAGGAAAAAGAAAAACATCAAGTTAAAGTAAATAAGCTTGAATTTGCATCTGAAAGAGTAAATAAGACAATTGAGTATCAACTTATGAGGAGAGGTAGTGGTATAGGTTATAATGAAGTTCCTCCTTCAATAACATGAAAGTATGTACCTCCTATACCTGAATTGTCTTGTTTAATTGAGTCTGATGATAAGTCTTTAGGTGAGATTAGTAAGTCTAATGAGGAGAAACCTAAGGTTGAAAAGAAATATTCTGATGCTGTAACACCCCAACCCGACAAGGGTAAAGATGTCACACTAATGGTTTCATATCAGATCAAAACAAAGCATACATTACAGTAATACAAGGAATCTCAAAGGTTACAAATGAAATACTGAAATTGCAAGGTTACAAATGCAAATACAAATTCTACAATATAATAACTTCTAATCATCTCTAGGCTAAAATAACTATCAAGTCTTCTAAGTCCAAAAGTCTCTTCACTTATACCCATCTTCCAACTAAAACCTACCGCAGGAAAAGAAATGCGGCTGAGCTTAAAAAGCCCAGTGAACAGATATATAATGAACGAAAACGAAAGCAAAAGCAAACGAACAAATATGGTATAGCAATGGAATAATATAAGGCATAGACAAAGGTACAAAGTAGGAAAGGGAAAATGGAAGGTCAGTAATCCACCACGAGCCCGAACAAATCAAATATAGTAACCATATCCTCAAAATCATATAGAGGGGAGACCTCTCAGATAATCAGATAATATGAGGGGTGTCCTCATTCTTCAAATGGAGTAGCTAGCTCTCGAACTTGTGAAAGACGTGGATTGCACCCATCATCAGTCACCAAATCAAATCAAATCAAATCATGATATATCCCTCGAAACAAAACAAATCTAGGATGCATCCATACGCCCCCCAAACAAATAATCCTGGCCAATATAAATAATAAAGCGCACATGTAGTAGCAAATGGGGACGGTGTGGAACATCACTCAACCACACTAGAGTCATGCCATGGTGCATCAATGACATGGCCATGTTACCTTCATGGCTAGGAAACAAATTTTGGCTCGGGTATCAAACTGAAGGGTCAAAGGTCAAAGTCCAAATCATAGCAAAGGTTCAAATAGTCAAAGTCATCGAATCATAGTCAAAGTCCAATATCAAAGGTTCATATCAAAGGTTCAAATGCCAAAGGTTCATATCAAAGGTTCAAATGCCAAAGGGTCATATCCCATATATATGTCAAATGAGTCCAAACGAACTGATAAAAGGTTCATAATCAAATGGTTCATTTTAAGAAATCTTTATCAAATGGTTTTCATAAAAGTGATCTTATTAACTGTTTTCACAAAAGTAGTCTTTAAAAGAAATTTTCATAAAAGTTTAGTAAGATTCCAAATAAATGTGGTATTGCATATTTCATAAACATCATTTTAAAAATAGTTTTCCTCAAAACATTTCCATGTTATAATTAAAAAGGTTTTCACATCTAGTTACCAAAATCAAATGAACCCTCGAAGTATCAAGTGTTTCGAATACTAATATCACAAGGTGCGAACGAATATCGAATGGATCATCATAGAGGCTCAAAGCAAAACGGTCATATTGAACGTCAAAGTCAAAATGAGTCAAACAAATGAACTAAAGTGTAGGGAAACATAGCAGTGGCTTAGGGAATCTTAAAACGAATCAAGATCAATGAATCATGAGAAAGAAGACACCCTTACTGAAAAAGGGTAGAATATCTGTACCTTAACCGCCAACGAAACATAACATAAGGATAAGAAATCACTCCTCCTTCGGCGAATCTACACGAATTAATGATCGGCTTATTATTAATAACTTATTCAAATCAGATTTCTCATTTTAGTCGGCTTTCCATATTTAGTAACTTTTTATTTTTAGTAGGTTTCCATAATTAGCAGGTTTCCATTTTTAGAAAGTTTTCAAAATCAGAAAGATTCCACAATCATAACTTAGGTTAAGTCATTATTTAAGCTTATTAAGGACATAGGGTAGATTTTAACAAGTTATGATAGTTCAGGGTTAAATATGACAAGTTATGATTATTCAGAATCACATTTTAGTCCTTTAAGTTTCATAATTTACAATTTACACCCTTTATTTATCAAAATTACAAAATAAACCTTATAATTATATAATTTACAAATTAACCCTTTATATATCCATAATTACACAACAAACCCTTACATTTACTAATTTACAGAAAATACACCCCATTTTATGTGTGGTACGAATTTAACCCTAAGTTTCTCATAATTACACAATTGGTCCCTTTAGTTTATAAAACTTATAATTTAAATCATAATTCCATAATAATTACACATTAAACCCATAAATACCCAAAATTACATAACACCTCCCTAATAATATTATTTACAAAAAAAAATCACAAGTTTCCTGAATTTACACCTTTAACCCCTCTATTTAATTAATTTCCATTCGAAACCCTAAATTTACACATAATTCCATATCTTGCAATTTACACATAAGGACCTCATGTTATATTTTTTTACACTTTAGTACTGACCTAAATAACATTATAAAAATAACCTTTAAGTTTTAGAAATGACAAAACACCCCCTTATATTTTAAAAGCCAAATCGTTAAACATTTTAAAACAAAAACCCTAACCCTAATCTTTTCCAATCATCAAGCCATTATTACTACATTATAATTAGTCCTTTATGAATATAATTCCAGATCCAAAACACAAAACCCTAATCGATACATAGGGTTTTCATTTTTTTCTTTTCGAAAACCCTAACCCGATTTCAACAAAATTAACCCACGACTTATTTAGGATTCTATAAATCAAACCACTATTTTTCCCAGATCATATAGATTATATAGAGTCTAAATAAAATATGTTTCATACCCAGAAAATTCGTATTGCATATATTTGAATTTACGTATGTTTTAACCATTTAAAATCAAAACGATCAACATAAGCTATAACAAATCGAATAAACATTTTTCTAGACCTATATGATGATCAAGGAACCCATAAAAATTATGAACATGACCCAGAAAATCGTATGAGCCATATCGAATTTATTTGTGTTTTTTTAGGGTTTACTTCTCATTAATTTTCATTCGATCCATTTAGCTTGCATGATTCAAATCTACCATTTTATATGAGTCTTATATGATGTAAAGATCATAATAAAAATACCATATGAATTTTAGGACTAGTGGATAAGTCGTATGAATTTTTGTGTACCTCGAATGATCAAAACGACAAGAAAACTCCTATGTTCGAACCAAAGAATCCACGACCTCAAAACTATTTTTATTAGCTTCCTTAGACGTGATAGAACCCAGGAAAATTGATGTGACAGCCTCCAAAAATCGTATAGTGTTTTGGTGAGTTTTGTGTGTGTCGAATGGAATTAAATGGTGTATAAAAGGAAAATAAAAGAAAACGTGTGAAGGAGGGGAGGGGAGGGCATGAAATCCGGCCCTTATTGATGTGGTATAACCAATTTGCTAAAATTAAAAGATTTCCTATTTATGATGATGTTTATCTTTAATTTATTTGATTTTAATTATTTAACAAAGAAAATAAAATGTATATGTTTAAAAATGTTAGGCCTATGTAACATTTTATGTGTGACAAATATTTTTAGGACATATAAAGTATTACAATGTTCATACAAGAATTATTTCACTCCATATGTGGTAAATTTCCAAAGGTTTGGGATTTATTTGGCGTTTTAAACATTTATTAATTGAATTTTAAAGTTACAGGGGTATTTTGGTCATTTTACATGTTTTGAAATTTCGGGTATTACAACTTCTTCCCCTCTAAAATAAAAATTTCGTCCTCGAAATTTGAAGTCGTAAAGTTAAACAGAGTCGTAGTAAATCGTAAAAAGGTCGTCACTAACATCCTCACGCCCGCGGAGGTTCTTTCAAAAAGGATCTTGAAAACAAATGGTTTCTCATGACTCAATCAAAACAAGGTGGGTTCAAATTTCTCAAGAGGAGACAAATTAGGTTGACTTCAGATCAAAAGAGACATACAACATAAAATGGATGATAGTTGAATCTTCTGAAAAGCTTATATGAAATACGAACAGAATTTCAAATCAGATTAACTGTACCATCAGTAGAGAGCTCTACAAGGAGTTTAAGATTTATAACTGAGGTCAACATAATGCAAAACGAGAGTCAAAACTCATCCAGATATCTAATGAACGAAAGCAGAGTGTACGCATAGGTAGAATGAACCTAACGTCTCGTTAATCACGAATATTCCAACGGAGATCAGATTCTAAACTTCTTAGGTACTCCCCCAAGATATCCTATGACCACAATGAGTGCACGTTATATGGTGTAAGTATTATCACGTTGATCAGGCGTCATAATACTAGCACCACATAAATATGCCTTCATGATGATCATACTTTATCTTGAGTCGTGAGTATAACAACCTATCTTAATCCACCTAGTACTTCTACAGTGTCAGAGTCAACCAGATCAAAGTCATAGTCAAGAGAGAAATAAGACTATTCGCAAGAGTATCGGAATTTCCAGATTGCCTAGCAGAGTAAGGCACGCCGTCACAAGCATCAGATTTTCCACAGTTCGCCAAAATTCCTCAGAACAAAGCCATCATCGAACATACGAAAATAAGCACGGGGCTGAAATGCTTCTAGGAAACTTAAATCATTAGCGGATCTTATCACGATATAACGAAGCTTAAGGGAGTCAACGGAAATGAAAATTAATCGTCAATAACTTCGGTCTTCACAGAATCAATTCTTCCAAACATAAAAGGTCTGTTTCAGAAATCCGTTCATTCAAAACATCAAATCTCTTCAAGTTCGGTTAATCTGTCTTCGTTTTTCCATCAATCTAGAAGTGAAGCAAAATCGTGATCTTGTGTCTGGTTCATCAAGCCTCCAGTTCTTCTTGGAATGTGGTGGAGTAATGTGAATTTCTGGCACGATCTTTAAGTTCCTTCATCATTCAGTCTGCTTCCGCTCTCAATTCATCTTAGTACAACCAAGATGAATAGGGAAGTGAGACTGTACGTCTTCGTCAGCTCCAGGGTCGCCATCTTCCTTCTGTATCGCCAACACTTCTGCCTTGTAAGGAATGTCTTTACTCTTCAAGGTAGTCACCGCTGTTGTCAACTCCAGTTCAGGTAGCGAAGTAATTCTTCTGATGCGTTTCTAGTTGTCTTGATGCATACGCAAAACCTTATGTGTTGCAAGGGAGCATAACCGAGTCTCTTTCTGAAATGTCTCAAAATTTGTTCCGTCTGAAGGTATGGAAACAAATTTCTATTTCAGCCTTCCAAAACTCTGTTCTCAATCAGCCTAAGCTGCTTCTCTCTGGTCACGAAATTTATCAGGGGTAACGCAAGTTGTAAACGTCTTTCAGAATTCTGATGCAAGGTTCAAAAGATTTCAGTTTACCATTTTGTTATCGGTCTTGACCATTCGGTGGTAGTTTCAAAATTTGCGGGATTTAAAGAGATATTCTCAATCAAGAAAAAACGTTGTCTCAACAGATATCAATCTCTCAGAATGCACAAGTGATCGTCAAATTTCTCACAAGGTGCAAAAAATGATTCTCATGTTCTTCTTTGTCTCCGAAAGTACTATTAAGTCATACAATGACCATTTGCCCAAGTACTCACGAGAAGACATCATTTATCAAATTTACAGAATAGTCAGAGCTTTAGCTAATACTATTAGTGTCACTAACCGTCATAGTAGTCGTTTACGAATATGGGGGTCGATTCCAAGAATAGACTCAATTCATCAGAAGGAAACTTCGCGCTCTGAATTTAAACAACCACATAGTCGTTTCAGGGTGGAGGAATATTGGTTCCTAACAGTATTACGATTCAGCTTCCTGTAATCGATACATATCTCCAGTCATCATCCTTCATAATCGCGAACGAAACTAAAACACGCCCAGAAAATACACTTAAGTAAACTCACTTCCTGGTCTTCGGTTGCTGCTCTTCCCGGTTGCTCCAATCAATTGGTATGATCCGAAAGGCATCTTCGTTTAGTGACTAGAAATCTCTCGGTATCATGTCAAATCCTACTTCACGCTCCGATGGAAAAATTTTGGTGGTTCTACCAGGAATCATATTCAGAAAACGCAGGGTGCCAAATAACGTTCAATACAAGGTTCATGCTCAGACGACTCAAAGTGCCAAATAGCTTCCAAGATAAGGTTCATTCATTGGTGTACGAAATGGTTTCTAAGAAAACTTTATAACCGCGAAAGTAACACACGAGTCTCCAGAGTAATAGCGAACGTTTAACAATCGGTAATCATGGTAGGGAGTTCAAAAATTGTTGCAAACGTTAAAGGTGAGATATAGGAGGGTAGTTGTCAATATTCAACTGATCACTCAACAAATTCCTTGTCAGATTAAAATCGAAGTTAACTATCGAAAGAAAGACGGTTCGCAAATCAAAGCTTTATCATTCAAAAGTGAGGGGGAAAACATTCTTATACTCGTGGTTACACACCACAAGGCTTCTTATAAGGACAGAGATGGGCGAAACGAAATTGAATAGTGTCGGAAGATTCATAGATACTTATCAAAAGCAAAAGACAATCAAAACATATCCAGTACGTTATCGCCATGGAGGTTCTCAGAGTGCCCGAAGAGGCGTCAAAATGATTAACGAGAGGATCAGAGTGCAACGTGGGTCTTTATCAAAATGATTAACAAAAGAAATCTGAAGATAAGGATCAAATAGTGTCAGGCAATTATTATGAAATTTCTCAATGCCTTCCAAATTTAATCAGGTTCAAATCTTAGGTGGTGCAAAGCATAAGCTTTCGATTTCCAAAGGTGGTATCAACAGGATCTAGCCAAAAACAAAGCACGAATCAGAGTGATGCGGAAGCAATGATACTTAAACAAAAGCCTTATAGTCTACCCATTCCTCACTGGTCAGAACTTAAGTTCCTATAAGGAAATCCTAAAGCAAATTCTTATAGGTTATCTTATGAGCGCCTGCAGTGGAAACCTAGTGGTCCTAACCTCACAGGTCAAGGGTAAATGTATTACGAGTCGCAGCCTGTCGCTCTGATACCATAATTGTAACACCCCAACCCGACAAGGGTAAAGATGTCACACTAATGGTTTCATATCAGATCAAAACAAAGCATACATTACAGTAATACAAGGAATCTCAAAGGTTACAAATGAAATACTGAAATTACAAGGTTACAAATGCGAATACAAATTCTACAATATAATAACTTCTAATCATCTCTAGGCTAAAATAACTATCAAGTCTTCTAAGTCCAAAAGTCTCTTCACTCATACCCATCTTCCAACTAAAACCTGCCGCAGGAAAAGAAATGCGGTTGAGCTTAAAAAGCCCAGTGAACAGATATATAATGAACGAAAACGAAAGCAAAAGCAAACGAACAAATATGGTATAGAAATGGAATAATATAAGGCATAGACAAAGGTACAAAGTAGGAAAGGGAAAATGGAAGGTCAATAATCCACCACGAGCCCGAACAAATCAAATATAGTAACCATATCCTCAAAATCATATAGAGGGGAGACCTCTCAGATAATCAGATAATATGAGGGGTGTCCTCATTCTTCAAATGGAGTAGCTAGCTCTCGAACTTGTGAAAGACGTGGATTGCACCCATCATCAGTCACCAAATCAAATCAAATCAAATCATGATATATCCCTCGAAACAAAACAAATCTAGGATGCATCCATACGCCCCCCAAACAAATAATCCTGGCCAATATAAATAATAAAGCGCGCATGTAGTAGCAAATGGGGACGGTGTGGAACATCACTCAACCACACTAGAGTCATGCCATCGGTGCATCAATGACATGGCCATGTTACCTTCATGGCTAGGAAACAAATTTTGGCTCGGGTATCAAACTGAAGGGTCAAAGGTTAAAGGTCCAAATCATAGCAAAGGTTCAAATAGTCAAAGTCATCGAATCATAGTCAAAGTCCAATATCAAAGGTTCATATCAAAGGTTCAAATGCCAAAGGTTCATATCAAAGGTTCAAATGCCAAAGGGTCATATCCCATATCTATGTCAAATGAGTCCAAACGAACTGATAAAAGGTTCATAATCAAATGGTTCATTTAAAGAAATCTTTATCAAATGGTTTTCATAAAAGTGATCTTATTAACTGTTTTCACAAAAGTAGTCTTTAAAAGAAATTTTCATAAAAGTTTAGTAAGATTCCAAATAAATGTGGTATTGCATATTTCATAAACATCATTTTAAAAATAGTTTTCCTCAAAACATTTCCATGTTATAATTAAAAAGGTTTTCACATCTAGTTACCAAAATCAAATGAACCCTCGAAGTATCAAGTGTTTCGAATACTAATATCACAAGGTGCGAACGAATATCGAATGGATCATCATAGAGGCTCAAAGCAAAATGGTCATATTGAACGTCAAAGTCAAAATGAGTCAAACAAACGAACTAAAGTGTAGGGAAACATAGCAGTGGCTTAGGGAATCTTAAAACGAATCAAGATCAATGAATCATGAGAAAGAAGACACCCTTACTGAAAAATGGTAGAATATCTGTACCTTAACCGCCAACGAAACATAACATAAGGATAAGAAATCACTTCTCCTTCGGCAAATCTACACGAATTAATGATCGGCTTATAATTAATAACTTATTCAAATCAGATTTCTCATTTTAGTCAGCTTTTCATTTTTAGTAACTTTCCATTTATAGCAGGTTTCCAAAATTAGCAAGTTTCCATTTTTAGAAAGTTTTCAAAATCATAAAGATTCCAGTATCATAACTTAGGTTAAGTCATTATTTAAGCATATTAAGGACATAGGGTAGATTTTAACAAGTTATGATAGTTCAGGGTTAAATATGACAAGTTTCCAAAAATTAGGGTTTTAATTGTAGATATTCCAAAGTTAAGTGTTTTAAATGAAAATATTGCAAGCTACTAATTTAAAACTCATATTTTATTCAGAATCACATTTTAGTACATTAAGTTTCATAATTTACAATTTACACCCTTTATTTATCAAAATTACAAAATAAACCTTATAATTATATAATTTACAAATTAACCCTTTATATATCCATAATTACACAACAAACCCTTACATTTACTAATTTACAGAAAATACACCCCATTTTATGTGTGGTACGAATTTAACCCTAAGTTTCTCATAATTACACAATTGGTCCCTTTAGTTTACAAAACTTATAATTTAAATCATAATTCCATAATAATTACACATTAAACCCATAAATACCCAAAATTACATAACAACTCCCTAATAATATTATTTACACAAAAAAATCACAAGTTTCCTGAATTTACACTTTTAACCCCTCTATTTAATTAATTTCCATTCGAAACCCTAAATTTACACATAATTCCATATCTTGCAATTTACACATAAGGACCTCATGTTATATTTTTTTACACTTTATTACTGACCTAAATAACATTATAAAAATAACATTTAAGTTTCAGAAATGACAAAACACCCCCTTATATTTTAAAAGCCAAATCGTTAAACATTTTAAAACCAAAACCCTAACCCTAATCTTTCCCAATCATCAAGCCATTATTACTACATTATAATTAGTCCTTCATGAACATAATTACAGATCCAGAACACAAAACCCTAATCGATACATAGGGTTTTCATTTTTTTCTTTTCGAAAACCCTAACCCGATTTCAACAAAATTAACCCACGACTTATTTAGGCTTCTATAAATCAAACCACTATTTTTCCCAGATCATATAGATTATATAGAGTCTAAATAAAATATGTTTCATACCCAGAAAATTCGTATTGCATATATTAGAATTTACGTATATTTTAAACATTTATAATCAAAACGATCAACATAAGCTATAACAAATCGAATCAACATTTTTATAGACCTATATGATGATCAAGGAACCCATAAAAATTATGAACATGACCCAGAAAATCGTATGAGCCATATCAAATTTATTTGTGTTTTTTTAGGGTTTACTTCTCATTAATTTTCATTCGATCCATTAACTTGCATGATTCAAATATACCATTTTATATGAGTCTTATATGATGTAAAGATCATAAGAAAAATACCATATGAATTTTAGTACGAGTGGATAAGTCGTATGAATTTTTGTGTACCTCGAATGATCAAAACGACAAGAAAACTCCTATGTTTGAACCAAAGAATCCACGACCTCAAAACTATTTTTCTTAGCTTCCTTAGATGTGATAGAACCCAGGAAAATTGATGTGACAGCCTCCAAAAATCGTATGGTGTTTTGGTGAGTTTCGTGTGTGTCGAATGGAATTAAATGGTGTATAAAAGGAAAATAAAAGAAAAGTGTGAAGGAGGGGAGGGGAGGGCATGAAATCCGTCCCTTATTGATGTGGTATAACCAATTTGCTAAAATTAAAAGATTTCCTATTTATGATGATGTTTATCTTTAATTTATTTGATTTTAATTATTTAACGAAGAAAATAAAATGTATATGTTTAAAAATGTTAGGCCTATGTAACATTTTATGTGTGACAAATATTTTTAGGGCATATAAAGTATTACAATGTTCATACATAAATTATTTCACTCCATATGTGGTAAATTTCCAAAGGTTTGGGATTTATTTGGCGTTTTAAACATTTATTAATTGAATTTTAAAGTTATAGGGGTATTTTGGTCATTTTACATGTTTTGAAATTTCGGGTATTACAGATGCACCTATCATTGAAGATTGGGTGTCTGATGATGATGAGGAACATGTGAAGTCTACATCTAAGTTAGAAGGTAAAACAGTTAAACCTAGTGATAAACATGTTGAGTTTGTCAAACCTAGTTTTGGCAAAAAGTTGTCTAGGAAAACTGTTGATTTCATTGAGTAACCTAGGATGTATACTAACAGGCCCAGAGGTAACCATAGAAATTGAAATAACATGATGTCACAAAGGTTAGGAGTGTGATGTGCTCTACCGTGTACAAGTTTTAAAATTTATAAACACGATTTATCCGGTTATCTATTCAACACATACGAGCAAGTATACTCGTCCGTAATAGTAAAGGTGGGTAAGTCGAGATCGTCCCAAGGGATTTGGTGATTATTGTATTTAGTATAACAAGCTTTTGCAAAAAGGGTTGTCAATCCAATTTGGTGAAAATTCAAAAAGTAAATAGAATCCAATCAAACAAAACATATACTTGTGTGTAATTCCTTAACCAATTGTATAGAGTATTCTACAAAGTTTGGTGTAACTTGTAATGATGCACAATTTTATATGAATGATTATCAATCAATGGTTTATATCATGAAGAATCATTACTAAGAATTCAATCTCCTAGTTAACCCCTTTCGGCCTTGTTAACTATTATGACAATTTTATTAAACACTAGTTGTTTGAAAAGCAATTCTCATCTCATGAATTCCTACGAATTCTTTCGGCCTTTTCTCATGATGAAATTGTTTCAAATCTATTTTAATGAGTAAATACGATGCTTGTCACGCACCATATCCCATACTAATTCGTGCACTTACGTTTTGGAATAAAAACATAAAAAAAATCCTTTCGGCCTTTTTATTCTTTAAAATGTTTTTACCAACAAATTGAGCAAGATTATATATTATTCCAACAAACTCATAAAACAAGAAATGTTTTCATGCATCACTTTTTAGATAAGAATACTCCAACAATAGTTACATCATACACACAAGTATACCGAAAATTACTTCATAACAATCGTAATCAAACACAAGTAACAAACAATACTTTCATTAAACTCAAAGTAAAAGTAGTTCATTGTAAATAAACAAGATATACCTAGCTTTAGAATTACAAGAACTAGAATCATGGAACTATAGCAACCACACTCCTCCAATCGCCTACTATGACAAGTAAACAACTCCAAACACAAACCAAACTATTGAGACTCGAACTCAAAGTTTCCTGGACGTTTTTACAGCACTTCTAGACTTTTGGGCAATAATAATAAGATAGTAAGGACTTTGGTGTAAGACTTTTACTAATTCTGGGTGTCACCCTTAGTATCTAGCCTTGGATCCAATTATATAAGTGTAAGAACACTTATTATCCTGATGAATCTTACTAATTGAACACACAAGCTACCTAATTAGATCTAGATCTAGAGAGAGAAAGTAGAGAGAGAAAGAAAGTGGAAGGATGATTAACAATAGTAATGAAATATTTAGCTCTTCAACCAACCAACCCTCTCCCTTGGATGTGAGGGGGTATTTATAGTTTTTACAATGACTTGGGCTTAAAGCCCTAATAAACATACTTAAACATAATTTATTAAATAAATGACACAACCCATGGGCCTTCTACACGGGCTGGGCCTTAAATCAAACCTAAAGGCCTAAGCAACCTATTACATAATGATCAATACTTGAATTAATACAAAACGTGTTCCCAACAATCTCCCCCTAAGTATTGGTCATCAAGGTTGCTTGACGTCGTCTTTGCTTCTTTGGCTTCAGACGTCTCTTGTATCTTTGTTCCTTTGTTCTTGATGTGACATGATATGGTATGGTAATGATCTGCCGTCCTCCAATGGTCTTCAATTCTGGTGTCTTTACGTCTTTTCCACCATGCTCATATGTCTTTGACTTTTGTTCTTCATCTGGTTCTCACTTCTTCAATCTTTGACTTATGAAAGGTTGTAGTGCTTGAACTTTGACTATTCTTTAACATCTTTGAACTTTTGTTATTTCTTAGTCTTTGTGAGAACATATCTTCAGGATATGAGCATGATGGAAGGATGGTGGAACTCCAGGTATTCATGATTCGCTGTAGGTAAACAGTTAGCAATAAATCATCCGGCACTTACAGATTTGGACTTCGAGATCATCAACAGCATAAACAGTTAGCAATCCCAGGCCGTTCTGAACCGGATACCCCCGAAAGGGCTTACACGGACACACCGAAGTGCACCCACGATTCAGTGAGTCGCTGGAGATCACCCCACGACTGTAGACCATTTTTGGAGCAAACACTAAGCGTAATCCACAAGGGATTACCGAAGTGACCTGCTGTTAGGGCTGTTTGATGTTAACCCTGGCAGGATTTCCATTCAATCACTGAGAATCACATTTGTGGTTTCTCTCATGAACGTTCTCGGCAGATTGCTAAGATCTGCGAAGGACACTCCTATAATTTACAACTGGTGTTCTTATTGTTGAACACCCAGTGTATACTAAGTGTACCTAAGAGATCTTTGATGTATCTCATGGCTCTAGACTCAATTTAGTGCACATTTGTTTGGTCATCGGAGGCATGGAGCAGAGTGCCTCCTTTTCAATATCAACACATCTCGTAGTGAGAGGTCGATAGATGATGAAGGGTTCTCCGTGTGAAATGAAACAAGTGCCTTTTGAGACACACCTGAGTGGCTAGAAGGTTAGTGCAGTGCGTCACTGGGTCCATGACGACTTTGATCTTCAATACCGGTGATGCCCAATCAACCAGTAGATTATGTATTGAACCCGGTGTCTGCCCTAAGGTTGAACAAATGGAGGGCTATTTCTTTTCACCCTTTTCTTTACTTTTCTTTTTAATTCTTCAACCCCTTCTTTCTCCTTTCATTTCATATCTCCTTTTTCAATCATACCTAGGACTTTCTAGTTCTAAACTATTGGTATTGTCCTTGGGTAGATCCCTCCGGCTCTGGCGGATCATAGGACGGTTATTCCTAACCTTAAGTCACCTTATAGCTCCATGACTATCCTATTGATGCCATAACCAAACCTTTTGAAAATCTCTCAAAGTGTTTATGATTGTGAAAACATATTTTGTTAACACTTTGAGAGTTTTGTGATTTCAGAAAGACTCCCCCTTAACATGTGCTCATAAGTGATTAAAATAAATTTGCACATGTCGGGTAGAGTTAGCACTTTATGAATTGATTGATTTTCAATGAACATGATCGTCGCGAGACACGCTTACATCACTAGTAGAACTAGCTTGAAATTATTACCCGTCCAGATCACATTCAAGGAAAATCGCTCGAAATCGGTACATTCTACTCAGACACATCCTTTGCGAGACACGCTTACATCACCAGATAAACTGGCTTGAAATTATTACCCGTCCAGGATATGTCTTTTCGACTACTGACTTTTGCTATCGTCAATTCGAGGGTCAATTCTGAGCCTAGCTCACATGAGATACCAGCATTTGTGTTACCATATTTTTATCATGTCTTTATTCTCCCCCTCAAAAATAGCATACTTATGATGTTTTTTATAAACGTTTGACAAAAAATATGCCATTTGAGTTTTGTGGGAAGAATTTCAAGAACTTTATATTTATGGAACAAAGATTATTTTTCAAATACTCCCCCTTAATGAGGGAATACTTGTCCTTATGAGCAGAATTTTTGAAAAACTTAGAAAAAATTTTGGTTTAATTCTACTCATAAGTAAGAAGCTTTCGCTCCTTTGATCAGGATTGAGGCACTGAAGCGTACCTCAGGGTCCTTTCTTTACAGGAACGGGTTGTACACTGTGATGTGTGCACAAGCCATTAAAGCATGATTTTGATGGAACATTTTTTGTTTTGGAAATACTCCCCCTCAAAGCTCGCATTTGTTTTGAGAATTTTAAACTTTTTAAAGTTTGAGCGAAGGAGTCTTCTTGAAGCAAAATTCTGAAAGATTTAGAAATTTCAGTTTGAAAAATTCTTGAATAAATTTTGCTTCAAGGTAACTAAAACGTTATTCACTGAAATACTCCCCCTCAAAACTAGCATACGTTTTGATATTTTTTAAACTTTGGAGCGAATTGCGGAGTAAAGATTTGAAAAATCTTGAGCAAAATTTTGAAAAGTTTTGAAAAACCTTTTGAAAAAATTTGAATAAATTTTGCTCGAGATTAAAAGGATTTTAGGATAAGTGCACGCTTGGTTTTAAAGAATGGTTTAGCAAGGCACTTTCCTTTCTTTGAAACCAGAATTGTACACAGAAATGTGTGTACAAGTCGAAACGTTGAAGTCCGAGTCCTTAGCTGAAGTACTAAGAAGTCATTTAAAGTTTAGATTAGATAGCAACCTTGGGAACCCATTTAAACAAGGCGCTAACATGTTTACTAAATTTTGAAATCCATTTGTAAGTTGTGTCAATCTGATTTAAAGATGTTGAATTCCAACGAGGACTGAAAACCGGTGTTTCATTTTGAAATAACACTCGTGGAATCAATGGAGACTTAAAACTCTTTTTCCGGTGAAAATTGTTTGAGAATCCCGGTGTTTCTCTTGGAGTTTTAAAATCTGAAGAAGAAGATTTCCATCTAGAGTTGAACCTCATGGGTTCTCTTTGAAGATTTGTTTTTGTGATAAATGGAAACCTTTCGGTATTTGGAATGTTCAAAGCAGAGTCATTCTTATGTTGAAGCGAAAGCAATTCTGATATTGAATATTTGAAAGGTTTTGAACGACTTTGCTTTGGTCTCCACACTTGCTTTACCGGTGTAAAACGAAAGTGTGGAGTTTGAAAAACTTGAGTCTTTACTTTTAAAAAACTTGCTTTACCGGTGTAAAATCCTCCGAGTTTCAACGATTGAAATCTCCGAGTTTCTAGAGTAAAATCCTCAGCATTTCTTCAATTTTTTCACTTTTCATCAATCTAATCTACGACAACAACCGTTATTATCCTTTGAAGATCCTAAACCTACATCCACAAGTTACTTAACGATGTCTCAACTGCCATACAATCACTATTTCTACAATCAACAACAACAACCATATCGTCAACAACAACAACCATATCCATATCAGTATCCTCAACAACAAAATCAACCACAATATCCACCTCAGTATCAACAACAACAAATGTTCATGCATCAACATCAATTCCCTCAGCAGCAACAACTTCCTACACAACCAATGCATAACTACCAATCTCCTTCCAGAGAACCACACTGGTTTACCAAGATGTGCGAAGCCATTAGTAGTCAACAATCGAGGCATGAAGCTGGTTCTTTCGACACACCACCTATGCTCACACCAGGAAACTATGTGCAGTGGTCCAGTCGTTTTCTACGATTCATCGAACTAAGGAAACCTCACGGGAAATATCTGAAAAAATCCAACACCTTCAACGACCATTCCTGCTGATCCAACTCAAGTTCCTCCAAGAGAAGCGACAACAACCCCCATTCCTCTAGCTCAACTAACTGCTGAACAAGTCCTACAACAAGAGGCCAATGAGCTAGCTATGTCTTATATACTCCAAGGGATTCCCAATCCCATCTTCAGGAGTATTGATGCCCAAAAGACAGCCAAGGATATGTGGGAGCACGTACATCTGCTTATGGAAGGCACTGAACTCAATCAAGAGGACTTGGAATCAAAGTTGTATATGGAATACACACACTTCATGATCGAACCTGAGGAATCCTTGGAATCATACTATCATCGTTTCACCAACATCATTAATGATCTGGATCGCCACAATATCACCTTACCAAAGATTGCTGTAAATTCAAAGTTTCTGGGATGTCTCGGGCCAGATTGGTAGAAGTACGTCACGTTTGTTCGACAAGCCAAAAAGATAAATGACGTTTCTTACGGGTTATTATATGATTACCTAAAACAACACCAATCTGAAGTGGATAAGGACTGTGCAGCACGTGGAGGATTCTCATCTGCACCTAATTCAAACTCACTTGCTCTAATGGCCCAATCTCATTTTGCACCAAACCAGGAGTTTGTTCCACCACCACCACCTCATTCGGGTTTTGCACCACACCCCGTCAAACCAAATTGTCCCTTATGAAGCACCGTCTCAATACCCTGATAATCAACTTGTTCCATACGACAACAATGATTATAACATGTACTCAAATGTTGACACTGATGAAGATGATGCTTTTAATTCTCTGAATGAAGGATTTGCATTAATTGCTCGTGCATTTAGCAAATTTTCCAACAAGTCAAACAATCGTTTGAGATCTTCATCAAATACAAGAAATCATGATGTGGTCAATGATGGAAGAGTTGAGATTCAGAATCGGTCTTCAGGAAGGTTTGGTTCAGGAAACATGGGGAATTCTGGTGTTCAACGATTCAGTTCAGGAGGAGGTAGTCGAAACAGCATTGGAAACACTCAGAGAAGGACTGAGTTTGCTTATAAAGGAAAAGGGATTGCTAATACATCCATCACTTGCTACAATTATGGGGGAAATGGTCATATGGCTAATGCATGCCCCAAGACGAGAACAATGGGTAGTGCATACCATGAAGAAGCTCTTCTCATGGCATTGAAGGATGAAAAGGCCAGTGGTATTTTGACTGAGAAGGAGCAGAGTTTTATGGCTAATGCATACTCCGATGACGAAATGGAGGATCTGGAGGCTAATGCTGCAGTCATGTTAATAGCCAACATGCAGGAGATGAACATGAGCGAGACAGGCCCGGTATACGACACCGATGGCTTATCTCAGGTATCTGATGCAGATTGTCTTATTCATGAAATAACCTCACCATCTGTATCTTCATCTGCACAAGAAACTTTTGTTCAAAATGCTTTATCATTTTCATCTCTAGAAAATGATCAAATAAACACAGTGGTTACCTTTGATGATGATCAAATTAACCCAATGGTTTCATTTGATGATTCTTTTGAAGATGACAATCATGATCATCTTGAACAAAATGATCCTATGCAAGATTCGGATTCAGAACTCATGACCTTATTGCTTGCCACCCAATCACAATTGAATGCACATAAATCTCAGATGGACAAATGCAATGACATTAACAAAAACTTAAAAGCCAAAGTTGCATTATTAACAAAGGACCTTGAGTGCTACAAGCAACAACTTTCAAATTATGAAAATCAAGAAAAACGTGAGAAAAGCTTTGAGATTGCATTCCAACTATCATTCGTTCAGGTAAAGAATTTAGAAAATCAAGTTTATGAGTTAACTATTTCTAAAAATGATTTGATTTCTCAAAAAGAACAAGAGCAATTCGAATTTCAAAAACAAATTGACAGTTTAAACTCTGAGCTTTCCAAAACTAAAACAGAGTTTTCAAATTGTCAAAATGATCTTATTGAAGAAAAACAAACCACAAGGAAACGAGTTAACTCATATCTTGAGGAGATTGTTGAGTTGGAATCCAAGCTCAAAGATTTTCAAAACGTTGTTTATAAAACGGGTAATTCTGTTACAACTATTCAAAACCTAACTGTCAAACCAAATCCTCGCGGATATGGATTTGCAATTGGAAATGATCAACCTCGTTTTTTAAACAAAGCACTCAAGGAACATCCTAAGTTGTATAGTGCAGAGTTATTGTTTGATGATACTTTTCAACGTGTTGTTGTTTATAATACTAAAGAGGAACTAGAACAAGCGGACGAGAGTCGATCCAAAATGAGTTGTGTTTATTATAATAAACCATACGATTATTCGAAAGCACCTCATATTGAAGAATCTTTTGTTCCTCAAAAGGAAAGATCTGTACAACCGTGCTCTTTAACTGAAACAAATACTTCATCTGACGTTGGTCCAGTAACCACTGTTGCACAAGTCAATGGTCCATTCCCAAGTCACGGTGTTAATGAAAAAATGCCAAAAGAATTTCGCATTCTTAAATATCTTAAAACATTTATGGAGGACATTCAACTCTTGGAAAACGCAATTGAAAGAAATTCTGAAATCAAAATCTGCACTTTTCTCTCTCCTTATGAGAAAGAAAAGCGAGAAGTTTTTCAAAAACAACTTTTGCCACTTGTCAAACACCTGCGACTTTGTGCCACACAGTGGGAACAGGAACTCCAGTCAGAAGTAGTATCAATGATGCGTATTTTCAAAAGTTGATCCTTTTCGGCTTTAGAATCATCAATCTTGCGAGCCAATTTTCGTTCGAACCCAATATTTTCTTTTTCAAGTTTTTCAAAATAACATACGAACTTGGCCGTTTTGTTGAAAAGTTCAGTTTTGACATCCTCAAAATCGTTTGTTTGTTGAGCTAAAATTGTTTCATGCTCAACTACTTTTGTTTGAATCACATGATTTTCTGTTTCAAAAAGATACATTTTCTCCCCGTTTCCTTTTCAAAATCTGGAGTACTAGAATTGAACAGGGTATTTGGAAAGGAAACTTTTGTGATTTGAGACTCAACCTTTTTCATTTTCATTGATTCAATCTTTTGCAAAACATTTTCAAACTTTTTATCAGCGAATTCAGACAATTGAGACTTCAAATCTTCAGTCTCTTTTTGTTTCTTGTTTGAGTTTTGTGTCTGAACTCGTGAACGTTTGATTGAATCAAATAGGTTTTTGTAAATCTGTTTCAAATGCTCATTTTCTTTTTGTAATGATGCCACAGTATGCTCCAACTCAATATTTTTTGTTTCAAGTATTTCAAAATCAAACTTGATTTTGGCATTCTCATAGTTTTCCTCAAAAACTTTTCCTTTTCTTTTAAGCACCGATGTCATAGAGTTTTCAGACTCGAGAATTTGTTTTGACAATTTAGTTGTTTTGTTTTCAATTAATGAAAATGGTGAAGGACATTTGTCGTGAAATTGTTCAACATTCTTGTCAACCTCTCCCTCACTAGTGAATTGAGGTTGCTCAGAATGCTGTTTTTCAGAAGATGAAGAAATCATATCATTGACACAAAGAATGTTATAATTTGGTACCTCAGCCAAAGGCTCTGTGTCATAAATGGGTCTGATATATGTACTTTCAGCATTAGTATCATTCCCTGATATGCGTTTTTCTTCTTTTTGTTCTGATTCTGTCCCACTGCTTTTCGTAACAACCAAACTAGCATCCATTGCTTTAACCTCATTAACCTGTTCCTCTTGAGTCTGCAACTTCATTTCATTCATCATTCTGTCATACTCTCTTCTGTGAAGTACTCTTTCAGCAATTGACTTCTCAATAGAATCCAATTGTTGAATCAATATGTCTTTGAAAGTTTGAACCTCGATGCGAGTGTATTCTAGAAAATACTTGCGTGCCATTACACCATCATAATACGAAGAGAACCGTGACTTGATGAACTACTGAAACTGTTCCTTGAGCACTCTAAAGACGACCGTGGATCCATTCTCGTGAAATTCTTCATTTTCAAGTTGCTTCTCCAGTTGATCTACGTTGAGGAACATAGTTTTTGCGAACATCTCAATGTCTTCTCCAAAGAGTGATGGAAATGCCCGTTTAAATCCAAAATTGATACGAGTTCCTGCTAAGTCTTTGTTTGAGAGGATGAGATACTTGAGAAACTCGGTTATAATACTTGAGAAACTTGATTATAATAGAAACTCGACTAATCAGTTAGAAACTCGAGTAGAGCCATTAGAAAATCGAGTAGAACCTTGAGTAGAAACTCGATTGAGTCTTGTCCAGAAACTCGAGCAACAAACTCGACTATTGTTGAAACTCGACTAAGTAGAAACTTGACTATGTAGAAACTCGAGCACACCTTGATAAACTCGACTAAACCAAGAAACTCGACTAGACTTGTAAAGAAACTCGACTAGGCAAGAGAAACTTGACTAGAAACTCGACTATCCTCAAGAAACTCGACTATGAAACTCGAGTATTAGTCTAACTCGACTAAGAAACTCGACTAAACCAAAACAAACTCGACTATGCTTGATAGAAACTTGAGTAGACTTTTAGAAACTCGATTATACTTAAGAAACTCGACTAACCTATGAGAAACTCGATCAAGTTAATCCAGAAAATAGACTATGTTCTAAGAAACTCGATCAATGTTTGAGAAACTCGAGTATCCTTCTAGCCACCAACTTTATAACTCGAAAGCAAATGACAGAAACTCGATGAGGCTAGTGAGAAACTCGATCAAGTGACAGGAAACTCGATTAGGGTTTCTGATGAACAGTAACTCGCCCAAAAAAAATCCTAAATCTTTGTTTGGCTCTTGATACCACTTGATGAATCTTACTAATTGAACACACAAGCTACCTACTTAAATCTAGATCTAGAGAGAGAAAGTAGAGAGAGAAAGAAAGTGTAAGGATGATTAACAATAGTAATGAAATGTTTAGCTCTTCAACCAACCAACCCTCTCCCTTGGATGGGAGGGGGTATTTATAGTTTTTACAATGACTTGGGCTTAAAGCCCTAATAAACATACTTAAACATAATTAATTAAATAAATGACACAGCCCATAGGCCTTCTACACTGGCTGGGGCTTAAATCAAACCTAAAGGCCTAAGCAACCTATTACATAATGATCAATACTTGAATTAATACAAAACGTGTTCCCAACATATCCAAGTAAAAATGACCTAGGACAGTAAATATGAAGGAAATGATCGGCCACAATGATTATGAGGAGTAAAACCACCATTTAATGCTTCTTTGTAACTGCAACATCAGTCCAACCGATCGGATTTTGGACCATCCGATCGGTTTCTCTCCTCGGTAAAACCCAACCGAATCGGATGCGGGTTGCATCCGATCGGATGGAGTCCTCTGGTACTCACAATATTGACTTTTCCTTGACATTTCTTGTTGCATGCTTTATCCTTCATTTAAGTGCAGATTTCTTCCATAGAACTTGATATTTTCTTGACATATGAACATAGAAATCTTGTCACTATCAAATCCTTGAGTCGTTGTGTGGTTTCTCTCTTGTCTCCATCTCGAGAATCTTCCAAATGTGCATAATCACTCCAATTCTTTGTGTTTTCATCATCTTTCCCTGTACTTGGCTACATTTAATTGCATATACACTTTTTTCATGATTAAGTAACAAATACATACAAATATAACCAAATATGATGCACAAAACTAATGATAACGCAACTAAAAACATGCTCATTCTGAGCGTTATCATAGTGATTTTGAGATGTTTAACAAGGGTTGTTATCACTGTGGTAGTTTTGAGCATTTACAGGAAAATTGTTTTTACTATCAAAAGCCTGTTTGGAACTATGCTAGAAGGGTGAATCATAAAAGTTTTTTTAAAAATACTCACCCACATGCTAAAAGAAACATGGTTCCAACAGCAGTACAAATGAGATCTGGTTTAGTATCAGTTAATACTGACAAACAAAATATTTCTAAACCAACAGTAGTAACTAATACTTCTAGATCAGTTAGTCCTGCTAACTCAAAAAGAACAGTGAATGGTGCTAATTCAAGGTTACACTTTTCAAATACAGCACATTCATCTGTAAAAAGGCCCATTCAAAAGAACACAACATTTAAACTGCTAAGGCTAAAATAGTAACTGATACTGTTTTGGGAAATCATTTTTATGCTGTTAAGGCCTCAGCTTGTTGGGTCTGGAAACCAAAAGTTAAAGTTTTAGATCATGTTTCGAGAAGCAGCAGTGCATCAATAGTTTTAAAGAAATACAATTACATTGATGCACAAGGCAAATCCAAGTCAGTAATGGCTTGGGTCCCCAAAAGAAACTGATTTTCTTACTTTATGTGCAGGGCAATCCACAGGTGGAATTTGAGGATGAAGGAGTTTTTGATAGTGGATGCTCTAGGCACATGACAGGAGACATGTCCTATCTTGAAGATTTTGAAGAAATTGATGGAGGATATGTTGCTTTTGGGAGTAATCCCAAAGGAGGAAAAATCACAGGCAAAGGTACAATAAGAACTGGTAAATTAGATTTTGAGAATGTGTACTTTGTCAAAAAGCTTAAGTTTAATCCTTTTAGTGTCTCACAAATGTGTGACAAAAAGAACAGTGTTCTTTTTACTGACATTGAATGTTTTGTTTTGTCTCCTGACTTTAAGTTGACTGATGAAAGTCATGTTTTGCTTAAGGTTCCTAGAAAAGACAACATATACAGTGTTAATCTAAAGAACATGGTTCCCAAAAGAGGTTTGACTTGTCTCTTTGCAAAGGCCACATATGATGAATCTAAGCTTTGGCATAAAAGGATTGGACATTTAAATTTTAAAACAATGAATAAATTGGTTAAGGGAAACCTTGTAAAAGGGTTACCTTCAAAAGTTTTTGAAAATACTGAAATCTGTTTTGCTTGTCAGAAGGGAAAACAACACAGAGCTTCTTGTAAGACCAAAGTAGTGAACTTTATAAGTCAGCCTTTACATATGTTGCACATGGATTTATTTGGACCAACATTTGTGAAAAGTTTGATGAAAAGGATGTATTGCCTGGTTGTCACAGATGATTATAGTAGGTTTACTTGGGTTTTCTTTTTAGCATCTAAGGATGAAACTATTGGCATTCTTAAGACTTTCATAACCAGAATAGAAAACCTAGTTAATCACAAGGTTAAAGTGATAAGATGTGACAATGGAACTGAGTTCAAGAATAGGGATATGAACCAGTTTTGTGAGTTGAAAGGTATTTAGAGACAGTATAGTGTAGCTAGAACTCCTCAACAAAATGGTGTTGCTGAGAGGAGGAATAGGACACTAATTGAGGCTGCTAGAACAATGTTAGCTGATTCTAAATTACCTACTACTTTTTGGGCTGAAGCAGTCAATACTGCTTGCTATGTGCAGAATATAAGTAAAGTAGTTAAGCCTCACAACAAGACCCCTTATGAACTTTTACATGGTAGAAAACCATTGTAAAATTTCTTAAGACCATTTAGGTGTCCTGTTACTATCTTGAATACCATAGATCACTTAGGCAAGTTTGATGGCAATGCTGATGAAGGTTTCTTTGTTTGATACTTAATGAATAGCAAAGCTTTTAGAGTGTTCAATAGTAGGACCAGGAAAGTGGAAGAGAACTTGCATGTTAGGTTTAGTGAGAGTACACCTAATTTTACAAAGAGTGGACCAAACTAGCTATTTGATATTGATTCACTAACCAAGACAATAAATTATGAGCCGGTTGTTGCAGGTACACAATCTAATGAGTATGCAGGTACAAAAGCTAATACTGATGCAGGTACACAAGATAGGAAGGAGACTGAACCTGCAATGAAGTACATTTTGCTACCCATATGGACTACAGATCCACCTTTCTAAACTCAAGAGTCAAAGAGTTCACAAGAAGATGATCTTGCTGAAGATCCAACAGATGCTAAAGAAGATGCTATAAAATCTTCTGATGATGATAAAGTGGTTAATGAAGAAAAGCAGACTGATGAACAAGTAAAGGGTGATGTATCAGATAATATTGCCAATGAAGAAAATAACACTAGCAGTACTAACTCTGTTAATACTGCTACGCCAAGTGTTAATGTTGCTGACAAGGATGGCTTTACTTTTGATTAGGATAAATATCCACATGATCCTAACATGCCTCTATTGAAAGAAATATATCCTGATACTGATGATGATGTACTTGGTGCAGAGGCTAACTTAACCAATATGGAAGATGCAGTTCCTGTCAGTCCTATTCCAACTACAAGAATTCACAAGGATCATCCTAAAGAACAAATCATTTGAGAGCCACAATTTGCTGTTCAAACAAGAAGAATGATAAAGTATTTGAAGGAACAAGGTTTCTTTGCTAGATGCCTTCATCAAAGAAACAATCACAAAGACCTTCAAAACTATTTGTTTGCTTGTTTTCTATCACAAATAGAACCCAAGAATGCACATAAAGCATTACAGGATCCAAGCTGGGTGGAGGCTATGCAAGAAGAGCTTCTACAATTCAAGCTTCAAGAAGTTTGGACTTTGGTAGATTTGCCTAATGGGAAGAGGGCAATTGGTACTAAGTGGGTTTTCAGATGTAAAAAGGATGAAAGAGGTATTGTGATTAGAAACAAGGCAAGATTAGTAGCTCAGGGATATACTCAAGAAGAAGGTATTGATTATGATGAAGTATTTGCTCCAGTTGCAAGAGTTGAAGCTATAAGGTTATTCTTGGCTTATGCTTCATACACAGACTTTGTAGTGTATCAAATGGATGTGAAGAGTGTTTTTCTATATAGGACAATTGATGAAGAAGTTTATGTCTCTCAACCACCTGGTTTTGAAGATCCTAATTTTCTTGACAAGGTTTACAAGGTGGAGAAAGCACTTTATGGTTTACATCAAGCTCCTAGAGCTTGGTATGACACATTGTCAAATTATCTGTTGAACAATGGTTTTAGTAGAGGGAAGATTGAAAAGACTTTGTTTATCAGAAGATACAAAGATGATATCTTGCTAGTTCAAGTTTATGTTGATGATATTATCTTTGGATCAACAAACAAGGTGTTATGTGTTGAATTTGAGAAGCTTATGCATGAAATATTTTAGATGAGTTCTATGGGTGAACTCACATTCTTCTTAGGATTACAAGTCAAGCAGAAGGAGGATGGCATATTTGTCAGTCAAGATAAGTATGCAGTTGAAATTTTGAAGAAGTTTGGGTTTACTGATGTGAAGCCTGCAAAGACAACAATGGAAACTTCCAAGCCCCTGCTCAAAGATGAAGATGGTGAAGAAGTTGATGTTCATTTATACAGATCAATGATTGGCTCATTGATGTATCTTACAGCTTCAAGACCTGACATTATGTTTGCAGTGTGTGCCTGTGCCAGATATCAAGTTACACAAAAAGTTTCACATCTTAATGTTGTGAAGAGAATTTTTAGATACTTGAAAGGTCAACCTAAATTGGGCCTTTGGTATCCAAAAGATTCCCCTTTTAATTTGGTGGTATACACTGATAGTGATTATGCTGGAGTTGGCTTGGATAGGAAATCCACAACTGGAGGTTGTAAATTTCTAGGATACAGATTGATTTCATAGCAGTGCAAGAAACAAAAGGTGGTTGCAAATTCCACAACAGAAGCTGAGTATGTGGCTGCTTCTAGTTGCTGTGGACAAGTGCTCTTGATTCAAAATCAATTGCTGGATTATGGGTATAATTTTATCCATACAAAAATATATATTGATAATAGCAGTACTATGTGCATTATAAGAAATCCTGTTTATCACTCAAAACAAAACATATTGAGATAAGACATCATTTTATAAGAGATTGTTATGAAAAGAAGTTAATTCAAATTGTTAAAATTCATACTGATAATAATGTTGCAGATTTGCTCACAAAAGCTTTTGATGTGGGTAGATTTCAATTTTTGGTTGTCAGTATTGGAATGATAAATCTTTGAAAACTCTTATCTCTTTGTGATTTTGTAAAGTTTTGTTAAGATTAGTGTTGTTATTAGGTAAATAAATTGTTTATGCTTCTAAGTATACTTAGTGTTGCTAGGTTACTTAAAACTGCTGTGTTAATGCTGCCAGTTATACTTAGTACTGCTAAGTATAATTGATGATGTGATTATTGTAAATTGTGTTATGTTTGTGGTTTTGTGTTTTTGGGACTAATCTTTTGCAGGATAAGATGAGAAAAGTGCTGGAGTGTTGATTAATAAGTTGTTAGGAGTGGAAATTGAGTTTATGCTGCTAGGCATAAGTTAGTGCTACTAAACCTAACTTAGTGCTGCTCGGTTTCTTCTGCTATGTTTGAGAGTACAAGGTACTATTTTATAAATATGAATGATTAAGGGTTTATATCATTCAATCATTCACACAAGTGTTTTTATCCGATCAAAACTCTCTCAAACATAAACCCTAACTCGTTTTTTATCAATTAATTGCAAAATTCAGCAAAACCCTACAAATTTTTTTCAAAATTCACAATGTCGACTCTGTCTTTTGCAGACCAACATAACATGATTGCATTTTTGCAAAAACCCAGAGAAAGTGAAGGGTTTACTAAAATCATAGATTTTCTTAATGCTACTCATATTAAGTATGCATTAACAGTAAATCCTACCATATATATTTCCAACATCAAATAGTTTTGAGCTACTGCTAAGGTCAAAACTATTGATGAGGAAGTACAAATTCATGCCCTTGTGGATGGGCAGAAGATTATCATTACTGAGGATTCTGTTAGGGATGTTCTTCATCTAGCAGATGCTGAAGGTATTGAAAATCTTCCAAACTCTACAATTTTTGAAAACCCTGCACTGATGGGGTATGAAAGGCAAAGTAATTCTTTAAAATTTTCAAAAGGTGCCTTCTCTCCACAGTGGAAATTCTTAATACACACTATCTTACAGTGTCTTAGTCCAAAGACTACTGGTTGGAATGAGTTCAGTAGTAATATGGCTTCTGGCCATTATCTGCTTGGCTCAAAATCAAAGATTCAATTTTTCAAAATTACTTTTTGATAGTGTGGTTAAGGGCTTGGATAGTTCTTCAAACAAATACTACTTATATCCAAGGTTTTTGCAACTTCTTATGGACAAACAATTTACAAATAAGAAAGTTCATCACAAGGTTTATCCTGCTCTCTCTCATACTAAAAAGATTTTTGCTAACATGAAAAGAGAGGGAAAGGATTTTTCAGACATAGTTACACCATTGTTTCAAACAATGTTGGAACTAGGTCAAATTCAGGGTGAAGGTTCAGCAATCCCAGCTGATACCCATCACACACCCACAATTTTACCATCCACATCAGCAATTCAAAAGACCTATACCCATAGGTTCACCAAAAAGGGCACTCAGCTACCTCAGGCTAGTGCTAGTATGGATGCAGATGAGGCTGTGCATAAGGAGGGTTGCCACTACTGCTGTTAGCTTAGATGCAGAGTAGGATAGTGGTAACATAAGTAAGACCCAATCTAAGGCAACTTCTAATGAATCATGTGAAAAACTAGAAGGGGGGTTGAATAGTTTTACCAGTTTTTTGAAAGTTATAAACGTTTGTTTGTGAAAAACTTTGATACAATTCTTTTGTGAAATCAATCAACACCAATATGAACACTAAACTACACCATCTAACATAATCAATAAGTATAAAGAAATGAGATGGAAAGATCAAATCGAGACAACGAGATTTATAGTGGTTCGGTCACGAAGCTCTTCTTCGCCCTACTCCACTCCCCGAGTACCCAACTCGAGAGTTCTAAGCACTATGTCAACAAAGCTCCCTTCAGGCGGAGAAAACCGTACAACGTCGCTTATCAAAATTTCCGACACTAAGCTGAATGTCGGGTACTAATCTTAGCTAGTACCAATCTACCTCGATCCACACGATCCTTAGTAAATCACACAATCAACACACTTCACACGATCTACCCTTGATCCACTTGATCAACACACAAGCTACAAGAGATCTCCAAGATCTCAACAACACCTTGTATCTTTTTGATACTTGTGTTCTTCTCTTACACTAGTAGAGGAATGAAGGTGATCACTTGGTTGGATGATAAAATCACTCTTTAAACAAAAGAAAACTAACTAAATGATCAAAGGAGAGTAAATGTGATAAGAGTTTTAAACTCAGAAAGTTGTGTGTGAAAAAGGATATCCAAAAACTATGAATTGGACTGGTATTTATAGGCAAGAAAAATCTAGCCGTTACAGTGGGATGGTACCACTAAATACCACACGTTACCACTAAATTTAGTGGTACCGTGGTACCATGCCAGACAAAGACGCTCCATTTTTTGTTTTTAGTGGTGAAAGTTTATTTGGGGAAGTTTGGAGCTGATTTGGGGGGAAAATAGCTGTTATGATTTTTAAACTTATTTTTCCAATAAAACATTTCTTTATAATTCAAAAATAATTTGTAAAATGTATTTTTGAAAAAATGTCTTGTCACATTAAAAATGTGAAGTTTAAAACAAAAATTTACTTCTTTGATCATTTGTCAAGTTGTAAATTTGTTTCTTACCAAGAGTGATTAACGTAGAAACGGGATATTTCGACTAAAAACTTGTTTACGTTAATTTTGACGTAAAGTGTTTTCACATTTTGTTATCATCAAAACGTGGAGTTATCGAAAGATATAAATAAGGTTTTTAGAACATTATTTGCATCAACAATCTCCCCCTTTTTGATGATGACAAAAGATAAACTCATTTTAAGTGAAAGATTAATTTTAACAAGTTTTTAGCATGAGTTTATATCCCATTTCTCCCCCTTTTTGTCGAAGCAAAAAGATCGCAAAGGCTCCCCCTTGATGTATACTCCCCTCGTTTAGAGGACACCAAGGAATCGAGCAATGGTACTTGCTACAAAACAAGGTTAGATGACACATATACAATATCTAACATTTAGCAACCAACACAAATATCCAACCATAAACTAAGAAAAGGGCTAAGAAGCCAAAAACTATAAAAGATAACACAACCATGCATTCATAATGAAAATATCATACATAAAGTATGACTACAATACAAACATGAAGATAAACTAAAAGAAGCACACATAAATCTTTAGTGACTTGAGAGGCCCTAAGATTTGCTTCTAGTCCAAAAGGGATCCTAACCATTTATTTTTCAAAACTAAACATCAATATGTTTCGTTAAGTGGGCTATTGGGAGGTGGAGAGGGTGACATGATTGGAGGTTGTGGGGGTGTCAAGAGATGTTCAACATAGGAGAACATGAAGTGTAGCTCATCTCTCAAAGAGAAGATGAGGTTGCGGTTGTGAAGATAACATAGGCAATTTGCACTATGTATATCAACCGGATGAGGTTGGATGGGTTGGCCCATAATTAGAGATGGAGGTGGTGGTGAGTATGATGGTGATGGAGTTGGCATAACATGATCTAACCAGGTAATGGGTGATAGAGTGAATGACACATCCATATAGGATAGACAAGTACCAAAGGATGATGATGAGGATGAAGAAGTTCCATTGGAGGAAGTCTTTGATGGAGCATTTGGTGGTGTGGGAGTGCAAGGAGTGCTTTGGGAAGGTGGTGTGGTAACTTCCTCATCATCATTGTCATTGGTTAAGTCAATGCACATGGCGGCTTGTGGTTGTGGTGTTTTAAAGGTTATTTTGTTTGGTGGTCTAACGGTGATCCTAGGTTTCTTGCAGATGTGAGTTGGTGAAGCTTGAGTGGAAGACTTGGTGAATGTGTAATGGAAGGTTGAAGATGAGATGAAAGAGATGCTTGAAATGGTGAGACTTTAAATAGGCAAGAGTTGTGGGATTTAAATTAAAGTTGGTGGAAGTGTCCTATAGTGTAGTGAGGGAATCTTAGGGTGCATAAGAGTTTGCAAAATATTGCAGGTTTTAAGGTTAGGGATAAAGGGATGTAGAGGAAACAGTGAAAATTCATCAAACAAGGGCACGAATGTGACTCCCGGGTGTTGTAGGTTCTCAAGAGATTTCAGGAGTATAAGTGCCGGTTAGAAGGTGATCAAAATCATGCTTATGAGACATTTTTGTTACCTACAGGAAAATTTAAGAAAAATTAAGATTGAGAATACTTATTTTAAACGTATGTACCTAGTTATGCAAACCATGTGGAGGTGCGGTAATCTCGACTCTAAAAATAATGAGATTACCTAAACGCTCCTAACTTCACTTTTGCTCAAACGGATATGTCGAAAAATACATATTAGTTATGTAATTCGATCAATATTTGTGAGATCATGTATGCGTGAGAAAACTTTTTTAATTTGTATCAACAATGCACCAAAAATGTTTCATGATCCTAGTTTCGTGAAATTTTTTGAAAACAATGAAATTGGGGTGTTTGGCGATTTCAATGTTTTGGCACCAAGAGTTTTAAGTTTGAAAAATTTTAGTGTTAATGATTCCTAATCCAATTTCAAATATCCTAGATATGATTCCTCCTAAACATATTTGATCAAGTTTGAGTAATAAAAGCAAAGTTTGGACCAAAATGTGTGATATAGGTGGGTTTATGCAAATCTTATGTTAAGGGAATTATGAAGGTTATACATTGTCTAATCCTAGTCCTAATTTTATAAAGACTCAATCAAAATTGAAAAACCCCAATTCCATTTTCATGTATGAACAAACCCTAGCCTCAAGATTAAAGAGAATTAGAGTCAAATGACTTACAATTTATGTTGAAAAAGTAGCAGTAGTTGATAATCTTGAAAATTAATGCCTCGAATTTGATCTTGAAAGAATGAAATTGAATTTTGGGTTGTGAGGTTTGGTTTTCACAGCAACGGCAGAAGTTAGGAAAGTTTAAAAGTGAATAGTGAGGAAAAAGAAGACTGAAATATGGACTGTATCAGATCCACGATACCATTAAAATTAATGGTGCCGTGCCACTTTAGTGGTGCCGTGATCTGCTGGGATGACTTTTTGTCCCATTTTGATTTTTGACGAATAAGTCTCGCTGATTTAGTGAGACTTTCTGACACGAGGAGAGAATTTATACCTAATAAATTCTTTTAACGAGAAGAACTAGACTAGACGATAAGCGATGACTTTAATATTTCTGAGGAAATACGTAAGTAGTCATTAGAGGGATACGGGGGATGACTTTAATATTTCTAGTGAAATATTTAGATAGTCATAAGATTTACTGAATATGTTCCATCATTCCTAGACCTAGACGAAGATAGTTGAAGGATTCTCGTTTGAGAGGTTTGGTCAAGATGTCGGCGATATTGTCTTGAGAGGGAACTTTCTCAATAGAAATGTTTCCTTTTTTGACGTTATCGCGAAGGAAGTGGTGACGAATTTCGATGTGTTTAGTACGAGAGTGTTGAACGGGGTTTTTGCTCAAGTCAAGAGCACCTTTGTTATCGCACATAATAGGGATGTCGTCGAGATGGATGTCGTAGTCAATTAGAACTTGTTTCATCCATAGTGATTGTTGACATGCCTTTCCGGCGCTTACATATTCGGCTTCGGTCGTGGAGATAGCAAGAGCCATTTATTTCTTGGAGAACCAAGAAGTTAGACAACAACCCATGAAGGTACAAACGCCACTCGTACTTTTTTTATCCACATAATCTCCCGCATGAGTCGGCATAGACAATAGTTTCTACACCGATCCCCTTGGGATAGAACAATCCCAAGTGTATAGTGCCTTTAATGTATCGGAAGATACGCTTAACCGCTTCAAGGTGAGAGGTTTTGGGATCCTCTTGGAAGCGAGCACAAAGGCAAACACTAAACATGATATCGGGTCTACTTGTCGTTAGGTGTAATAAACTACCTATCATGCCCCTATACTTAGTGCTATCCACAGACTCACCTTCTTCATCATTTGTGAGTTTTTTTTTCGTGGACGTGGGAGTTTTCATGGGCTTAGACTCTTCTAAACTAAATTTCTTAAGCATCTCTTTAATATACTGATGCGCGTGATGTGTCGTTGCGGTTTAGCAGTTTTAATGCCTACTCAAGTTTTAAATTTATATTTAGCCGACTTATCAATAACACACACACTTAACGAGCAGTGTACCCGGTCAGTATGAATATAATGGTAAGTAGAGTGTCGATCACTAAGAGTGGAACGTATTATCTCGTTATTCTAATCAGTATTTTAATATCCTAACGCAAGGGGGTTTCAGCCTGAGAGACTGGCACGATTTGTTTGCAATTAAATAATAAAATAAACCAATAGGCACGAATCAGCAAGTAGCACACACGTACACAGATATACTTGAGACAATAAGAGGGCTTGTCCTTATGATTAAGTAGATTGTCACTTGTTTTATTGATAGCTTTATATGAAGTGTATGTAGTTAACCCTTTCTCGTTGGTCCTAATCTTATCGGCGAGTAAACCCTTAATGATTACTTATGTCTAAAAGTTATTCCTAAGTGATCAATT
This sequence comes from Artemisia tridentata subsp. tridentata, assembly GCA_021014915.2. Classification (NCBI taxonomy): domain Eukaryota; kingdom Viridiplantae; phylum Streptophyta; class Magnoliopsida; order Asterales; family Asteraceae; genus Artemisia; species Artemisia tridentata. The sequence goes on along the minus strand of CP139502.1, from coordinate 176,808,067 downwards.
TAGTAATAACCGTGGGAGCCACATTATTTTCCGCAGTCAAATGCCCGCAAGCCACTAATAAACACAGAGGTTATCAATGCACTAATAAGTAGTAACCAAAGACATCAACATATAAACTTTAATTGATGGGAAAGCAAGTATTAAAGGGAGTGCAATCTTTCGTTGTCACATTACACAAGCCACCAATCCTGATGAATTAAAGTTTGCTAACACAATAAAACAAAACTACTTAATGAATTAAACACATGCAGCACCTTCTTACAGCTCTTGTATCTTCGTTTGGTGTGTCTTGTGCTGCCTCCTTGACTGAATTCGTCCTAGGGTTCTGGTATATGTCTGACCAAAAGCTCTTGAAATTCGTCTGGTCTTGGGGTATTTATAGTTTCTGTCTGAGGGAAGATGCGGCGCATCTAGTAAGTAGATGCGGCGCATTGACTTAACTTCGCGTGGGGTCCAAGATTATAATATTCAGGAATATTCGTACACCGCCAGAAGATGCGGCGTAACTCCATGATTAGATGCGGCGCATGTCCTCTTGTATCTTGGATCGTATCTGGTGATATCTTGATAGAGATGCGGCGCATGTCATGAGTGAGATGCGGCGCATCTGGAGCAGATTAGTCTTGATCTTTTTCATTTCAGTAGACTCTTAACTTTATGCATGTTTTGCTCCATAATTAGTCCAAAATTGCTAAGTTTCACCAAATGCTTGTTTTTACCTGAGAATTACAAAAGTAAACGATTAAGTATCAATCCTCATACATAATATAATAAAACAAGTCAAATTAATAGGATAAATGATAGTAATAAAATGTACTTATTTGAGTTCATCAAATATCCCCCCACTTGAACTTTACTTGTCCCCAAGTAAACCTTAGAATTTCTCTTATGAAAATGTATCCTAAAAGATGTTAGGATTTATTTTTATATTTAAGCATGTATTCGTTTATTTCATAATCACACAACTAAACACTTAACGAATTAGAAGTAAAGTAAAATAAGTCGATAAAAGCAAATCTAATCGTTTAACTGTCCAGTCGTGACGAATATTCTATCATAATCTTGGCAAGTATACACATCTCCTCCACTAAAGCTAAGGAATAACAAGTCTAAAGCGGTAAAAAGGGTTTGTAGTCTTAAGGGTTAATTATTCTCTTTCACTATCGATCTCAAATTCCAGAAAAGGTGACAAAATCACAAATACATGATCGAATCCACGAACATGATACTTGCAATTGCTCAAATCCTTAACTCGAATAGGCTAAAGATAGGTCCAAATTTCACCAATAATAATATATCAAAAAGGGCGACAAAATCATAAATACATAGCCGAATCCACGACTACGATACTTAAGATTGCTCAAATCCCTAATCTCAATAAATCAAAGGTTTGGTTGGATAAAGAATAATAAAGGGCATGGATAACATTTGGGATATAAATTGGTGTAAAATGAAAAATAAACAAAACAAATAAATTAAAATCCTAAGTGTGGTTAATCACTATCCCAACCATCCCATGAATAAGACTCATATCATCGAATAACTCACGCTTTAACACTTGAAACACACGCTTTAGGTAGACACGAATTATACTCAACAAGATCTTAATCAAAGAATAAACCTTAATTGGCGTTCCCATAACTGCCAATTCTCATTCAATCCATAGATATAGTACAACAAATAGTGGCCATATGAACCACTTACATAACTTTACATAAGTTGGTTGAAACAAACTTCCAACTTTTCTTTCTTTCTTTTTCTTTTCTTATTTTTTCGATTTTTTTTTTTTTTTTTTTTTTTTTTTTTTTTTTTTTTTTTTAACATAGACATAGATGTGTAAAATTTCACCACATCACTATAATGATAATTCTGGATAATTTTTCCATACTTCTCATACTTCAGAAATAACGGTAATAGTGAAAGTAGTAAACACACGAAAAATAAACTCAAAGATATACAATATTTACTTTCACTCCAATTGCATTGTGCAATTTCCCGACCTAACCAAAGATAATGAATTACGCACGCGAACACAGGTAATGTAAGGAAACACACTTTGCCTATAGCAATTAACCAACCACGGATTCTAATCTACAGGGTAGGCTAAGGTGTAAGGGTGTAACGAAACATTTTAAACATAGGTGTAAGAAACGAAAGGAATGGCTCTGAGTGTTTTTCTAGGGGTATCTTACTCTAAAAATGAGAGTAACAAAAGGGTTTATACGGGGGTTAACTAACCAGTGTAGTTAGCTAATAACACATAACATATAAAGGCTATTTGGGTGTAATCCTAGAATTTTACCAATTTAGACAAGTCATTCCAATTATATAAATAATACTCATTATGGTGGTCTCGAATAGTATACAAGCCAAGTTCTAAAGTTTACAAGTCACCGGCACACTCATAGATTTGTGAATTTTGGAAAATCACAATTTTTGAAAATAACGTCATGTGTGCAGCTATGCAACTTAGATCTTAAACAAAAACATGCTAAAAATTTTTAAGTTTGATATATTAAGCACATTTTAAGCATAATTTTTGAAAAAGTTTAGGACAAGTAATTGTTAAGTGTTCTAATTCTCCAATCCCCCCACTTAAGTTAAACAACGTCCTCGTTGTTTGTATAAAAGGTTAAAAACTGGAAAATAAAAGAATTAGAACAGGAAAACTCCCCTGAGATTTGCTCGGTATGATCCTCCATTAGTATAAGAGCAAAAATCATCTTTCTTGCGGATGAGAACGTTAAAGCTTCATACTTGATGTATCCACAGGAAATCCAGGAAACTATAATACCACCAATACTTTAAAACACACCTAAGATAAGAAAGGTTCAAACTTGCATAATACATTAGTAGTTAGATAAAAATAAAATATAAAAATTAAAACTGAAAATCATCAGGTCAGTCGATGCGCCGTATCTTATGGAAGAAGATACGCCGTATCGAGCCTGAAATAAATACGGATCAGAATAAAGATGCGCCGCATCCTTAACCAGGGATGCGCCGCATTAAAAATAAACTGATAAAAAGTTTTAAAGTCGAAAATAAAAATGCAGAAAAATAAAAATAAGATATGACCATTGCAGGAGATGCGTCGCATCTCAGAATTGAGATGCGCCGTATCTTCATGCGGTCTGACTGACTCGACACAGAAAACAGAATAATAAAAATTCTCCGGGTTGTCTCCCGGCAAGCACTTGTCTTTATTCCAGAGTCTTCAAGTTAGACTCACGTTCAGCTCTTTAATATCGATCATTGAAGGAGTCGGAAACATCGCGCTCCTTCATCGCCAATTCAGTAATATTGAACATTCCTTGCTCGTCCTTAATTTCCACTCCGTTCTTCTTTAATATCTGCATAAACAAAGTCCTGTCCCTTACGGGCAGAGATGACAAAATGATAGACGGGAAATTCTTATTATCATATAGGCACAAATAAGCAAGGTGGGGTGGTAGTTCAATAAACACATCATTATTCAAATTCGCTTTCTCAACTATTCTCCTACGTTTATTAATTACTACACAATCATACAACTCATCATCAGAATCATTAACAACATTGCGTCTAAGTTCGGTAGGTACATTAAGGTCAATGAATTCCTCAAAGTTCTCATGATTAGGATTAGTTGAGTTGTTTTGAATCAATGTTTCTCCCATAAGTCTAGCTTCAAGATCGAGGTCCATACGCTCTCTTAATCCTAGCACATAAACACCTCTAATTATGCTTTTAACCGGATCTTGGCACTTATAGACAAGTTTATTATTCCCTACCCTTAATGAAAATTTTCTTTTAAACACATCAATCTTAGCATGGGCAGTAGACAAGAAAGGTCTTCCGAGGATTAAAGGAATCTTAACATCCTCAGGCATGTCTAGTATAACAAAGTCTACGAGAAAAATAAACTGCTCAATCTTAACTAGCACATTATTAGCAATCCCTTCAGGTCGTTTTACCGTTTTATCAGCCAATTCAATAAGTAACTTAGTTGGTGCTAATTTTCCTAGTCCTAGGGTAGTGAACGTCTTAAGAGGCATAACACTAACACTAGCTCCTAAGTCAGCTAACACATTATTGAAAGATATATTATTAATAGAACAAGGTAGAGTAAAACTTCCTGGGTCTCTTTCTTTATGAGGCAAGGCATTTGAGTCGGTTGCAGGGCTCTCTTCTTTCATTGTTGCCTTGATCTCCTCTTCAATCTTTGTCTTCTCTTTTAGTAGTCTCCTTAAGCTGATTGAAGAATTAAAGAAAAATTCGGGTCTTGCACCATCATTACCATTCATCGATCTTCTAGGTATATTAGGAGTGACTTCTTCAGTGGTGCTTATGGCCTTGACATGATCTCTTGGGTTGGTTCAGAATGTAATCTTTCTTGGTGATGCTCGAGTCATCATTTATCCTGAAAATAAACAACTTGCACACGAGAGTAGCTGACCGATCAAGGTAAATATCAAAAATCAATTATATTTATCAAATTATATTCGTCGTATTAACAAAAGTTAATGCGCCGTACTTTCGTTATGTTTCAAAATACAAGATTTTTGATTCAGTAAGATGCGCCGTATCGACAGAGATCGATGCGCCGTATCTGTTTAATAATTCGCAAACTGTTTTTAATTAAAATAATAGATACGCCGTATCTGCTAAAGCAGATGCGTCGTATGGCGTTAACGTTTAGAAAAAATTTCTTATTAAAAACAGATACGCCGTATCTTGGGGAAAAGATGCGTCGTATCGAATTAATTAAACGCGTTGTATTTAAAAAAAATTAAGCGCAATACGCCGTATCTGAGAGATCAGATGCGCCGTATCGTTTGATTTAGCACAGTACAACGATAGCAGAACAGAAAATACGAAAAATAAAAAAAATAAAAACACACAAACAAAAATAAACACACAAAAATAAAAGAAAACAATTAACACACAATACAACAAATATGCAAAATAATACAATGATGCAATTAATCTAATAAAAAGAAAAACCTAATTAAAATACTAATCAAATTAACAAATAATAACAATTCACTCCCCGGCAGCGGCGCCAAAAACTTGATGCGCGTGATGTGTCGTTGCGGTTTAGCAGTTTTAATGCCTACTCAAGTTTTAAATTTATATTTAGCCGACTTATCAATAACACACACACTTAACGAGCAGTGTACCCGGTCAGTATGAATATAATGGTAAGTAGAGTGTCGATCACTAAGAGTGGAACGTATTATCTCGTTATTCTAATCAGTATTTTAATATCCTAACGCAAGGGGGTTTCAGCCTGAGAGACTGGCACGATTTGTTTGCAATTAAATAATAAAATAAACCAATAGGCACGAATCAGCAAGTAGCACACACGTACACAGATAAATACTTGAGACAATAAGAGGGCTGTCCTTATGATTAAGTAGATTGTCACTTGTTTTATTGATAGCTTTATATGAAGTGTATGTAGTTAACCCTTTCTCGTTGGTCCTAATCTTATCGGCGAGTAAACCCTTAATGATTACTTATGTCTAAAAGTTATTCCTAAGTGATCAATTTAGTAATAACCGTGGGAGCCACATTATTTTCCGCAGTCAAATGCCCGCAAGCCACTAATAAACACAGAGGTTATCAATGCACTAATAAGTAGTAACCAAAGACATCAACATATAAACTTTAATTGATGGGAAAGCAAGTATTAAAGGGAGTGCAATCTTTCGTTGTCACATTACACAAGCCACCAATCCTGATGAATTAAAGTTTGCTAACACAATAAAACAAAACTACTTAATGAATTAAACACATGCAGCACCTTCTTACAGCTCTTGTATCTTCGTTTGGTGTGTCTTGTGCTGCCTCCTTGACTGAATTCGTCCTAGGGTTCTGGTATATGTCTGACCAAAAGCTCTTGAAATTCGTCTGGTCTTGGGGTATTTATAGTTTCTGTCTGAGGGAAGATGCGGCGCATCTAGTAAGTAGATGCGGCGCATTGACTTAACTTCGCGTGGGGTCCAAGATTATAATATTCAGGAATATTCGTACACCGCCAGAAGATGCGGCGTAACTCCATGATTAGATGCGGCGCATGTCCTCTTGTATCTTGGATCGTATCTGGTGATATCTTGATAGAGATGCGGCGCATGTCATGAGTGAGATGCGGCGCATCTGGAGCAGATTAGTCTTGATCTTCTTCATTTCAGTAGACTCTTAACTTTATGCATGTTTTGCTCCATAATTAGTCCAAAATTGCTAAGTTTCACCAAATGCTTGTTTTTACCTGAGAATTACAAAAGTAAACGATTAAGTATCAATCCTCATACATAATATAATAAAACAAGTCAAATTAATAGGATAAATGATAGTAATAAAATTACTTATTTGAGTTCATCATATACTTAGATTGATTAAAGAAGATACCATCTTTCATTTGTTTTATTTGTAGACCAAGGAAGAAATATAATTCACCCATCATGCTCATCTCAAACTCGTCACGCATGATCTTTGAAAAATCATCACACAGTTCTCGACAAGTTGAGCCGAATATAATGTCGTCGACATATATTTGAATAATGATGAGATGTGAATTTCGTTTCTTCGTGAAAAGTGTGTTATCAACCATTCCCATGGTATATTCATGTTTAAGCAAGAATGCCCTTAGTCTATCATACCAAGCTTTGGGAGCTTGTTTAAGACCATAGAGAGCTTTCTTGAGTTTATAAACATGATTTAGCTTTTCAAAATCAAAGAATCATGGAGGTTGTGCAACGTATACCTCCTCGTTGATAAAACCATTTAGGAAATCACTTTTCACGTACATTTGGTATAGTTTAAATTCTAAAGTGCACGCATAAGCAATGAGTATCCTAATAGACTCTAACCTAGCTACGGGTGCATAAGTTTCATCGTAATCTATTCCTTCTTATTGGTTATAGCCTTGTGCTACCAACCTCGCCTTATTCCTAGTTACGACACCATTTTCGTCGAGTTTGTTTCTAAACACCCACTTAGTTCCTATGATGGTTTGATTCTTAGGTGGAGGTACTAGATCCCAAACTTGGTTTGCGGTGAATTGATTTAACACTTCTTGCATGGAAACTACCCAACTTTCATCCTTTATCGCTTCACCGACATTCTTAGGTTCTACGGTAGATATAAAACAAAAGAAATTACTTTTGTTTTGTGCTTGTGACCTAAGGGTTCTTTGGTTCAGGTTTCCTATGACATTTTCTATTGGATGGTTCTTGGATTCCTTAATGTTGACAACTTCGTCAACCTCAACTATTTCATCCTCAATGTCATTTTCTAAGGTTTTCTTGCCATTTACCTTTATGGCTTCTTCCTCATCTAGATCATCATCCACCAAGGGTGATGTCTTAGTTGGTGGAGGACTTTCATCGAATGTCACGTTGCGTGATTCTTCGACTTTTATTGTTTCTTTGTTTAGGACAACATAGGCTTTACTATTTTGGGAGTAACCTAGGAAAACACCTTCGTAAGACTTTGGGTCAAACTTGGTGAGGTAGTCTTTTGTGTTTAGTATGAAGCACTTGCTTCCAAACACTCTAAAGTAATCTAGAGTAGGTTTTCTACCTTTCAAGATTTTGTAAGGTCTTTTTCCTAAGATTGGTCTAATCAAGATCCTATTAAGTATGTTAGTTGAGGTGTCTACCGCATTACATCAAAACTTTTGCGAAATGGATTGTTCATTCAACATCGTTCTACTCATCTCTTGTAGAGTACGATTTTTTCGCTCAACTACCCCATTTGATTGTGGAGTGCGTGGAGCCGAGAAATTATGTGTAATGCCATTAGCATCACAATATACTCCAAATTGCACTTCATTATCAAATTCCCAACCATGATCCGTCCTAATTGAGACTATTGTACACCCTAGTTGATTTTGGACCTTCTTACTAAAGATTTCGAATTCCTCGAAAGCTTGTGTCTTATCCTTAAGAAATCTAGTCCAAGTATACCTAGCGTAGTCATCTACTATTACTAAGGTGTAGTAATTTCCTCTGTAGCTCCGTACGGCGGATGGACCGAATAAGTCCATGTGAAGGAGTTCTAGGCATCTAGAGGTCGAGACCATATTCTTAGCTTTGTGACTAGAATGAGCTTGTTTTCCAACTTTACAAGTGTTACAAAAGTGTTTATCAAACTTAATCTTAGGTAGGTTTCTAACTAGTTCCTTAGACGCCAATGATTGTATTAAACGTATATTGCCGTGACCTTGTCTCCTATGCCATAGAGTGGAATTCTCATCTATAGTTGCTAGGCAAATCTTATCCTGAGGCTTATTTCCTATTTTCATGACAAATAAGCCATTCTTTCTTGTGGAAACCGTAGAAGGGGGGGGGGGGGGGGAGGTGAATACGTTTCCAATAAAAACTTAAAAACTTTTTGTATCAAACACCCGATCAAGTGTGACGTAATATGAAAAGTGTCAACAATGGTCATACAACATCTATAGATGGTATATAATAAACTACAACACAAACACAATCAAACCATGACACAAGCATAATCAACATATTATAAGCAACAAACCACACAAACAAAAACACAATGCAAGTATAAATATAAAGCGATAAAGAATAAAATAAAAGTAAAGAGATAAGTAAGAAGGCGCAAACCGGAACGATGATTTATAGTAGTTTGGTCACGAAGCTCCTCTTCGCCCTACTCCACTCCCCGAGTACCCAACTCGAGAGTTACTTCACTAATCAAAAAGCTCCCTTCAGGCGAAGAAAACCGTACAACGTCGCTTATCCTTATTTCAAACACTAAGCTAAATGTCGAGTACTAATCTTAGCTAGTACCAATCTACCACGATCTACCCGATCTACTCACGATCTACCCGATCTACCCTTGATCCACTTGATCAATACACAAGCCCACAATCTACAAGAGATCTCCAAGATCTCAACAAGATCACAATGATCTACTCCCACTTGACTCGATCTACCCGATCTACCCTTGATCCACTTGATCAATACACAAGCCCACAAGCTTCAAGAGATCTCCAAGATCTCAACAAGATCACAATGATCTACTCCCACTTGACTCGATCTACCCGATCTACCCTTGATCTACTTGATCAATCACACAAGCCCACAAGCTTCAAGAGATCTCCAAGATCTCGACAAGATCACAATGATCAACCCTCACTTGACTCAATCTACCTTTGATCAACTTGATCAACACACTAGCTCACAAGCTACAAGAGGTATTCAATATCTCTATAAGATCACAATGATCTTCTCTCACAAGATCTCAAAAGAAAAATGAACTTGATGTATACAAGATACAACAAGTATGTAACAAGTGTTACTAGTGCTCTAACTACAACTACAACACTTTGTATCTTTGTGATACTATGTGTTCTTCTCTTACACTAGAAGAGGAATGAAGGTGATCTCTTGGTGGGTTGAGAGGATCACTCTTAAACAAACTAAGACTCTCTAAATGATCAAAGAAAGTGATATAAGTGAGGAGGATTAGACCAGAGAAAACTGACTGAAAAAATCAAGTTGGAAGTGTAAAATGGACCACTATTTATAGACAAGGGGAAAAACTAGCCGTTACAGAGGGACGGCACCACTAATTGTCAGACGGTACCACTAAATTTAGTGGTACCGTCGGTACTTTAGTGGTTCCGTGAACGCTCCTCTGTTTGTTTTTAGTGGGGAAGGTTTATTTGGGAATGTTTGGAGTGTTTTTTGGGGGGGGGGGGAATGGCTGTTGGGATTTTTAAACTTATTTTTCAAAATAAAATATTTCTTTTTAATTCAAAAATAATTTGTAAAATGTATTCTTGAAAAAATGTTTTGTCACATTAAAAATGTGAAGTTTAGAGAAAAATGTAATCCTTTGATCATTTGTCAAGTAGTAGATTTGTTTGTCCATACCTTGAGTGATTTACGTCGGGATGGAAATCTACGACTTTGTTGAAGCATACTTGAGACGTCGAGAGGTGATGATGTAAGTATGCATTGATGATTTGTGTTTACAAGTAACTTGCACATTTTACGTTATGCATTACAAGTTACATATTTTTCATTATTAAAACCGAAGAAACCGTTTAGTTTAAATATCGTAATATTTGCACTAACAATCTCCCCCTTTTTGATGATGACAAATATGTAAACCGTAACACATAGTAGTAACACATAGTAAAATGTAAAAGTTACCCGTTTACACTTCCTTCTCCCCCTTTTGTCGAAGCAAAAAGGTAGTTGCCTCGAGCTCTCCCTTGAATTCGCTCCCTAATCCCCCTTATTGCACTACTTTCCTTTCTCCCCAGAAAGGCAAGCTTGCATCATCCCAGTGAATTCTTCTATCACCACTTGTGAAGACGACTCCATGCTATGTATTCAAATACCCCCGAGCTCCCCCTAGCTCAATGCTCCCCTATGGTGATTGAATCCCCTTATTTATTTACCTTAGTATCTAGCGGATCCATGGATCAAATTTTTACGAAGGCTTTTCCTACATCAAGGTTTAGCTTCGTGCAACATAACATATAAAAGAATAGGAGCAACATTATAGGGATAGAATGCTCATAGCAAGACATGCAAGGGTTAAACTATGTTAAAGTGTAGCTACCAAAAAAATGAGTTTGATGAGGTATGTGAGCATATCAAAGTATGCTAGAGGTCAGACACGTGATGAAAGTGTGCCAAAGGGATAAAAACCAAGACGAAAGCCCAAGAAAGTTGAGCGACACAAAGATGTGAATGTGTAATGCAATTCAATGACACTAGAGAGTCACAACTTGACCGACAACCTAAGGTGTAATTGTTCAATCAATCACACTTACAAGAACGAGATTCGTTCATTGACTGACACACAAAATGACTTCTTTCAAGTTGTCATTGGGAAGGCAAGTTCTAACAAACCTTTTGAACAACATAATCATCTACCTAAGATGATTGGTGTTAAGGATAGTTTGTTGAGAAGACATACTCTAAATGAGGTAGATATATGTTATTACTATTATGACAAGTCATGCCATAAAGTAGACTTGATGGAGGTTTAAAAAAATAAGAATAAGAACGACACGCACTAATATTCGAATGGAAATGATTCCATAAGATGGGAGAGTGTTGGTTTTGACCTTTGAGGAAAGGTGGGAAAGGATGGTTTAGATTAATATATCGTTTGCACTGACAATGAGATGCATGATATATTTCAAAAGAAAAGGAAAATGTGCATGTGATCCTAACAGGATTGTGGGTGGATATCTCTAACGGGTTGAGGTAACGAAGTTCTAGACTCCTAGTTTGGATGATCCTAGTTGTGTGTTAGAGATAATTTGCTGCATGAAGGGTTTCGTGTGATTGTGAGGATTGAAGGTTATTGAACTAACTATCACTATCCAAAGTGAAGAATAGTTGTAAGGTTTGAGTGTAATGATCGATGGGTTGAAGCTTCTTAGACTAACTATCACTGTCAAGAGTGAAGTGTAGCTAAAAGGTTTGAGTGGGATTGATATAAGGGTTGAAGGTTTTGAAACTAAATATCACTGTCAAGAGTGAAGTTTAGTTATAAGGGTTGAGTGTGATGATGAATGATATTAATGTGAGGTTTGAAGATGAGATGCAAGATAAGCTTGCAATGGTGAGGCCATATATAGGCAAGAGTTGTGAGATTCGAATTAGAGTTGGTGGAGGTGTCCTATGGTGTAGTGAGGAAATCATAGGGTGTATGTGAGTTTGCAAAATTTTGCAGATTTGAGGTTAGGGATGCAGGGATCTGGAGGAAACAGTGAAAATTCGTCAAACAAAGGCACGGTACCACTAAATACCACACGGTACTGTTAAATTTATCGGTACCGTGGCCTATTTAACGGTACCGTGACCTGGAAGTCACGAATTTTCCTGTACAGCCTAGTTCTGGGCAGTAAAGGGAAGTTTACTAGGGAATAAGAACCACATTTGTGTGTTCTTGAGAGTGTTTGTTGAAAGGCTATATGAGTGTGTTTTCGCACCCCCTTAATCGATGACCATCCGGACAAGATGTGAAAATAAAATAAAGAGGAAAACAAACGTTGACGGAAGCGATGAGCTTAGTAATGTCATGACGAGTGGTGGATAGCATACAATAAACTTCACCTTTGAAGTCACGTAGCTCTTCTCAATTATTGTGAATATTCACAGAACATTCATATGATGAGGCATGTGATTACGTGGAAATATTCTAAAGGTGTTAGGAAATTAAGCTTTAGCAGTTAAGACTGTTGAAGGTAACAGTTAGGACTGTTGAAGATGGAAGTTAAGACTGCTGAAGAGTTTTGAAGACATGAGCAGTTAAGACTGCTGAGTGAAGAAGTTAGTACGGTTTATGATTTATGTAATAGATAAATATGGAAAAGATATTGTGTATATCGTATAAGATTAGAATGATAGTTATCTTGTAAAGGAATCCTTGGTCTATAAAAGGATTGCCTAGGTTAAGGTTTAGATATACAATACAACATATAGAAGTACGAATTAGTTCATAGAGATTCAAGGTTGTAAACCCTAGTGATAGGAGATCACTCGTATTATTATTCTAATAATATTGAATCGTTGAAGGTTATTATTTTGTGTTCATTCATTGCTTTATTCAAATCATACAAAACACATAAAGTCTTCTAAGTGCTAGCTAGTAAATTCCGCGTGCTAAACTACGTATAATTCTTTGTATCACATCTAACACAAGGAGTGTGTGTAGATCCGGTCAAAGGGTTAAGAAGATAAAATTTCAAGGTTGTGGGGTTAGTGATAAGGTTCTAGTGGGGTTATCTATGTTGATGAAGAAGGGTTATCTCAACGTATCCTAGCGGTTCTTTGTTTGAAGTGTGTGGAAGATGAGTGGGATGCGGAAGCATTGGTAGTGTTTAGTACCATGCGGAAGTGAAAGGGAAAAGGCTAAGGAATAAGAAGATAGATAGATTCTATTCTGATAGGAGACGGTTCTGGTTCAAGACTACATCGAGTGGGTTTCGATAGTGCTTTTGAAACAGTGGGAATTGAAAACAAAATAAACTGTCTCAGCAGACAACGGTCCGACGATACCATTAAATTTAGCGGTACCGTCCCCTATTTAAGGGTACCGTGACCTGCTGAAGTCAGTTTTGACCTAGAATTAGATTTTTGACAAAGAAATTTCACATATGTTGTGATTTTTCTGGACTTTAGATTAAAGGAATTTATACCAAATAAATTCTTTTATGAATGAATCCAACGGGATTCGATGAACGTTGATCGAGAACGAGAGATGACATTTAATTGCATTTCGCAAATTAAATATACTTTCAATATTTTGGATGAAATATTTAAGTTGTCATTGGAATTTAAGAGGATTTTACGAATAAATCTCGCTGATTTAGTGAGACTTTTCGACACGAGGAGAGAATTTATACCTAATAAATTCTTTTTACGAGATGAACGGTACTAGACGAGAAGAGATGACTTTTATATTTCCGAGGAAATACATAGGTAGTCATTAGAGCGATGTGAATGATGACTTAATATTTCCAGTGAAATATTTAAGAAGTCTTGAGACAAGACACAAGATATGACTTCAATATTTCCAGTGAAATATTCAAGTAGTCATAAGAGCGATGTGAAGAATGACTTAATATTTCTAGTGAAATATTTAAAAAGTCATGAGACGAGACACAAGATATGACGTTTAATATTTCCAGTGAAATATTCAAGTAGTCATAAGAGGGATGTGAAGAATGACTTAATATTTCCAGTAAAATATTTAAAAAGTCAAGAGACGAGACGTAAGGGATGACTTCAATATTTCCAGAGAAATATTTAAGTAGTCATGAGAGGGATTTAAAGAATGACTCAATATTTCCAGTGAAATATTTAAACAGTCATGAGACGAGACGCATGAGATGACTATAATATTTCCAGTGAAATATTCATGTAGTCATAAGAGGGGTACGAGGGATGACTTTAATATTTCCAGTGAAATATTTAAATAGTCATAAGATTTACGGAATATGTTCCATCATTCCTAGACCTAGACGAAGATGGTTAGAGGATTCTCATTTGAGAGGTTTGGTTTATTTACGGATTTTGATGTGCTTCGCACGCATGTGTTTCACGAGGTTTTGAAAGATGTAACGCAGGGCCTATGGTGCTGATTCACAGCAGGGTTTGGAATCTTAAGAAGTGTATAATCATACGAGGTTGAAAGGAACAACTAATCACTTATATAGTAACTCGTGTGTCCTTTGTCACTCGAAGGTTGATGTTAGCTTTTAGCTTTGGAATATGCGTTTTAACATATGTTGTTAAAAGGCTTGAATATGATGTTTCAGATATGACATTTAACAATTGCGATCGCAAGTTAACTTACTTGAATATTTCGGATGAAATAACTAAAGTTGTCAACCCTACTCCGAATTCTACTAGGTTTGTATCTAACTTTCCCATGACAAAAGGGTGTATTACTTGGAGGAAGGCGAAGTGATGACCAGGGAATTAGGACAACTTCGCGACTACTTTAACTTATAGGTTTTGACACTAATGTATGACTATATGACTTCGAAGAGTTCATAGTGATAGGCATACCTAATTCCTAATGTGTTAAAAGGACATAGTGTGGGTGCAAAATCATGTAAAATGCACATAAGGAATAAATGCATTTTACATGATTTTGCAAATATGATATTAGCTTATTTCACTAATACATGGCCTAATATGACTCAAGTAACAATATTTTGAAAGTCAGTTAAGAAGATGACATGTCTTACATAACTCCTAACAAAGGCAAGTGATGTGTGCGTGTTATGCTCTAATTTTTATATCCACGGTGTGTCGTTGTGGTTTTAGCAGTATTCAAGTTTTAAATTTATATTTAGCCGACTTATCAATTAAACACACACTTTAACGAGCACTGTACCCGGTCAGTATGAATATAATGGTAAGTAGAGTGTCGATCACTAAGAGTGGAACGTATTATCTAGTTATTCTAATCAGTATTTTAATATCTTAAGTTAGCTATACAATTCTAATCTAACGCAAGGGGGTTCAGCCTGAGAGACTGGCACGGTTTGGTTATGATTAAATATAATAAACTAAACTAATAAGCACGAATCAGCGATTAGCACACACGTACACAGATAGATACTTGAGACAATAAGAAGACCTGTCCTGATAATTAAGTAGCTTGTCACTTGTTTTATTGTTAGTTTTATATGAAGTGTATATAATTAACCCTTTCTCGTTGGCTCTAATCTTATCGGCGAGTAAACCCTTAATGATTACTTATGTCTATCCTATTTATTTAGCGTCTCTTAAATAGGCGAGGAAGGGGCATGGCGACCCAAGCAATGCTCAGCTAGACACAGAGGTTATCAATGCACTAATAAAAGTCACCAAAGACATCAACATATAAACTTTAATTAATGGGAAAGCAATTTTAAGGGGTGCCCATGGTTTTCCGTAGTCACATGGAATCGGCCCATCAATCCTGATGAATTAAAGTGTACTAATACAATAAAACAAAACTACTTAATGAATTGAATACATGCAGGACCTTCTTACAGCTCTTGTATCTTCGTTTAGGGTGTGTCTTGTGCTGCTAACACGTCTGAATTCGGCCTTAGGGTTTTGTGGTCTTCGGTCTTCTTGTGTATTAGGCTCTCGAAATTCGTCTGGCCTTGGGGTATTTATAGTTTCTGTCTGAGGGCTAGATGCGGCGCATTGACTTAACTTCGCGTGGGGTCCAAGATTAATATATTCAGGAATATTCGTACACCGCCAGAAGATGCGGCGTAACTCCATTTCTCTATGCGGCGCATGTCCTTTGCTGTCTTGGATCGTAACTTGTGAAATCTTGATAGTGATGCGCCGTATGTAAGGAGTGTGATGCGGCGTATCTGGAGCAGAATGATCTTGATCTTGTACATTTCAGTAGACTCTTAACATCTTGCTTGTTTTGCTCCATAATTAGTCCAAAATCGCCAAGTTTCACATAATACTTGTTTTTACCTGAGAATTACAAAAGTAAACATTAACGTATCGATTCTCACAGATAATATAATAAAACAAGTCAAATAAATAGGATAAATGATGATAATAAAATGTACTTATTTGAGTTCATCAAATATCCCCCCACTTGAACTTTACTTGTCCCCAAGTAAACCTTAGAATTAATCTTATGAAAATGTATCCTAAAAGATATTAGGATTTATTTTATATTTAAGCATGTATTCATTTTGTCATAATCACACAACCAAACACTTAACGAATTAGAAATAAAATAAAATATTTTGATAAAAGCAAATCTAATCGTTTAACTGTCCAGTCGTGACGAATATTCTATCATAAGCTTGGCAAGTATACGCATCTCCCCCACTAAAGCCAAGGAATAACAAGTCTAAAGCGGTAAAAGGGTTTGTTGGTTAAGGGTTAATCATCCTTCTTAATCTCTATCGATCTCATATTCCAGAAAAGGCGACAAAATCACAAATACATGATCGAATCCACGAACACGATACTTGCAATTGCTCAAATCCTTAACTCGAATAGGCTAAAGATAGGACCAAGTAATCTTTACCAATAATATTATATCAAAAAGGGCGACAAAATCATAAATACATAGCCGAATCCACGACTACGATACTTAAGATTGCTCAAATCCCTAATCTCAATAAATCAAAGGTTTAGATAAAGAATGATATAGGGTATGGATAATATTTGGGATACAAATTGTTTTAAAATGAAAAATAAACAAAACAGATAAATTAAAATCCTAAGTGTGGTAAATTACTTTCCCAACCATCCCATGAATAAGACTCATATCATTGAATAACTCACGCTTTAACACTTGAATCACACGCTTTAGGTAGACACGAATTATACTCAACAAGATCTCAATCAAAGAATATCCTTAGTTGGCGTTCCCATAACGGCCAACTCCCATTCAATCCATAAATATAATATATAACAAATAGTGGTGATATCGACCACTTAATACAAAACTTTACATAAGTTGGTTAAAACAAACTTCCAACTTTTTCTTTCTTTTTCTTTTCTCATTTTTTTTTTTTTTTTTTTTTTTTTTTTTTTTTACACTACAAACATAAACATAGATGTGTAAAATTTCACCACATCACTATAACGATAACTCTGGATAATTTTTTCATACTTTTCATGACTTTCAGAAATAACAATAATAGTGAAAGTAGTAAACACACGAAAAATAACAAGACTCAAATTATAAAACATCTACTTTCACTCCAATTGCATTGTGCAATTTCCTGACTCAACCAAAGATAATGAATTACGCACGCGAACACAGGTATTGTAAGGAAACACACTTTGCCTAAAGCAATTAACCAACCACGGATTTTAATTTACAGGGTAGGCTAAGGTGTAAGGGTGTAACGAAACATTATAACAAAGGTGTAAGAAACGAAAGGAATGGCTCTGAGTGTTTTTCTAGGGGTATCTTACTCTAAAAGTGAGAGTAACAAAAGGTTTTATACGGGGGTTAACTAACCAATGTAGTTAGTTAATATCACATAACATATAAAGGCTATTTGGGTGTAATCCTAGAAATTTACCAATTTAGACAAGTCATTCCAATTATATAGATAATACTTATTATGGTGGTCTCGAATAGTATACAAGCCGAGTTCTAAAGTTTACAAGTCACCGGCACACTCATAGATTTGTGAATTTTGAAAAGTTCACAATTTTTGGAAATAATGTTATGTGTGCAGCTATGTAATTTAGACTTTAAACAAAAACATGCTAAAAAATTTTAAATTTTGATATATTAAGCACATTTTAAGCATATTTGAAAAAGTTTAGGACATGTAAGTGTTCTAATTCTCCAATCCCCCCACTTAAGTTAAACAACGTCCTCGTTGTTTGTAACAAAGATTAAAAACTGGAAAATAAAAGAATTAGAACAGAAAAACTCCCCTGAGATTTGCTCGGTATGATCCTCCATTATTTGTTTAAGAGCAAAAATCAATTTTCTTGTGGATGAGAACGTTTAAGCTTCATATTTGATGTATCCACAGGAAATGCAGGAATCTATAATACCATTCAGACTTTAACACACCTGAGTTAAGAAGGTTCAAACTTGCATAATACATTAGTAGTTAGTAAAAATAAAACTTAAAAATTAAAATGAAAATCATCAGGTCAGTCGATACGCCGTATCTTATGGAAGAAGATACGCCGTATCGAGCCTGGAATAAGTACGAATCAGAATAGAAGATGCGTCGCATCCTTAACCAGGGATGCGCCGCATTAAAATAAACTGACAGAAAGTTTCAAAGTTAAAAATAAAAATGCAAAAAATTAAATAAGATATGACCAGTGCAGGCGATGCGTCGCATCTCAAGATTGAGATGCGCCGCATTTTCTTCGGGCCTGACAGACTCAATACAAAATCAGAAAATAAAATAAAAGATAAGCATGGGTTGCCTCCCACGAAGCGCTTGTTTTTGTTCGAGTCACGAGCCTGACTCCACCCTTATTTACTGTGTAATAGGGTGTTGTTCCCCCCACTTTGGATCAAGTGCGGGTGATAGTAGCAATAAACACGAAAAGAGTGTAAATTTGCTATTAAGGATGGAAGAAATGCATAAAGATCATACCTTGGCAATATATGTACATCTTTCCTATCCTTACCCGGTTTGGTTGATAAATTGGATGACTTGACTATTCCATCTGAAAGAGTAGTGTGTTGAGGAAAAATGAGTCTCCTTTCTTCTTGGTTAGTCTCTTTGGTAGTAAGGCGTCCCTTAACTTCCGCAGAAGATGAGAAAGGGTCTTTAGCAAGTAAAAGTTCGAGTTCCTCTATATCCTTCATAGGGTCGAAATCATCATCTTCATCAATCATAGCAATGTTTAGGAGCTCATCACCAAATTCTTCCTCGAGCTCCACCAAAAACGGGTTGATCACAGGTGCTTCATGTGCTTCAATAGGTAGTGTAATAAATTTGACCTCATCATTCTTATGTTTTGCAACCTATTTAGGAAAACTAGCAAGATTATTAGTAACGGGATTAATAATATTAAATAAATTTGTACCACTTTGTGTTGTAAGTGACTCCAATTCATCTTGTGAATCTCCATCTTCAACTAGTGGTCTTGCAATTTCATAATCGTCCCGAATTTCATCCTTAAATAAGTAATCCCAGATTTCTTCAAAATCCCTCGTTGGGTCAAAATCTGGCTTATCCGTTCCACACCTAAATACTTCCGTTTGTTGTGGTAATTGCGGTATGCTATCGTACGCAATAGCATCAAACTTTATAATATCAGAATACTCATTATCTTCATCCGAGGGAATATTATCATGGTGTTTTTGATATGATGAGAATATATCTTCCACCTCGGGTGGAAAATCACAAGTAATAGCACTATACACCATTGTCCCACATTCATCTTCATTTTCATCATAAGCAGTTTCGGATGAAGAAGCTTCTTTAAAAACAATTGCCGGAATTTCATTCAAATCAAACACTTGTGATTCTTCTTCAACTTGTGCAATTTCCGGAGAAATAACATCATCAATAACTATTGCCGGAATCCTAATTGCATCAAAATCATATGACTCTTCTTCATCATCATCATTTAATAAAGTCCAAGTGTGTCGAAATGGCAATTTGTTTCTTTCTCTCCCTGATTTTTCCTGCTTCAATAACAAGTATTCTTCCATCGTGGGTTCTTTATCCTCGATGACTTGTGCACCATATCTTGCTCTTTCCCAATCGTAGATCCCATTATTGCTCAAGGCTCTTTCCTCTTCAAGTCTGATATATTCTTCCATTGTAATATCCGGATCGTCCATCTTCCTGAAATAAAACTTACTCGTGCAAAAGAAGAGTGAAACAATCAAAGTAAAATAAAATTTGCTGATATCTGTAGACGATGCGCCGTATCCAAAAAGTTGGATACGCCGTATCTTATTTCGTTAAAATTTAATCAGACTTTTATTCAGAAAGCAGATACGCCGCTTATAATTTAGAATGCGCCGTATCAGTTTAATTATCAAAAATCAATGTATCTAATTTTAGCAAATATAACCGATTTTTGATTTAGAAGATGCGCCGTATCGATAAAAATCGATGCGTCGTATCTGTTTAATAATTCGAAAACTGTTTTTAATTTAAATAATAAATACGCCGTATCTGTTAAAACAGATGCGTCGTATGGCGTTATCGTTTAGAAAAATTTCTTATTAAAAACAGAATACGCCGTATCTTGGGGAAAGATGCGTCGTACTCGAATTTATTAAACGCGTTGTATTTTATAAAAATTAAACGCAATACGCCGTATCTATGAAAATAGATGCGCCGTATCGTTTATATCAGCTCAGTACAACGATAGCAGAATGCAAGAAAATACGGAAAATAAAGACAAAAATAAAATCAAACAAAAAGAAACAAAAATTAAAGAAAATAAAAACACACAAAAACAGAAAATATGCAAATAATACAATGAATGCAATTTAACTAATATATAACAGGGTTAGTGGTTAGAATAAAAATTAAAAAGAAAAACCTAATTAAAATACTAATCAAATTAACAGATAATAACAATTCACTCCCCGGCAACGGTGCCAAAAACTTGATGTGTGCGTGTTATGCTCTAATTTTTATATCCACGGTGTGTCGTTGTGGTTTTAGCAGTATTCAAGTTTTAAATTTATATTTAGCCGACTTATCAATTAAACACACACTTTAACGAGCAGTGTACCCGGTCAGTATGAATATAATGGTAAGTAGAGTGTCGATCACTAAGAGTGGAACGTATTATCTAGTTATTCTAATCAGTATTTTAATATCTTAAGTTAGCTATACAATTCTAATCTAACGCATGGGGGTTCAGCCTGAGAGACTGGCACGGTTTGGTTATGATTAAATATAATAAACTAAACTAATAAGCACGAATCAGCGATTAGCATACACGTACACAGATAGATACTTGAGACAATAAGAAGACCTGTCCTGATAATTAAGTAGCTTGTCACTTGTTTTATTGTTAGTTTTATATGAAGTGTATATAATCAACCCTTTCTCGTTGGCTCTAATCTTATCGGCGAGTAAACCCTTAATGATTACTTATGTCTATCCTATTTATTTAGCGTCTCTTAAATAGGCGAGGAAGGGGCATGGCGACCCAAGCAATGCTCAGCTAGACACAGAGGTTATCAATGCACTAATAAAAGTCACCAAAGACATCAACATATAAACTTTAATTAATGGGAAAGCAATTTTAAGGGGTGCCCATGGTTTTCCGTAGTCACATGGAATCGGCCCATCAATCCTGATGAATTAAAGTGTACTAATACAATAAAACAAAACTACTTAATGAATTGAATACATGCAGGACCTTCTTACAGCTCTTGTATCTTCGTTTAGGGTGTGTCTTGTGCTGCTAACACGTCTGAATTCGGCCTTAGGGTTTTGTGGTCTTCGGTCTTCTTGTGTATTAGGCTCTCGAAATTCGTCTGGCCTTGGGGTATTTATAGTTTCTGTCTGAGGGCTAGATGCGGCGCATTGGATAAGTAGATGCGGGGCATTGACTTAACTTCGCGTGGGGTCCAAGATTAATATATTCAGGAATATTCGTACACCGCCTTAAGATGCGGCGTAACTCCATTTCTCTATGCGGCGCATGTCCTTTGCCGTCTTGGATTATAACTTGTGAAATCTTGATAGTGATGCGCCGTATGTACGAAGTATGTTGCGGCGTATCTGGAGCAGAATGATCTTGATCTTGTACATTTCAGTAGACTCTTAACATCTTGCTTGTTTTGCTCCATAATTAGTCCAAAATCGCCAAGTTTCACATAATACTTGTTTTTACCTGAGAATTACAAAAGTAAACATTAACGTATCGATTCTCACAGAAAATATAATAAAACAAGTCAAATAAATAGGATAAATGATAGTAATAAAATGTACTTATTTGAGTTCATCAGCAAGCGAAATGTTTTAATTTCGTGTTTGAGATTTAGAGGTTATTTGGTGGAGATGGTGCATTTTATGATCTCTTGGATAACAACTTTGTTTGTTGAGTTGTTGCATGTTATTTTAACATGATTTGGTTTCCTAGAACCAAGAGATGCTCTAATGTGATACAATGTAGAATCTACTAAATCGTGTGTGTTTCAAGAATGCTCCTTTGCATATCTTGAGAAAGGAATCTAGTAAAGGTTACTTACCTCAATAGATCTTGTGAGTATTATATTTAAAATGAGACATATTGTATATTTCAACAAATATGCTTTTCTAAGAGGAAACTTATCACTCTTACGAATGCTTAGTAAAACAAGTATTTTAGTGTATGACCAATTTTACTTGTTTATGCAATGACACATGTTGTATTAGGTTATTATTCAACTCTAATATCCTATATTTGTTAACAAGATGCAATGTATTCTCTTGTAACATAACCATTCATGTTACAAAGAAAATAAGATGCATAAGATATAAGTTATCTTTTGTCAATCTTTTGATAAGAGAAATACATGTGATATTCTCAAAGATTGATGACTTACATAATAGTTAATAACATATTATGTGTGACACTTTTACTAGACATGTGATTTTGAGTGTTGAGTCGTTCATGAGCAAAGTTTACATATGTTGTTTGTTTGCTCGTGTTTGGTTTTTTGGAAATGACACATTTACTAATTGCATTGCAATGTAAATTACTTGTATATTTCGGATGAAACATCCATGTTGTCAATCCTACTTAGTTGTGTATTTTATGCATCTTTTAAACATATTAGTTTAATGTTTGGAACACAACCATTGGACAAGAAGACTCAATATGGCATCTTCAACACAAGTGTGAGTTATGATCCGATGCATATTATTTTCGTCTTGAGAGGACGTCATTATTTTCATAACAATCGAGTGTGATTGAGTATGTAGATTCAAGATAATATATTTCATCATATTTTGATGTTATCTTGAAGCTAGACAAATAATGACTCCAATTTCTTGTCCATACTCGAAAACTTGTCAATTAGATTCGATAATGATATCAATCATAATTTGAATAATGAATTGATATGTACTCGAAATCTTTCTTGACCCTCACAATCACTCCTTTTAAAAAGAAAATAAGAATTTAGGGAATGTGTTCCATTTATTCTAATACTAGTTGTATGTGTGAGGTTAATGACATATTAAGTTACTACTTTGATATTGTCATTTATTTTTATTTGCGAAAAACTATTTATATTATTAAGTATAATATTCTTAGTTTTTCGACACCTCATTAGTATAAAAATAATTATCTTAACTATTTTTATACAATATACGTAAATACTAAATGTTTAAAACATTTTGTATGTGTGTTAAATCAATGCAAGTTTAATACATTTTCTTTTACTTAAATACTAATGTATTAATATGATCTTCTATCTTGTTTAGACAACCCATGGTCAAGCAAGACAAAATGATGTGATGTTTTAGAGATTATGTTACGGATTTTATGAGAGTGTTAAGTATTTTGAGGTGATATACCTTTTACACTTAAACCTTTGGAAAAATAATTGTGTAAGACAATATCATTCGACACACATGATCAACCAACTTAGTTTCTATTCCTAAGAAGGTTACTAAAGCATCTTAAAACTTGCAATATGTCTAGAACATGTATGCAAGAAAAGTGGTCTATGCCTATATGCAATGCAAAATCAATTACGCAACTTAGTGCAAGAAGTCTAGACTAAGTCCTATTGACGCATAAGCCGAAAAACTAATAATCAGCAAATAACAACAAGGCATGTAAAACGCTTGTGATTATAGATATAATTAGCTCAACTAAAAATAACTATAAGCACAAAAAAAAATATTAACTAACAATACTAGGGCACAAAGAAAAACAAATAGTCATTTAGCATAACACACAAAAATACTTATCGTCATTTTGTGTATTAAGTATAACAATGTATACTAAGCTTGATTTTATTTGAAAACGAATTGGTTTCCTCCCCATTTCAAAAAAATTTACCAAGTCACTTTGAAAACACGTCAAGGTTTAAAAGTTGAAATGCCCTTTTTCAGTTTAACCAAAAATTTATGCAAACTGCATGACCAGAAAGACCTTTAGTTGAAAATCAAGGAATTTAACATACTTTCATTTAGAACTAATTCATAAAAGTATTTTTCAAATGAAAGTAGACTCAACTTCGTTTAAAATGATGGGTGACACGACTCCTACGGACGTATGGTTGATTTTATATGAATTTCTGAAAATGACCCAATACTGGAAACAGACAGATAGAGGAATGGTACCTTTAAAAAACCCACGGTACCGTTAAATATAACGGTACCGTCCTATATTTAGTGGTACCATGATCTGTTTTCTTATTCAGTTTACTATTTTAGTGCGGCGACTCGACGGAAAAATGTAAAATTTAATAAACTAGATACCGAACATATAAAATATATATTAAGCATCATTATCACGTTTAGGACTAAGAAATACATTTACGATATTACTTTTACTACAAAATGATGGTTTGTCCCAAACACTCCTTTCAAAACCGCATGACTTAACGACTCATTCTGAAAACATGACCGGACACTTAAAACTCTATTCATTTATTGATTTAAGAAAACCTTCAAGCTAGTATGACAAAGTATACTTAACAACAAAACTTGTAAGTATTAAGCAACTAAATACTTTTCATATTTTATCACCTTCATGGGTAATTTGATACATGGATCGTACTCAATTTTGAAAACCATTTATTTAAAAAAATTGAGCGACGTGGCTCTGGTACCAATTGTTGAAACCGTAGAGGGGGGGGGTGAATACGTTTTCATTAAAAACTTAAAAACTTTTTGTATCAAACACCCGATCAAGTGTGACGTAATATGAAAAGTGTCAACAATGATCATACAACATCTATAGATGGTATAACGTAAACTACAACACAAACACAATCAAACCATGACACAAGCATAATCAACATATTATAAGCAACAAACCACACAAACATAAACACAATGCAAGTATAAATATAAAGCGATAAAGAATAAAATAAAAGTAAATAGATAAGTAAGAAGGCACAAACCGGACATGATGATTTATAGTGGTTCGGTCATGAAGCTCCTCTTCACCCTACTCTACTCCCTGAGTACCCAACTCGAGAGTTACTTCACTAATCAACAAGCTCCCTTCAGGCGGAGAAAACCGTACAACGTCGCTTATCCTTATTTCTGACACTAAGCTAAATGTCGAGTACTAATCTTAGCTAGTACCAATCTACCACGATCTACCCGATCTACTCACGATCTACCCGATCTACCCTTGATCCACTTGATCAATATACAAGCCCACAATCTACAAGAGATCTCCAAGATCTCAACAAGATCACAATGATCTACTCCCACTTGACTTGATCTACCCGATCTACCCTTGATCCACTTGATCAATACACAAGCCCACAAGCTTCAAGAGATCTCCAAGATCTCAACAAGATCACAATGATCTACTCCCACTTGACTCGATATACCCTTGATCTACTTTATCAATCACACAAGCCCACAAGCTTCAAGAGATCTCCAAGGTCTCGACAAGATCACAATGATCAACCCTCACTTGACTCAATCTATCCTATCTACCCTTGATCAACTTGATCAACACACTAGCTCACAAGCTACAAGAGATATTCAATATCTCTATAAGATCACAATGATCTTCTCTCACAACCTCTCAAAAGAAAAATGAACTTGATGTATGCAAGATACAACAAGTATGTAACAAGTGTTACAAGTGCTCTAACTACAACTATAACACTTTGTATCTTTGTGATACTATGTGTTCTTCTCTTGCACTAGAAGAGGAATGAAGGTGATCTCTTGGTGGGATGAGATGATCACTCTTAAACAAACT
Organism: Artemisia tridentata subsp. tridentata; assembly: GCA_021014915.2. Lineage (NCBI taxonomy): Eukaryota > Viridiplantae > Streptophyta > Magnoliopsida > Asterales > Asteraceae > Artemisia > Artemisia tridentata. The sequence continues at coordinate 176,782,202 of CP139502.1, read as the reverse complement.
AAGACTCTCTAAATGATCAAAGAAAGTGATCTAAGTGAAGAGGGATTAGACCAGAGAAAACTGACTGGAAAAATCAAGTTGGAAGTGTAAAATGGTCCACTATTTATAGGCAAGGAGAAAACTAGCCGTTACAGAGGGACGACACCACTAATTGTCAGACGGCACCACTAAATTTAGTGGTACCGTGGACACTCCTCCGTTTGTTTTTAGTGGGGAAGGTTTATTTGGGAATGTTTGAAGCTGTTTTGGGGGGAAAAATGTCTGTTGGGATTTTTAAACTTATTTTTCAAAATAAAACATTTCTTTTTAATTCAAAAATAATTTGTAAAATGTATTTTTGAAAAAATGTTTTGTCACATTAAAAATGTGAAGTTTAGAGAAAAATATAATCCTTTGATCTTTTGTCAAGTACTAGATTTGTTTGTCCATACCTTGAGTGATTTACGTCGGGATGGAAATCTATGACTTTGTTGAAGCATACTTGAGACGTCGAGAGGTGTTGATGTAAGTATGCATTGATGATTTGTGTTTACAAGTAACTTGAACATATTAAGTTATGCATTACAAGTTGCATGTTTGTCATTATTAAAACCGAAGAAACCATTTAGTTTAAATATCGTAATATTTGCACTAACATTCCTAACTCCTTTGCCTACGGTCTTACCATTCTTTGTGATCTCACTACCCTCTTCGGAAAATATAACTCTACACTTATTGTCAACCATTTGACTAATACTAAGCAAGTTAAATCCTAAGTTGTCTACATGCTCAACATTTCTAATAGTGAGGGAGTTTTGAGTAATCGTACCTTCGCTTATGATGTTGCCCATAAGTTTGCTACCGAAAGTGACATTACCTCCGTTGTAAGCCTTGTATGATGAGAATAGACTTTGGTTACCCGTCATATGATTAGTGCATCCACTATCCTTGACCCATTCATCGGACTCCAAGTCGATTCCCAAGCATATCTATTGAATAAGAAAAAGATTCAAACATTTGGTCCCGAATATCTCATGGGTCCAAAGTTGTTACTATTAAACATCCCATGCATTAGTTGCATTTGGTTAGGATATTGGAACGGAGGACAAATTTCCCATGGCAAGTAACTTCATTGTTGAAGGTTATTCCAAGTTACAGGATAGTTACTTGGATAACTTGGTCTTCTAAGGTTACTTCTCGTTTGAGGACTTCTTGACCGAGGTTTAGGAACATTTGTTTTTCTAGGTGGAGGAGTCTTTGATCTAGTATCGAGTTTTACAAAGCCAAGCCCGGGGGTTGACAAAGGTTTGTAAAAACTTTTGACCTCCTTTTTACTAGCAACAGGTATTTTAACATTGTTAACTACTATATGACTTGGTTTAGGACTTAAGTTATTTTTCACACTCGACTCAGTTCTGTCTTTAGCACCAGACGGTACCACGGTACCTCTAGATTTAGTGGTGTCGTTCCCATCAATAATGGTGTCGTCCTCTGCTATTTCAGATTCTCCAGATTTTACAAATTTCACTTGTTTAGTTTCACTTGTAGAAGCTTTATTTGGGTCAAATCCTAAGGCTGCTCCGGCATGTTCACTATACCTAACGTTTTCAAGCATGTCATTAAGTGCCTTTGTTCCTTTTTCAAACTTAATGATTTTAACGGCATTTTCTTTGAGTTTTTCATTCTCTACTCTATGACATATGCATGACCTACATCCAATATCTATTTCTTAATTTTTCTCAAGTCTTTTTACTTGGTCTTTTAGTTCTAAAATTTGCACTTCAAGTTCATGCAATGTTACTTTTAGTGTTTTGTTTCTAGTTATGATTTTAGAACTCACTTCACATAGTTTATTATATTCATCATATAGTATGTTGTCATCTATTGATGAATTATCACCACTATAGTAAGAAGAGTCGGAATGTACCTCATTTGAAGCTTCAGCCATAAGAAATGTTTCGTCGTTGGGCTTCTTCCCTTCTTCTTCACCGCTATCACTCCAAGAGCCTCCTACAAAAGCTCTTTGGTTGTTGGTTCTTGGTGGTTTAGGACATTCTCCGATGAGATGGTTTGGATCTCCGCATCCAAAGCATTTTGTGGAAAACTAGAAGGGGGGGGGGGGTTCAATAGTTTTTATGTCCTTTTAAATTTATATTATGAAAACTTTGTTTACTTTTTAAAACTTAGATTCGAATTTATGTGATCTCAACTCTTTGAACAATATGAACAATATGTATATAAGTAGATATAAATAAGTAATGCAAGTAAGGTAATAAAATGAAATGAAAGTTATAGATGGAAAGATCTAACCGAGAGACAAGAGATTTATAGTAGTTCGGCTACAAGGACACCTTCCTTGCCCTACTCCACTCCCCGAGCACCTAACTCGAGAGTTTTCTTCACTATGTCAACAAGCTCCCTTATGGCGGAGAAAACCTTACACAACTTTAGCTTACACCGGCTTAACGACACAAAGCTAGATGTCGAGTTCTAATCGTAGCTAGAACCAATCTCACAACTTAAACACGACTTAATCACACCTTCTTCTTCACGACTTCTTCACGACTTCTTCACGACTTCTTCACGACTTCTTCACTATCACTTCACAACCTATGTACACTTCTACTTCTTCACAACTTCACTACTTACACACCTTAACAACACAACGTCTCTACTTACACACTAACCTATCCCAAACAATTATTCACACAACTATCTAACCACAATACACAACTTATATACAAATGTATGATGACACAAACAACTTAGGTATCTAAGTTGCAATACTTCTTCTCTAGTTGTTGAAGGAGTATTCTTCTCTTGCACTTGAATGGAGGAAGCTTGGATCACTTAGAAACCAAAGCTTAAGATTATATGATCAAAGGGTTTTTGAAGATATGAAATGTGATTTACAACAGAAAGTTTCAGTGTGCAAAAAGTGAGTAAAAATCCAGGGGAAGGCTGGTATTTATAGGCAGAAAAACTGGACAGCTGGAACCTACAAGAGCGTGGCCGGCCCCATTAAATAGGGGGGCGGTCCCCTTAATTTTAAGGGGGCCGCCCTCCCTGCCCGTTGGCCAGTTTTGTCTTTTTGTGGGGAAGGTTTTTCTGGAACATTTTTACTGATTTTGGTTAAAAATTTGAATTCATAAATTTATAATGAATTAAACCTTTTTATTTATTACCAAAAATGTTTTTCTAAAAGATATAAAATGTTTTTGACATTTTATAAAAAATCTAGTGTTTAAGAAAATGTTCCTTTGATCATATAATGCATTAAGCACTTGTTTATTCATACCTTAAGTGATTAAGTTGTAGAAGTGAATATTTACAACTAAATACTTGTTTATTTGATAAGTTTATGTTTAATGAGTTTATATTTTGTGATCATTAAAACATAGAGATATGAATAATATTTTTAGGCATTATTTATGTCAACACATTTCCTATCACTCTTTCCTTTCTTCTCATCTCGGTTCTTTTGGAACGGCTTCCTTTCAACACGAGGTTGTCTAACAAATCTACCTCTTCTCCTAAAGAACTTCTTAAAATCTCTAACCGCTAATGCATACTCTTCATATTCACTATCGTAATCCGAACTTTCTTCATCACTAGACTCCTTCTTGGCATTCAATGCAAGAGATCTAACTTTTTCACTTTTGCCTTTGACTATGTCGGAGTCTTTCTTGATTATCATTTCATGAACTTTCAAGTTTCCTATTAGTTCATCAAGTGATAATGTCACCAAGTTCATTGACTCTTCAATGGCGGTGACCTTTGTTCTCCATTTGGGATGTAGAGCCCTAAGAAACTTCCTAACATAGTTCTTGCTAGAATAACCTTCATCAAGAGCTTTAAGACTAGTAATAATAGTATTAAATCTAGCAAAGGCATTATCAATAGATTCATCTTCCGGAATGGAAAATTGTTCATATTGTTGCACAAGAATATCTATCTTGTTCTCTTTGACTTAATTATTACCTTGATGAGTGACTAACAAAGTTTTCCAAATTTCTTTTGCCGTGTAACACATAAAAATTCATTCAAATTCCTTTTTTGGCAAAGCATTATAAATCATCATTTTAGCCTCATCATTTTTGGCTAGTTTTCTTTTAAGGTTATCACTTTGTTTATTATAGGGAACTATTTCATCCCTTTTTGTTTCCAAATTCTTTTCAATCGGTTGAAAGTCACCCTCAGTAATAACATGCCAAAGATCAATGTCTTTTGATTTCACATACATTTCGAATCTTGTTTTCCAATATATAAAACAATCGGTTTCAAAAAGTGGTGGTCTTTGTATAGATTGCCCTTCTTGATATTTGTCAAAATCCATTGATCGATTCAAGTTTTAAAATACAATTTATTTTAAAATCTTGTCTGACGTGGCTCTGGTACCAATTGTGGAAAACTAGAAGGGGGGGTTGAATAGTTTTACCGGTTTTTTGAAAGTTATAAACGTTTGTTTGTGAAAAACTTTGATTCAATTCTTTTGTGAAATCAATCAACACCAATATGAACACTAAACTACACTATCTAACATAAAAAATAAGTATAAAGAAATGAGATGGAAAGATCAAACCGAGACAACGAGATTTATAGTGGGTCGGTCACGAAGCTCTTCTTCGCCCTACTCCACTCCCCGAGTACCCAATTCGAGAGTTCTAAGTACTATGTCAACAAAGCTCCCTTCAGGCGGAGAAAACCGTACAACGTCGCTTATCACAATTTCCGACACTATGCTGAATGTCGAGTACTAATCTTAGCTAGTACCAATCTACCGCGATCCACACGATCCTTAATAAATCACACAATCAATACACTTCACACGATCTACCCTTGATCTACTTGATCAGCACACAAGCTACAAGAGATCTCCAAGATCTCAACAAGATCACAATGATCCACACTCACAAACTACACAAAAGAAAAAACAACTTGGTGTATGCTAGGATACAACAAGTATGTAACAAATGTTACAAGTGCACTAACTATAACTACAACACCTTGTATCTTCTTGATACTTTGTGTTCTTTTCTTGCACTAGTAGAGGAATGAAGGTGATCACTTAGTTGGATGATAGGATCACTCTTTAAACAAAAGAAAACTAACTAAATGATCAAAGGAGAGTAAATGTGATAAGAGTTTTAAACTCAGAAAGTTGTGTGTGAAAAATGATATCCAAAGACTGTGAATTGGACTGGTATTTATAGGCAAAAAAAATCTAGCCATTACAGTGGGACGGTACCACTAAATACCACACGGTACCACTAGCCAGACAAAGACGCTCCATTTTTTGTTTTTAGTGGTGAAAGTTTATTTGGGGAAGTTTGGAGCTGATTTGGGGGGGGGGGGGGGGCGGGGAATAGTTGTTATGATTTTTAAACTTATTTTTCCAATAAAACATTTCTTTATAATTCAAAAATAATTTGTAAAATGTATTTTTGGAAAAATGTCTTGTCACATTAAAAATGTAAAGTTTAAAACACAGATTCACTTCTTTGATCATTTTTCAAGTTGTAAATTTGTTTGTTCTTACCAAGAGTGATTAACGTATAAACAGGATATTTCGACTAAAAACTTGCTTACGTTAATTTTGACGTAAAATGTTTTCTCATTTTGTTATCATCAAAACGTTGATTTATCAAAGGATATAAATAACATTTTTAGAACATTATTTGCATCAACAAATCAAGTTCCCATGGAACTGATTCAGGTGAAGGTCCCAGCCAACCGGAAAACATGGGGGGTTTAGATCCCCGGGCTAGGTTTGAGGCTATGCCTAACTCACCCAATGATACACCACTCATGAGAGGTAACACACTCCGAAGTGCTGAGGGTAGTCTTGAACTAATTAATGAATTGATGGTTACTTGTACCAACTTGTCACAACAGGTTCTTGACCTTCAACAAACAGCTGCTTCTCAAGGTGATGAAATTTTAATGTTGAAGAGAAGAGTAAGGTTTTTGGAAGGGGTATAGGGGTCAAGAACCCACAAGCTTAAAAGAATACACAAAGTGGGGAAAGTTCAAAGGGCGAAATCTACTAGTTCTGCAGATGTTCTCAAGGTGTTAAAAGAGGATGCTCCCAAACAGAGGAGGAATGAGAGCATGGTTGCAGGGGAGGATGATGAATTTGATGCTGCTATGGGTGTTGGTGATGTTAATGTTGCTGAAGTACCAGTTAGTGCTGCTAATGAAAATGTTAATGCTGCTGGTACAAAAACAGTTTCTGCTGCTAGTGTTGATTTGATGAATGATGAAACTGTTTTAGCTCAAGCCATAATTGAATTAAAAACATCAAAACCACCAGTAAAAGGAGTTGTCATTCAAGAAACTAAACCAGCAACAACAAAACAATCACAACCACCACCACAGGGCAAAGGTAAAGCTATTATGATAGAAGAGCCTGTGGTGAAACCTTTATCAAGGAAGAAGCAAGAGTTACTAGATGCAGAGGTTGCAGAAGCCTTAGCTGCTGAATTTGCTGAAGAAATAGAATTGCTGAAGAACAAAGAAGGGCTGCTGCTGACAAAGAAGCCAAGAATATTGCACTGATAGATGAATGGATAGACTTATAAGCTCAATGTGATGCTGATTGGGAGTTAGCTCAAAAACTGACTCAAGAAGAGCGAGCACAATATACTATTGAAGAGAAGTCTAAAATGTTGGCTGAATTATTTGTGAAGAAAAGAAAGTTCTTTGCAGCTAAGAAGGCAGAAGAAAAGAGGAATAAACCTCCCACCAAATCTGAACAAAGAAAAGTGATGTGTGCTTAGCTAAGAAACATGGACAACTGGAAGCCAAATCAATTGGAAAAATCTCAGTTTTGAGAAGATTAAATATAAGTTTGATCAGGCAAGAAAGAAGGTGAACACTTTTGTGCCAATGGAAACAGAGAAGGTGGTGAGTAGTTCTAAGAGAGCTGGAGCAGAGTTAGAGCAGGAGGTCTCTAAGAAAACAAAGATTGATGAGCAGAAAGAGCAAAAGTAATCAGTTGATAATAAACAAAAGGCTGATGAAGAAAAAGGTACATAAGAAGATACTAAGCGAGTATATAACAGTAGTTTATGATGATGATGAAGAGCCAACTATTGATGTTGTACCTCTGGCTACAAAACTTCCAGATATTGTTGGTTGGAGAATATATAAAGAGAGCATAAAGAAAGTAGTATATGAAATCAAAAGAGCTGATGGAAATTTTCATATATTCTTCAGGTTTAATCAGATGTTAAGAAGTTTTATCAGAGAGGATTTGGAGACTCTTTGGAAGCTTGTTAAGGAGAAGTATGGACCAACAAGACCATTGAAGCAACCAGTGTCTGATCAAGATTATGTTTTGTGGGGTGATTTGAAGAATATCTTTGAACATCATGTAGAAGATGAAGTATGGAGAAGACCTTTCTATAACCAGAAGGTGATAAGCTGGAGGTTGATAGATACATGTGGACTTCATGAGTTGACAATGGATGCTATGCATATCTTGTTGGTTGAAAAGAAGTATCCACTCACAAAGACTACATTAGGAAAGATGCTTGAAAGTAGGCTTCAAATGGAATATGGAATGAATGAAAGTATGGAAGATGAGCTTATTTGGTTTATTATAAGACTGAGGAATGAACAATGAAGTGTTTGGAAGCATCCTCCTGGTGATGGTTAAAGCTTTGAAGGAAACTTGATGATTTTAGAAGAAAATATCAAGTTTAAGGGAGGATTTTTGGGAATTAAAGCTTCCAAGGTGTTAATGATGCTCATGTGATTAAGACTGCTCAGGTATTACAAGGAAAATGCTCTAAGTCATTACTGCTGCTAGTTATAAAGATTAATGTTGCTTATGGAAGTTAAGACTGCTAGAGTACATTAAGACTGCTGACAGACTTCAAGGAAAATACTCTAAGTAGTTAATGCTGCTAGAAGGAAACTTAGTACTGCTAGTACTAAGTTAATGCTGCCAGAACAAAGAGTTAATGCTGCTAGAAACTTAATGTTGCCAGAGTAAAGTATTAGTACTGCTGAGTGTTTGTTAGTACTGCTGGAGTATTAGAGTCGGTTTATGTTTATAGAATATTTTGTAACGAAAGTATAGTAATAGATAAATATAGAAAAGATATTTATCTTGTATAGAAAGTTATTGTAAGCCGACTAGAGCTCCTTAGCCTATAAAAGGAGGTCCTAGGGCATAGAGATAGATAGATCAGAATACGGTTTTTCATAGAACTTCAAGGTTGTAAACCCTAATACTTTTGAGTATTTGTATTATATCAATAATATTGAAGTGTTTAGTTTGATATTCTTGTGTGTCTTATTTACTTTTTTAAACAATTCAAAGTTCTTCTTAAGATCAAATACAAGATTTCCCATTGTGTTTGATAAAGTTAAAGGCAGTTTCTATACTTAGTTGTTTTAGATTTATCTAAGATAACTAAGCCTTACAAACTAATGAATTCGTTCAAGTGCATAACTAGGATCAACAGGGTTAGAATGAGATAATTGATTGGTAGTTAGGAAATCGCGTCTTCTTTTTTTTGTGAGAGAGAAAAAAAATAAGTTGAGAATAGTAGATTGAGGTTTTTATTTTTATTTTTTAAATTTGGAAAGTGAGAATTTCACCTTTTTAAAAATTGTTGGGAAAAGTGTAACTAAATAGGTTTTCAGTTTTTAAATTTTTCTATGAAAATTTTCTTGAAAAATTGAATGTTTTTCACCAACTAAACACACTTTTGCAGCAAACCAATAAAGGATTGTAATGTCATTTACTTGAACACCCATTTTAAATCCTTTGACACAATTTTTAGGATCCAAACTAGTGATGGGATTTTAAATCTTAGAAATTCAATATTAAATACTATGTAATTTCGAATTCATGCGTTCTAAATTCAAAAACCAAACGCTCACTAAAACAATAGAGTGTTAGTTTAGATAGTGTCAAAATAAGTAAGAATTGATAAAACACATTTATCAGCCAGTTAAGATGAAATAGCACTTGCCGATAAATGAAAACGGAATAATATATACTCGAAAACAAAAATTCAACCAGCTGTTTAAAACAATCATAAAACAACAAAATCAATACTAAAAGTTAGACAAAAATACACCGTTGGTCCCTAAATTTGCCAGAAAGCATCGTGAGGGCCCTAAAATTAGGAAAATCGTCGTCGTGAGTCCAAAACTTGGGTTTTTGAAGCCGATTGCGTCCCTCTCCCCGTAATGGTCAGGTCAATGTCCCGTTATATGTCCTAAAATCTCGTTATCCATTTCATTTGGAGGGTATACTCGTCTTTTAACCGTGACAATTTTTTCTCTCTCTCGATGTACTATCCAGCAGACGTCCAATCCATTTTCCCACCATTATGTCTAATATAGTTAGGCCGTGTACTCATTGCTCATCCTCAAACTTGTTTTAGAAGCCTACCCAAAAATCCCTAATGCAATGTCACTCATCAAATCTAATAATCTAAGTAAGAAATTAACAATCACCAACCTTGGAGTTACTCTATGGCAAATTAGAGAAGAGCCTTTCTTTGATGACCATGAGACAGAGCAAATGTGTGCAATCAGGAGATATGGTAAGTGTTTTTTGGTGATAATTGGTTACACTGATATGTTTTTTAGATTGTTTAAGGTATTTCCCTTTTAGGTAAGATAATCGTAACAGTGTTTTGTTATGTTTTTCAACAACTGGTCGATCTAGTTCGTTTAGCATGAGGTTTCATCACAATGGTACATTCAAAAACTGGCCAAGGAGAATATACGAAGGAGGTGAGGAATGTCAAGTTGATTTTGTTGAAATGAATGAGGTATCTATTGATGAAATGGACGCTCTCATGACTGAAATCGGTTATGTAGATGGACAAACCAATTACTACTACTTTGTTAAGCCTGGTAGTACATTGGATGATGGCTTGTTTAGTTTTCGTGAAGCTGTCAATCTTGAGTTGTTGAAAGACATTGTCAAAGACCATAAGTTGATAGATGTTTATGTTGAAATAGGTAAGACAAGATTAGAGTTATCTGAAATGTCCCCACAGTCTATTAAGACTGTATTTTGGGAGATGGATGAACAAAGTAGAAAAGTAGCTAGTGTTGCTATCCAATCGTGTTGTAGACGATTGGTTTTAGATGACCTTGATAATGAGCCCGTACTTCAGTCATTTATGCAACTAACACAAGTACCTATGGAAGTTGATTATCTTGGGGAATCTAGCCAGTTGCCACACATTGAGCCTGTATCTTCAACCCTTGACATGTCCTTTGCCAGCCAACCTGTTGATAACAGTGAGGGTGCATTAGTACTTATTGATAAGGACAATAGTTTTTAGGATCCTGATAATTTTGAGGTTAATCTGTTTCGAGTGACTCAGTATAAGCAGTTAGAGAAAGTAGCAAGAGCACTTGTTGATACCAATAACAGCTTTGAGGAGCCTAATGTGGATGTCACTCTGTTCCAAGTGACTCAGGATAAGCAGTTAGATAAAGTAGGAGGAGCACCTATGGGTGGCAATAACATGGAAGAGGAGCCTGATTTTGACATCACTCTGTTCCAAGTGAGTCAGACTAGTTACTTAGGCAATGTAGGTGATGACACAATTCTGGCAAATGAAGAGAATATTTGTAAGGAGAATGATGTACAACTTGATTTGGTCCAATGGAGTCAGAGTCCTGAGTTAGGCATCACAGGAACATCTACTAATATAAGTGATGACATGAATTTGGAAAATCAGTTACCTGTGATGGATGATGATGCCTTTTACACTGCTTATGCTTCTGACTTAGACATAGGTAACTCTGGGGTGCCAAGGGTTAGGTCAGAGTCTATTCATAATGGTGTTTATACCACATTCTTTTACCGTGGTCAAGGCTTTGATAGTGAAAATTATATCAAAGACAAGGTAAGAGAGCATTCCACAGAAACTATAAGGGAGTTGCTTATTCTAAAGAATGACAAAAGAAGAATAAGGGTCAGATGTGTGGGTTGTGTTCCACTATCAGGCCCAAGTGAAAGTGCTGGACTAGGTATAGGCCCAGTTAGAGGTCCATTAACCAGAAAGGGTTTAAATGCATTATTTGCAGGCAAAAATGACCCTTCCCAAATACTCTGCCCATGGCTGTTGTTTGTCGGCAGGGATGGTGAAAAAGGTCCTTGGACAGTCATAAAATATAATGATCAACACACATGTTTGCAATCAAGGGCGCTCAAACATTTTGACATTAACTTTATCTCAAAACAAATAACAGAACAAATTCAAACCAATCCACGGATTCCAGTCAAGTCTGTTCATAATCAACTTACCAACCAATTTGAGCTTGAAGTGTCAATGCAGAAGGTTTTAAGGGCCATAAGAATAGCAGTAAGAGGCATTAGGGTTGAATTCAAGCTACAATTTACCATGTTGAGAGATTATATTCAAGAGTTGCAGAAGATAAACCCTAATACAACAGTTCTGCTGAATGTGGAACGGCCTGCAGATGATACTCTTCCAATAAGAAAATTCAAGAGATTGTATGTTTGTTTAGGTGCATTGAAGGAAGGATTTAAAGCCTGTCAGAGACAGTTGTTGGGGATAGATGCTTTTCCTATTGATGGTCCTTTGAAGGGTCAACTTCTAACAGCTATGGGAATTGATAGCAATAATGGTATATACCCATTAGCTTATGATTTTTCAGAATCAGAAAACATAGGACCATGGACTTGGTTTCTTCATTGTTTATCTGATGATCTTGAACTTGAGCCAAACTCAATCTTCACTTTTATTAGTGACATGCAAAAGGTACTCCCGTAAATTGGTACTGATTTCAAGTTGCTCTGTTTTTAAACAGATACTAAATATATGTGTTTTTGTGCAGGATATCATTGCAGCTTTAAGAGAAGTTTTTCCAAATGCAGAGCACAGATTTTGTCTTAGAAGCATTCATAAGCATATGAAACTTCATTGGAAAGGTAGGGCCTTCAAAGACCATCTATGGAGATGTGCAACAACCTCAACTGGTGTACAGTTTGAGAAAGCTATGGCTGCTATCAAGATATTTAGTCAACCTGCTCATGCTTGGTTAAGTCAGATACCACCAATCCATTGGTCAAGGTCACATTTCTCATGTAAGTTATCTAATTGTGTAACTTAATTGGTATATGTTAAAGTACTATGAAATGTATAAGTAATACAGCTTTATTTGTCATGTTTTAAGGAGACCTCATTCTGATGTGTTACTTAATAACATGTGTTAAGTGTTTCATGGGAAAATAATTGAGGGTATAAAAAACCCAATTATTACAGCCTTAGAATACATCAGGGAATACTGTATGAAGAGAATAATGCATGTTGTGATGGTCATTGAGAAGAGTAATGGGCCACTAACACCAACTGCACAACACATGTTAGATGGTATTAAGAAAGAGGCTGTTAAGTATAATATTTTATGGAATGGGGGAGATAAGTTTCAGGTTAGTTGACCATGGGGAGACCAATGTGTAGTTAATGTTGTAGAAAAGTCTTGTACTTGCAGAAGATGGGAGATAACAGGTTTACCATGTAAACATGTTGTTGCTACCAATTAGAATATGGCTTTAAATGGACAACAAGTAGGAGCTGTGGAAACATGGGCTCATCCTTGTTACTATCTTAACACTTGGGAAGCAACCTACAAACACCATGTCCAGCCCATAACTAGCAATGAGCATTAGGAAAAATCATCTGTGCCCACAACAATTGTTCCACCAAAACCTCAAACAACTGCAACTAACTCAACTAGTAAAAAAAGAGTAAGGTTAGCTCTTGAAACTAAAGAGATTGTGAAGAATGGTAAGCTGTCTAAGGCTTGGAAGAGTGTAAAGTGTAGTGTTTGTGGCATTGCTGGACACAACCGAAAAACATGTCTTGGCCATGGTGGAACTCAAAGTAGTCAAACTAGCAATAAACAAAAAATTTCAAGTGCTAAGGAAAAAAGTAAACAAGTGCCTCAAAAGGTTGCATCAAAGAAGACACATCCTACAGGAAAAAAAGTTGCAGCAGATAAACAAGCTGAAGGTACAGGTGTTGTTGAAAGTCAAGATGATGTAGTTGAAGGAACTTGTGTTCAATCTGAAATTCAAGATCAAGCTACTCAAGATGTTTCAACAGATAAACAAGGTGAAGTTCCAGGTGTTCATTCTGAGAGTCAAGTTCAAGCTACTGATGATCCCAGCATACATGATGAATCCCAATCTCAATCCCAGCAACATGATGAATCACAGTCTCAATCTTAGGTCCTTTCAAGTAGTATGCTAGAGGTTTCTATTTCATCCCAGCCTACTGCACGAAGAATAACTAGGCAGCAGGCTACACTGAAAGAATGATGGCCTCACCATAGGTCAATTCTGTTATGCTAATGAACTAGACAATATTTCTTTATGTTTGCTATGGAAAAATTATGTACTCTAAAAACATATGTGTGTGTCTAACTCTAATTATCATGCTTTGAAAAGCATGAAATTTTATGCATTTGGAATTATATCCATTTGCATTATCTATGGAACCATGTTATGTTTGTGTATTTTCATTGTGTGCATAATTTGCATCTTGTGTAGACTGTATCTGATAGCAAAGTCTATGACTGCATCACCTTCTTCTGCAAATTGATAAAGCCAAAACTAACAAAAGTCAATACTTCATAAGAATGTTGACAATTAAAAGTCAAAACTAACCAAATTGATAACCATCTGCTTAAAGATGAAGCAATCAAGCCAAAACAAACAAAAGTCAATACTTCATAACAATGTTGACAATTAAAAGTCAAATCTAACCCAATTCATAAGCATCTGCATAAACCTAAGGTAAACTCAGCAAAAGAACAAAACCATATTCATGTGGGAGACAAAGTTACTACCATTCAAGAGAATCTAAAGTTAGAACATACTATGTAACACCCCCCTAAATTTTAAATTAACAGCAAAAGGATAATTGGATTATTACTTGAATGATCACGGTCATAATCATAGAAAACGACTCAAAAGAGGCGTTTTGAAAGTTATTATCATGCATTTAATAATTCAGATACAAAAGGAAATTTCAATATTTAATATCTCAAAAAAGATATGATAGTTTGAAATGAATGATAGAATTTATTTGACACCAAAAACCATCAGTTTGCCTAATTCGTGCCTTGAAGGCTATGTTAATTACCTGAGATAAACATGCTAAAAGTCAACAAAATTGTTGAGTGAATCCATAAAGTTTGTAATTGTAATCAGTTTGAACACAAGTCTCAAGTTGTATAATTGCATAGAAGCACAATCATAGTAGAAATAGTAATATTGCAGTTCGATATATTGCCCTATATCTCATGACACGCAAACGTTAACAAGTACCGCACAAATGGCATGAACACACCAAATTAATGGTGTGAGTTTATGGCCCTCATGTAGGAGATTGCCATCTTCCTATTTCCTTCAAATAAAGTGCATTTGACTAATTCGGCTAGCAACTAAGGCTATCCATCCGGCACTAGTTCAAATAGACAGTCAACCTCCAACAGATCTATTCACTATATTCGCGTTCAGTCGCAAGTGATTAATGGTTCATGATGTGAGGGCTTTTGGCAATAGTGGTAACTTAGGCAATATCAATCAGGTAAAGCATACAGAAAATACTTGTGTTCTATTTGAAGCATGTATCTCCCCACGAGTTGAAAATATATAAAAGATAAAAGTGGGACTATGAGCTCACCTTTGATGTAGTTGACAAAGATAATGTGAAGTCAAATGTAATATGGGAACGGCTCCAACACACAACCTGAATAATAGGGAAGTCTGAGATTTCGATAGTTTTATGCTTGGCTTAATACGAATAATGATTGTGGAAAAAATATCGGATAACGAATTGGTTCGTGATGAGAATGGATGATATGCTTAAAATGCTTAAAGTTCAAAAATAATATTATATATAATATTATCTTGTTTTTATGTTTATTGAATCCGTAGATATCATTTCCTCGAAAGTTGGTGAATGATACGTTATGTTATTTGTTATAAATCTCGTTATATAAATATAGCCCGATGGGCGGGCATGACTTGTAATTGTGCATTTTAATTTGATCATGTACGGATATTTGTGTTCTTTTATAGTTAATTATTATATATTCACACGACGTGGCCATGACTTGTATTTCTACATTTTAATTCATTCATGTTCGGATATCAATGACTTTTATAGTTATTTTTTATGTAATGATAAAGAGACATGCATATATACAATTTAATGCATATATACATTTTAATTTATCTGTTTTTGAGAGTTATTTTAGATTTTAATTTAGTGATGTTGTTTGGATATATATATATATATTAATAAGTTTTTGTAGTTACCTGTGACCCAATTATTAACAGGCATTATCTACTTGTAAGTTTCCTTTATTTCTTGCAAGTATTATGCACGTGTTGTTGGGTATCAATTAATAAGTATATAAAAAAGAGAGAGTTTGAAATTGGTCAACAGCAAATAGAGTTCACTCATTTGACTAAAGACTGGTCCACTCTTCCATTTTCACACCTATAAAATATATGTGCAGATTTTAAATTTATACTTTAATTGAAAAACAAATGATAAAAACATAACGAATCCATCAAATCGTTTACTAACCTTATTAAGTTTGTTGATTACTGATATTCAAAGAGTGATAGTAATAAGAGAATGAAATTTAAAACACAAATCATACAGCCCTTCGACGGTTTTATACCATAGCCACACACAAAAAATGTACAAACTTAAAAAACTTTAAATGAAATTCAGATAAAAAGGCACATACTTGTGAAGAGGGATTAGGCTAGAGCATCAATGAATCCGAAGGTGACTGTGGCTGCATTGGTGGCTATGGTCACATTGCTGGACCCATATATGGTGGAGGCTGCTGTGCATAAAGACCAGGATCCATCACAGGCTTGTTTGAGATCATCCCTAGTGATCCGGACAGCGGTGAATGCTGAGGTGCTATGTAATAATAAGGGAACGTATCAGAAGGCCCGCCAACTGGCACATTCACCGTTGGCATAGATGTGATAACTTCTTCTTTTATATCCTCCCTCGGGACTATATCAACCAAAAAGTCAAATATTTCAGTCCTCGTGATTGCAGCAGCGATGTCGTTTTTTTTTTTTTTTTTGCAATGTCCTCTTTTTGTTTTCCTCAGTATGATTCCATGACCGTAGAGTTAACTCCAATATGAACATCTCACATGCTCTTGCAAACACAATAGGTGCTTCGGCTGATATCATTCTTACGTCCTCGTCAACCTTCATGATCTTCTTAATTATTGCTAATGGAAGGCTGTGGTTCTTGAAATCATTGACATTTTCTATTTCTCAATAATGGTTTGCCCAAAATGACTGGAGTTGTTGCTGAAGTTGCCGCCGTTGTTGTTGCGACATCGTAATAAATAAAGTAGTGAGCTTGTTGTTGCAATACGTGTAAGAAAAGACAACAGAATATTTCCAATTCTTTCATATACATGTTCAAACAAATAATATCATCAATGATACAATTTATTATGCGCTCAGTCACCCCAACAAACAGAACATTTAAGACAGTCTCATAGTCTGCATTTAGATGAAATCAAACAATAAGTGATTGGCAGAGCTACAAAATAAAAGTCGACTACTGTTACAAATCATAAATAAAAAAATAGAGCGTGATCCTGAGATTATATCAGTTACTATCATCTATTTTTTTTCTAATCTGAAACAAACCGAACAGGAATGCAAAGATATATCCTTCTGGGTCAGCGGCCAAACTTGCACATATGCAAATGTTTCCAGTTACTCCTAACCTCTCCATCGACTAAAGGTCAATTAGAATTTTTGTGGTATTAGCATTTCTTTAAAAAGTTTTAGACGCCATGTATCTTATACAATTTATAATGCTAAAAAGTCATGGTTCTGACATTTGAAAGTTACGGGTTTTGACAAAGTGATAAAGAATTAAATATTGACAGCATGTATAATATACCCACAATGCAGCAAAGCGATTAATAGAAATAATAAATTTATTTGCCTTCAATTGTAGACAGTCTTCTGCTGCTGGTTGCACGGGTACGAAGTTGTTTTCTGATTTTTGATTGATAACTGTAAGAACATGATGTTGAAAAAAGTTAGTATCACCTAAACCTTTGTTCATATATTGCGCCAATGAAATTATTTCAAAATACTATTGTACCAGGAATGTTACTTAGATTTACATGTTTTGGGCCATTGTGCAGTCCACACATGCTTGCGTAAAGAAGAACATACTGCTTCATTTGTTGCTGCAACCGTGCTCACAGTACATGGTATGCACAAAACATGATCTTGGGTGCCAACTATAATATCGCGATAGAGCGGGAAGTTAGTTGGAACATGTTACTATAATTTACATTGTTATTTATTTCCAGTGGCAATGAAGCTTTTTCCTAATATAAATAACCACATTACTTACATGTATATATATACCGGCAGATTGTTCACGCGCAACATGCATATTTGAAGACAAACATTACAATTGGAAGTTATATTATTCAACATTGCAAGTCATGGACAACAGAGCATAGCAATAAAGTACGTCATGTAATTTAGTTACCAGCAAAAATGCATGCTGAAATCCACATTTAAGAAAAAAATTTGAATCTTATCATTATACTTATATGACCTTAGTACTTGAAAAATAGACATGTGTAAGCACAACATTAATAATTTACCTGCCATCAGAATGCAATACAGCTGATACTATAACTGCCCTGCAATATTTTCCATGTTTCAAGCTCATTCCCTCCATCGCAAGTTTTTCATGAAACATCAGATAGGTGGCAGTTGGTAAGAAAACAGATGTTCCTCTTTGCAATGCTATTTGACAATTGTCAAGTTTTTTGTTGGAGCTTGGAGTAACTTTATCTCTCACATCGTACAACCGAACACTCTCACCAAAAACATTACTAACTTTAGTCTCAATCACTAACAACCTGACAGAATGAAACCTGTCCTGGTCAATAGCTTGAGGGGAGCAATTTGAAGCATTTAAGAGTGCTTGACGCTCTGCAACAACATATTCTTTATTCGCATTCAAGAAAAACTCACTTTGATACGTCACCTGAAATTGTAATTTTATTAGAAAGAATGTAGCAGCGTTTACATGTATGTGTACATAATTATTAACACATCCAGATGCGATAATTTACAATTAAAGGAAATAGAGGTGCATACATCACCAACATAGTGACAAATGGTGAAATCTGTTAAAGTGTTAGCCAGGTTTGGTTTATTGAAACGTTTATGATCTTTGAACGTCCGATAACACTTTTCTCTAAATGTTTCACGCGTGGATCTTGGAAACATGCTGCATATTATTTGGTAATTTCAGTTTATAATTCAAACTGAATCATCTTTTTTAAAAATACTGACAAATACACATATTTACCAACTTTCATACAGAAGAGCAAGGATTCCACCCAGGTTTCTAAAGCAACCAAAACCATAATTAGATGATTAAACATACTGCAAATTTTTTTAGCAAAATAACTTATTATAAGCGAATGTGTTTCAACAGGCACAAACCTTTTCAATCAGATCTAAAGTGTTTTCATTGTCCTCAAAGTGTATTTAACTCCAGTCTATTTCCTCCATTGTATATTCTTATAGCTACACCTAAAAAACGTGCTGAAAAAGAATTTATAATATACAATAGACAGATTAGGCGTATAGGCTGATATTGATTAGCAAAAAAATTACATATGTACTTGAACATACTGAGGCAAGGCCTAATTAACTTAACAAACCAGATTGAAATGTTCTCGTGAATATCGTCAGTAGCACCAAATGTTTATATACTCCCAATAGTTATCGCTACTGTTAACCATGCATGTTTCTCCCCATAACAATTCATCCTGCCAAAATACATGTAAATACTAAATTAAAATAAAGCAGACACCTTGCCTTCAATGGAAGAAAAAAATAGTTGGCCGCATAAAATAGCATTTTACAGATAAACAACCAATGAATCTAAAAGAAATATCAAAAACTTAAAGAAGGACTCTTATTAATTTAAACTTTAACAGTTTCTTGCAAACCTGTGATGAAGAAAAAAAATCCATAAATAAGTTGCATGCATAACTAAAATTCAAGACATACGTGATACCTTGATTGTTGTTGTGTTCTAGGGTTGCAAAATGGATTAGTTTTAGGGTTCACAATGTTACGTAGAATGAGATGGATGAGTTGGGCCAGGTTTTTTTCATTAATTACTATACAATGAATTGTATTTAGATTAGGAGTAATAATTAATTACAGGCCTTTATATACTTGGAGTTGCAACATATATTCCAAAATAACATGTTGGTTCAGTGGTTAAGATACATGTTATTCTTTAAAACACCCAGAGTTCGATCCATGTCAGTATCATTTTTTAAAAAATTATTCCGAAATTTTAATTTTGAGGCCTATGTGATGACATGGCTTTTAATGACAATTACATGGCAATGACATGGACTTATGTGGCATTATCTACGTGTAACGCCTCCTGTTTTTATATATATATATATATATATATATATATACGTATCGTTTGTTAAATAAATCTTAAGAAATGTAAAAATGGCTTTTTAGGACAAAAATGTATAAAACATTTTATGGAAATATACATCGAAATAAGTTACTGAATGGTCCTTAAACTTATATGAAATTTACACTTTTAACCCTAACAGTGAAACTTTTACACCGTTAGTCCTTGGTTAGATTATATTTACATTTTTGGTCCAAGATATCCAAACATGACATTTTAACACTTCTAGCTACTGTTTATTCACTTCTTACCCTTAAGTTATCAAAATAACAGTTTGACACTAAATTATGTGAAAGTTACATATTTAACCCGATTTGTAATATAATTTGCATTTATAGTCCAAAAATCACAAAACTTATGGATTAACTTTTTTGAGAGTTTCATAAGTCTTCAATAGCTTATTTGAGTTTGTAAAACTGCTTATTACCTAAAAATGATTTAGGCTTGAGAGTTTTAAAAACAGGCCCGCTAACATATAAGGATCCAATGGGTTTCAAAATGATTTAGGCTTGATTTTGGGCTCAAAATATGGTCTTATTAACATATCCAAACTGCTTATCGTTCCTCCCATTTTCTGAGTCGTAAACTAGTGATCTCGATCCTTTTGTGTTTAATCTAAGACTGCTTATTGAACTTTAAGGCCCACTCGATAAACATTATAGTTTTAAAACTGTTTTCGAGGGCGATAGCTTATAGGTTCGTTTAGGTAGTTTCGAAGCTTATCAAAGTAGCTTTTTGTTACTGCTTTTTAATTTAGCTTATGGAGAAATAGGTTGTGTAGTTTGTTAGATAGGTCACTCGACTAGAATTGATTTTATGGGTCAAATCCTAGTCGATAAACCAATAGGTCCAATATGATTTATATGACATTTATACGTTCGATATGTAACAGGGTTTTAAAATGGTTCTCGATAGCTGGTTAAATGATGATATAAGATACGAATGAGTATAGTATTTAATTTCTAGCCATCCATAGAATTAGGAGGTCATATATAAACCTAAAATGAATAACGAGAAATTGAAATTATAACTAGAAAGCTTGTAAGTGATATCGAATGAAGTAATGAATATGTATGAACTTGAAAAATCATAAGTATGTATAGAAATGCGTTCGAATGACTTACTACACCAAAAATGGTGGTGAGAAACGTTGAAATGAACTAGGGATGATGGACTATTGCACGTAGCTCGTTAGATTAAACACAAAAGGATCGAGATCACTAGTTTACGACTCGGAAAATGGGAGGAACGCCTAGAAATGGCCTTGCTTCTTCGAATGAACTCGGATAGAGAGAAAAGTACTTAGAAAATTTGTGTGATATAAGTTTTGAGTGAATGAATGAGTGTGTGTGAGTTTATACGTATATGTATATGCATGTAGTAGTATATAATGTATTTTATACACAACAAGTTGGCATGATTTGATGCCGAAAGGATTAGAGAATAAGTATAGGCTAGGTACTCAAGTATTTGGATATTAAGAGAGGTGGGAGTGTGTCTGTGTTTCGGTTATGGTCAAGTGGCATGGTCATTATTTCCTTCGACATGTATAAGGTCCAAACGACCTATAGACGTGACCAAAAAGTTTAGAGAAGGTGTGCTAAGGCTCATAGAACTCTCTTGGCTCGGTTACAAGCAAGATACTTAGGTAAAAATATGTTGTGTTGATTTTGGTTACACTCGAATGAATTTGTACCCGAGTCGAATGATGCTAGCTTTGAGGCTTGTTTTAAGATCAAACGTTCGAACCAAGTAAAATGAATTGCCATTCATGAATCCTTGAAATGTGGAGATTCTAACTATGTAAAATGTAGTATAGTTTGTGTGTCAAATTATCAAGATATCGAGTCCAAGTAAATGTAAGTTGGCTCGTATGAAATAAAACAAAAGTGGTAAATGGGCTTGAATAGCCTGTTGGGCCGAGAAATAAGTAATAAGGATCCGTTTGGTTTTTATTCGTGTAATGGATTGTCGTGGTGCGTGTGTGAGCTCGTTCCAAAGTATTGTGAATCACGTAACAACGTTTTTGATTCATGGTAATATAATAAACAAAATTTTTAAATTTTTCTCGTAAAAATGGTTAGATGAACTGTAATGATAATTTAATACTTTATTAACATTTACAAAGTACTAGGGAATTTTACAGGTTGCTACAGTACCTACCCGTCAAACAGAATTCCGTCCTGGAATTTAAGTCTAAGGTAGTTTTTAGGGTTGTGTATGGTAATAAATATGGGTATTTGTCACGAATTTGGTCCTCACATTCCCATGTATATTCTGTTCCTTGTTTAGAGTTCCATCGAATTTTGACAATTGGGATACGGTTTTGCTTTAGCTGTTTCACCTCTCTGTCCATTATTTCCATTGGTTCCTCTGTGAATACAAGTTTGTCATCAAGTCGGATTTCCTTCATTGGGATGACAAGAGTTTCATCTGACAGACATTGCTTCAAGTTCGATACGTGAAATGTGTTGTGTACTCTGCTAAGTTCCTCTCGGAGCTCAAGTTTATAAGCCACTGGACCAATCCTTTCCAGGATTTTGAACGGTTCAATGTACCTTGGATTTAACTTTTCACACTTTCTGAAGCGTTCCATTCCTTTCCATGGAGAAACTTTTAACATAACTTTGTCTCCAACCTGGAATTCCATCGGTTTCCACCTCACATCGGCGTAACTCTTTTTTCTGTCTCGTGCGGCTTGCAGTCGTTGCCTAAACTTAAATATCTTTTTCGTTGTCTCGTGAATTAGTTCAGGTCCTGTGAGTTGTACATCACCCACTTCAGCCCAACAAACAGGTGATCTGCACTTTCGACCATAAAGTGCTTCAAATGGCGCTGCCTTGATGCTGGCTTGATAGCTGTTGTTGTAAGAGAATTCTGCCAACGGCAAGTGTTTATCCCAACCTTTCCCGAAGTCGATTACACATGCCCGAAGCATGTCTTCTAAGGTTTGGATTGTTCTTTCACTTTGCCCATCAGTCTGAGGGTGATAAGCGGTGCTCATATCTAAACGTGTACCAAGAGCTTTCTGTAGAGTTTGCCAAAATCTGGAAGTAAATCGGCTATCTCTATCTGAGATAATGGAGATTGGCACTCCATGTCGGGATACTATTTCCTTCAGATACAACTGTGCGAGAGTGCTCATCTCGTCAGTTTCTTTGATTGGTAGGAAATGAGCGGAATTGGTGAGACGATCAATGATGACCCAGATGGTGTCCAATCCAGTTGACTTCCTTGGTAATTTGGTGATAAAGTCCATAGTAATTCGTTCTCATTTCCATACTGGAAGTTCATGTTGTACAAGTAATCCTGACGGCTTTTGACATTCCGCATTGACTCTTGAGCAGGTCAAACATTTCCCAACATATTCTGCGATGTCGACCTTCATGTTTGGCCACCAATAAAGTTTCTTGAGATCCTCATACATCTTGTCAGAACCTAGGTGAATAGAGTACTTGGATTTGTGGGATTCATGCATGATGAGATCACGTATACTTCCATAGAGTGGAACCCAACTTCTTTCTTTGAAACAAAGCATTCCGTCTGATCTTTTCACGAAACCATTCTCATTTTCTGGCATACCGTGAATTCTTTCACTGGGTCTGTTCTCTTCCCTGAGTGCTTCAGATTGAGCTTTGAGGATCTGTGATGGAAGGGGTGAACAAATGGTCATTCCCAGAGATCAGACTCTGAGAGGTTTGATTCGTTCTTTTCTGCTCAAGGCATCAGCCACAACGTTCGCTTTCCCTGGGTGATAACGAATTTCACAATCATAGTCGTTGAGCAACTCTAACCATCAGCGCTGTCTCATGTTCAAATCCTTTTGATCCAGGATGTGTTGAAGACTTTTGTGGTCGATGAAAACCGTGCACTTGGTGCCGTACAGGTAATATCTCCATATCTTAAGAGCAAAGACTACTGCTCCTAATTCTAGATCATGAGTTGTTAGTTCTCTTCGTTCTTTTTGAGTTGTCGAGAAGCATAGGCTATTACCTTGCTCCTTTGCATCAGTACTGAGCCTAAACCGTGATGTGACGCATCACAATACACTACGAAGTCTTCACTTCCTTCGGGTAGCGCTAAAATTGGTGCTTCACAGAGTTTTTGCTTCAAGAGTTGGAAAGTTGTCTCTTGTTTTTCTTCCCAGTTATACTTCTTGTTCTTCTGGGTCAGTTCTGTCAGAGGTTTTGCGATCTTTGAAAAATCTTCTATGAATCTTCTGTAGTAACCAGCGAGACCTAAAAATTGGCGAATCTCTGTTTGGTTTGTAGGAGATGCCCAATCTTTAACCGCTTCGATCTTGGCAGGGTCTACGTGGATACCTTGATTGTTGATAACATGACCAAGAAATTGTACCACTGGAATCCAAAAGTCATATTTGGAGAACTTGGCATACAACTTTTCCTCTTTCAGTAACTCTAAGATGGTCCTCAAATGTTCAACATGTTCTTCCTTGCTGCGGGAGTATATTAGAATATCGTTAATGAATACGATCACGAACTTGTCCATGTATGGTTTGCATACTCGGTTCATCAAGTCCATGAACACTGCGGGTGCATTGGTTAGACCAAATGGGATCACCTGAAATTCGTAATGTCCGTACTGCGTTCTGAAAGCTATTTTGGGAATGTCTTCTTCTTGCACTCTCAGCTGATGATATCCCGATCTCAGATCAATTTTCGAGTAGACACTCGATCCTTTTAACTGATCAAACAAATCATCGATCCTGGGTAATGGATATCGATTTTTCACAGTGAGTTTGTTCAACTCTCTATAATCAATACACATTCGGAACGTTCCGTCTTTCTTCTTGAAAAATAAGACCGGAGCTCCCCAAGGTTATGAACTCGGTCGGATGAATCCCTTATCTGATAGCTCTTTCAACTGCTCAGATAATTCTTTCATTTCAGACGGTGCCAACCTATAGGGTGCTTTTGCAACTGGTGCCGCCCCAGGCACTAAATCAATCTGGAATTCTACTTAACGGACGGGTGGAATACCGGGCAAATCTTCCAGAAATTCTTCAGAAAAATCTTTGACAACTGGCACTTCTTCAAGTCTTTTCTCCTTCGATTCATTTTTCGTCACTTGAACCAAAAACACGTGACATCCCTTGTTCATATACTTCACCGTCTTGATATACGAGATAATGTTAAGTCGAGTTCTACTTTGATCGCCACGAACAATAAGAGTTTCACCATTGAGTGGAATTTGGACGAATTTCTCGTCACAGATGATTCTAGCATGGTGCTTGGACAACCAATCCATGCCAACGACGACGTCAAAACTACCAAGTTGAATAGGCATGAGATCGATGGGAAAAGGTTTGTTTAGTAAGGTTAGGGTGCAACCTTGGATTACCGTATTGGTGCCTATTAGGTTTCTGTTAGCTATTTCAATTTCGTACGTAGTGTCTAGTTCTATTGGGGCAATGTTAAGCAGAGAAGCAAATGAAGTAGACACAAAGCTCTTATCAGCTCCGGAATCAAATAATATTTTAGCACTTTTTTGGTTAAGGAAGAATGTACCCGTGACTGCGCCGGGGTCCTACGGTGCATTTTCGTCACCTAGTACATATGCTCTCCCACGAGCAGCGTCATTCTGATTAGTATTCTGTTTTGGGCATTGGTTCCTGTAGTGCCCCTTCTCGCCACACCCGTGGCACACTATTGCTATCAGCTGTAAATTTACACCAGTGGCCCTGCAGTCATTAGTTTTGTGGCCTATTTTTTGGCACTTTCCGCAAATGGCAGGACAAGGCCCAGTGTGATGCATTCTGCATCGGTTACACGAGGGTAGTGTTCCGGTATAACCTCTTCTGTCAGTTGGTGCAGCAACATAAGCCCTGGCAGCTTCCTGCCTGTGATTTTGTTGGTGGTGGTAGTTGTTGCGATTTTGCTGGTAATTACGGTTACGGTTGTTGTTGTTGTTGTTGTTGTACCTGTTGTTGTTGTTGTGAGTAGTAGTTCCTCGATCATCAAGCTTTCACTTATGATCATTATTCCTGGATGTAGAACTCCATTTAATTTCCCGGTCTAATAATCGTTGTGCAATTGTGATGGCTTCTTCCAGTGTTGGTGGTTTTGATAAGGTGACATTTTCCTCAATGCTTCGAGGCAGTCCCTCGACGTACTTCTCCAACATCTTTTCAAGATCCGGCACCATGGTTGGGCATAGTGCAGCCAGTTCTTGGAACCTTCTATTGTAAGTTTTTATATCGTTCCCCTTCACAATCAGCTGGTGGAATTCCTCCTCCAGCTTCCTAATTTCAGTACGTGGGCAGTACTTCTTTAGCATTTTCAGTTTTAATTCGGCCCAGGTAATCTGATACGCTTCCTCAATACCCATGTTGGTCTGGGGGTAGCGTTCCACCATGATAGTGCATCTTCCAGAAGAGTCCCTGTGGCATAGGTGACTTTGCAGTTGTCTGGACAATTCCTTCTCATGAATACCGTTTTAGTACGCTCAAACCACTGAGCAAGTTCAGTCACTCCTTCTGAACCCTTAAAGTAAGTTGGCTTGCAACTCATGAAATCCTTATAGGTACACTTGCGAGATGCAGATGCCTCGCTTTCAGCTGTTGCCCTGTTGTTGCTACTCGAGCGTGCTATTGTAGCCACTTGAGTTTCAAGAGATGCAGCCACGCTATCGGCCACCAGTTTCTGGATAGTTGCTGGAGTCATGGCTGGTGTTGGTGTCGTAGTTTCCTTTATTGTACGTGCCATACTTCCATTAATACCACAAGAAAACACAGATTTAGAATCCACATAATGACCAAGTTAGAATAATTCGAGTAACAAGGTATTTGCATACAAGTCCTAACAATACTGTCACAATGTGAAATCACAACCAACTGAGAATCATAAAATCACGACATGTCCGAGTACTATCGTAAATAAATGATCAACTCTTGGTATAGGACTGTTAAGGAACAAATTGATTCATCATCTACAAAAGCTGAAGTTCAGCAACTTTCTCTACATTCATCAAGTTTCTTCCGAAATTTTCCTTATTAAAATGCTATGATTATAGCGCAGTTATAACATACAAAGAAACATAACAAATAACAATATCACGATATGTCTGAATACAATCACAATACACATGAACAACCACGGTAACATAAATCAACATCAATATATAGTAAATCCACAACCAACAACATATATTAATAACTTGATCAGTTGTGTTACAAAACAGAACGATACAAGGTCCTTTATTAATGCCACATGCGGCAGGCTAAGATGCCTCAAAACTATAACTGATGTACAATATGTCTAACTACTGGAAGTCTCATCCATGTGTACCGTGAGCTCTGTAATCTGATCAAGAAGTCTCTGTATATTTGTCTGCTGCTGGACCTGCATGTCCTCGATAGGGGTGTTCACGGGGCGGTTCGGCTCGGTTCGGTTAGAGATTTTAACTATCCATCGCGGGGCGGGTAGTTAATTTTACTATCCGAAACCGAACCGTAATAGGCGGGTAACCGTACATGCGGGTACCCAAAGTGAACGGTTACTCGCGGTTCGGATCACGGTTAACCATTCTAAAACAATCGTCGAATCCAATAGGAGAAACAATAACATAAATATCAAAAGTACCACATTTGCATAACATAATCACAATATCACATATGTTACTGTTTTCAATCAAAACCATGAAAATGCAGTAATATCAAAAACCTTACAAGTACATGTTCTGTATCAAGGATTAGTGAAAAACCTTACAAGTACATATGAAAAATGCAGCAATATCATACAACATATGTGGGAGTTAGTAAAAAACCTTACAAGTACATATGAAAAATGCAGTAAAATTGAAAAACCTTACAAGTATATATGAAAAATGCAGTAAAAATGAAAAACCTTACAAGTACATATGAAAAATGCAGTTAAATTGAAAATGCAAATGTGACTAACTGCATTTTTCATACCACATATGAAAATGCAGTAATATCAAAAATCTTACAAGTACACGTTCTGTATCAAGGTTTTGTGGTATGAGATAATATCAAAAACCCATAGCACTCTAGCAGCAGTCAAAAACCTTGCATATTTATGAAACATATGAAAAATTGAAAATGAAGTATTACCCAAAGTGAATTAGTCTTTGGTTCAAACATAAAACAAAGAAAAAAAACATAAAATGCAATCTTGAATCCCAATTATTGTTCAAACTCCAGCCACGAGCCACGAACCGACACCCATCCAATTAGCGTCCAAGCTTGTACCTGTGATGTAGTGACAACTCGATGACTCGTTGATGTGTTACTCTCATCAAACTCTCAATCATCAACCGTAAGGGTCGACATGGCATGTGGCAAATCTTTCATATCTGAGATAATATGAAATCATAAAAATACATAAAAGCATAAATAATAAAAGATTGGTTATATCAGCTTGTAAAAACTAAATACATACCAGCTTCAAACCTTTCAAGATCATCAAGCTTTTCCTCGATATCAAACGGAACAGATTTGGACCTTAGCCAATTCTGAGAGCAGATCAATGCCTCAACCAATGTGGGAGTTAGTGAGCTTCGAAAGGCATCAAGAACTCGCCCCCCGGTACTAAAAGCTGATTCAGAGGCTACAGTAGAGGCGGGAATTGCCAAGATATCCCTCGCCATTGCTGCTATTACAGGAAACCTTGCTTCATTCTTTTTCCACCAACCTATTATATCAAAGTTCCTATTGAGAGGCTCACATTGCTCACTTAAATATTTTTGCAATTCAGTTTGTACACCTGTGGAACTTGAGGCCTCATCCAATTGAATTTTGTACTGACTATTCAAATATGCTGATGGATCATCATCAACATCCATAGCAGAATCAACATCATAAACTTGGGAAGTAGCCCCGTTACTTTTATTCACCACTCCAACTACAGCTGAGTAATGCTCAAATAAGTCCTCTAATAACCTATCTATCTTCTCGCACAAATCTTGAGCCTTATCCTCCTCAAAGCTTTGCCCAACAATGAAGAACACATATCCTTTTTTGTGCCTTGGATCAAGAACAGGTGCAATAAACAAAAACATGTTCATATTGTAAATATTGCTCCAATATTTATCAAACTTTTTCATCATACTGTTAGCCATATTTTTAAGACTTTCATCTTCCACAAACATCTTCTTTTTAATCATTGCTCTAATGCCAAAAACTTCATCAAAGTAAGAGTTGCTGGTGACATATAGAGAGCCAGAGATGCGCAACGTAGCAGTGTAAAAACCTTTCAGGAAAGGCAACAAACACCTAGCATACTCCCAATCTTCTTCTGTAGGAACGCCTTTCGAGGATAAAAGTTCGGTTCTATACTTACTATCTTGTTCCTCCAACATATCGAAAGCAGCTTGAAACTTGATAGCACTTTCAAGCATTAGGTATGTTGAATTCCACCTTGTTTCAACATCAAGGCAAACAAGACTCTTACTATCAATTTTCACTTTCTCAACACAAGCCTTGAAACGTAAAAGCCTAGCGGGAGAAGACCTCACCTACTTCACGGCTGACCTGATTCTAATGACAGAATCATCTACTTCTTTTAGACCTTCTTTGACAACAAGACTTAAGATGTGGGCACAGCATCTCATGTGCAAATTTTGACCCTCCAACACACTTTTCTTCCAAGTATTAAGCCTCCTTTTCAAGTACCGTAGACAAGTATCATTTGAACTAGCATTATCGACGGTAATTGTGAGAACCTTGTCGAGTCCCCAATCAAGCAAGCTCTTCTCAATATATTTTCCAACTATATCTCCAGAATGACTAGAAACTGGACAAAAGTTTAATATCCTTTTGTGCATAGCCCATTCACGATCGATGAAATGTGCGGTCAAACACATATAACTAAGGTTTTGTCTCGAAGACCATAAATCTGTTGTAAGAGAAACTCTTTGCTTAGTCTTAGCAAAGTACTTCTTCAAACTTTCAAATTCAGACACATACAAATCCATGCAATCTCTGGTGATTGTTGTTCTAGACGGGATTTGAAACTGTGGTTGCAACATGTTACAAAATCACGAAACCCTTCATGCTCAACAGTCTTGAAAGGCAATTCATCAAGAATAACCATCCTAGCACAATACTTTCTTGAAATCTCTTGATTAAAACTCCAAGTAACGAACGAGCTACTATCACCGGTATCTTGGGCAGAAGCTTGGTTTTGGAAAATCAATAGCTTCTGTTTCTTATCATGGTTGTAAGGGTATTTCTTACAACGACTTAGATGATTATGCAAAGAACTGGTTCCATGCTTACTAGGACACTTGATTGCTCGAGTGCAATAGTTGCAAGTAGCATATTTAGAAGTAGGAGCATCCCTAGTGAAATGATTCCATGCCGTAGATTTCAGATTCACAAGTTCCTTTCTCTTTCTCTTTTCACCTTTCTCCTTTTCACCTTTCTCCTTTTCACCATCATTTTTGGTATCTTGCTCCTGACCTTGTTGCATTGGTGGGATGTCATCAGCAAAAGTATCCCCGTTTTCACTTGAAGGCGACGTAGGCAGAGTATCAACAGTAGGATCAGGAGCATATTGCAATTTGCTGTATGGAACAATATGTGTCTGTTAGGCTAAGTGCAAAAGAAATATGTCTTTCTGAAATAAGGTCACCAAACAAATCGTCTATAGCGGCGAATGAGTATATAAAGAATGGGCAAAGTAGTTCCTTCTAAACAGAAAAAATATTAAGGTAGACAGTTCCAGAAAAATAGACTAAACCAAAAACCATTTCATACATTTACTAAATAAATAGATTATTATCTACTGTCTACTGATGTTATCTGGTTACCACTTACCATATTGCGTGTCACAACCTTGCAGCTTAATACATATTTCAACTTGGTTAAATAATATCAAAAAAAAGGCAGACTGCATATGTTGTTCTGAGCAGACTGTTTTGCAAAAAATTATCAAAAACAACTCAAATCTTAATAAAACTAATCCAACTCTTGTTTAGTTAAACTACCTGGTGTTGCTTTGATCTAATTACTTGCTACTAGGTGAATCAATAACTCATAATATTAATCATCATACAATATTATATGGACACTTCAAGCACCATTTAATTCAAACAGTAATTATATTAATTCAAAACACTCAAAGATGATATATATCAAACAAGCAAACATATAAAAAATATACAAGTGATCAAAACACAATAATATTAACTAAATAGATATTGTGATTACCTGACCATACTGGATTCGAGAACAACTTGCCTTCTTGTATAGGGTTTGAAATCGGATTGTGTAGAAAAATGAAATTCATAGGCCATGAATCATGATTATATACTTGAATGATCAGCACAATTTTAGGGATTGTGTTTAAATTGACAACAATTGGTTTACCCATTTACCAAAAATATTTGAGATTAAATGAATGAAATATATTATCTATAAATAAAGAGTTGAATATGTTACATGGTTGGGTCGGGTCGGTTACCCGCGGGTAGTGAAAAACATAAACCGAAACCGCCCCATGGTAACTCGGTTTTTCCGGTTTTAGTTTTTTTCGGTTTCGGTTTCTTCGGTTATCGGTTTTTTCTGGTTTTGGATCACGCGGATCGGCTCGGTTTGTCGGTTTCTCGGATTTTTTGAACACCCCTAGTCCTCGATGAGGCTCTCTAATGTAGCAGCCCTGCGGCGAGCTTGCAGAACTTCTTCGATCTGCCTCTGTCTCTCCCACTGTAGAACTGTCACATGAGAGCGCGTCTCAACCATCTCTGTCTGAATCCTCGTCAAACCATCCTATAGGTCCATCCGCTCTGTTACAAGGTCATGTATAGTGCCATCGACCGTCTTGGGGCGGTCGAGTGATACCCTGTCAACGATGCTCAGAAGCGTGTCAATCTGCTCCTCATGACGCTCCAGTCACGTCATGATGGTGGAGGGAGTAGGTGTGCAGGTAGCTGCTTCCCTGGAGCTCTCTCTAGTCTCGAAGACTCGGGCTGGAGGGGTAAAACCTGGAGGGAACAGTAATGATGAGGAAGACGAATCGCTAGGATCTGCTATGTGGGCCCGGTTCTGAGGGGGTAAATCCTCCTCAGGTGTCGGCTCCCGTTGGTGAGGTGCGAACGGGTATGACTGGGTAAGTAGGTTAAACAAGTAGTCGGGTCTGACTGACGGTGGAGGGGGTGATGATAGTAGTGGTGGTAAGGTGTGCTCAGTAGATAATGGTGGTGTCAGCCTGATCATGTCTAATGGTGATGTAGGGGATAGAGGTGGTGATGGTGGTATAATCGGAACTACTAGTAATCGTACCCTCTTGCGAGGTGTGTGCATCCTGATGGGACCATTTGGATGACTCCTGAATGGTCTCATAAAAGGGTCAGGTTCATATGGCTGTAGGATTCTGACTCGTCTGCGCCAGAATACCGGTGCAGGTGGGGGTGGTGGTGTAGGTAAAGGAGTCTCTGCGTCAGCTGTAGGTAGCCACTGCTGCGACTGCATATACTGATCATATGATAGTGGAGTGTAAGTAGGAGAAACTGGACGGTTCTCCGGGTGAGGTGGTGAAATATATGCCCGTCTAGCTTGTACGTACGGGTCCTCTGATAAGGGTGAGTTTGGGTTTCCTGGTGCAACAGGTGTCATAGGTGGTGTAGGAACGATTTCACCCTCCTCGAAGGGCTCCGTTTTGTCCGATGCGACATTCGACACTGTAGCAGTCGAGGTACTAGGGAATACTGGTGAGATGATGGACGATAGAGTATCCTCGGACTCCACGTCAGATGGTAAGGTGCTAAGGTGGGACACTGAAGACATGGTACTGTAATAACCCCGAAAGTAGTAAATGTAAGTCATCAATATAAAATCAAGTAAATAAAAGTTGATATGAAATAATCTTGTTAAGCAACACTCTATACACTGTGTTGTGAAATATGCAGGCACGGAGGGCGTAAGGTGGTATGGTGTAAAGTTGTCCATTTTGAAAGCATAGTTATAGTCCAATGTTTAAAATACACTTGGTTCTCTATAACCATGTCTCTGATGCCAATCTGTAACACCCCGTAAATTTCAAATTAACAGCGGAAGACTAATTGGGGTATAAATGGAAGGATCACAGTCATAATCATAGAAAACGACTCAAAAGAGGCATTTTGAAAGTTATTATCAATAATTTAATAATTCAGATACAAAAGGAAATTTCAATATTTAATATCTCACAAAAGATATGATAGTTTGAAATGAATGATAGAATTTACTTGACACAAAAAACCATTAGTTTATTTGCCCACTCCGTGCCTTGAATGCTTCATTAATTACCTGAGATAAACATGCTAAAAGTCAACAAAATTGTAGAGTGAATCCATAGTGTTTGTAATTGTAATCAGTTTGAACACAAGTCACAAGTAGTATAATTGCATAGAAACACAATCATAGTAGAAATAGTAATATTGCAGTTCGATATATTGCCCTAAGTCTCATGACACGCAAACGTTAACAAGTACCGCACAAACGGCATGAACACACCAAATTAATGGTGTGAGTTTATGGCCCTTGTAATTATTCAAAACACACAAGAGTAAAAGTTTGGATCGAATGGTTAGAGAGAGTGGGAGCCTTTAGAGAGAGAAAGTAAAATGTAATATAATGAAAGGTCCAACCCTTCCTATGGGTGGGAAGGGCTATTTATACACAACATAAAATGCCTCTAGTAGGCTATGAACCGGGCTGACAATGGGTAAAGACCCGACCCGACTCCATGGTGAAACAATATCTAAACTAATATGATTAAGCCTACGAGCTACTTAATGCTAATCCATACTCAGGGTGACCGAGTCTTTCATGTGAATATTTATATTCCTAACAATCTCCCCCTAAGGGAGGTCACCCCGGAAATTACACTTTGAATTCTAGCACTCTTTTACATCGATTAGAGTTTCTAGCTCGTAGTCTTTGATTCTTCTATGTCTTTAATCTTTGTACTTTCAGCAGTGACTTTTTGATGACTGTTCATTTGTCTTGGATGATCTTTAAGGATTCTTTGAGGTCATCATCCAACATACGTCTTCAAGTCATCTTTTGCATTATCGTCTCCATGAGATGTTGTGATCTTTGGACCGACATGCTCACACTTTTCTGGATCATGATTTTTAGCATCAGAGTTGCGAAAGCAGTGTTGAAGGCCTTTCAATTATCATGATTTCTTTGTTTATGATAGGGAAGTGTGAGCATGGGGTGATGGATCTACATCTTTTCGGCAATCAGCTGCAATCGCCAGGGATTCCTGCATACGACAGTTAGTAATAAAATGTCCGGTACTTACAGGTTCGGACTTCGAGATTGTTAACAGCATAGTGTGAAAACTTTCTCTAATCCTTAAGGCCGTTCCTGAATCAGATACCCCCGAGAGGGCTTACAAGATCTACCGAAGTACATCAACGATTAGGTGAGTCGCTGGAGTTCACTCCACGACTGTAGACCGTTTGAAACCGCTACGACCACTAAGCGTAATCCACAAGGAATTACCGAAGTGACCTGCTTTCAGGGCTGTTTGATGTTGACCCTGGCAGGAATTTCCATTCAATCATTGAGAATTACATTTGTAATTTCTCTCATAAATGTTCTGGCAAATTGCTAGGATCTGCGTAGGACTCTTAATTGTACAACTGATGTCCTTAATGTTGAACCTTCAGTGTAGCAGTATCATGTGTTCCTATGCGATCTTATGATGTATCTCGCGGCTCTAGACTCGAGAAGTGCAGTTTTGGTAGACGGAGACTGGAGCGGTGTCTCCTGTTTCAATATCAACATGACTCGTAATGAGCGGTCGATAGATTATACAGGGTTCCCCGTGAGAATGAAACAAGTCCTTTTAAGAGAACTTGAGTGGTTAGAAGGTTTAGTGCAGTGCGTCACTGGGTCCATGACGTCTTGTCTTCAATACCGGTGTCACCTTAGTAACAACCAGTAGCATATGAATTGAACCCGGTTTCTGCCCTAAGGTTGAACAATTGGAGGGCTATTTCTTTTCACCCTTTCTCATTACATTTCTTTTTAATTCTTCAACCCCTTCTTTCTCCTTTCTCATATTACTCCTTTTTTCATAATCATACCTAAGGACTTTCTGATACTAACTATTCGGTATTGTCCTTGGGTAGATCCCTCCGGCTCTGGCGGATCATAAGACGGTTTTCCTAACCTTAGCCACCTTATAACTTCATGACTATCCTATGTTGCCGTCAACCAAATCATTGAAAAATTTCTCAAAGTGTTTATAGTTATGAAACACATTTTGCTAATACTTTGAGAGTTTTGAATTTTTTCAAATACTCCCCCTTAACATGTGCTCAGATGATTTTATTATAAATTTGCACATGTTGGGTAGAGTTCGCACTTTTTGAATTGATCCACTTTCAGTGAACATGACCGATTCGAGACACGCTTACATCACTAGTTAGACTAGCTTGAAATTATTACCCGGCTTGGTCAAGCCCACAGAAAGTTTCTCGAAATGGTACACTCTACTCAGACAAGTCCTCTTCGAGACACGCTTACATCACTGATTAGACCAGCTTGAAATTATTACCCGGCGAGGACAAGTCCTTTCGATTAATGACAATTTTTGTTTCGTCAATTCATTGGTGATGTCTGAGTCGCGCTCACATGAGATGCCACCAGAGATGCCACATTCTTTTTGTCACCACAAACCATTTGCTCCCCCTCAATATGTGCATTGATATACAAAAGCGTGTAGCACATATGGGAGAGCTTACATTTAAGTCCAAAACATCACATTTTTATCAGATTTTCATATTTAAATCACATTCTCTCCCCCGATCAGAAATTTCAAACCTTTTGAGATTTTGTGATCCCAATTGATTTAAATAAGTTTAGAAAATATGGGAGAAAATGTGGTCAGGTTTAATATGTGCTGATAATGGAACATACTCATGCTCCCCCTCAATCAATGAGGGAGAATGTTAGTGTCAGGTATGATAAGTTTGAAAGTTATTTGAATTAAAAAAATGATACACTGACACACAACAACAAGTTTCATTAAATTCACTGCTTATTATGTACCAAGTGACTTGTTTTGATGATATAAAATTTTTTGAAATCACTCTCCCCCTCAATCGATGACTCATTTTCTATTTAAAGAGCTGTAGTTATTGATTGAGTGACAAATTTTATGAAAAACTTCAAGTCTGATTGATTTCCAAAAAAAATTCATGGTACCACCAAGTTTAGCAAAAATACTTTCCTGAAGAATCATAGATTGAAAAGTATTTGCGATGTAAAGAAGACTTCTCTTCTTATACGAGAAATGATGCACTGAAACGTACATCAAATCGAAGAAACATGGATATAAAGTAATCCATGCCCGAGGTGAACTTCACCCAGTGGGAGGAACAGCTGTCTTTTTGGCGACGTGCTTTCCCCATTTTGAAAAGCGGGTTGCTATCTGAAATAATAGCAAGCCATTTAGGCATGTTTTGAAAACTTTTTGAACTTCTGCTCGAACTTCATTTAAAGACCCGTGTCATTATTGAATGACATTTCTAGGACCGTAAATGTTATCGATACCAGAAGACATGCCTTGAAAAACTATTTTTGGAATTTTCTATTTTTCTGATTTTTATGGTTTTTGTAGGTTTAATATATGTACAACGTGGAAAATCTTTTTGAGTTTTTTGATTATTTATATATATATATATTATATAATATATATATATATATATATATATATATATATAATATACACAGAGGATACATGAAGAATTACCACCTCTATTCTTCCTTAGATAGATAAGAGTTCAATCAGATCGTTTTCCCCCGAATGGTATCGGATGTCCAAGTGAATCAAAGTAGCACCATTTGGCATGGGTTTGTAGTTGACTTCTTGTCGAAACAGGACTAGAAGAATTGCCAATCACATTCTCCAATGGGTGAGCCTTTGACCACTTACTGATATAATGAAACGATTGATTGAGCTGATGAGAGTCTGATCGAATAACCCTTTGTGAAGATGATTCTCCAGAGCTCGGGTCTGGAGTAAGATTATGGAGGAGGGATTCATTATCAATCTCAGGAGGTAAAATTCCATGAATTTGTTCTTCAACACCTTGATGAATGACTAGAGATATAATTTCATGAGTTGTTGGAGAAGTACTAACAGATGGTACTTCTTGAACCATTGTGGTTCAAGAAGGAGTACCGGTTGTATCAGCAGATATATGTGCATCAACGGGAAACATAGGAGATACAACACTTGATGGAGCTGAAAGTATTCTTCAAACCAATGGTTGAAACAGTATATCTTTTTTCTTCATGGACGGTGGAACATATAGTGTTGAAGAAGCTTGGTTTGCACGACTCCTGAACTGATGTATTCAGGATCCGTATGACCATTTCTCAAACATCAATCAACATGTAGTTTATTCACCCTTCTCCCCCTCAAAAATTGCATATGACTGCCATTTTTGATTGAACGAGTGAATAAGAATACCAACAACTGTAAGTAGATCCACTTGATAACTGACATTTTGTTTATTCACCCTTCTCCCCCTCAAAAATTGCATATGACTGCCATTTTTGATAGAACAAGTGAATAAGAATATACTCCAATGTACGTTGATCCACTTGATGACTGAATGAGCATGGGAAGAGCATGAAGCTTGTTGATGAGAATGGTCATAAACAAGAAGATTTCTCTTCTTCCGAAGATAAAGCGCACTTAAGCATACACCTTTCTTTTCTTTGAGGAACGGGGCCTGAAGTGTTTTCAGCAGATACCATTATGTTGACATTGAGGCCTGAGGCTTGAACTGCAGGATTCAAACATCATTTGTCGTTGAAGATCGATGCCTGAACTGATGTGAACAGACGTCATTTGTGATTTCCCCTCATATGTTGTGAGCAGCCTGAGTCCAAATGTCAAAGGACGATCTGTACGACCTGCATTTGAAAACAGACGAAAATAGAAAGTTTGGAGTGCCGGATCCCCAATTTAAGTTGGGGTCCAGTTGGTTAGTGGGAACAGGAGCATCATTTGCCTAAGTCTCAGTAGAAGTTGGAATGCTAGTGGAAGTAGCCTTTTTCTGTTTGTTTCTACGTTGGTACATAGTTAACGATGTATGAGGATTGTTACAAAATCTCTCAGTGATGACACTTTCACTAGTACTAACGTGTTTGGGTTGTATTAAAGGCACCGTTTCGGATTTGGTAGACCTAATTAAAGGGCACTGTTCTCCTACAGGGAATTTCCTTCCAGTTGGCTTCCATTGACGTACAGGCACTACTTTAGACTTAGTTATCCTAGTTAAAGGGCACTGTTCTCCTAAAGTGAATTTCCTTTCAGTGGGCTTCCATTGATAACCAACATTAGCAAACATATTTCCTGTTTCTTTCCAAGTTTGCTTGACATGCTTGGCTCTCCAAACTTGCTTGACAGGGGTTTTGTTGGATGACTTCAAAAATTTCTCAACACATTTATCATGATTACCCGAAATTAAACATTCATTACATGTTTTGCAGAGTGAATTAGGATTCGAATTATGATTCTTTTTGTTCAAAACAAACTTATTGTTCCTCATGTGGTCTTTTACTTTCTTCTTAGGAACACTTTTAGCTGGTGAAGTCTTATAATTCTTTATATTTCTCCTAGGTTTTGACTCGCTAGCTTTAGTGTCACTGTTAACTCCTATAGAAGGACTGATGGGAATCTTAGTCTTTTTCACTTCCAGTTGCTGAACATGTTTTGATGTGTTGGGATCTGAAGTGTCCAAGGGTACCTCAATGGTTACATGCTTGTTCTTAGTCATTGAGGATGATGCAATAAACCTATCTCGCTTGTTATCAGTTTTAGGACATGTGCCAATGACGTATTCTAAGAGTTCCTAAGATCGTTTAGTGAGGAAGCAGGCATCTACAACTGCACTATCAAGTGGTTTCTCTATCCTATCCTCTTCTACAATCTCACGAAGAGTATCAAGACTATCCTTAAGATGTGCAAGATAATCATGATGAGCTAACCTATTGTTCCTAAGGGGAAGGGGAATAGGCACAGCATCAATTGCATACTTCTTACAAGCAGAAACCTTTGGAACATCATTATCACTAGTGATGATTGGCATTTTCCCTTTCACCTGAGTCTTTAGATTCTCAATCTCATTTAGCAAAGAAGTTATCTTTTCATTGTGATTGTTACGTGTGACTTTAATCGAGTCATATAACTCTTTGTAATGCTGTTTAACTTTTGAATTTTCAGCTTGAAAACAATCATTTTCCTGTTGCAATTTATTGATGATGTTTTGAAATTGAAAATTCTGAGAATCTAGAGGTGGTGGTTTTATTTCTTTCTTCTAAATGTTGATATTTTAATTGCAAATTAAGATTATCAACCTCTAGTTTTGAAAAATGCCTAACCATGTTATCATGGTCATCGTTTTGGATTTTCTCATGCAATTTTAAATTCTCCCCCTCAAGCTCAACAACACGATTCTGGGTAACATTCAATGCAATAGACAACTCATGAAATTGACAAGCAGTTAATGCAGAATCAGTAGCAGTATAAAATACATCCTGTGCAATACATCTAGCAATCAAATTCTCATTGGTGATGAGAATATTCTTTCTTTCAATCTCACAGCATTTAAGATCAATAGCATTTTGTTTCCCTATGTTTTCCATATCTTTAAACACTTCTTTCATCTTTCTTAATTCAGTTTCAAGGGTTTTTTGCATGCCCTCAAAATGTTCTTTGAGAATTTTAAAAAATGGAATGACCTCAGTTAAGTAGCACCATTTTGTTTGTTCAAAACCCCTTTCCCCTTCAGTAATTCCCGTTGGCGTAATTCTCTTCTTACATGTTTTATCAAAATCAGCAAATAGTTGACAAAGAACATATATGCTAATTAGAGTTTTACATTCTGTGGGAAGAGTTAAAGGAACTAAGTGCATGGGTGTATTGGGTGGGTACACCGTTGCTGCAGCTATCTTTCTAAAGGGTGGAGTTTTGGCTTGAAGTTCTTCGGCTTTCCTTTTTTCTAAGTCTAAGGACAAAAATATTTGTTCTGGAGTCAACTTAGTTTGAGGTGCAAAAACAGTCAATCGGTTCTCCTCAGAGTAGTCATGGGGTTTAATTATGACTCGATTTGCTATACATTTAGGATCCTTCATTTTTTCAGCCAATCTTTCTCTATTTATTACTTATATCTCATTACTCTCTTCAAATGATGACACATCAGGAGGGGCATGACCAGGCTTAAGCAGTTCATTTCCATCGTATAAGGAAGGTTGGGCTACTTTAGCACTCCTAAGGAAAGCTGATTTAGGTTCACCTACATTCATTTCACTATGTTCATCACACAATTTTTTATGCTTTTGAATCATTTGAGCAGTTTGTCTGGTCCGTTCTTGTGCATACAACTTGTTTTCAATCTTATTCTTTAACGTTTTAAGTTTGGAAAAATCATTTAAGAGTTTTGTTTCTTTTTCTTTGAAAACATGTTTTAGTGTAATTACACTTTCTTGGATCTCCTGTTTTTGTTTAACAGTTTGATCAAGTTGTTTTTGTAAAGAATAATAACTCCTTTTTCAATGTTTCTTCCCTTAAATTACGCTCTGTTATGAATGTACGCATTTGACTATCCATTTTCTGGTCACGTTCAGTTAGCTCAAATTTTGCATGTTGTTCATATATGGCCACCTGATCTTTATAGATGTTAAGTCTAGTGGTCAAAGTGTCATCAGGGATAAACGCAGTGTACTCATGCAACTCATAATCATCATTTATAACAGAAGATGCACAACTAGGTATAACAAACGCTTCGTTGTGTTTCACATATTGTTAATATGGGATAACATCGCTATTTCCCATATTAGCAGTATCTGAATCAACAACGTTTGTCTGTTGTACTTTTTCGGGAATCTTTTGTTCATGCAACACATTATCATCATTAATAACAGAAGATACCCCACTAGGTTCAACAGATGCTTCGTTGTCTTTCACGTGTTGCATGTTGTTCATAGCAGTATCTGACTCAACAACTTTTGTCTGTGGCTGATGAAGCTCTTTCTCTTGAGAATTCGAGCACACATAGTCCCTATTGGCACTAAAATACTCAAACACGTTTATCTGTTGTACATCTTTGGGAATCGTTTGTTTGTCAATCATATTGTACAATCTGAGTACCTCAGATATAGCAGAATCTGAAGTAGTAGACATGATGTAAACGTGCACGGGATTTTACAATTCTATTATTTAAACCGAGAAATAAATTCTTTCGCGGGATTTTACAAAAATCAAGAATAAACCGTGATTTGATTACTTGAATGTGTTATGATGAAAGTATGGATCGATAATGTTTAGTGATTGTTTGTAAGATTCGGTGAATTGTAGTTACATTGTGATTTGGTTTGATTGTTTTGAGTTAACGTTATGAAGTGGATTAGTCACAGTCAATAGTTCAAGACCAAAACTCAATGGAACAAAGTTTGGTCAAAACGCAGCTAAATCTTGAATCAAACCACAATCATGAAATGACAAAACTCAGTAAACCAAAACGCAAAAGTCCCAAAACGCAGAACACCTAAAACGCAGTACACAAAACGCAGAATTCCAAACCACGGTAGCTCAAAACGCAGAACCTGAACACGCAGAGAACCAAAATGTAGAAGTTCAAACCGCAGCTACAACCAAACGCAGAATTCCAAACCACAGTAGCTCAAAACGCAGAACCTCAACACGCAGAGAACCAAAACGCAGAAGTTCAAACCGCAGCTACAACCAGACAAAACGCAAGGGACAAAAGTGTCGCTTTCAACTGCCTTTTGTCTTTTTTCCCTTTTTTAGCTACAAATCAAAACGCAACCCTAAACCAGATCAAACCGCAACACAAAACAACTTTGAATATCACAAACCGCAATCAAGAAATTCACACCGAAGGTCAAAACGCAATGAAGAAAAATCTTCAAACATACACGAAAGAGTACCAACTAAGCCATAGATAAGTAAGAAACTATACTAGAGATATATTTGAACATGAAAGTACCAAGTTTTAACCAATCTACGGACAAACAATGAACGACTCTTAATGTTTTCTTTCTTAACAAGTCGAACCACAAAAACAAGACAAAAACACCAAGAACACACCACACATCCATGAACATGCAATCACTCTAACCAAACCTAGCTCTGATACCAATTGTAATTATTCAAAACACACAAGAGTAAAAGTTTGGATCGAATGGTTAGAGAGAGAAAGTAAGAGAGTGGGAGCCTTGGAATGCTAGAGAGAGAAAGTGAAATGTAATATAATGAAAGGTCAAACCCTTCCCATGGGTGGGAAGGGCTATTTATACACAACATAAAACGCCTCTAGTAGGCTATGGACCGGGCTGACAGTGGGTAAAGACCCGACCCGACTCCATGGTGAAACAATATCTAAACTAATATGATTAAGCCTACGAGCTACTTAATGCTAATCCATACTCGGGGTGACTGAGTCTTTCATGTGAATATTTATATTCCTAACAACCCTCGTGTAGGAGATTGCCATCTTCCTATTTCCTTCAAATAAAGTGCATTTGACTAATCCAGCTAGCAACTAAGGCTATCCATATGGAACTAGTTCAAATAGGAAGTCAGCCTCCAATAGATCCATTCACTATATTCGCGTTCAGTCGCAAGTGATTAATGGTTCATGATGTGAGGAGCTTTTGGCAAAAATGGTAACTTAGGCAATATCAATCAGGTAGAGCATACAGAAAATACATGTGTTCTATTTTAAGCATGTATCTCCCCACGAGTTGAAGATATATAAAAGATAAAAATGGGACTATGAGCTCACCTCGGATGTAGTTGACAAAGATAATGTGAAGTCAAATGTAATATGCGAACGGCTCCAATACACGACCTGAATAATAGGGAAGTCTGAGATTTCGATAGTTTTATGCTTGGCTTAATACGAATAATGATTGTGGAAAAAGTATCTGATAACGAATTGGTTCGTGATGAGAATGGATGATATGCTTAAAATGCTTAAAGTACAAAAATAATATTATATATAATATTATCTTGTTTTTATGTTTATTGAATCCGTAGATATCGTTTCCTCAAAAATTGGTGAATGATACGTTATGTTATTCGTTAGAAATCTCGTTATATATATATATATATATATAATATATCGTTTGTTAAATAAATCTTACGAAATGTAAAAATGGCTTTTTAGGACAAAAATGTATAAAACATTTTATGGAAATATACATGAAAATAAGTTACTGAATGGTCCTTAAAGTTATATGAAATTTACACTTTTAACCCTAACGGTGAAACTTTTACACTGTTAGTCCTTGGTAAGATTATATTTACATTTTTGCTCCAAGATATCCAAACATGACATTTTAACACTTTTGGTTACTGTTTATTCACTTCTTACTCTTAAGTTATCAAAATAACAGTTTGACACTAAATTATGTGAAAGTTACATATTTAACCCGATTTGTAATATAATTTGCATTTATAGTCCAAAAATCACAAAACTTATGGATTAACTTTTCCGAGAGTTTCATCAGTCTTCAATAGCTTATTTATGTTTGTAATACTACTTATTACCTAAAAAGAGCTTATTTTAGCTTATTGGGCCTTAAGAGTTTTAAAAACAGGCCCGTTAACATATGACGATCCAATGGGTTTCAAAATGATTTAGGCTTGATTTTGGGCTCAAAATATGGTCTTATTAACATATCCAAACTGCTTATTGAACTGCTTATCGTAGATAGCTTATTTTGAGCTTAGTGGGCTTTAAGGCCCACTTGATAAACATTATAGTTTTAAAACTGTTTTCGTGGGCGATAGCTTATAGGTTCGTTTAGGTAGTTTAGAAGCTTATCAAAGTGGCTTTTTGTTACTGCTTATTAATTTAGCTTATGGAGAAATAGGTTGTGTAATTTGTAAAATAGTCGATAAACCAAAAGGTCTAATATGATTTATATGACATTTATACGTTCGATATGCAACAAGTTTTTAAAATGGTTCTCGATAGCTTGTTAAATGATGATATAAGATACGAATGAGTATAATATTTAATTTCTAGCCATCCATAGAATTAGGAGGTCATATATAAACGTAAAATCAATAACGAGAAATCAAAATTATAACTAGAAAGCTTGTAAGTGATAT
Organism: Artemisia tridentata subsp. tridentata; assembly: GCA_021014915.2. NCBI lineage: Eukaryota > Viridiplantae > Streptophyta > Magnoliopsida > Asterales > Asteraceae > Artemisia > Artemisia tridentata. The sequence continues at coordinate 176,738,539 of CP139502.1, read as the reverse complement.
CGAATGAAGTAATGAATATGTATGAACTTGAAAAATCATAAGTATGTATAGAAATGCGTTCGAATGACTTACTACACCAAAAATGGTGGTGAGAAATGTTGAAATGAACTAGGGATGATGGACTATTGCACGTAGCTCGTTAGATTAAACACAAAAGGATCGAGATCACTAGTTTACGACTCGAAAAATGGGAGGAAAGCCTAGAAATGGCCTTGCTTCTTCGAATGAACTCTGCTAGAGAGAAAAGTACCTAGAAAATATGTGTGATATAAGTTTTGAGTGAATGAATGAGTGTGTGTGAGTTTATACGTATATGTATATGCATGTAGTAGTATATAATGTATTTTATACACAACAAGTTGGCATGATTTGATGCCGAAAGGATTAGAGAATAAGTATAGGCTAGGTACTCAAGTATTTGGATATTAAGAGAGGTGGGAGTGTGTGTGTTTCGGTTATGGTCAAGTGGCATGGTCATTATTTCCTTCGACATGTATAAGGTCCAAACGACCTATAGACGTGACCAAAAAGTTTAGAGAAGGTGTGCTAAGGCTCATAGAACTCTCTTGGCTCGGTTACAAGCAAGATACTTAGGTAAAAATATGTTGTGTTGATTTTGGTTACACTCGAATGAATTTGTACCCGAGTCGAATGATGCTAGCTTTGAGGCTTGTTTTAAGATCAAACGTTCGAACCAAGTAAAATGGATTGCCATTCATGAATCCTTGAAATGTGGAGATTCGAACTATGTAAAATGTAGTATAGTTTGTGTGTCGAATTATCAAGATATCGAGGCCAAGTAAATGTAAGTTGGCTCGTATGAAATAAAAGAAAAGTGGTAAATAGGCTTGAATAGTTGTGGGCTTGAATAGCCTGTTGGGCCGAGAAATAAGTAATAAGGATCTGTTTGATTTTTATTCGTGTAATGGATTGTCGTGGTGCGTGTGTGAGCTCGTTCCAAAGTATTTTGAATCACGTAACAACGTTTTTGATTCATGGTAATATAATAATCAAATTTTTTTAATTTTGCTCGTAAAAATGGTTAGATGAACTGTAATGATAATTTAATACTTGATTAACATTTACAAAGTATTGGGGAATTTTACAAGTTGCTACATACTACATAATAGTTTAGTCAAGGTTGTTACACTACCATGATGGCCTAACAAGTAATTACATTTCCACATAACACAAAACACGGCCATCATACATTAAAGATATAAAGTTAACCAAGTGCATAAACAATCAAGAACAATATCCAACTGAGCACCAGGTAAATCTTCCACTTCCACACATCACCTTGAGCAGTTTCTAAACATGCCTTGAGCTCATTTCTCCCCCTCAAAAGGCCTGGTATGATCATTCTTGAACGAGCACACATTTCAGGACCATACCATCCTATCCACCGACGAGAAGACCCCTAATCATGAATATGTCAAGTCATTAAACAACCACCATTGTTACAATGTACTTTGCTACTTGCGAAAATAAACTAATACAATAAATCTAAAAACACACTTACTTTATCAGGACAACCATAGAATCGACGTCCTGGGTTGGCCGAGGTCCACGAAATGCGATTTATAGCTTGCTTACCACACCAGCAACGTACCATGTTGAAAGGTTTAATGATTTGTAGAAGAAAGGTTTTGGGGAAAGTTTAGGGATGATAAGGGACGATACAATTGTGGCTCAAAGTAATATAGGGAACTGGGACACTGTACAACAGATTGAAATAGGCCGCTACAGTGAAAGATGATTTTTCCCTTACCAATAATTTATTGACCTGACCATTACAGGGCGAGGGATGCAATCGGCCTAAAAAATGGCAACGATTTTTTCAAGTTTGGGGCCCTGACGATGATTTCTGGCAAGTTTATGGACCAACGATGTATTTTTGTCTAAAAGTTATAACCACATGTTAAGATTTCACTTTAACCAGTACTGTAACAAAAGTAAACAAATCGAATTTCTGCTGTCGAAATTCATTTCCACAAATATTTTTCTACACGAGTGCACTTCATTTACGTAAACTAAACAAAAGCAATTTCTTCTATAGAAAACCATTTTTAAAACAATATACCGACTCCGGTTTCTGAAGACATATCTCTATAGTCTCTTAGGCTAGACACAAACGACTGGAATCTATCGATCGATCAAATCAAGCGACCGATCTTCAAATCGGTCGAGTGGGATGTGGAGTGTAGGTCGAATATCGGTTGACTATAAACCAAAACAAACATCAGTCTAAAATTCGGCCAAGTTTTAAATCCTTCCAATCATATATCCGTTGCAATTATTTAAAAAAAATATATATAAAAATCAACTTTTTCAACCTTGTAAATACTAACCTCAAACACACATCTAAACACACAATTTCAAACACAATTCAAACAACTTCTCATCCATATTCAAATTCTCATCCATAAACAACTTCTCATCATGTCAAAGAAAAACACTCCCACATCAAAAGACCGACGATCCCGGCTACCCCAAAATGCCCCGAATTTGAATTTCTCACCGGAAAACAACTTCGAACTAACCAGCATAACGCCACCACAACATCGGGGTATTCGATTTCGTGCACCCTCTTTTGAATATCCATCACGACTACCACAACCTAACCAAAATCAAAACCCATTGAACGTTAATCGTCCATATGTTCCACCGTATCGTCCTAATACGGATTATCACCAAGAACCAAGTGGGTCGTCGTATCGGCCTAACATAGATTTCTTGCATTCTTCCCAACCGTATGAAGATTATTCCCCGCTTCGGGGTGTTAATCTTGATATGGATTTGGAGGATTTTATGACGCAACAATATCCGAGTCAAGATGCGTCGATGGGGCAAGGTTCGGGTCACGGTTCTTACCATGGTTCGTACCACGGTTCTTTCCCTGTTGAAGACGATGACGATGTCGAAGATACATCACCCATCAAACCAAGGACCGCTTTGCGACGTGCTATAAAGGCGAAGGACAAAGGCAAGAAGGCCGAACCGGCCAAAAAACAGGCACCATGGACAAAGGCGGAAGAGATCGCGCTTTGTAGAGCTTGGGTTTATGTGTCGGAAAATTCCAAGCGAGGAAACGCTATTAACAGGCACCGCTTTTGGGAGGAGGTGATAGAGTATTTTCATAATGAAACCGGTTCATTAAGAACCTACGACTCTATCAACAGCAAATGGAAGAATAGGATTTGGTGTAGGGTTGGAAATTTTTGTGCTATCATGGATAATATCAAGAATAACCATGGTAGTGGTGAAAATGATGCTGATGATAGGGAAAAAGCTTTGAGAGAATACCATGTGATTTACGGTCATGATTTTAACTTGGAGGAATGTTGGAAAATTTTGAGGAATCATGATGCTTGGAAAACGGAGGTGCCTGCTTACCAATCGAATAGTCGGAAGAAATCAAAGGGCTCTACAACAACCTCGGGGTCAACAAAAGGTCCCTTGAATTTCCAAGACGTGGACAATTCTGAAGATGAAGACGATACTAGAGAATCACGACCAGAAGGTCGTGACGCAGCCAGGAAGAAATCATCGTCCTCCTCTCGTGATCCACCATCATCGTGAACGCTTCGCTAACCAAGACATTCTTTAGATTGAAGCCAAGAGGAAAAAAGAAGGACATTGAAGATGAGTATCTGAAGATGAAGCAAGAAGAGCTAGCCATAAAAAGAGAGAAAATGGAACTCCAATGATAACAAGTCGAAATCATGGACATAACAAAACGAGAGCAAGATTTGATCTTCTACTACTCAAAAATCGACCCAACTTTGCCCGAACGACACCAAAATCATCTTATGCAACTTAAGGAATCAATCAAAGCTCGCTACAACTTAGATGATTAGTTTACGTTTGTAATCGCTGTCGTATTTTTAATTTAGTATTGTAATGTTTTTATTTTTAATGAATTTTAATTTTTTTTTTAAATGTTTGATTAAAAAAAAGAAAAAAAAAAGGTCGGTTATCAACTGTAGCACTTTGGTCATGTCTGGTCGCCGGAGAGAGAAAGCTGACGTGGCAGCCGGTGACCCAGGTCACTTTGGTCATCGACTGTGTCTAGCCTTACTATATTTTAGCCGTCACAACCGACATTAAGTATATATGATCCGGATAATAAAAACCATTCGTTGATAATGTTTATCGTTAATGATTAACGAGTGGGTAAGCCCGCGCGTTGCTGTGGGAATTTAATTCCTAAATACGATAGTTTAAAAGTTATCATCTGATTACAGAAGGCTATGAAGTTAGTTAACTGGGAGAATACATTTACAACTAATTTAAGTACAAAGCTTGTTATTTAAGTCCTGCTTTGTATTACAAAAGGTTTGACGAAAGAACCTCATTGCCTTCTACAGCTTGAACAACAGCAATACCTCTAAAGCCTGAACTAAATCTGTAACCATGAAATGAAACGAACAATCTAAAATAAGTTTTTTAAACACTCCCTTCAAGCACATCAAATTGAATCCATCCAAGTTTTGTCTAGTCTTCCCATTCCTCTCCCAAAATATTGTGGTGTAACTTCCAATCACGCACAATTCTCTTGACTTAAACCAAAGGCTTGAATTTAAGACACAAAAGTTTGAGTCTAATTGCCTAGTGCATTACCTTGTATAGCTTCTCTTCTGATCATTGGCCCTCTCAAAAAAAAACTATTGTTGCGCTCCTGACAAACAATAAATGGTAGCCGAAAGGTCTAACCTTCTCAAAGTGCTCATTACACATCGGCCCTTGCCCTCCATACCTATTTCAAAAATAAGCATTAAAAAAACTATTGAGATACGGAGACAATTTAAAAACATATGAAAACCATTATAGATCAAATATAAAGTTCTGAAATTGTGTTAGTGATACATCCTAATCTGCGCCAACCTCTTTTAAAGAACTAATATATATGCCAACTACTATATAGTATAAAAAAGTAATACTTTATATATTTCCAATTTTTCAATATAAGCTTGAGGTGCTAAATATAAACGACAATCCAATTTGACCCACATTCAGCAAAGGACCAATGTGAGCATGAGACTCTGAAACTAAATGTAAAACTTGTAGTTGATAAGCCGAGAAACAAAGCTATTCCAAACACTCCTTAACCACACACCTATTGCATCTTTATCCAAGATTCAGTACACACATATGCCACTAACATATTTAAAGTTCTAGCCGACAAAACATTAGTTGAACTACACCACATACCTATTTCTTTTATCACACACCTAATGCATAAGCATCTTTATCCAAGATCCATGACACAAATAAGGCAGTAAAAAAAAATCCCTTCAAAAAACATAAAACAAATATGGGTTTTTAGCGTTTTATCGCCAAAATTAGTTGATAAGCCGAGAAACAAAGCTATTCCAAACGCTCCTTAACCACCTGATGGCTTCTAATCTAGTGTTAATTTGCATTTCAGTAGAAAAATCATTCTCTTAAGGCTAGGATTATATGAAATAATCTCATTAATAAAATGACATTTTTTGAAAGTTCTTGATTAACAAAAAAAATATCATCATGATTTATGAAGAAACAAATCAACATTTAACTAAATTTGTCACATATCTCGAATACGAACATGTTGCCTAGTCACGTAAATTCACCGTAACTGAATCCTGAAAAAGGCCTACACATATCACGAACATAAAAACTCAACCAACTTTTTAACAACTCTGCTATTCACCATCAAGATCTATTCAGGATACTTGTTAAAATGCTTTTACATACCTGTGCTAATGGTGATATTCGTGGGCTGACACCACCCTCATGCTCCATGTGTGTAATTGTGTAGCAATTCTACCACCAAATGTTGCAGGCGATTCAAAGTTCTGCATGAACAAAGTTCAGAACCCAATCACAAAGCTAAATTAGAACTGAACAATCTCATATCTGTGTCTATATAAAACTATAATATAGACAACATACATTTCGTCTACTTCGCCTACCATAACCCGAGTTCCTGTTCAAAACAGCAAACCAAAAAAAAAAAAAAAAAAAAAAAAAAAAAAAAAAAACACTTAGAATCAAACTTTACCAAAAATTCAACATAAAGCAGGATTAAGCAAGTTGACTGACCACAACAGTCCGTCACCTTATACCGGCCGCAAAACTATATGTCCAACAAATCACGGTCTTCTTTTTCAAAGACTTAGTATTTGAAAATAAGTAAATCCAAACACCATTTACCGAAAGATTTTTTATGACCTGGGATGAGATGTCGTTTAGCCCGTATAATTTCAGAAGCCATTTATGTTCTTACAACATATCAAGCCCACTGAATTGGTAATCAATATGCAAAAATAGAAACTAATATTAGACTCAGTTACCTTCATACTCCTGTGCCTAAATCAACTGACGACATGTTTCAGCAAAGCTACATTTAACCCATTTGACCATTCCTTTATAGCTAGACTTTTAAATGGACAATCCCATAGAATGACCTAAGGACACCACATAGAATGACCCAAACACCCTTAAAACTGTAGTTTTGTACACATCTTCAGAAAAACACGTTTGGCGATAAAAAAAGCCTTTAAATTTTTTGGTATAACTCCATATTCCAAACGCATTTCCAGTTCTACAAACATAATGCCAGATTACCTAATTGCGGTGCAATAAATGGTTAGGCTCCGATTTGTAGATGGCATTCGGGTCACATAAAAATCCGAATTCTGCTACGGCTGCAAAGAAACTTGGTTGCATAGACGCATATTAGCCATACGTGTTATGCCATCCGGTCATTGCCTTGCCAATATGCAGTCGGATCTTCAGTGACACATTTCATCGTGGTCAGATTTCAACAATCATCATAACCTATTTGGAAAACATTACCAGGATCATTATGAAATTCAAAACCATAAAAACTCTCATAACGACCGTTTGAAAGTGCAAAACGATAAAAAGTATCGTTACTTGATTTCGGCTCATGTTGAATAAGGTCAGATTTTCTAATGAATACATCCGAATTCCGCTACGGCTGCAAAGGAACTCGGTTGCATAGACGCATATCAGCCATACGTGCTATGACGTCCGGTCATTGCCTTGCCAAGCTGCGGTCGGATCTCCAATCACACATTTCATCGTGCTCAGATTTCAATAATCATCACAGCCTATTATAGTATATACTAAAAGGCGTTTTTGAACGGGGCAAAGCCCAAGGGGCAAAAGTAAATTTCTTAGGCATAAGCACAAAATATAAGCAGCCAAAGTTCCCGGGGTACGGATATGTAAAGAGTCGGGAAAAGAGGATATATTTGCCATGGCTGCGAGCTTACGAAGCTCGCCAAGCCATAATGCAAATAATGAAATCTTTTTTGCACCACATGGCAAGACCCCATAAGACGCCAAACGAAAAGTGTTACCTGCCCGTAGTAAATGCCAAAAGGCTATCAGTTGCGAAACACCCAAATACCTGGAAAAAAACATGCAACTTCAGTTCACTTTTTTTAATTATGAGGATAACAGTCACCTACAGACAACATCAGCAAACTAAACTGCAAAAGATTAACAGTGAAAATAAAATAAAATTAAATAAAATTAACAAAGGCTATAAATTATGACGAAACCTTAAGTTAAAAATAATAAAAGTTGGAAACAAACACCTCAAAAGGCCTAGCTACAAACAACATCAACAAGGCAACCTGCAAAACAAATCAAGAAAACCCCCAAATTAACGAAACCATAATTTGGACGAAAAATAAAAATAAAAGAAATATCTAAATTAAATCATGAATTAACCAAAAGTAAACCATATGAAGCATAAAGAGTAACAAAAACAATTACATATGAGAAGAAGTTTTTTGTGGTCTCTGAATGTGTTTTCTTTATCTTTTAAGGTGAAAGAGAAAGAACCATCAAGAAAGTTCTTATGCAGATTTCACATGCTCTAGTACAAAGTCGGTGTACACCTGTGTGGTTCTCGTTCGGTAGTACAAAGATTACCTGGGTCAAATGTGGTAAATGACGTTTTGGAGTGTATTACAGAATCATTACGCGAAAACGGGGATGAGCAGGGAAATCCCCAACTCGTTTCAACCAATGACAGATTGCCGCAACATGTACTAAGCTACTGTTTTTTTTTTTTTTTGAACGGCAAATTTATAAAGAAACTAGCAAGGCGCTAGAAACCAATTACAAAGAAATGAGATGTGGGTTTTTCAACCAATCGTTCCAAGATAAAGAAAAATGACAACGAAATTTGCACCAATTAAAGGAGTTAAGGACAATATCGTCAAAAATCTCCGAACGGTTAGGGGGTTTATCATCAAAAATGGACCGATTCCTATACCTCCAAATATGCCACCACGAAGCGTAGAAAACACCTTCCAATAAGATTTTCGTCTTAGGAGGGAGACGAATCGAAGAGAACCAAGCTAACCAATTATGAAACGAAGACCATCCAACCATGTCAATCTCCCACCAACGACATACTCTATGAAGAACCAGCTGCGCCAAATTGCATTGAAAGAACAAATGGTTAACATCCTCGTCATAAGTCGTCACAAACCGGACATAAAACAGATCCGATGTTAATATCTCGAAGCATCAGATTCCTCCTAGTCGGGAGACAGTCTTTACGAGCTCGCCAAGCAAAAATATTAATCTTGATAGGCATAGCTTTGATCCATCTAGTCGGCTCACAATGAGGCAGCATAAGATCATCAAGAGAAGTGCGAAAGTCCTTAACCTTGAAGTCCCCATCATTAGACAAACCACAAACCCATCGATCGTTACAACTAGAGAGAACAACCGACTCCAACATAGAGACAAGGGCAGACAATTGATGTTGTTCGATGCCTCCCCTAACAGGCCTGCGGAAAGAAAGCTCAACAGAATCCTTCAATTTATCGCCCACCGAGACGTCTTTATTCAAGTCGAGGATGAACAACCTAGGAAACTGGATATAAAGAGGACTATCGCCAATCCAAATGTCATACCAGAACCGAGTAGAGAAACCATTACCTATGCGTTTTTTAAAATGTTCCCAGAAATCGAACCCGTTATCTTTTAGACAATGGAGCTCCCGAAGTATAGAACACCAGATAGAAGATAAGCTAGACGAGTGGGAGTCAATATATTTACCGTACAAGGCCTGAATAACTTTGCTCCAAAGTGATCCATCACTCGAGACAAATCTCCAAATCCACTTTAACAAAAGCGCACGATTAAGAGAATAAAAACTAGACACCCCCAAACCTCCTTGCTTTTTAGAAGCAAGGACCTTATTCCAAGCCACCCACGTTATTTTATTGTCTGATGGTTCAATGCCATAGAAAAAACGCCGACGAATGTTTTCCATTACTTTAAGGATACCCTTAGGAACCTTAAAAATGGACATGTTATAAATTGGAGTAGCGCCCAGAACCGACTTTAAAAGAGTAAAACGGCCCCCAATCGAAAGAGTCTTCATCTTCCATTTAGATAGCCGGGATTTTAGTTTAGTAATGGTATCGTCCCAGGCGGATAAACGAGAAGAATTTTGTCCCACCATAACCCCAAGATACCGAAAACTATTATTCATAATCGAACACCCGATCGAAGCAGCAGCATTCTCCACCTCTAGCCGAGAAACCCCCACCCCAAGCAGCTGACTTTTATTCAAATTAATTTGGAGGCCAGATGCGAGATAGAAACTCTTCAAAATGGTAACAATACCATGGAGATTAGAATGAGACCACTCCCCAAGAAACATAGCATCGTCAGCATAAAATAGATGAGAAAGCTGTAACGACCCTGGCAGACTTAAACCCTTGAATAAACCGTCTGCAATCGCTCTACTAAAAGAAAGATGAAGTGATTCCATAACAAGGATAAAGAGATAAGGAGCAAGAGGGTCACCTTGTCTTAAACCACGATGCAATGAAAATTCCTTAGTAGGACTTCCATTCACAAGAATAGAAGTGTTGGCATATGTAAAGGTGCCCCTGATCCAATTGCACCACGTAGATCCGAAACCAAACGCCTGCAAAATATCAAGCAAATAATCCCATCGAACCGAATCATATGCCTTGGCGAAATCGACTTTAAGAAACATCGCATGTTTCTTCGTCCTCTTGCACCATTGGAGGACCTCATCAAGTATAAAAGGACCATCAAGAATATGTCTCCCGGCTAAAAACGCAGATTGGGTGTCCGAAATAAGAATATCCATTACCGATGTAATTCTATTAGCAAGAATCTTCGTGACCACCTTGTAAACACAACCGATTAAGCTAATTGGACGAAAATCATTAACGAATTTAGCATCAATAGATTTAGGGATAAGAGCGACAAAAGAAGAATTGCACCCTTTAGCGAAAGATCCATGAATGAAAAAATATTCTACCGCTGCACAAAAATCTAGACCGACGTTATCCCAATAAGTTTTAAAAAACTCGAAGGTGAAACCGTCAGGACCCGGGGATTTATTATCGCCACAATCCCAGACTGCCCTCTTAAATTCATCGTAAGACACGTTACGTTCCAGCTCAATAGATTGGTTATGATGAAGCCGATTAGGGAAATTGAAATTAATCTTGAATCTGAATTTAACCGGTTCTTGAAACCTAGAAGTGAAATGTTTAAGGAAAGCATCTTTAATCGAACTAGGATCAGTACTCCAGACCCCATCAATAAAAATACCACGGATAGCAAGTTGAGATCTTCTTTTGTTGACAACGCCATGAAAAAACTTAGAGTTTTCGTCCCCTTCAAGAGTCCATTTAATTTTAGACTTCTGTTGAATTTCCTTAGCTTCGATATTGTTAAGATTAATCAGTAGTCGTTTCAACTCTAGTCTACGAAGAATAACTACATCATCCACTATACCACGATCTAATGACTTATCAATCTCCTCCAAATCAGAAATAAGATTCTTTTTAAGCCGAGAAGCCTCGAAACGTTTCAACTTGATCCAACTACGAATAATGAGTTTAAGGTCTTGAAGTTTTTTCTTAAAGCGGATCATATTATTCCGGTTCGAATGAGCTAAAGAAGACCATGCAGATTTAAACATATCCTCGAACCCAACAAAATCAAACCATGAATGATAGAATCTAAACGAAGTAGGACCAAAGTCCACATGAACTTCACGAAGAAGAATAGGCCTATGATCCGAGAGATGACGATCCAAACAGATAGCAGTGATAGATGGAAATAAAGAAAAGATTCCATCCGATAAAAGAAATCGATCTAATTTACTCATCTTCGTAGCCGAAGGATGAGACCAAGTGAAAGAATATCCTTCCATAGGAACATCAACGAGCCCAGAAGAAGAGATGAATCTGTCAAAATGTCTAGCACTATAAGGATTAAAACAAGATCCACGCCTTTCATTACACGAGCGCACTTCATTAAAATCCCCCATCACAATAGCTTCACCATTCCAACGACCTAACAAGGACAAAAGATAATTCCACAAAATCTTTTTATCGGAAGAAGATTGAGGAGCATAAACAACAACGAAAAGGATCTTAGCATTATTAGTGAGCCACGTTCCATAGATAGCAACAAAATTGTCCGAGATCGTGACGTGATCTTTGGAAAAAATAGAAGTTTCCCAAATGCATAAAATACCACCCGAATTTCCAAGCGAATCACTACACGCAAAATCATAGTTAGAATTACCCCACAGAGATCTCACCACCATATGAGAGACAGAAGACATTTTAGTCTCCTGGATAGCCAGAAAAGAAAGTTTAAGAGAATTAGCAAGCGCCCGAATCCACTCCTTTTTGGTCTTGTGACCAAGACCTTGAATATTAATTGATAAAGCATTCATCTAAACACAATACTATCTCCTTGCTGACCAATAATCCTTTCTAAATCTTGTATACATCCTTCCATAGTGTAACCCATAGACTTACCAACTTTGATTAAACCCTCCATAATATCCAGAACTGAACCACCAGATTTAACTGATTGGGCTCCAGCCTGTTCACAAGACTGATCCGCTGCCTCTCCAGAAGAAAACACTGATTCAGTATTAACTGCCTCAATAACAGGAGAATGCTCCACATTGCGTTCAGAACCTTCATTAGCGTTATCATTAAAAGTATTATGGTCCGACACCACTGGAGAAAAACCAGGTGGATGTGAAAGGGAGGGACTAGCCGATGCCTCTCCAGAAGAAAACACTGGTTCAGTATTAACTGCCTCAATAGCAGGAGAATGCTCCACATTACGTTCAGAACCTTCATTAGCGTTATCATTAAAAGTATTATGGTCCGACACCACTGGAGAGAAACCAGGTGGATGTGAAAGGGAGGGACTAGCCGTATGATCAGCCACTTTTTTAGATTTCTCCAACATATCATATACTCCAAAGGGGTCTTCCGAGTGCACCTCTCCAATATCTTCGTTAACTCTTTTAGATGAGGATAAATTAGATCCAAAAATGGTTTCTGGAATCTCTTCGTCATCGCTACTAATATCTTCATCACCACAATCTGCATCACCACAATCTGCATCACCAGGAGGGTGACTAGCATTATGGTATGAGTTCGCACGTACCGCCTCTTCATCCGATACATAATCATCTTCTTTAGGATGTAGAAATGATGGCTCCCAAGTAAAAAGTTCTTTCGCTCTAATCATATGAACTCGACCCTTGGCAATAATCTTAAAAGACTCCAGTATGGAAACGTGGTGTTTGGTTAAAAGACAGATGCGTTTTCGCCCTAACGAATGATCAGAATCAGACTCCAAGAACAGCGCCTCTCCCCATAACTTACCAATCCTACTAAAAGTAGCACGCGACCAAGCATTGAGAGGAACGCCCTCTAAATCAACCCACACAATCCGTTCCTCACTAACAAAGTCATTGCTAGCGTCTAATAAATCCAGAAACCAAGATAACACGCCTTTGTGCTTTCGCATATTATCCTTGATAATCTGGTTCCCACATTCAATCATCACCCACAAACCCCCTAGATAAGTGAGTTTAATATCTGGAAAACCTTCATCCCTAAAAATGGTGTAGAGATTAGGGATAGAGGAGGCATTCTTAACCTTACCCGTAAGACACTTCGACAAGTCACGATCGATCAAACATTCGTCGTCTAAAACCAACGCAGACACCAAGGAAAGCATAGGACCCTATGTAACAGAACTAGACTTGTTGACAGCATTAGCATAAGAACCTGCTTTGTGGCCATGCTGGACCGGAGATGGTGAAACCAAAGGCCTGAGAGGATCATTGCGTGGACTGTTATGGCTCGAGTAATTTCTCTGTGGTCTTTCATAACGAACCCGATTCGCAAACAGATGATGACGCCCGATCCAGACCGTACAAAGGTTCTCCACCAACCGATCAAGATTGGGAACCTTAACGAAACGGACAAAGGCGAATCTCTTTGCCATCCTTGGACTTTTTAAGAGGGATGAAAACATCCACGACAGAACCATACACGCTACAGGCACTCCATAGATCACGTGATGTAGCGGAATCGGGAAAATTAGTAACATAAATCGAATGTGAGATGTTCTGGACACAATCAGCATTTGAAGGACGAGAATACCTAGACGATGCGGCAACCATAATGAAAGAATAAAACGGAAACGGAAACCCTTAAGATCAGAAATCCTAAAAAAAAAACAGAACACGAAACCCTACATCAAAATCGTTACCTACCAACGACCGTCGAGCCTATTAAGATAAGATTTAGGACCGAAAACGATTCAATAATCATATATTAACAAGCGAATGGGAGTTGCGTAGGAGATTGAGATCCGATTTGATAATTACTAAGCTACTGTTGTTTCTTGATATGCGTATTCTCATTAAGGCAGGACCAATGAGGAGGCTATTTAACCTAAAACGGACCCCTTAAGAATTTGGGTTTTGCCCCGTTCAAAAATGATCTTTAGTGTGTGTGTGTATATATATATATATATATATATATATATATATAATATATATATATATATATATATATATATATATATATATATATAATAATAACTAATATAAAACATTTAAGCCATTCTGTTAATAGAAATCTTAAAAAATTAAGTTTGCACATTTTTTCTTTTATATGTAGTTCGTTCTAAAATTCTGTAACATATAATAAATTAGTGCCAATAATTGAATTTACTCATGTTAATTAACATCATATTGCCATTAAATATAGCTTTTACTTGTGTAATTAAACTTTAGCTTATATTAAGACTTTTAAACTTAAATTCTTTTTGTTATTCATACTATAATTTCATTATGAGAAATGATTGTTGTGCCTAATAACTATGACTACTTATGTACCTAATATTTGATTGGTCGATTTGAAAAAATGATTGGTAAGAATTTGAAAAGAGAAAATACATAATATCGTTGTACAAGTGATTTATTCATTAAGCATGTATTTAGGCATGTGTTTTAGTTCTAAATAGCACTACTCTTTCATTATATACGTCATTTACAATGCAATTACTATATTTATATTTCAAAATCTAGCATGCTTGTTTAAGAAGCATTTGATGTTGGCCCTAAGAATATTTAAGTTCTTTGATATATTTTTAAATCCATGCTCATATTATTATCAATTTTATCATTTGAATTTGTTACGAAGTTATTACAAATTTATTGCGAAATTCAATTACAATTTTTATTTTTATTTTACAAATCATTTCTTTTAAGAAACACCTAAACAATTTATAAAATATATACATTGTAATAACTAAAATTATTAAACAATTTATATCAAAAATATTAAAATTTAATCTATTTTCATTTGAGATCAATTTTGTTTCACATAAATTTTTTTATAATATTTTGATTTTTAAAATTTGAAGTTATAATAGATTTCAGTTGCGATGTTTACGAAATCAAGTGCATCGAATTGGGAAATAAAGGGACAGACAATGGTGTAGAAGTGTGTCAGAATTTTGTTCATGAGAAAAAGGTAATCTTGAGATTATAACTAAAACAAATTAAAACATTATAACTTGAGATTATAACTAAAACACTCATATACGAGTATATAAACTTATCTTGACTTTAGGATTGACCAATAATATGCAAAGGTTGAAACCTCTTAGGCACAAAGTTCTTTGCCCATAGTGTCCATATTTAAAACCACCACCTTGTTTTGTTAAGTCGATCACATGCCTACAAACAATATTTCTATTTTTTTGGTGGAAGGAGGCTTTCATTTTGGTTTAGAGAGTTGTACCCGCTATAAAGGCAGACCCACATCCATTACATGTTTAGACTATGTTGTCTTAACCAGGCCTTAACCAGGCCCATGCGGTGTAGTGGGGATTCAACGGTTTTCGCTCGGATACCGTACTGCCTTCACACGAGAATACTCGCTGGAGTAATAGCCGGATGAAAATCGAGACCGACTCAGATTCGAGTCTCCGCAACTAATGGCCAAAGACTCTCTTATTCGTTGCCTGATAACAACATGTGGCCCGCCCTCACCCAACAGGTAGTGCTCACTTAACCCCTTATTCCACACCACCACATGCCTACAAAGTCGATCACATGCCTACAAACAATATTTCTATTATAAATATCTTTCTTTCACTTTCTAATTACAGTATACGACATTTACTACAATCCTTTACCTAATCACAAAACATGGAAGCTAGTCATGAAAATAACACAACCACGACACCGATCGAAATCTTGTCGTCCTCAAGCGGGACGCTAGGTGGTCACCTAGCACGTCGTTTAGTCCAGATTGGAGTAAACGACGTGTTCTCAGTTCCAGGTGACTTTAACTTGACTTTACTAGATTATTTGGTAGCTGAGCCTGGTCTTAACCTTGTGGGCTGCTGCAACGAGCTAAACGCTGGCTATGCTGCTGACGGGTATGCAAGAGCTAAGGGCGTTGGAGCGTGTGTTGTTACATTCACTGTTGGTGGACTAAGTGTGATTAACGCGATCGCGGGTGCTTATAGTGAGAATTTGCCTGTGATATGTATTGCTGGTGGACCCAACTCGAATGATTATGGGACTAATAGAATTCTTCATCATACGATCGGTTTGCCAGATTTTACTCAGGAGTTGCAGTGTTTTCAAACTGTTACTTGTGCTCAGGTGCTTGTTGTTTACTTAATTATCGGTTTTTAGATTTTTTTTTCCTTACTTGATTATTACTAACTTTGCTTTTAATATTACTTTTAATGATCCATTAAATCTAACATTTTAATCGAAGGTTTTTAAGATCGGGATCCTAACCAGGATCGTAATCATAAGATCTGATCGGGATCTTTAACATCCTACTCTAATGTTATTTCTTAATACTTTTTGTAATATTATACAAATCTACAAATTATATACATTATAAACACAAAATATTATAAATGTTTCATAGAAATATTGTCCTCAATTATGATTATGAAATGTTTAAAAAGATTAACATGTTGTTTTTTGAATTCTACGAAAAAAAACCCATAAATTTATAGTTTTTTAGTTTGTAATCTGAGAAAAGTAAGATCGGATCAGATTAGATCTTAATATTGTATCGTCAGGATCGGGATCTTATAAGATCTTAAGCTTGCAAAGATCCTATGTAGGATCCGGATCGTTTTTGCTTTATAGTATCGTAAAATCGTAAGATCCTAGGATCAGGACAGCTATGTTTTGATCTATTAAAATTAGGGAAAATTCTGAAAATAGACCGGTCGCCCTAATGCATATCACTTTCTACCCCTTTTTTTTTCAAAAGTCTAAAATAGACCGGGGGCAGCTCTTGTTTAGGGCAACCTTTGTCTACTTTTGACACGTGTCTTAGTCAACCGAATAAAAAAATAATTCACGTATCATATTTTGACACTTGTTGACTCATGGTTGGGTTGTACAAGTTGCCCAGTCGCCCGATATATTTTGAACTTTTGAAAATTTAAGGTCTAGAAAGTGATATGCACTAGGGCGACCGGTCTACTACTCTACTTTCGAAATTTTCCCTTAAAATTTTGTTTACTTCGTGAGTTGACTAAAGGACTGATGTCTAGGACAATCTTTGATACTTTATTATTAAGAGTTCATGTGAAGTTTGGATCTATACATGAAAAGAAGGAAATATTATAAGCTGTCTTTATAAACCGTTTCAGAAAACTTTTGTTATTGATGCAAATTCTGGTAATAAATGGTGTTTTGGTATAAATTTGGTTTGTGATAAAATCAACAGGTAGTTGTAAACAATTTGGAAGATGCACACGAACAAATCGACACTGCAATCTCGACAGCTTTGAAGGAAAGTAAACCAGTATTTATCAGTATAAGTTGTAACTTGCCTGGAATCCCTCATCCTACTTTCGGCAAAGAACCCGTGCCTTTCTTTTTGCCACCAATGTAAGTCGATCTTACAACTGATCAGGATTTATCAGTCTTTGTGTGTTTGATGTTGAATATTTATAGTTTATGTATCACATCTCCTGCAGATTGAGCAATCCGTTAGGACTCGAGGCAGCAGTGGAAGAGACAGCAAAGTTTTTAAACAAGGCCGTAAAACCGGTCATTGTAGCAGGCAGCAAATTGCGGGCTGCAAAGGCACAAAAGGCGTTTCTGGAATTTGCGGATGCTTCAGGATATCCAATAACTATAATGCCAGCAGCTAAAGGACTTGTACCTGAGCACCACCCAAATTTTATTGGCACTTACTGGGGTGCGGTTAGCACCAGCTTTGTTGGGGAGATAGTAGAATCAGCCGACGCGTATATCTTTGTGGGGCCAATCTTTAATGATTATAGCTCGGTTGGTTACTCGTTGTTGATAAAGAAAGAAAAATTAATCATTGTGCAACCTAATCGCATCACGATTGGAAATGGGTCTTCTTTGGGTTGGGTGTTTATGTCGGATTTCTTGAGTGCATTGGCTAAGAAGCTAAAGAAGAATAGCACGGCTTTGGAGAATTATCATCGGATATTTGTCCCGAGTGGTGTACCTCTGAAATGCGAGAAAGATGAACCCCTTAGGGTCAATATCCTCTTCAAGCATATTCAAGTATGATCTCTTCTTTGAGGAAAATCCATGATTTATCACCAATTATTTGGGTTCTTGACATTGAATATACTTTCTTTCTTTAACAGGATATGTTGACCGGAGAAAGTGCAGTAATTGCTGAGACAGGTGACTCGTGGTTCAACTGTCAAAAGCTTCGTCTCCCTGAAAATTGCGGGTAAGCAGGGCTATTTTTGGAGTTGAACATTTCCTCATATATGATTTTGGTGTCATTTTTAAAAATGCAATGCCAAACACCCCTTTATATGGTAGATCACTAATAACTTAGGCCTAATTCTGATAATAGCCCGGTTGCTCAAAGTGGTGGGTTTTTGTAGACTCACTTTAGTGACTTTCTTTAACTAGACTGAACGACTTGCAACTTTTTAAGTTTTAATATGAAGGCGACATGTGGCAAATGGGGAAGTCGCGCCCAATCATTGTTGTGGTACTTTTATAAGAGCCCACTATGTGTACTTTTTAAGCGAAATATTTCCAGCGACTTTTTATACTTTAAGCGACCTTCTATTTTATCATTTTCCACCAAAAAAGTCAAACTTTGAAAAATATTGTTTTATTCTTTTTGCCCCTTCACAATGTTGAGCAACCTAAGCAACTTACGCCTTGGTACTTTGAGCGACTTTTTTTACTTTTCATCTTTTTTTACTTGCGTCAGTACTTTTTCGATTTTACTTTTTAATTATAATCCTGATTATTATTATTAACATTAATACTAAACCCAAAACCCAAAAATTTATCTTTATTTTATTTACATACAAAAACATTATTACTCACATCACAGACCCATATTTATTTCATATACCAATTACCTCACACAAACACTCATATCTGAGATAGTGGTATTGATGGGTGTGGATGTAGTTGTTCAAAAAAACCAAAACATATAAGTCTGCCGATGAAGACCGAATCATACCCAACCCAAACAATTATTATAAAATTTCATTTATAAACAATAGTTCTTGTCACGACAAATGGTTAACGAGATCGGCAGGCTGGCAGCAGATGGCAATGGGATAACGTCGCCGGAAAAAAAATCTGATAAAGACGAAGATGTTTGTGGTTCGTCACCGGCGAACGAGAATCAAAGGCGACTCTAGATCTGTAGATATTTTTGCTGTGGTATTGAAAGAGATGGAAGTTTTCTTTTAGGTTTATGTGGTATTGAAAGAGATGAAGTTTGCTCTTTAATGTGGTATTCATGTGATATGAATGATACAAAAAAGTGATGGCAGTTTTAATTTTAGGTTTATGGGAAGATGGAGTAAATTAAGGAATCTGAGATTTACCTAAATGCCCTTTTATTATTTTACATTTAAAAGAAAACAAGTGTTTATAAAGTATTTAAAAAGTAATACTTTTTACAAAAATACTAACGGTACAAAAAGGTGAAAAGTAAAAAAAAAATGGCTCAAAGTAACAAGCCGTAAGTCGCTTATGTTACTCAACATTAGGAAGTGGCAAAAAGAATAAAATAATGTTTTTCGAAGTTTGACTTTTTTGTTGAAAATGACAAAATAGAAGGTCGCTCAAAGTACGAAAAGTCGCTGGAAAAATTTCGCTAAAAAAGTACACATAGTGGGCTCTTACAAAGGTACTGCAACAATGATTGGGCACGACTTTTTTTGGTGCCACATGTCGCCTTCATATTAAAACTTAAACAACTCGCAAGTCGCTTGGTCTAGTTAAAGAAAGTCAGTAAAGTGAGTCTACAAAAACCCACCACTTTGAGCAACCGGCTAGTCTCAAAATTAGCCCAATAACTTATGCTTTGAACTTTGTCAGTTATGAATTCCAAATGCAGTATGGATCAATTGGATGGTCTGTTGGTGCAACTCTTGGTTATGCTCAGGCAGCAAAAGACAAACGTGTGATTGCTTGTATTGGTGATGGTAGTTTCCAGGTTCGTCAAAACACTACTGTTACATATTATTAAATGGCCTAGTTCTAAACTACCACCAAATGGCCTAGTTGTATGGCTCTTGGTTTCCTCACAAGAGGTCAAGGGTTCAAACCTCGCTAGGTATGTACATTTGGGGGTGGCCAGGGAAGGGTCGGAAACGGTCCCGGGATTAACCCGGTGACGCCGCGTGCATCTGAGTCAAAAAGGCTCGCCCTGCTCGGGTAACCTGAATAGGAAAACCTCATCCGTTTAGCCTAGAAGTGTTTCTGAAAAATATTGAAAACAGCATACTTTCAGCAAATGAGCTATAACTTTCAAAAATAATTAGGCCTAGAATCTTGACCAACTGATGTTTTTATTAACCAGGTAACAGCACAAGATATTTCAACCATGATTCGGTGCCGACAAAATACAATTATATTCTTAATCAACAATGGGGGTTATACTATTGAAGTAGAAATCCATGATGGTCCGTATAACGTCATCAAGAATTGGGACTACACCGGCCTAGTCAATGCTATCCACAATGGCGAAGGAAAATGTTGGACATCCAAGGTGAGAGCCCGATCTGTTGTTTCTGTATTTGATATATCTAATATATAATACTAAAGACTTTTAGATTCTAAAATATGTGGCTGTTTGTAATTGCTGTTATATTGAAATATTCATGAACATGCATTGTTTTTGCAACAGGTTCGAACAGAAGAGGAGTTGGTGGAAGCCATTGCCACAGCAACAGGAGCAGAGAAGGATTCACTATGCTTTATAGAAGTATTTGTGCACAAAGATGATACAAGCAAAGAGCTACTGGAGTGGGGTTCACGAGTCTCTGCTGCTAATAGCCGCCCTCCAAACCCACAATAGTTGTGCAACATCGGATCCTCAGGTTTTAAGTTGTTTGCGAACATTCCACTCATCATGTCGGTGAGTAAAGAAGATGGTTGCAGTTTTTATATCCTACGAAGTTGTAATAAAATGTTCCAGTCTTGAATGTATAAATAATTGGATTGTACCATCCATTTTATATTCTTAGGGGGTGCTTGGTGGAGGGTTATATGGCCTAATCAATGGCAAAGGATATGAATCATTGTGCTTGGTATGCTATAATGTAATGACCCATTACCTAATAGTGGGTAATGGGTCATTACCCAATAAATTGGGGGGATTGCTCATTACATTGCTTTGCATTCCTTTTACATTCCCTTTGCATTCCCCCTAATTTGAACCAAGCACCCCCTTAGTTATTGTTCATCATGAGCTATGCTTTTTAAATGCAATTAATCAGTGTTGAGTGTTTGGGTGGAGCCAATGTGATTATGCTTATTTCATGATTTTAGAGTCAGGTGACTAGTTTTGGATATCCGGTTTAGTGTTTGGGTGAAGGCAATGTGATCGGAATTAGTATCTTATGATCTTAGGATCAAATTAAGAGTTTTCGATAATCTGTTTTGAGAGTATTTTAAAGGCAAACACATCAGCGCCCCTCTCAATGGCAAGGACTAATAAGCTAACATTTCAGCTCCCATGCATTTTACCAAGAGCAACCGGGCCACAAGCTGCCATCAAGTAGAAACAATATGTGAGGAACATCAACACTTGTTGTATTGCTAACTAGTTCAAATGTAGTTTAGTGATTACCAATTCTATTACAATTAAATACCGTTGACTTAAGAAAGCCTTCTTATATTCCGAGTTGATTTGGGTCGTGTTGAAACTTAAAGCCTTGACATAAAATTTAGTGGGTCTTGCATTGTTCCCATAAGACTTCAGTTGTGAAAACCAAATTATTGAAGTAAAGAAACATACTGCAACAAAACTATCCATGCCACCTTTAAAAAGTATCTGGTCAAATGACAAAAGTAACTATAACCCTATGCAAACAGTTCATGCCTGATACTATATTAAGCCAAGCCGATGTCTTGTGTTAGTGATATTGTGTATAAATGACTTCTGAATTGTGATATGTTGCCGTGGGTGGAAATGGGTCATATTGTAATATGTTAAAATGGGTTGTATTGGGTTGAAACATGCCATATTGGCCATGAACGAGTGGTAATCACCCCGCGTTACGGCGGGGTTTAGTTCAAACAATCTAAACAGATAATGCAAAAACATATTTAAAGTTCAACATTTTTTTTATAAAATTGTACGTTAGTCAAAAGTATTACGTAGTATGATATTAGGCTCATTTTTCTTTTTTTGGGTAATAATGGTTTCCGACCTTTTGGCCGACAAATCGACGGGATTTGAGCTCACCGCCACACAAACTCAAACCGGGTAAAGCCCTCCCCTTTTTAAGAAGGTTGGCGTGACCACTTAGAGTTGTTTGATATTAGTCTCATTTTATTCGTAATTTAAAAACTTTTTCATCAGTTTTATTTTTATAAAGGAAATTGCCAAAATATATGTTAGATATTGTAAAAGTGGATATATATATATATATATATATATATATATATATATATATATAAGGTAAATAGAAAAAAGCATTGGGTAATTATGTAGCGTGCCACATAGTTTGTGAGCCGTTTGGCAAAAAAAATAAAAAAATAAAAAAAAATAAAAAAAATAAAAAAAAAAAAAATCACGTATACTAAATTTCAACATTTTTTATAAAATCGTAAGTTTGTCAAAATTATTCTAATATTTGGCTTATTTTACTTGAAATTTAAAGACTTTTTCATTGGTATTTTTTTATAAGGAAATTACTAAATATCTCTCATATATTTTATAAATTATATAAAAAAATCGTAAGTAGCTAAATGTATCGGATAATTTTCGTATCGTGTAACATAGTTCGAAGGGGGTTTTGAAAAAAATAAATAATAATGATAATATCATAATACTAAATAAATAAAATAATTGGGTGTAAATGTGTTTATAATAGTGGGTTTGTAAATGTGTTTATAGGTCGAAGGGGGTTTTTGTTGGGTTTTAAAGGTTTCTTGAAGTTACTGCTGCTGACATTGTTAAGACTGCTCAGGTACTACAAAGGAAATACAACGAATTATTAATGCTGCTGGTTATGAAGTTAATGCTGCTTATGGAAGATTAATGTTGCTACAAGATTAATACTGCTAGAACAATTAGTTAGTATTGCTAATATATTATTAATGTTGCTAGAGTATTATAGTCGGTTATTATGTATAGTATGTTTAGATAAATATAGAAAAGATTCTATAAAGATTTATCTTGTAAAGAAAGTTATTGTAAGCCGACTAGGACTCCTTAGTCTATAAAAGGAGGACCTAGGGCATAGATGAACATACGACTTTAAGATAGAAAACTTCAAGGTTGTAAACCCTAATACTCAGAGAGTATTCGTATTATTAATAATATTGAAGTGTTTAGGTTGATATTCATTGTTCATTATTTCATTCATTATAAAGTTCTTCTTAAGATCAAATACAAGATTCCGTATTGTGTTTGATAAACCACAAGACAGTTTCTATACCTAGTTGTGTTAGATTTATCTAGCATAACTAAACCTTTACAAGCTAAGGGATTCGATCAAGTGCTCAACTGGGATCAACAAGTGGTATCAGAGCTTGTGATCTAGAGACTGTAAATCAAGAAGAACCTGTTGCAACTCATCTCACTGAAGAAGGAAGACATGGACTCAGAATCTACTCACATGATTACTGCATCAAAGGTCCCCATGCTCAAGCCTGGAGAATATGAGCTATGGAGAATGAGGATAGAGCAGTACATCCAGATGGTTGATTACTCTATGTGGAAAGTCATAGAGAATGGTAATCAACTACCTAAGACTGAAACTTCTACTGAAGGTGTTATCACTATTATGCCTATCAAGACTGCTGAAGACAAGGCACAAAGAAGACTTGAAGTAAAGGCCAGAAATACTCTTATGATGGGGATTCCTAATGATCATCAGCTAACCTTCAATCACATCAAGGATGCTAAACAGTTGCTACAAGCAATTGAGACAAGATTTGAAGGGAATGCTGCAACCAAGAAAACAAGGAAGAACCTCTAGAAGCAACAATATGAAAATTTTGCTGCTTCAAGTTCTGAAAATCTTGATCAAACTTTTGACAGGCTTCAGAAACTCATCAGTCAATTGGCACTTGTAGAAGTCTCAATTTCTCAAGAAGATGTCAATCAAAAGTTTCTGAGAAGCTTATCACCAGAGTGGAACATACACACTGTGGTATGGAGAAACAACGATGATCTTGATCCTATGAGTTTAGATGATTTGTACAACAATCTTAAAGTTTATGAACCTGAAGTTAAAGGGCCATCTAGTTCATCAACAAGCACACAAAATTTAGCTTTTGTGTCCTCCTCCAACAATAGTTCTAGCAGTCCTAATGAAGGAGTTAATACTGCTCATGGCATTAGTACTGCTGGCACACAAGTTGTAAAAACTTTAATAAAGATTGAGCACACACTTGATATAAGTTTTCTGATCATTTATGGGCTCAAGGTTGTTTAGACCTTGATCTAGGGTAAACTATGATAAGCACAATGATAATATTGGCGGAATATTCAAATGAAAGAATCAATACTATCACAACAAGGTTTTGCCAAACTTTCTCTTTTGTTATTAAACTTAGCCCCAATGCTATGAGATCAAATATAGCACGGTTACTCTACAACAATAACAAGGATCAAGGAAAACCTTGATTACCTTGAGGCTAAACAAACCTAACAACATCAGACCCCATGTCTGATGTTCATCAGACCCCTCGTCTGATGTTCCCACACACACTCCTTTTGGTGCTTTACATTTTAACACACTTTGTGTTGTTGTAATTTGTAAGTATGAAACACCTTGGTGATTAACATCTAACCACCCTTTGATGTTCACATTATTTCACTGTGAAGCATACTTTTTATCTAAGGGTAAGATCTCCTTTTATAGCACCAAGGAGATCTTTTACAATATGATAAGTCTTGTCTACTACTTGCTTGTGTATGTCAGTCATTAAGATACAACATGTATCTTTGTTTACAATTTGTTGACTGATAACATATCTAAATATTATCTACCGTATATAATTGACTCATATACAAAATATCTTTTTCAAACATATCCATCCAGCAGTAGTATGAGTCACTCAGTTATCCATTCAGCAGTAGCTTCTTTGCACTAGCAGTACCAACTGCTATCTTCTTTGCACAAGCAGTACTAACTGCTACCTTCTTTGAACCAGCAGTACTAACTCAAGTTAGTACTGCTTGTTATAACCTGAGCAGACTTAAACAATACACTAGCAAACTTAAGCAGCAGACTTAACCAACAGAAGAATGTACTTGGTGTATTGATGTGTCGTGCGAGTACAAGTTTTAAATTTATAAAGGTCGAATTACCGAATCTAGAAATAACACATACGAGCAAGTGAACTCGTCCATTGTAGCAAGATTATGATGGTAAGTCGGGATCGTTCGCAGGGATTTGTGTAGTGAATCGAATTGTAAGCTACTAGAAGTAAATCTCTTAAACAAGCAATGATGCAAATATAATAATTCAAATGATTAAAAACTACACTTGCTTAGATTAATATACTACCCTTGATAAGCATGATTGTGATAACTTTGGATAACATGTTGGTTATGATAATTAGTTTGGTGAACTAATCTATTGTTTCTACAAATTAAACCTTCGTCAAGATTTTAGTTTATAAAAACAAGCATTAAGTTTAACCAATCAATTCAAGGTTCATAAGTTGGTGTACCTTAAACACAAAAATAGTCTTTTGCTTTATCAAATAAGCTTAGGAAATGGTCAATACAAAAGGTAACCGATCATAGACAAAAGGTCACAATTGATTGCAAACAACTAGTCTTTCGACCTTTAAAGTGGTTTTCAATCAATCCAATTTGATAGACAAAAGCATTCTTATTACAACCACAATTAACTTTCTTTGTTTAATCAAGAATAATGGATAAAAACAATCATTCATAGACAAATGATTATAACTAGTTGAATAACAATAGTTCTTTCGACCCTTAAGATTATTAGCAACTAGTTAAACTTGATCAAAACTTAATCACAATTGGATCTTATAATCAACTTGAAATTGAATTAAAACATGTTATCACAATCATACGCAAATCAATAAGTAATACACATCATCTAAGCAAGTGCACAAAGGCACTAGCCACTCATAGCAAACATGAACATAAACTCAGAACTTTGAACATTAAAAACCATAATTGAAAGTCTTACAATGATTGGAAATAGATTACAAATGATAAAGTAATGATACCCAAAGTATTGGTGTTGATTTCTTGATGTTTTGACCTCCAAATGTTGACTTCTTGAACCTTCAAAGCTTCCTGAACTCTAAGGATGAGTTAGGACTTTTGAGAGAGTATCTTGATGATTGTATGAGAGTTGGTATGAGGATTATTGAAAAGGGTGTGTCTAAAACTCTTCACAAATGGTTCTATTTATACTATTCTCAAGCCTAGGGTTATTAATGATTCAACTTGGCCCCCAAGCAGATAGAATAGTCTAGAATGCTCAATAGAAGACTTTGGAATCGTGCACATAAGGATAGGAACCTTAATGATGAAGTTTTGGGAAATCAGACAACATCCAACCGATCGGTATTATGGCCAACCGCTCGGTTGGTCTTCAGAATTAGCCTCCATCCGAATCAGTTGCGGGCAACCTCCGATCGGATGGAGCACTGCTGTTTTCTCTTTTTGTGAACTTTTGTTGTTTGTCTTGTTCCTTCCTTTTTGGTCCTTGGTTCTTCATCCAAACTTGATCTTTTTGTCGTCTTGGAGCTTGTCAACTTGAATACTTGAATCTTGACAAGAAAATCTTTGCACTATTCATAAATAATTCTTTCTTCCTCATTTTTGCATCTTTTTCTTCCTTTTTTCTGTTTTTGGTTACATATACTTTGCAAACACGCTTTGGTACGATTTAGTAACAAAAGCATATAAATATAACCAAATAACATATATAAAAACATGAATAACACTACTAAAAACATGCACAATTTGAATGTTATCATGTATTTTGCTTATCATTTCAGTATTCTTCATGTTTCATTCTTCTTGTTCTGTGATCATCAAATCTATGAAAATATAACACTGGTACATATTTTACCTTTCGTCACACCAAAAATGCGTGACTATATGCATATAGTCACACACGTTTTTTTGGGTGTGTGTGACAAAAAGTCCCGCCACCGTAGGTATCATATGGTCACATTGTTTACTTTGTGGCCGTTTACATTGAAAAAGAGTGACCAAAACTCGAATATGTGTGACTAATTAGGCAAAAGTTTTGTTGGATTCATCAGTATGTGTGACTATTTCCCATCCTATGGCCACATGAAAATATAATAAATGTGACATTTGTGATGATTTAGTCACACAACGTGTGTTGTTTTTTTCGAGTTAGTCACATACAATTTAAAAAACAGTGGCCAAAAGTGTTAATAAGTGTGACCATATGCTGTTTAAAGTGAAGAAATGTGTATTTTGTGTGACTATTGATCATCCAATGGTCACATGAATTTTTAGTTTGTGTGGCCTTTTGTAATATTTAGTCACCCAAAGCATGTTTGTTTTGGGTATTTAGTCACATACAATTAAGCATAAAGTGGCCAAAAGTGTTAATAAGTGTGACCATATGCTGTTTTAAGTGAAGAAATGTGTATTTTGTGTGACTATTGATAATCCAATGGTCACATGAATTTTAGTTTGTGTGGCCTTTTGTAATATTTAGTCACACAAAGCATGTTTTTTTTTTGGTATTTAGTCACATACAATTAAGCATAAAGTGGCCAAAAGTGTTAATAAGTGTGACCATATGCTGTTTAAAGTGAAGAAATTTGTATTTTGTGTGACTATTGATCATCCAATGGCCACTTGAATTTTATGTTTGTGTGGCCTTTTGTAATATTTAGTCACACAAAGCATGTTTGTTTTGGTTATTTAGTCACATAGAATTAAGCATAAGGTGGCCAAAAGTGTTGATAAGTGTGACCATATGCTGTTTAAAGTGAAAAAATTTGTATTTTGTGTGACTATTGATCATCCAATGGCCACTTGAATTTTATGTTTGTGTGGCCTTTTGTAATATTTAGTCACACAAAGCATGTTTGTTTTGGGTATTTAGTCACATACAATTAAGCATAAAGTGGCCAAAGGTGTTAATAAGTGTGACCATATGCTGTTTAAAGTGAAGAAATGTGTATTTTGCGTGACTATTGTTCATCCAATGGTCACATGAATTTTTAGTTTGTGTGGCCTTTGGTACTATTTAGTCACACATCGAATTAAACAAAGAGTGACCAATAATGTTGATAAGCGTGACCATATTATGTGACTGCATCTTTTAGTCACAGGGTTACTATACTGTTGGAGCAGAGTTGTTAAAGCAGAGTTACTACTGCTAGTACTATGCTAGTGCTGCTGGAATGAGTATATATATTATATATAAAACAATATTCAAAACCACAAGAAATTTCAAATTGAATTAAACTCGAATGTATATAACTGGACAGAATATACAATTGTAATGTCGTACTTAATTAATCAAATTCTCAATAATCTAAAGACTTTTGAACCTTCACCGCCTTATTAGCAGTTTGCCTTAAGTCGTTAGCAGATATATATTGTTTCTTCAATGGTGCCGGTGGTACACATTTAGTCACATGGTTTGTTGGTGTAACCTGTAGTAAACAAAAGACGCTTCTATCAAACATTGAATTACATATGAATAATTATATATATGTAGGTTGAAAAAACACATGTATGCACCTCCTCTTCAAAAATAACTTGATCCTTTGGCCATGCAACGAAACTACCTTCGACTTTCTTAACTGTTTTTAACCCATTATGTGCTACGTCCGGTATGCATGCTGCATCAACTAACGATTCATTAATTGACACTTTGTAGCAATCACTTGGGAGTGGTCGTTTATGCAGCAATTGCTTTCCAAGAGACTGGTATACGGTACCCAAAGCAACAATATTTGTTTGCTTTATAATCCACAGTTTGCACTTAAGTGTCTACAAAAAAAGAATTTTTGCATGTATATATCAGAAATTATTTAAACAAAAGCATAACAAGAAACATTTTGAAATACATACTGTTGGCAGTGCTTGTGTTGGAAACACATCTTGTTGCGATTGGGAACCCGGAGATCCGTTTTTTCGCTTCTTTTGCTTTGTCTTGGGTCCGACAGTTTTAGCAAGTTCCTATATGTATATATAAAACACGTTACATTATTTAAACAAAAGAGTAACAAGAAACATGTTGAAATACATACTGTTGGCAGTGGTTGTGTTGGAGACGACACATTTTGTAGCGATTGGGAATCTGGAGACCCGTTTTGTCGTGACTTAAGGTTATGCTTAGGCCTAAAAGTTTTAGCAGGTTCCTATACGTATATATAAAACACGGTACATTAGTCGATCATGTATGTAAAATTCAAAAATCAAAGGGGGATGTTTTATTACTATACTTAATTACCATTGTTTCAGTTACCTTTTTAGAAGTTTCAAGGCCATTGGACTTCTCCTCAATTCCCGCATCTTTAGCACTTACAACATCACTTGTCTGAGTGCCGTCCACCTCATTAGCACTGCTCTCTATATTGTCAATGGCCATTGGAGTTACCTGCAATATAAATTAAGAAATACAGTCACTCATCAGTTTATGTTCAATGCCTGGTATCATTAGCATCAGTGGTGTTAGCATTAGAAAATGAAATTGTTAACAACATAAAAAATGGCTTACAACTGAGGCTATTGGCGATGGTTCAGATGGCAAAGTTATATTCATCCCTTGATCATTCAACCGTTTCATAATTTGAGCAAGCACTTTATTTATGTGTTCCACCTCACCGGATAATTTCTTGACCTGCACATCTTTTTCGGTCATCTCGGCGGACAATTTCTTGACCAATTTATCTTTTTCTTCACGCTCGTGTCTCTCATTATCCAGTTGAGTTTGAAGTAACGCAAATTTTTCATCGGCTTCTTGTTTTCTTCGAGGAAGGCCAAAATACTCTTTGTATGTTACTCCACCTCCCACTCCTCTGGCATAACCGCCCTTTTCCTTACCAAATACAACTATCATGGCATCAGTGCCATCATCAACACTTGAGGTTCCTTCCTTGATATTGTCATCAGCTTCTTTCTGCACAAAAAATATAGGAAATTTTGGGATTAAAAGTCTTCTTGATGCTGTTAGAGTAACTGCTGCTCATATTTGTGTCAATGCTGCTCAGCTGGAGTTAGTTTTGCTCATGAACTTCAATGAAAAATATACTACTGCTAGTACACAGTTACTGCTGGTATACAAGATACTACTGCTAGTACACAGTTAATGCTGCTGCTATATAAGCATAATAATAGAATTAGCAGTCAAACTTACAAGTTGATCTCCCTTTGATTTAATATCATCATTTGGGTATTCGCCGTCTTTGTTTACCCTTCCTTTCACCCACATTACATCACGCGGGGGTTTTTCATCCGCTTCAATCTCTTTATTTTGGATCTAATAAACATCAAATGCATACACATGTAAAGTTAAACCAAGATAAACGAAAATATGAGGGTATTAATGCAAATGTGCAAATTGGGCAATGTAAACAGATTCATTTCTCATGGGCAATTTGTAAAACAAACATTATGTAATCTTACCATTTTCTCTTTGAAATAAACATATCCACCTCGTCCCATTTTATGCTGATAAATATTTTAGGAACACGGCATTTTAGCTTTCTCAGATTTCTCCTAAAAACACAAAATCATAAGGCGTTTAGATGCGGTAATGCTGCAAACTGAAAATTATAAAATGACATATACACTTAAATAAAGATGACTAATTAAAACCTTGTATGCTTCGGTGGTCGTGTATTTAACATACTCGACCCAGTCTTCTGATTTCATTATTGTACTATACAAGTCCGGGACTTCAGTCAGTTTGGAAGGTGTATTTAGGTTGGGCAAAATGTAGTTGAATTTGAGCTTCCTTCTGTAATTCCTTAGCATTTTACCAAGACGAATCATTATCAATTTTCTGTATTTCAAGTCAACATCAAAAAATTTCTGCAAAGATTAACACAATGTTGTTAATTAGTTGCACATAATGTAACTGCATACATAAACTTATGTAGTACTAGGTTACAAAATAGTATATATGTACCGTGATTTCATCCCATAGTTTATCTCTTGATTGTTTATTCACCTTCTTCCAGTGTAGAATCTTCACACCTATCTACTCACGAGCCACATCTCCTAAAAAACTCACAAACACTGCTCTGTTTGCCCCTGATACCCTACCGAATGCATTGAAGGTTACCTTGAGCTTTATTGCACCAGGTTTGTCATGCTTCGCGCGAAAGTTTACTAGCCTGGTTGAGCCCCTCTTAGCTAGTATCTCTGCTTGGTTGGTTCCAGTCGCATCTATATCTTCATCATCAGAATAGTGTTCGGATTCATATTGTAAGACGTTATCATCAACTACAACATCATGATCAGGAGGAAGCAAACTTTGATTATGAGCAATGGGTTCAATATCCATGACTCTTGAGCAACAAAGGGTAAAAGAAAATGATTATGGCTTAGCTTGGAGAGTAATGGTGATAGAAGATTTGATTTTTGTTTTTTCTTTGCAGTCATTTTTTTTAAGGAGAGAAAAGAGGCTATACACCAAGAATATGAATCGTTGTGATTCAAAAAATTTTGATCCAAAAACTTGCCTCCAAGTTGTAATTTGAAATTAACATTTGAATTATTTAAAATTTTTGCCTTTGAACCTGTTAATTAAAGCATAATCTTGAATAAATCAAAATTTTGGCTCCAAATGTTATATATCAGTATCTTAATAATAGCAAATGTACCATACTGTGCAACCATCATATCAACAGTACAAACTGCTACCCTTTTAACAAACCAAAATACTTACATAATTACCAGTTATTTTACCATTACTAATTACATTTACAAAACACAAATTGCTACAAATTATTATTATTATTATTTTTTTTTTTTTTGAACATTGAAGACTTTTTATTACGAGTAAGTAGGTAATACTCTATTGAAAACAAAAACCAGCAAGTTGCTGGGGAATACAGAAAGGAGAATATTTAAAACATAATACAGTACAATCAGTATCCAAATTAAATGTCAGAATTGAACCAAATGCCATTTACAAAACACAAAAGCTGTTAATGTATATCCTAAACCCCTAAACCATCTTAGTTTTGCCTTTCCCATGGCTGCTAGAAGGTGCTCCAAAACCTATAGGATTCTTTTTACACGGCATTCCCAAGACAATATCCTGTGTAAATTTTTTTTTGTGTGCCTTTTCAACTGGTATTTGAACTTGCACAGGGAGAACAAGGATAGGAGCTTGAGATGGGAGTTCCTCTGGAGGTTCAATGGCTTGGATATGTTCCACTTCCCAAGTATCAGTACTTGCATCAGAATGTTGCTCTGGATAATACCAAGTAAGGAGGCCAGGAAGGATGTTGAGAGCACCGTCATTTGATTCTGAACTGCTTGAATCAAAAGAAATTTGTATGACATCTACAAATAACAACTGTTAGATCAGTTTTATTGATTCAAATGTTAAACTATATCACAATCAAAGAAAAACCTTTTGATGGTTTACCATTGCAGAAGAATCCATTGTACCGTGTTCTAAAATTTTGGTCCTCTTTTGTAGTATCCCAAACAATGAAGCAATGTTGCACAAACTAGGCTGCATTTCAAGTATCATTGGTGGCCAACTAGGCTGCAATTGAAGTCTCAATTGGACCTCTCAAGGTACTCACAAACAGTTCAAAATACTGTATTTGTAGTCTCAATGGACATGTCATTGTACTCTAATAGGCTGCATTTAGACCTCTCATTGGTGGCCAAGCACAAACAAGTCTGTTAGGTACTCTCATTACTGGCTAATCACAAACTAGGCACATTCCAATGCTCTCATTGATTTAGACCTCTCAGTGTACTCACAAATAGGCAACAAAAAATACTCAGACACAAAACACTTAATTAGACATAGCATAACAACCATTATGTATACGAAAATCAGAGTATGGAAAACAAAAAAAACAGAGCATACATTAGACATAATATAACAATTAACGACCATTATAAAATACAAAACAACCCCATTTTACAATAGAATCGATCAGTAACAACCACTAACATCACCATTTATAGATCAAAAGCCTGATATTAATTATTGTACAATCAATCATCAACTGATATGTGAAAACATTTAAAAACATACCTTTGTTGTTATTTGGATTCATTGTTTGCGTGCTTGTGTTTGCCAGAAGAATGTGTGTGTTGATTAGGGTTTATTGATTATTGTGTGTGTTTACAAATGATAGGGTAAAGGGATTAATTGCCGGTTGAATATTGAATTTGTGGTTTGGTTTAACTATAGCTGACTTGGCAAGATTACTGACGAAGTGGGACTCTTTTTTTGTTTTCTTGCCTTTTCTTTTTTTTTTTTTTTCCTTTGCTTTTTATAGTTTTGATAAAATAGATATTATTTGTAATTAGAGATGTAAAGTTTATTTTAAAACTTGTAATGTTGAAGATCTTGCAAATTGAAACTACATTAAACATCAAGTAGAATACATTAAACATCAAATTGAACCTACATTAAACAGCCACTTGAAAAAACAACAAACGATTAACGTAAACAACGAACGATTAACATAAACAACATACAATTAACATAAACAACCACTACACAGACTAATGAAATGTATCATCTGAGTTTGGGTAACCATCTTCAGAGGATTTGAAAGGTGTGAAAAAACCAAACTCCCACCTTTGCCTACGTTCTTCATCCTCCCTAGCTTGCCGCTCCAAACGAGCAGCTTCCTCTTCTATTTCAAGTGCTTCCATTTCCAGTAAGACTTTCATATCTTGGTCCATTTGGCGAAGTTGTTCCTCAGTTAACCCAAACGGATTTGGGTCTTGGTTGGCAACCGGTGGATTGTGCACCGGTTCATTTTCTGGTTGATTATTCACCGGAAAATTTTCCGGTTGGAAAACCGGAAAGATATACTCCGGTGGAGTATGGAATTCTTCATTTTGGCGAGGTAGGCTTGGAAATTGTTGCCCGAAATCCCTTTGGCGAAGTGGGCTTGGAAATTGTTGCCCGAAATCTTTTCTGGAAGACATGTTGAATTTGAGATGTTTGGATCTTGAATTTGAAAAGTTTGGATTTGAATGTGTTTCTGTGTGACATTTGTTTCAGAGGCCATGCTATTTATAGTGGACAAGAATTAGCAAATTTGAAAGTTTGAAATTTGAAATATATCCCGCCCTCCAATTTGAATTTGAATTTTGAAATATATCCCGCCCTCCAGTTTGAATTTGAATTTCAAATTTTATGTTTTGAATATCCCGCTCGTTAATTAAATTCGAATTTTGAATTTAAAAGTTCAAACGGTTATAAATACCATACCATTCTTGGGTATTCAACAAATCTGAAATGAATAATCGTTTGTCTAAAGAGGAAGAGAAGTTGCTAGCTGAAATTTGGGTGGCAGTTTCCCAAAGTCAAAGTTTGGGAGGAGAAGTCGGATCTCATCGACAACTACAACTCTATATAAAATTTCGTATCATATTAGTATTTGTTGTATCGTTATTTTTAATTCCCGTATCATTTTTTTTAGTATCGTAACTTTATAAATTAGTATGTGTTAAAATTTGATGTAATGTGTTTTTATTTGAATGAAATTAATTTAGTTTATTTGGGTATTTGAAAAAAAAAATAGACAGTGATGGGGCCCAAATGAGTAAGTTGTGGTATATTATGATAAGGGGGTTGTTAGTTGTGGTTAGTTGTGGTGATGTGGCACCTGTGGGGCCCGAATGAAGAGGGATGGCAATGTCATGATACATGGTGGTCTAACAATAACTCACGCAACCTTTCGGCAACTCACGCAACCTTTCGACCCTGTTTCATCATTTTTTAATAGAGTTTCTAGACCGACCCTGATAGCTGGATGGTCTTGAGGCAACTCACGCAACCTTTCGACATCTGGAGCACGATTATGCATCTGTAGCATAATACGAGTTATCTCACCTAGGAAATTGTTAATCAATTTGAGTTCTTTTTCTTGTTCATTGCGTAATCGGGTGAGGATAGCCTTTTGCACCTCTGCTGGTTAATTCGTTAGCCGTTGGAGCCTATTTTAACAATCCACCGGAAAATGAACCGGTGCACAATCCACCGGTTGTCGACCAAGACCCAAATCCGTTTGGTTTGACACTTTAGAAAACGTTACAATTTTTTATAAAACATTACATACCATATCAAAGAGGCAAATAAAACATTACAATTTTTTACAAACCCTAAAAACCCTAAACCCTTAAAGCTAAACCAATCCGTAACTCAAACAATAACCAAACGAATAGTCCAATAAATCCAAATATGTTAGTCTACGGGTAGCATGTCTCGAATAGTCCAATAAGTCCAAATACTTACGATCGATTTCGTCTTTGCAAGATCGAGCTTGTAATTAAGATCGGATCGGGATCTTAAGATCCTACTATAATGTCATTTAAAGAGTATTAACTTCTTCTTTTTTCTTTTTTTTTTAATTCTACAAAATACATTCCATACTTTTTTAGTTTGCGGTTCGAGAAAAGTAAGATCGTATCGTATTAGTTCTTAAGATCCTAATGGTAAAGATCGGGATCCTATAAGATCTTAAGCTCTCAAAGATCCTTTGAAAAGATCCAGATCGTTTTTGCTTTGAAGTATCGTAAAATCGTAAGATCCTAAGATCAGGATCGGGATCCTGACAACCATGGTCTCACGTACACTTCTAATTTCCTTACTTCGTAGTTAACCAAATTTAAGAGCAAAAGCGACCTGGGTCACCGGATGCCACGTCAGCTTTCTCTCTCCGGCGACCAGAAGCGACCGACCTGCCACACTCGGTGACCGACTTTTTTTTTAATCAAACATTTAAAATAAACTTAAAATTCATTAATAATAAAAACATTACAATACTGAATTAAAAACATTACAATACTGAATTAAAAAAACTTAAACTTATTTAATATCATTAATATAAAAAATATCATTAATATATAAAATATCAATTACCCTAATCAAAAAGTCAATTAGTCAATCCAACACCAAACACACTTCCAAATCAACTAAACTAGTCAATCCAAACCAAACACAAACCAAATCCTATTATCCATCTGTTTACTTTTGGCGCATTTCGATGGTCCCTCTTCCCGCCTAAAGTATTGGGAACCGTTCGTATACCGTCTGCAGCCTATTTATACCTATGGACATGGAAAACCGTTCATAATCAACTCCTTTGATATTTTCATTAGAAAATAAAATTCAAATTTCAATGGCTGAATCCTCTTCAAACAAAAACAAACTCCCAAGGGATGATTCTCCTCCTCCAATGCCTGAACAATATAAAAAATTAGGCATATCCCAACATATTTGGGAGAAATGTAGTGAAGGCGAGTATGGTGCTGAAAACGCATTGATAGAAATTTACAACAAGCGTATAAAGATGTTTGAAGAAAGGAACAAGAAAGATTTAGAGGCCATTGAGGAGCATCAGAAGAAAATTGATGAGAGGAACAAAAAAATAGAAGAAGCAAGAGAGCAAATAGTTGAAGTTTACAAAAGTATTCAAGCTAGTATATATATATGTCTTAATGTATCTTTTGTTTATATATTTTGCCTATGTAAATGTAAACTTATTTTGACTTTGTTGAATATATGAATGTAGTTATTATTAAAAGTTTATGATATTTGAATGCAGTTATTATTATTGTACTGCTAGGCAAACAGTTGTACTGCTAGTGAAACGTTGTACTGCTGGGTATCCTTTTAGCAGTGGTTGGGAGTGCAAGGTAGTTTGTATCACTTTTTACTTAAAGGGTATAAATCCCCAATTGCGGCACACATGCACATTCACGCACACATTACTATCTCTCTTCCACTCCCTAATCGAATTTTCATCGTCATATTGCAAAACCACCAAATCAAATCATAATGTCGAACATAACTTTTACCGAACCTCATAATAATGTTGCCTTTTTAGAAAAATCCAATGAGTCTGTAGATTTTACTGAGATCATTGATTTCCTTAATGCAAGCTATATTAAGTTTGCATTAACAGTAAAACCTACTACATATACTTCCAACATTATCCAGTTTTGGTCGTCTGCTAAGGTCAAAACTATTAATGGGGAAGCACAAATCCATGCCCTTGTAGATGGGTAGAGGATTATCATTACAGAGGCGTCTATTCGAAGAGATCTTCTCCTAGATGATGCTAACGGAGTTGAGAATCTTCCAAATACTACAATCTTTGAAAAACTTTCACTGATGGGCTATGAGAGAAATACAGATGCTTTAAAGTTTCAAAAAGGTAATTTTTCTCTTCAGTGGAAATTCTTAATTCATACTGTCTTAGTGTGTCTAAGTCCAAAGACCACTGCGTGGAATGAATTTAGCAGTAATTTAGCTTCTGCTATAATTTGTTTGGCTGAAAATACTCAAAGATTTAATTTCTCGAAATTAATTTTTTATAGTATGGTTAAGAACTTGGATAGTTCTTCGGCTAAATATTTTCTATATCCAAGGTTTTTGCAACTCTTTTTGGACAACCAATTTAAAAAAAAAGAAAAGTCACAAAAATGTTTATCCCACTCCCTGCCTTACCAAAAAGGTTTTTGCTAATATGAGGAGGGTTGGAAAAGTTTTTTCAGGGAGAGTGACACCTTTGTTTCCAACAATGGTGGCACTAGCCCAAACCCAAATGGGTGAAGGTTCAGCAATCCCAGCTGGTACCCATCACACACCCACAGAACAACAACAACAGACCTATAAACGTAGGACTAACACCAAGAACACTGAGCTACCTCAGGCTAGTGGTTCTATACCAACTGTTGCTGATGAGGATGTCACTAGGAGGAGAGTGACATGTTGGCAAGGGCTGCCACTACTGTGTCTAGCTTAGCAGCAGCACAGGACAGTGGTAACATCATTAAGACCCAAACCAAGACAACTTCTAATGAAGAAAGTTCCTCTGGAACTGATTCAGGTGAAGGTCCCAGTCACATAGAAACAATGGGGGGTTCAGATGTTCATCCTAGGGGTGAGACTGAACTTAACTTTTCCAGTGATCCACCTATCGGCCTAGGCAACACAAGCCGAAGTGGTGAGGATAGTATGCAACGTTTGAATGAATTGAAGGATACCTGTGCCAAGCTGTCTGCAGAAATTGTTGATCTGCAAACAAAAGCTGCTTCCCAAGATGGAGTCATCAAAGCTCAAGGTGGGGAGATAAAGGCTTTGAAGAGAAGGGTTAGGTATTTAGAAGGAGTCAAAGGATCAAGAATTCCCAAACACAAGGTTAAATCTTCTGAAGCTTCTAAGGATGCTCCCAAACAGGGAGGGAATGAAGGCAAAGTTTCAGGGGAGGATAACCAAGGGAATCAAGTGGTGATTGATCATCGTCTGGGCAAGGTTACAAATGCTGATAGTGCTAGTAAGCCAATTACAGCTGGTACTACAAAAGCTAGTACTGCTACACCAGAGATTTTTGCAACTGCTGTTAGTGTACTTGCTGAGCTGAAGACAGCAAAACCAGTAACCAAAGGTGTTGTGATACAAGAGCCATCATCCTCTCCAAAAGCTAAACAATCAACTCCACAGGTACAAGGCAAAGGTAAAGGGATTCTTACTGAAGAGCCTGTGGAGAAACCATTATCAAAAGAAGAGTAATTAAAAGTTGATGCTGAAGTTGCTATGAAATTAGGACAAAAGTATGAAGCAGAACATCAGAGAATTTTGGAACAAAGGAGAATACAAGAAAAAAAAGATGCAGAGTTAATAGCTTCATGGGATGAGGAAAGGGCTCAGGTTGCAGCTGATTCTGAGTTTGCCAAGAAACTACATGAAGAAGAGCAAGATAAGTACTCAGTAGATGAAAAAGCCAGGATGCTGAAAGAAATTTTTGATGCAAAAAAGAAGTTGTATGCAGAACAAAGATATGCAGCTAAGAAGAACAAGCCACCCACTCAAAAACAAAGAAGAGATCTCATGTGCAGGTATTTGAAGAATGTGGCCAGTTGAAAACTAAAGGATTTGAAATTCTTGGATGATAAAAGAATTGAACAATTATATGCAATTGCCAAGAGAAACAATGAACGCTTCTTGA
The DNA here is from genome assembly GCA_021014915.2 of Artemisia tridentata subsp. tridentata. Classification (NCBI taxonomy): domain Eukaryota; kingdom Viridiplantae; phylum Streptophyta; class Magnoliopsida; order Asterales; family Asteraceae; genus Artemisia; species Artemisia tridentata. The sequence goes on along the minus strand of CP139502.1, from coordinate 176,699,505 downwards.
ATGCTGAGGTGGTGAAGGGCAGTGAAGAAAAGAAAGAAGAGAAAACAAGTTCAAAGAGAGCAGGTGAACAGTTGGAAATAGAAAGCAGTAAAAAGAGAAAACAAGAACAAACTGAGCAAGCTGTTGCTAAAGAACAAATGCAAGCTCACACTGAACTTGCAGTTGACTCTGTAGGAGAAGCCATGGATGTACAACCTTTAAGTGTCAAACATCCCATTGTTGATTATAAGTCTGGATCTCATGGGGAAACAGTTTATTACGATATTAAGAGGCGTGATGGTTCTTCTAGAAGGTTTGTAAGCTTTCTTCACATGGTTCATGATTTTGATAAGCTTTCTTCACATGGTTCATGATTTTGATAGACGAGATATGATAGCTCTATGGAAATTACTCAAACAAAGATTTGGTAATAAGACACCAGAACAAGCTTATGATAGAGAAGTCTGGAATTATTTGAAGGTAATGTTTGAACCAAATCATGAAGATGAATGTTGGAGAAGACTAAAGCACAATACTGTTAAAGAATGGAAAATTTTTCAACGATGTGGAGTACATGCTTTAACTGTGAATGAGTTGGTGATCTACATGCTTGTAGAAAAGGATTACCCTTTAAAGTTTCACAAAGACATTCTACATCAGATGTTGCGTGGGAAGAAAATACTCAAGCTTTAGCTTAATTATGATGACATGGCATATGAACTGCTCAGGAAGATGGAAGAGTATCTAGGACCCAAGGACAAGAAATAGAATGTATAGTTATTACTGCTAGAATGTATAGTTTGACTTAAACATGTATAGTTATTACTGCTTATGAGATAAACATGTATAGTTATTACTGCTAGAATGTATAGTCTGACAAAATATGCTTACATAAATGCTTACAATGGAGCCAAAACATTGATATTTTTAAATTTTTGACTATTGCATAAGTTATCAGAAATGTGTGACCATATGTATCGAATTGTGACTACACTTAAATAATGTGTGACAAAATTTGACTATTGCCTATAGTCACATGATTGTGCTACAATTAAATGTGACCATATACATTAGGAATTGGCAGGCAAACACACACTTAACTTTAGACACACATATTAACTTACGTGACTATTTGTATCGAATTTTGGTCACACTTAATCATGTATGCCTATGGTTTAGTGTGACCATATATGACATTTGGTCACTGATGAACTCAAATAAGTACATTTTATTATCATCATTTATCCTATTTATTTGACTTGTTTTATTATATTATATATGAGAATTGATACGTTAATGTTTACTTTTGTAATTCTCAGGTAAAAACAAGTATTATGTGAAACTTGGCGATTTTGGACTAATTATGGAGCAAAACAAGCAAGATGTTAAGAGTCTACAGAAATGTACAAGATCAAGATCATTCTGCTCCAGATACGCCGCAACATACTTCTTACATACGACGTATTACTATCAAGATTTCACAAGTTACAATCCAAGACAGCAAAGGACATGCGCCGCATAGAGAAATGGAGTTACGCCGCATCTTAAGGCGGTGTACGAATATTCCTGAATATATTAATCTTGGACCCCACGCGAAGTTAAGTCAATGCACCGCATCTACTTATCCTATGCGTCGCATCTAACCCTCAGACAGAAACTATAAATACCCTAAATTCAGACGAATTTTGTGTGTAAGATACCATACGTACGAGTACCAAACCAGAGACGAATTCAAACGTATTAGCAGCACAAGACACACCCTGAACGAAGATACAAGAGCTGTAAGAAGGTCCTGCATGTATTCAATTCATTAAGTAGTTTTGTTTTATTGTATTAGTACACTTTAATTCATCAGGATTGATGGGCTGATGTCATGTGACTACGGAATATCATGCGCACCCCTTAAAATTGCTTTCCCTTTAATTAAAGTTTATATGTTGATGTCTTTGGTGACTTTTATTAGTGCATTGATAACCTCTGTGTCTAGTTGAGCATTGCTTGGGTCGCCATGCCCCTTCCTCGCCTATCTATTCTAGCGTATACGAAATGTGTGCATCACAAATGCTCAATATTCTAGGATAGTGGGATAGACATAAGTGATCATTAAGGGTTTACTCGCCGATAAGATTAGAGCCAACGAGAAAGGGTTAATTATATACACTTCATATAAAACTAGCAATAAAACAAGTGACAAGCTACTTAATTATCAGGACAGGTCTTCTTATTGTCTCAAGTATCTATCTATGTACGTGTGTGCTAATCGCTGATTCGTGCTCATTAGTTTAGTTTACTATTTAATCATAACCAAACCGTGCCAGTCTCTCAGGCTGAACCCCCCTTGCGTTAGATTAGGTTGTATAGCTAACTTAGGATATTAAAATACTGATTAGAATAACTAGATAATACGTTCCACTCTTAGTGATCGACACTCTACTTACCATTATATTCATACTGACCGGGTACACTGCTCGTTAAGTGTGTGTGTTATTGATAAGTCGGCTAAATATAAATTTAAAACTTGAGTAGGCATTAATACTGCTAAACCGCAATGACACAGCACGCCCCATCAAGTTTTTGGCGCCGCTGCCGGGGAGTGAATTGTTATTATCTGTTAATTTGATTAGTATTTTAATTAGGTTTTTCTTTTTTTGATTCTAACCACTAACCCGTTGTATATTAGATAGATTGCATTCATTGTATAATTTGCATATTTTCTGTTTTTGTGTGTTTTTATTTTCTGTAATTTTTGTTTCTTTTTGTTTGTTTTATTTTTTTTTTTTTGTTTTTCTGTATTTTTCTGCATTCTGCTATCGTTGTATTTTGCTGATACAAACGATACGGCGCATCTGTTTCCCCAAGATACGGCGTATTCTGTTTTTAATAAGGAATTTTTCTAAACGATAACGCCATACGACGCATCTGTTTTTGCAGATACGGCGTATTTATTATTTAAATTAAAAACAGTTTTTGAATTATTAAACAGATACGACGCATCGATCTCTATCGATACGGCGCATCTACTAAATAAAAAATCTTGTATTTTGAAACATAACGAAAATACGGTGCATTAGCTTTTGTTAATACGACGCATTTAATTTTAATAAATATAATCGATTTTTGATAATTTAAACTTGATACGGCGCATTCTTATTCATAAGCGGCGTATCAATTTTCTGAATAAAAGTCTGATTAAATTTTAACGTAATAAGATACGGCGTATCCATCTTTCTGGATACGGCGCATCATCTGCAGATATCAGCAAAATTTTATTTATCCCGAACTGAGAAATTCTAATCAACTTTCCAGTCTCTTAGAAAATTTTTACTTCGAAGCCTATTTGTTCTATGTTTCAGGAATGATGATTGATCTTTTCCCAAGCTGGTTCGAAGGATCAAGGATCAAACTTACAATCGACAAAGATTATATCAAAGTTTGCCCAAGAAAGCGGAAAGGAACTATTGCTGAAAGAACAAAACAATATGATTAGAGAAGTGACGATTGAAGTGCACCAATTGTCAAGGGTGATTAAAGGAGTTTTGTTCCAAAGGCACGACCTAAAGGGAAATACCTTGATAATTACATCGACAACGCTGATAACGAAGTTGTCGAGTTTGAACCAGAACTACTGGAATAAAGAGCTGAACGTGAGTCTAACTTGAAGACTCTGGAATAAAGACAAGTGCTGACCGGGAGACAACCCGGAGAATTTTTACATTCTGTTTTGTGTCGAGTCTGTCAGGCCTGCAGAAGATACGGCGCATCTCCATCATAAGATGCGACGCATCGCCTGCACTGGTCATATCTTATTTAATTTTCTGCATTTTTATTTTTGACTTTAAAACTTTCTGTCAGTTTATTTAATGCGGCGCATCCCTGGTTAAGGATGCGACGCATCTTTTATTCTGATTCGTATTTATTCCAGGCTTGATACGGCGTATCTTCTTCCATAAGATACGGCGTATCGACTGACCTGACGATTTTCATTTTAATTTTTTACTTTTATTCTTACTAACTACTAATGTATTATGCAAGTTTGAACCTTCTTAACTCAGGTGTGTTAAAGTCCGAATGGTATTATAGATTCCTGCATTCTTGTGGATACATCATTTTTGAAGCTCAAACGTTCTCATCACCAAGAAAGTTGATTTTTGCTCTTATGCGAATAATGGAGGATCATACCGAGCAAATCTCAGGGGAGTTATTCTGTTCTAATTCTTTTATTTTCCAGTTTTTATCCTTTGACACAAACAACGAGGACGTTGTTTAACTTAAGTGGGGGGATGGAGAATTAGAACACTTACTTGTCCTAAACTTTTTCAAAATATGCTTAAAATATACTTAATATGCTTAAATTTTAACATTTTTATAACATGTTTTTGTTTAAAGTCTAAATTACATAGCTGCACACATAACATTATTTCCAAAAATTGTGAACTTATCAAAATTCACAAATCTATGAGTGTGCCGGTGACTTGTAAACTTTAGAACTTGGCTTATATACTATTCGAGACCACCATAATAAGTATTATCTATATAATTGGAATGACTTGTCTAAATTGGTAAATTTCTAGGATTACACCCAAATAGCCTTTATATGTTATGTGATATTAACTAACTACACTTGTTAGTTAACCCCCGTATAAACCCTTTGTTACTCTCACTTTTAGAGTAAGATACCCCTAGAAAAACACTCAGAGCAATTTCTTTCGTTTCTTACACCTTTGTTATAATGTTTCGATACACCCTTACACCTTAGCCTACCCTGTAGATTAAAATCCGTGGTTAATTGCTTTAGGCAAAGTGTGTTTCCTTACATTACCTGTGTTCGCGTGCGTAATTCATTATCTTTGGTTAGGTCGGGAAATTGCACAATGCAATTGGTATGTAACACCCCAAAAATCGTAATAAAGCAGCGGAAGTCTAATTTGGGATATTACATCTTAGATCGTAGTCATAATTATAGAAAACGACTCGAAAGAGACGTTTTGTGAAAATTTGTTATCATTCATCAAATTAAAAATCAGAGTTGCTCAACAACAGAGTCATAATATTTAGAAATACAAATGAAAAATGTTTAAGATGAATGAAAACATTTGTTTTTGGACATCGTCCAAAAGGGGGGGCCCTGTTCCACTCCGTGCCTTTAGCTTCTTTAAATACCTGAGATAAAACATGCTTAAAACGTCAACACAAAGGTTGAGTGAATTCATAGTGTTTAATTTGTAATAGTTTGAACACAAGTCAGATAATAGTGAAAACAATGATATTGAAGTGTGATATAAATATTGCCCTAAGCCTCATGACACGCAAACCTTAACATCGGGTGTAATAATAAATAATATAAATAGCCCACATCATAGCAATGATGTGGGTGATAATGCCCTCGTCGTAGGAGTTTGCCAAACTCTTGATAATTCGAATAAAGTGCACTTGGTTACCATTTCAGGCTAACTTCAAGTGGGTCGTCAATTTCCAATAGATCTATTCACTGCATTCGCGTTCACTCGCAAGTGATTAATGGTTCATGATATAAGGGACTTTTTGGCAGGGTGGTAACTTAGGCAATATTAACTTAGCAATATCAAACAGGATAGCATACAAAAATAATTGTGTTCAGATTTATAGCATGTATCTCCCCACAGGATTTGAAAACATAGTAAAAGTGGGACTATGAACTCACCTTGGTAGTAGTAGGATCTGTGATGAAATAAAATCAAAAGATGTGTAGTTTCTCCAACGCGTGACCTAGATAGTATGACATGATTTAGTTTGCATTTTGTTTTAAGATTTGATGATCGTAAAATAGTATATATATTTATCAAAACGCTTATGTTATTGTTGCACGTGTTACTATTTATGTTATGGCGTAACTATCATTGTCGTATAACGATTTTTAGTATTTCGGTTAATCGTTTTTGTCACAATTTTTAATAGTTAAAATCCGGCATATCGCTAGCTCGGGTTTTATCAAATGACATCAATAAACAACAATAATACATTCACTTGTAATTTATAATACAGCCGCACCCTTACTGTTTTTATTTTCAAGGTAAGTGGGCTGTGGCCCGAGTTTAAATGCAACCCAACCCTTAGTGGGCTTTCGGCCTGGTTTCTAATCTATCAATCCCTCCTTATTTTTATAGGCTACTGGGCTTCGGCCCAGTGTTACTCTTAAGCCACATTTCTTTTGAATTTAGATATGCAAAGTTTGTTTTGTTTCTTGTAGTTTGCCTGGTATATTTCTATTCGAGTTTCAAAGGAAATTTTGTGTCAAGTTTTAAAATAACATTGACTGTCTCGGCTTGAGACTTTGGCGAAAAGGGTGAAATGCTACTAAGGTCGAGCCTGGGGTCTCGTTGTTAAGTAACACTCGAGAACCGCTCGAGTTCAAGCCGTTGGGGCGTCTAGGTGGTTGACAACACGAGCCTATCACGGGTTTATTCAAAGAGTTTCGTCACAACCTAATCATAATTCAACGTTTCCGTTTGATTCCCAAAACCTTCGGTTTAGTTATAAGCTATGCCAAAACTACTCGATGACTTAAGTCACGACATCACGATAATAGCAACTCAATCTTACGGTTTCAATATTTCTTACAAGTCTTGCTAGTTTAATCCTAAACCCAAAATGCCATTCGACAAGCCGTACATTTCGACTACTCTTAACTACTATCCTTTTAACGAATTTGCAACTAAACAACCCATGACTTTTTAAAGTCAATCCTTCCATTCGACCCACTTTCCCCAACTCTCTTTCCCTTCAACTTTTAATCCAAAGGCTTGCCAACTACAACTAATTCATCAATATTTACTATCATTTTACTAACCTCATTTGCCATTAATTCGACCCATTTTGCAACAAAATCCCATTCTACTATTTCAAACTTTCTTTAACGACTTTTAATCACAGCTTATTAATGCTTTCGATGTATGTTTTAATTTATACTCAAACCATACTAAATCTAATTCAACCTAATCTCAGTGCATACTATCGGATAAACAAATAAAAAATATATATATAAAAACTCTAAACAACATCACTTAGAATTTGATGATAACCTGGAATCGAGGAGAGATGTCGAACACTAAACAACCTTCTAAACCCGGATCAAAAGCTCCAAAACCCGAAATCCTAGCTTCCAACCCGAATCACAACCTTCTTTTTGAGAACGTCTCAGTTTTTGTGGTGTATTGATGATGTTGGTGTGATTCGAGTGGCGCCCTGGATGAGGGTATTTATAGACAAAAATGGAGTTAGACTCCATCCTGCTTTTGATTTGGGAAAAATCTAACATTCCTAATTGGTGTCCTATCTCTATTTTAGATCTTCTATCCCTAAGTAAATCCGTGAATTTGAAAGAGGACAAGGTTTCATGGTCAATGATATTTATGAGGATAGTGATGGTTCGATGTTTTCGGTTTCTGGGTTTCCTGGGAAGCAGCTAAAGCGACAACACAAGGGGGGGGGGGTGAGGCTCTTAGGTTTGCCAAAAATATGATGGGGAGGGTAGCGGAGGTGGAAAGATGGTGTGGTTATGGTGATCTTTTGGGCTTTCGACAATAATAATGAAAAAGGAGGAAGGTAGCAGCAGGAAAGAAGTAAGAGAACAAGAATGTATAAACTTGTTTTGGGATGGGGAAAGCCGACAAAACCAATGGAGAAGGGAAAATATAGTATTTAGTTTTATATATATATGTGGGTAAATTTTTATTTATCTAGGGGGAGTAGTGGACCTTTAAAAATTTAGTAAGGTATAATTTGTGTTTTAAATACCCGTGTTTCGTTAGGCAGTGTCGGATCAGGCTTCGTTCAAATATCTCCAGTTCGAGCGTTCATATCTTTAGAGTCGTCATTTATTATTTGAGTTTACTTCCGAGCTCGTACTTATTTTTATGGTTCGTTCTGTACGTTCCTCGTTTGGTTTATTTATTCATGCCATACTATTACTGTGTTGGTGCACGTGTGGCTCCAGTAAAAATGGAACGTGAGTTTGTCACAGAGTTTGTTTTGTAATCACTAGTTATTTCTCAGTAAAGAATAAAAATATATATAGCAATATTCCGAATGCAAAGGTGAATAAAATGACTTGATTAAAATTTCATGAGCAATAGTTTCGGGTTTACAGAAAATTAATAATTCGAAATTTTCGGGTTATTACAGTACCTACTCCTAATTCTGAATTCCGTCCCGGAATTCTTAGTCTGAGGTAGTGGTTGGTGTTGACTCGGGAAAGAGGTGTGGATATTTAGCACGAATTCGGTCCTCACGTTCCCACGTGAACTCTGGTCCTCTATTTGAGTTCCATCGGACTTTGACGATTGGAATGCGGCTTTGTTTTAGTTGTTTCACATCTCGGTCCATAATCTCTACCGGTTCTTCTATAAAATTAAGCTTCTCGTCAATTCGGAGTTCTTTGTATGGTATGATAAGGGTTTCGTCCGATAAACACTTCTTCAGGTTTGATACGTGGAAGGTACTGTGTACCCTACTGAGTTCCTCAGGGAGTTCGAGTTTATATGCCACTGGACCAACCCTTTCTAGGATCTTGAATGGTCCAACATATCTGGGGTTCAACTTACCACGTTTCCCAAACCTAATCATTCCTTTCCAAGGAGATACCTTCAACATAACCCTGTCTCCAACTTCAAACTCCATAGGTTTCCTTCTCACGTCGGCATAGCTTTTCTGTCTGTCTCGAGCGGCTTGTAAGCGTTGTTTGATTTGGACAATCTTTTCGGTGGTTTCGTGAATAAGTTCGGGCCCGGTGATTTGTGCATCTCCAACTTCGGTCCAACAGATGGGTGAGCGACATTTCCTACCATAAAGTGCTTCGAATGGAGCAGCTTTAATGCTAGCGTGATAACTGTTGTTGTATGAAAACTCTACTAACGGTAAGTGTTTATCCCATCCTTTTCCAAAGTCGATCACACATGCTCGCAGCATGTCTTCCAAGGTTTGGATAGTCCTCTCACTCTGACCATCAGTCTGCGGGTGGTAGGCGGTACTCATATCTAGCTGAGTATTCAAAGCTTTCTGCAATGACCGCCAAAAGTTTGACGTAAAACGACTATCTCGATCGGAGATGATGGAGACTGGCACTCCATGTCGGGAGACTATTTCCTTCATATACAATCGCGCAAGGGTATCCATACTGTCGGTTTCTTTGATTGCAAGAAAGTGCGCAGATTTAGTGAGACGGTCAACAATGACCCAAATAGTGTCAAGTCCACCCGAGGTTTTAGGTAGCTTCGTGATGAAGTCCATCGTAATCCTTTCCCACTTCCATGTTGGGATCTCTGGCTGTGTTAACATTCCGGACGGTCGTTGGTGTTCTGCTTTTACTCTAGCACATGTCAAACATTTTCCGACATACATAGCGATGTCGGCCTTCATGTTTGGCCACCAGTACAACTTCTTGAGATCCTGATACATCTTATCAGCCCCCGGATGAATGGAATATTTCGACTTATGGGATTCGTGCATGATAAGATCACGCAGTCCCCCGTATAGTGGAATCCATGCTCTGTCACCGAAACACAACGTCCCATCTTGTTTTCTCCCAAAACCGTTCTCGATTTCCGGCATTCTATGAATCTTCTCATTCGGTCGGTTCTCTTCCTCCAAGGCTCCGGCCTGAGCTTCTAAAATTTTGGCTGGGAGTGGTGACCTAACTGTAATTCCCAAAGATCGAACTCTAAGGGGTTTGATTCGTTCCTTTCGACTCAAGGCATCAGCCACTACATTTGCCTTTCCAGGATGATAACGAATCTCACAATCGTAATCACTGAGTAACTCCAACCATCGGCGTTGTCGCATGTTCAGCTCTTTCTGATCTAGTATGTGTTGAAGGCTCTTGTGATCTGTAAACACCTTGCACTTGGTGCCGTACAAATAGTGTCTCCACATTTTAAGAGCGAACACTACTGCTCCTAACTCAAGATCGTGGGTCGTGTAGTTCTTTTCGTGGGTTTTGAGTTGTCGGGAAGCATATGCGATAACCTTACTCCTTTGCATCAATACGGCTCCCAAGCCTTGGCAAGATGCATCACAATACACCTCGAAGTCTTCACTCCCTTCGGGTAGTGCTAAGATCGGAGCTTCACAAAGCTTTTGTTTCAACAGTTGGAATGACGTCTCTTGCTCTTCTCCCCATTCAAATTTCTTCTTCTTTTGTGTCAATTCCGTCAAAGGTTTGGCGATCTTGGAGAAACCCTCGATGAATCTCCGATAGTACCCAGCAAGACCTAAAAATTGGCGTATCTCCGTGGGGCTTGTTGGAGATGCCCAATCCTTAACAGCTTCGATTTTTGCGGGGTCCACGTGAATACCTTTGCTGTCGATGACATGCCCTAGAAATTGCACTTTCTCAATCCAAAAATCACACTTGGAAAATTTGGCATACAGTTTCTCTCCTTCGAGCAGTCCTAGGATAGTTCTCAAATGCTCCGCATGTTCTTCCTTGTTACGGGAGTAGATGAGGATGTCATCTATGAACACAATTACGAACTTGTCCAAATATGGCTTGCACACTCGGTTCATTAGGTCCATGAACACGGCTGGTGCGTTCGTCAGTCCAAATGGCATCACTTGGAACTCGTAGTGCCCGTATCGTGTACGAAACGTGGTCTTCGGTATATCTCCTTCCTTAACTCTCAGTTGATGGTATCCTGACCTTAAATCAATCTTCGAGTATACACTCGATCCTTGCAGTTGGTCGAACAGATCGTCGATTCTGGGTAATGGGTATCGGTTCTTTACAGTAAGCTTGTTCAATTCGCGGTAATCGATGCACATTCGGAAGGATCCATCCTTCTTCTTGACAAACAGCACTGGAGCTCCCCATGGCGATGAACTCGGGCGTATGAATCCTTTATCTGATAATTCTTGCAATTGCTCAGACAACTCTTTCATTTCAGATGGTGCCAACCTATAAGGTGCTCGTGCCACTGGTGCTGCTCCTGGCACTAGCTCGATCTGAAATTCTACTTGTCGAGTTGGCGGAAGGCCAGGCAAGTCTTCGGGGAATACTTCGGGAAATTCTCTAACTATTGGCACATCTTCTAGTCGCTTCTCCTCCGACTTCGTCTCGGTTACTTGTGCCAGAAATACAAGACATCCTCGCTCGATATACTTCATTGTTTTGCAGCAAGATATGATACTTAGTCGAGTCTTACTCCGTCTGCCGCGGACAACTAAAGTTTCTCCTTCACATGGGATGTGAACAACTTTCTCGTCGCATATAATTCTAGCGTGGTTCTTGGATAACCAATCCATGCCGATCACTACGTCAAAACTACCAAGCTGGATGGGCATGAGGTCTATGTCAAATGGTTGGTTTAGTAGAAGTAGGGTGCAGTTTCGGATTAGGGTGTTAGTTTTTACTAGTTTGCCGTCAGCTAGTTCTATTTCGTAGGTGGTGCTCAATTTAGTCGGTGTAACATCAAGTAGAGATGCAAAAGAAGAAGATACAAAACTTTCGTCGGCTCCAGAATCAAATAAAACTTTTAGCAGGGTGGTTATTAAGAGGAAACGTACCCGTCACCACATTGGGATCTTGTTCAACATTTCCGTCTCCTAGTACATATGCTCTCCCGCGAGCATTGTTGACGGGGTTGGCAACCTGATTCGGACACTGGTTCTTGTAGTGTCCCTTCTTACCACATCCATGACACACTATGGCTACTGGTTGTAGGTTGGCTCCTGTGGCCTTGCAATCTTGGGTTTTGTGGCCGGTCCTCTGACACTTTCCACATTTGGCGAAACAGGGTCCTTGATGGTGCATCTTACATCGGTTGCACATGGGAGCGGGTCCAGCATAGCCTCCAGTTCCAGTAGGTGTGGCAGCGTAAGCCCTGGCAGCTTCCTGTCGGCGATTCTGTTGGTTATGGTGGTGGTTCCGGTTTTGCTGATAGCTTTGGGTGTTGTTGCGGTTATGGTTTTGGTTATGGTGAGAGTTGTTGTTGTTGCTGTGATTGTTTCTACGATCATCAAATTTCCTTTTGTGATCGTTGCTTCCCTGAGCTTGATTACGCCTGATTTCCCTTTCCAGTAACTTCTGAGCAGTCTCCATGGCTTCCTCCAGTGTTTGTGGTTTGGACACTGTGACATCTCCTTCTATGCTTCTGGGTAGTCCTTCAACATACCTTTCCAGTGTCTTTTCGAAATCCGGTACCTTGGTTGGGCATAGTATGGAGAGTTCTTGGAATCTCCTATCATAAGCCCTAAGATCATATCCTTTTACCACCAACCGATCAAACTCATCTTCCATCTTTCGAATTTCAGTGCGAGGACAATACTTCTTCAACATCTTCTGTTTAAACTCAGCCCAAGGTAGTTGGTAAGCTCTATCATTACCCATTTTATGAGCAGTGGCGTTCCACCACGACAATGCATCATCTGTCAAGGTGCCAGTAGCAAAGGCGACTTTATCGCTTTCGGCACAACCACTCCTTGTGAAAACAGTCTCTGAACGCTCAAACCATCGAGCTAACTCTGTCACTCCTTCAGTACCTTTAAAGGTTGGCGGTTTGCAACTCATAAATTCCTTGTACGTGCACTTGCGGGTTGCAGCTGGCTCACTTTCGGCAGTTGGCCTTGTTGCACTACCGGTAGGAGTTGTGGCTGCAGCTTGAGCTATCAATGCAGCGGTCACGCTTTCCGTGATCAATTGGCGGATCTCTTCCGGAGTCATGATCGATCCAGCGACTGCTTCTGTAGTTCTGTTGCGGGTAGCCATGTTCTAACAATACACAAGAACATATATTTAGGTTTTACGGTTAATATAATCAAGTGAGACGTTATGATAGTAGCATACAACATTCTCATAAACAAGGTTATCATAATTAATCAACACGACATGTCTGAATACAATCACAACATACATGGAATAATATGGTAACGTATAAAAGAAAATCACAACACATAAACGAAGAAAGCAACCATAACATAGATTAATATTGGTACATAGTCATCATAACTAACCATGGGTTTTAATAATTCAATACATTGTTTCCAAAAGAACAATACAATACAGATTATTAATGCCACGCAGGGCAAGTTACGGTGTCACTACTACAACAATATGTGGCTAATCTACGAAGTGCCAGGTGCATCTCCAGGTCCATGCTGCAATCCTCTAACAGTCTCGGCCAACTCCTCCATCCTCTGGTCTCTGACCCTCTCTCTAGCCTGTAACTCTCCAACCGCTCCTCCAAGAGCATGGATGGTACTGTCAGCTACTGCCAGCCTCTCGGTCTGATGCTCGATCATCTGCTGCTGCATCGCTACAATCTCTCTCAGCTGCTGTGTCTCATGGCTCTGTGCATCTAGGCTCTGACCAAACTCAGTAACAATCTCTCTAACTCCCTCTAGCTCGGTGCCAAACAGATCGAACACCTCCTCCATAGCAATCCTCCCGACCACGAGGTTCTCGACCTCCTCCTGTATGTTCTCGACTCGCTCGAGAGATATATCATCTATCAGACTCAGCAGCTCATCAAGACGATCCTCATGTCGGGCCAGTCTGGCGGCCAGCAGTGGGATGGTGTGATGAATAGGCTCTCCTGTGACTGGGAGGACAGCTGATGAACACTCCCCCAGCTCCGAAGCTCTGGGGGCTCCCTCCTGAAGTCTCCAATGACGAATGCACTCCAACAAAAATGACCATCTACGAGCATCGACCCTCCTGTGAACACGGGGCTCGGATGGGGAAGGACTCACGGGGTACTCTCTCTCAGGAGAGGGTAGAGGAACACTCCGAGCCCGAATAGGTGAGGCAATGGGAGATGAGATAGGAGATGTCAAAGGGACAGTGGTAGTCTGAGTATAAAACACAGTAGGGGGTGGTATAGGTGATGGTGCATCCTCGGGCGAGGGTGGTGGAGTCGGGAGCATATAAGAGTGGGGCTGTGGCACTGATGGGGATGGCTCAGGAGAACTGGGTGATGGTGTGGCTACAAGAGCTGGTGGTGGTGGTACTATGGCTGGTGGGGTACGTACTCGTTTCCGAGCAGTGTAAACATAGGTGAAACTGTTGGGACCGTACTTGAACCTCTTCCTAAAAGGAGCTGGCTCATAAGGCTGGAGGACTCTAACTCGCTTGCGCCGGCGGACCGGTGCAGGCGGGGGTGGTGGTGGGATGGATATGGCTGAGTCAGAGGAATCTGAGTCGGAGGACTCATCATCCGCCTCTGATCCAGATGAATGGTGGGGTGTCAAAACTCGGGGTGGAGGTGGTGATGGACAATCATCAGCAGCCAGAAACTGCTGTGACTCGTAATACTGGTCAAGAGTCAAGGGGCCATAAGCACGTGAGGATGACAGTGGGATAGTGGGTGTGATGACTGGTGTGGAAGCGACTTCACCCTCCTCGAAGGGCTCCGTCTCTCCGGACATATCCCCAGATGGGACCAAAGATGGAACACTGGGTGCAACAGGTAAAGTGCTGTCAGTGTCATAGTCAGACAAAATGATAGTGGGGACAGAGGGTGATGCCGGTAGTGCGTCATCACTGTCGGAAAGTATGATGATAGGAGGCGACATGGTACTGTAATATCCCAATAATAATAAGTGTAAGTCATTAATAATATAAACATGCATTAGTCATAATAACATATGAAAGTGATAAAACTAATTTGTCATGCATAATCTGCCAAGCAAATCTCTATGCTATTTTCTATAGTGATAAAATTTGTTTGTCATGCATAATCTGCCAAGCAAATCTCAATGCAAATATAATAACATTTGTAAATGATAAATTTTTATTCGTTATGCATAATCTGCCAAGCAAATCTCAATGCAAAAGTGTAAGTGTAGCAAAGTGTTGGCACGGAGGGCATAGGGTGGTAAGGTTTAAAATGGTCCTTTTAGAAATCGCGGTTATAGTCCAATGTTTTTGAAAAGCATTTGGTTCTCTATAACCATGGCTCTGATGCCAATCTGTAACACCCCAAAAATCGTAATAAAGCAGCGGAAGTCTAATTTGGGATATTACATCTTAGATCGTAGTCATAATTATAGAAAACGACTCGAAAGAGACGTTTTGTGAAAATTTGTTATCATTCATCAAATTAAAAATCAGAGTTGCTCAACAACAGAGTCATAATATTTAGAAATACAAATGAAAAATGTTTAAGATGAATGAAAACATTTGTTTTTGGACATCGTCCAAAAGGGGGGGCCCTGTTCCACTCCGTGCCTTTAGCTTCTTTAAATACCTGAGATAAAACATGCTTAAAACGTCAACACAAAGGTTGAGTGAATTCATAGTGTTTAATTTGTAATAGTTTGAACACAAGTCAGATAATAGTGAAAACAATGATATTGAAGTGTGATATAAATATTGCCCTAAGCCTCATGACACGCAAACCTTAACATCGGGTGTAATAATAAATAATATAAATAGCCCACATCATAGCAATGATGTGGGTGATAATGCCCTCGTCGTAGGAGTTTGCCAAACTCTTGATAATTCGAATAAAGTGCACTTGGTTACCATTTCAGGCTAACTTCAAGTGGGTCGTCAATTTCCAATAGATCTATTCACTGCATTCGCGTTCACTCGCAAGTGATTAATGGTTCATGATATAAGGGACTTTTTGGCAGGGTGGTAACTTAGGCAATATTAACTTAGCAATATCAAACAGGATAGCATACAAAAATAATTGTGTTCAGATTTATAGCATGTATCTCCCCACGGGATTTGAAAACATAGTAAAAGTGGGACTATGAACTCACCTTGGTAGTAGTAGGATCTGTGATGAAATAAAATCAAAAGATGTGTAGTTTCTCCAACGCGTGACCTAGATAGTATGACATGATTTAGTTTGCATTTTGTTTTAAGATTTGATGATCGTAAAATAGTATATATATTTATCAAAACGCTTATGTTATTGTTGCACGTGTTACTATTTATGTTATGGCGTAACTATCATTGTCGTATAACGATTTTTAGTATTTCGGTTAATCGTTTTTGTCACAATTTTTAATAGTTAAAATCCGGCATATCGCTAGCTCGGGTTTTATCAAATGACATCAATAAACAACAATAATACATTCACTTGTAATTTATAATACAGCCGCACCCTTACTGTTTTTATTTTCAAGGTAAGTGGGCTGTGGCCCGAGTTTAAATGCAACCCAACCCTTAGTGGGCTTTCGGCCTGGTTTCTAATCTATCAATCCCTCCTTATTTTTATAGGCTACTGGGCTTCGGCCCAGTGTTACTCTTAAGCCACATTTCTTTTGAATTTAGATATGCAAAGTTTGTTTTGTTTCTTGTAGTTTGCCTGGTATATTTCTATTCGAGTTTCAAAGGAAATTTTGTGTCAAGTTTTAAAATAACATTGACTGTCTCGGCTTGAGACTTTGGCGAAAAGGGTGAAATGCTACTAAGGTCGAGCCTGGGGTCTCGTTGTTAAGTAACACTCGAGAACCGCTCGAGTTCAAGCCGTTGGGGCGTCTAGGTGGTTGACAACACGAGCCTATCACGGGTTTATTCAAAGAGTTTCGTCACAACCTAATCATAATTCAACGTTTCCGTTTGATTCCCAAAACCTTCGGTTTAGTTATAAGCTATGCCAAAACTACTCGATGACTTAAGTCACGACATCACGATAATAGCAACTCAATCTTACGGTTTCAATATTTCTTACAAGTCTTGCTAGTTTAATCCTAAACCCAAAATGCCATTCGACAAGCCGTACATTTCGACTACTCTTAACTACTATCCTTTTAACGAATTTGCAACTAAACAACCCATGACTTTTTAAAGTCAATCCTTCTATTCGACCCACTTTCCCCAACTCTCTTTCCCTTCAACTTTTAATCCAAAGGCTTGCCAACTACAACTAATTCATCAATATTTACTATCATTTTACTAACCTCATTTGCCATTAATTCGACCCATTTTGCAACAAAATCCCATTCGACTATTTCAAACTTTCTTTAACGACTTTTAATCACAGCTTATTAATGCTTTCGATGTATGTTTTAATTTATACTCAAACCATACTAAATCTAATTCAACCTAATCTCAGTGCATACTATCGGATAAACAAATAAAAAAAAATATAAAAAACTCTAAACAACATCACTTAGAATTTGATGATAACCTGGAATCGAGGAGAGATGTCGAACACTAAACAGCCTTCTAAACCCGGATCAAAAGCTCCAAAACCCGAAATCCTAGCTTCCAACCCGAATCACAACCTTCTTTTTGAGAACGTCTCAGTTTTTGTGGTGTATTGATGATGTTGGTGTGATTCGAGTGGCGCCCTGGATGAGGGTATTTATAGACAAAAATGGAGTTAGACTCCATCCTGCTTTTGATTTGGGAAAAATCTAACATTCCTAATTGGTGTCCTATCTCTATTTTAGATCTTCTATCCCTAAGTAAATCCGTGAATTTGAAAGAGGACAAGGTTTCATGGTCAATGATATTTATGAGGATAGTGATGGTTCGATGTTTTCGGTTTCTGGGTTTCCTGGGGAAGCAGCTAAAGCGACAACACAAGGGGGGGGGGTGAGGCTTCTTAGGTTTGCCGAAAATATGATGGGGAGGGATAGTGGAGGTGGAAAGATGGTGTGGTTATGGTGATCTTTTGGGCTTTCGACAATAATAATGAAAAAGGAGGAAGGTAGCAGCAGGAAAGAAGTAAGAGAACAAGAATGTATAAACTTGTTTTGGGATGGGGAAAGCCGACAAAACCAATGGAGAAGGGAAAATATAGTATTTAGTTTTATATATATATGTGGGTAAATTTTTATTTATCTAGGGGGAGTAGTGGACCTTTAAAAATTTAGTAAGGTATAATTTGTGTTTTAAATACCCGTGTTTCGTTAGGCAGTGTCGGATCAGGCTTCGTTCAAATATCTCCAGTTCGAGCGTTCATATCTTTAGAGTCGTCATTTATTATTTGAGTTTACTTCCGAGCTCGTACTTATTTTTATGGTTCGTTCTGTACGTTCCTCGTTTGGTTTATTTATTCATGCCATACTATTACTGTGTTGGTGCACGTGTGGCTCCAGTAAAAATGGAACGTGAGTTTGTCACA
Organism: Artemisia tridentata subsp. tridentata; assembly: GCA_021014915.2. NCBI lineage: Eukaryota > Viridiplantae > Streptophyta > Magnoliopsida > Asterales > Asteraceae > Artemisia > Artemisia tridentata. Next base: position 176,681,473 of record CP139502.1, on the reverse strand, counting down.
GAGTTTGTTTTGTAATCACTAGTTATTTCTCAGTAAAGAATAAAAATATATATAGCAATATTCCGAATGCAAAGGTGAATAAAATGACTTGATTAAAATTCATGAGCAATAGTTTCGGGTTTACAGAAAATTAATAATTCGAAATTTTCGGGTTATTACAAAATTGCACAATGCAATTGGTATGAAAGTAAATATTGTATAACTTTAAGTTTATTTTTCGTGTGTTTACTACTTTCACTATTACAGTTATTTCTGAAAGTATGAAGAGTATGGAAAAATTATCCAGAAAAATAGTGATAGAAAATTTGTGAAATTTTACACATATATGTTGATGTCAAAAAAAAAAAAAAATCGAAATAATAGAAAAGAAAAAGAAAAAGGAAAAGTTGAAAGTTTGTTTTAACCAACTTATGTAAAGTTTTGTATTAAGTGGGAGATATCACCACTAATTGTTGTTATATATTATATTTATGGAATGAATGGGAGTTGGCCGTTATGGGAACGCCAACTAGGATTATTCTTTGATTAAGATATTGTTGAGCATAATTCGTGTCTACCTAAAGCGTGTGTTTCAAGTGTTAAATCGTGAGTTATTCAATGATATGAGTCTTATTCATGGGATGGTTGGGGAAGTAATTTACCACACTTAGGATTTTAATTTATCTGTTTTGTTTATTTTTCATTTAACACCAATTTGTATCCCAAATATTATCCATACCCTATATCATTCTTTATCCAAACCTTTGATTTATTGAGATTAGGGATTTGAGCAATCTTAAGTATCGTAGTCGTGGATTCGGCTATGTATTTATGATTTTGTCGCCCTTTTTGATATAATATTATTGGTAAAGATTACTTGGTCCTATCTTAAGCCCATTCGAGTAAATGATTTGAGCAATTGCAAATATCGTGGTCATGGATTCGATCATGTATTTGTGATTTTGTCGCCTTTTCTGGAATGTGAGATCGATAGAGATTAAGAAGAATGATTAACCCTTAACCAACAAACCCTTTTTACCGCTTTAGACTTGTCATTCCTTGGCTTTAGTGGGGGAGATGCGTATACTTGCCAAGCTTATGATAGAATATTCGTCACGACTGGACAGTTAAACGATTAGATTTGCTTTTATCGAAATATTTTATTTTATTTCTAATTTGTTAAGTGTTTTGTTGTGCAATTATGACAAAACGAATACATGCTTAAATATAAAAATAAATCCTAATATCTTTTAGGATACATTTTTATTTGATTTATTCTAAGGTTTACTTGGGGACAAGTAAAGTTCAAGTGGGGGGATATTTGATGAACTCAAATAAGTACATTTTATTATCATCATTTATCCTATTTATTTGACTTGTTTTATTATATTATATATGAGAATTGATACGTTAATGTTTACTTTTGTAATTCTCAGGTAAAAACAAGTATTATGTGAAACTTGGCGATTTTGGACTAATTATGGAGCAAAACAAGCAAGATGTTAAGAGTCTACTGAAATGTACAAGATCAAGATCATTCTGCTCCAGATACGCCGCAACATACTACTTACATACGGCGTATCACTATCAAGATTTCACAAGTTACAATCCAAGACAGCAAAGGACATGCGCCGCATAGAGAAATGGAGTTACGCCGCATCTTAAGGCGGTGTACAAATATTCCTGAATATATTAATCTTGGACCCCACGCGAAGTTAAGTCAATGCGCCGCATCTACTTATCCTATGCGCCGCATCTAACCCTCAGACAGAAACTATAAATACCCCAAAGTCAGACGAATTTTGTGTGCAAGATACCATACGTACGAGTACCAAACCAGAGACGAATTCAGACGTATTAGCAACACAAGACACACCCTGAACGAAGATACAAGAGCTGTAAGAAGGTCCTGCATGTATTCAATTCATTAAGTAGTTTTGTTTTATTGTATTAGTAAACTTTAATTCAACAGGATTGATGGGCTGATGTCATGTGACTACGGAATATCATGCGCACCCCTTAAAATTGCTTTCCCATTAATTAAAGTTTATATGTTGATGTCTTTGGTGACTTTTATTAGTGCATTGATAACCTCTGTGTCTAGCTGAGCATTGCTTGGGTCGCCATGCCCCTTCCTCGCCTATTTATTGTAACACCCCCAAAAATGTGGCATTGCGGAAGCATTCGGGTCCTGGGGTGCTACGAAATCAATATACAGCGCAGAGTGATATAGCACAATACCATAATTTAAATTTAAAGAAACAGTACATCAATACAACATTGTTTTAGCCAACAACGGCATTTGAAACATAAAAGTTTGTTTCCAAAAGATAACATTTTATTTCATCTAACTAGACATGATAGATGAAGACTCCTTAGTGCTAATGTCTTCATAAAATACACTTACTGACGATCACCTGAAATGCATGAGAAAACGGGTCAACTATGAAAATAGTTGGTGAGTATACAGGTTTTATTCAAAAGTAGTCCAAGGTTTTTGAGAAAAAGTCCACTTGGTAGAGGCAGTGTCAAACCATTCAGTTACAAGTCTTGCCCATACAGGACTTGTAACCTATGGTTTCACAACAATTATAGTCAAACACACATGTTCTTTTAGTTCACATTAAACGACTAAGTATATAATATTGTATGCGGCAAAGCCCCTAAAAATAAATAATATGCATTCCGTAGACAGGGGAATGAGAGGTTGGCCGACCTCTAATAGCGCTATCCATACTACCTACTGCTCCGCACAAGGGAGCCGTACGAACGGTACGTCTAAATTGGAGTGCGAACGGCAAACCAATCGGGGACTGACAATGCGAATGTACGAACGGTACATCATACCAACTATTATATACTAATTAAGTCAAGCCTGCTCCGTAGACATGGGAGACTAAAATTTAAAGTGCGTACGGCACGTCAACAGTTCAAAACAAGTCATAAGCTCAAACAATATTTTAAGATTCAAAGTCAATGTTTCAAGGAGTTCAGATAAAAATATATGTCATAAGTTCAAATAAAAATTTAAGTCATCCATTCCACCCCAAACAATAAGACGGTAAAAAGGGGTTCTGAATACTCACCTTGGCATATAGCAGTCAGACATAACAGTAGTTCAGATAAAGTTAAGCACCAACACGCGACCTAGATTAGAAAGGTTGTTTTAGTTCACAGGCTAAGTTTAAGACTTGAGTTCAAAAGTTTTAATGTGTTTATGTTATTGTTGCTGGTGTGGCAGCATTTAAGTCTAAAATGATTTTATAAGCATTTGTAGGCATTGGCTCATGGGAAGTGCATGCGTGTATGACAACAAGAATCTCACGGACGAATAAGGCTATGATTTGACACTAATCGAAAGACGTTGAACGAAGAATGATTACGAATGACACTAGATGTTGTCGAGATACGGAACGTTAAGGTTAAAATAGTAGTTAAAGTATATAAATGGTTATATATGCTTAAGTAAAAATCTTTTCAAAATTTTATAAGGCTTTAGGAGGTTTTGATCTAACCATTTCGTGTGTGATCCATTTAATTAGCCGATATAGATAATTAAGTATAATTAATATTTACACATTTAGTAGATTATATTGCTGTGAAATCAGGTTGAGCGTGAGTGAGATGAGTGAATCGGGAACTAGTCGTGAAATAGGTCGAAGAAAACAAACAATAAATTTTGACTCGTTAGAATATTACAATCCGATTTATGCTTCATTTCACTTCGTGTTACTCACTTTGTTATTGCTATTGTTATTTCCTTCTTAGTTAATATGGTAAAAAAAGAAAGAAAATCTGTTTAAGTATGATATGAATTCCAACGCCTCTATAGATACTAAGTGGGCTTCGGCCCTGAAATGACCAGGCCCACTCTTTGACCCAACCCACCAATGAAAAAGGGCTAGCCACTGCATCCCAACTTTTTACAACACATCTCATCCATTTTCAAATTGTTTTGACACTAATGTTAATTTCATTTTCTTGGCAGTAAGTAAACGAGTTGTGCAGACAACGTGAGAGGGAAACTTGAGCACATAAACTCGACCTATCTTCGCGAACAAGACACAACCTAAGTCACCCTTATTATGAGGGTTGAGACTACGTGTTTTACTGAGCAAGAGTAACTTCACGTGGGTGTTTTTAACGACCAAAAAGTCGGACCAAGGACAAGGGGAACCATTCAACTACTCGAGTTGAACTCGAGTGTATTAAATCCATGGCTTCGCGGTTTACGGCACAACCGAGACACACTGAGACACAAGCCATTATTAGATCTTAACACAAAGTGTTATGCCTACGACTCGAAACAAAACGACACAACCCGAGCATAAACACAAACACATTACAGACACCCTTCGCTATACACTTCCAAGTGTGAGCCAATCCTAGTCTCTGTTTTAGTTCTCACAACAATTTAATTTAGACATGAACTAACTTATGCCAAAAACTTTACTCGATCAGTAGCAGCAATTAAGAAAATGAAATTTATAACAATTGTTTTATCACCACACCACAACTATAACAACACAATTATTATCACATTCATAACTTACATAATGTCTAAAAAAAATATCAAATTCGTCAAGAAAACTAGTAAGATCGAGGGTTCCTTACGACGGAGAGGGTTTGTGGATAGTGGAGATCAGACGCACGAATCTCGAAGACCAATCGACCCAGTCGAAACCAAAGCAACTCAAAGCTTTAACCAACCTTAGGAAGACTTGTTATTTGGAATGAAATTAAGATGAGGACTTGTGAGGATCTCCTGGTCTTCGAGTAACAATAAAAAGAAAAGATAAGGAAAGCCTTCAGCATGCTTTTGGGGCATGGGGGAATGGGACTAGCCACTTCAAGCCAACATCACCATCATTCTTTTGTCCGTTTCGTTGACTTATGGGAAGGTGCAGTACGAGAGTGATTTGAGATCTTGGGGTGAAGAGAAAGTATTATAGACTTTCAGCCTAGAGATGGTGATGGGAGATGGCGTAGTCTGAATTTTTGCCATAAAGGAGATGGGTTGGTTTTTGAGGTGGGAAAGAAGATGTCGACATAAGCAGGAAGATGGAAAGAAAAATAAATGGGCGGCATAGGTGTAAGTAGGGAAGGGTTTATTAATATTATTAGTATTATTAGTGTATTAACTGTACCCCGTGTCCCGTTGTGTCATAATATAAACACGACATTTGGTCTCGATAAGATGCCCGAAATATATTTTCAGTAACGCTTTTATAAATGTTAGATAAAAATAAAATCATTAACTCAGATTAATAATCATTCGTTTTAAGTTGTTAATATTGCCATGTCGGTACACGTGTGGTGTCGTTTCTCAGGAAAAATGAGATAACCTCTCATCAGTAAATGTCAGAAAATATTTAATTTGCATTATTTGTCAGAAATAAATAGATGAACAATTAAAATAATAGCCTGAAAAATTGCGGGTTGTTATACCATGCCCCTTCCTCGCCTATCTATTCTAGCGTATACGAAACGTGGGCATCACAAATGCTCAATATTCTAGGATAGTGGGATAGACATAAGTGATCATTAAGGGTTTACTTGCCGATAAGATTAGAGCCAACGAGAAAGGGTTAATTATATACACTTCATATAAAACTCGCAATAAAAAAAGTGACAAGCTACTTAATTATCAGGAAAGGTCTTCTTATTGTCTCAAGTATCTATCTGTGTACGTGTGTGCTAATCGCTGATTCGTGCTCATTAGTTTAGTTTACTATTTAATCATAACCAAACCGTGCCAGTCTCTCAGGCTGAACCCCCCTTGCGTTAGATTAGGTTGTATAGCTAACTTAGGATATTAAAATACTGATTAGAATAACTAGATAATACGTTCCACTCTTAGTGATCGACACTCTACTTACCATTATATTCATACTGACCGGGTACACTGCTCGTTAAATGTGTGTGTTATTAATAAGTCGGCTAAATATAAATTTAAAACTTGTGTAGGCATTAATACTGCTAAACCGCAACGACACATCACGCGCATCAGTCACACATCTCAAGTGTGTGACATATATTTTTCACTTTTAAATGCATATCGTGACTATGCTTCAAACTTACTTTTCAGTTGTCACACATTTCAAATTCATATGTGGCTAAATTTTCAACAAAAACTAGCAGTCACGCTTAAGCATATGATTTAGCCACATACACAATTACTTCGTGTGACCATATATTGATTTTGGTCACACTTTTCAATTGCGTGACATATATTTGTCACATATGTATATATATATTGTGACTAATGTTTCAACCTTATTTGTATCCGTCACACGTCCCAAATTATAAGTGACTAAAAAATCAAAATTTTTTTTTACCAGATACGTATAGTCACGAAAATATTCAAATGTGTGGCTGTAGCCTCGGATGTAATTCCGAAATGGTCACACAAGTCGGATCAAGTGTGGCTGTTTATTTTATTCTGGTACATTTAGTCACATAAAAAGGCGACTGTGTGGTTGTTCGAAAAATAGCATGTGTGACTAAATCCCATTTTTGTACTAGTGTAAATCCCAACACAAGTTAATGCTGCTGGATCTACAACCCTTGATAACTTGAGTGATGTTGTTATCTATGCTTTCTTGGCTGGTGCATCTACTAGTTCTCAAATTATGCATGAAGATTTGGAGCAGATCCATCCAGATGATCTTGAAGAGATGGACTTGAAGTGGCAGATGGCAATGTTGACTGTGAGGGCAAGAAGATTTTTGAACAGGACTGGAAGAAATCTCAAGATTATTGGGAAGGATAACTTGGGTTTTGATAAATCCAAGATTGAATGCTACAACTGTCATAGGAAGGGTCACTTTGCAAGAGAATGCAGAGCTCCAAGAAGCCAATATTACAAGACTGGAGAAAGCTCTAGGAAAGCTGTGGAAATAACAACCTCTACAGCTTTGTTGTCTCAATGTGATGGTCTTGGAGAATATGACTGGAGTGATCAAGCTGCTGAAGGACCTAACTTTGCTCTTATGGCCGACTCTTCTGCATCAAGTTCTGATTCTGAGGTATTTAACAGTTCTAGTTGTTCATATAAGTCTTGTTTAGATACTATTGAAGAACTTAAGGCTAGGAATGAAAAGCTAATGGAAGAGGTAAAAATGTTAAAATTAGACAATTTAGGCTATAAGGTAGGTCTAAAATCTGTTGAGGAAAGACTTGACTTTTTCAAAGAAAATGAGTTAGAATATGTAGAAAAAGTAAATGTTCTTAAAGGTAAGCTTTTTGTAAAAGAACATGAAGTTAATGTACTTTCTAAAAGATTAGAAAAGGCTGAAAAAGAAAAAGATGCAGTTTATAAGGAATTAGAAAAACATCAGGTTAAGGTTAATAAGCTTGAGTTTGCATCTGAAAGTGTTAATAAGACAATTGAGTGTCATTTAATGAGGAGAGGTAGTGGCATAGGTTATAATGAAGTTCCTCCCTCAATAACAGGAAAGTATGTGCCTCCTATTCCAGAATTGTCTTGTTTGAGTGAGTCAAATGTTAAGTCTTTAGGAGAAAGTAGTGAATCTAATAAGGAAAAACCTAAGACTGAAAGAAAGTATTCTGATGCACCTATTATTGAGGATTGGGTGTCTGATGATGATGAGGAACAGGAAAAGGATAAACTTAAGGTTGCAAGTGTAACAGAAAAACCTAGTGTTGAGCAGATTAAATTTGTCAAACCTAGTTTTGGTACCAAAGTGACTAAGAAATTTGTTAAGTGCACTGAGCAACCTAGGCAGATCACAAACAGGCCTAGAGATAACCAAAGAAGTTGGAATGGTATGATATATCAAAGGTTAGGAAGTGACTTTGAGATGATCAATAAGGCTTGTTATCATTGTGGAAGTTTTGAACACTTACAAGAAAATTGTTTTTACTATCAAAAACCAGTGTGAAACTATGCTAGGAGGGTGAATCATAAAAGTTTTTCTAAGAATACTCACCCACATGCTAAAAGAAACATGGTTCCAAAAGCAGTACAAATGAGATCTGGTGTAGTATCAGTTACAACTGCTAATAAAAATGTTTCTAAACAAGCAGTAGTAACTAATACTGCTAGATCAGTTAGTACTACTAACACCAAAAGGACAGTGAATGGTGCAAATAAATTGTCAAAATTTTCAAACAAAGCACATTCCATTGTAAAACAGCCCATTCAAAAGCCAACCAATAACTATTAGTGCTGCTAAGGCAAAAACAGTAGTTTCTACTGCTAAGCCAAAAGCAATAACTGATACTGTTTTGGGAAATCATTTTTATGCTGTGAAGTCCTTAGCTTGTCGGGTCTGGAAACCAAAAGTTAAAGCTTTAGATCATGTTTCCAGAAACAGCAGTGCATCTATAGTTTTAAAAAGATATGATTATGTAGATGCACAAGGCAGATCCAAGTCAGTATTGGCTTGGGTCCCCAAAATGAACTGATTTTCTTACTTTATGTGCAGGGCAATCCACAGGTGGAATTGAAAGATAAAGGAGTATTTGACAGTGGATGCTCAAGGCACATGACTGGAAACATGTCCTATCTTGAAGATTTTGAAGCTATTGATGGAGCATATGTTGCTTTTGGGAGTAATCCCAAAGGAGGGAAAATCACTAGTAAAGGTACAATAAAAAATGGAAAATTAGATTTTGATAATGTGTACTTTGTCAAAGAGCTTAAGTTTAATCTCTTTAGTGTCTCACAAATGTGTGACAAAAAGAATAGTGTTCTTTTTACTGACACTGAATGTATTGTCTTATCTCCTGACTTTAAGTTGACTGATGAAAGTCATGTTCTACTTAAAGTTCCTAGAACAGACAAAATATACAGTGTTGATTTAAAGAATATGGTTCCCAAACGAGGTTTGACTTGTCTCTTTGCAAAGGCCTCATTAGATGAATCTAAACTTTGGCATAGAAGGCTTGGTCATTTAAATTTCAAAACGATGAATAAATTGGTTAAGGGAAACCTTGTGAGAGGTTTACCTTCAAAAGTTTTTGAAAATTCTGAAATTTGTGTTGCTTGTCAGAAGGGAAAACAACATAGAGCTTCTTGTAAGGCCAAAGTAGTGAACTCTATTAGTCAGCCACTACATATGTTGCACATGGATTTATTTGGACCAACATTTGTAAATAGTTTAATGAAAAAGATGTATTGCCTAGTTGTCACAGATGATTATAGTAGGTTTACTTGGGTGTTCTTTTTAGCGACTAAGGATGAAACCTGTAGCATTCTTAAGGCTTTCATAACCAAGGTAGAAAACCTAGTTAATCATAAGGTTAAAGTGATAAGATGTGACAATGGAACTGAGTTCAAGAATAGGGAAATGAACCAGTTTTGTGAGATCAAAGGTATTGAGAGACAATATAGTGTAGCTAGAACCCCTCATCAAAATGGAGTTGCTGAGAGGAAGAATAGGACACTTATTGAGGCTGCTAGAACAATGTTAGCTGATTCTAAATTACCTACTACTTTTTGGGCTGAAGCAGTTAATACTGCTTGTTATGTACATAATAGAAGTAAGGTAGTTAAGCCTCATAACAAGACCCCTTATGAACTTTTACATGGTAGAAAACCATTGCTTGATTTCTTAAGACCATTTGGGTGTCCTGTTACTATCTTGAATACCATAGATCACTTAGGCAAGTTTGATGGAAATGCTGATGAAGGATTCTTTGTTGGATACTCATTAAATAGCAAAAATTTTAGAGTATTCAATAGTAGGATCAGGAAAGTGGAAGAGAACTTGCATGTTAGGTTTAGTGAGAGTACACCTAATGTTGCAGGGAGTGGACCAATGATGTGCGTGTGTATTGTTCTAATTCTTTTATATCCACGGTAGCGGCTCCAAAGACTTGGTGCGCGCGTGATGTCGTTGTGGTTTTAGCAGTATTAATGCCTACTCAAGTTTTAAATTTATATTTAGCCAACTTATCAATAAAACACACACTTTAACGAGCAGTGTACCCGGTCAGTATGAATATAATGGTAAGTAGAGTGTCGATCACTAAGAGTGGAACGTATTATCTAGTTATTCTAATCAGTATTTTAATATCTTAAGTTAGCTATACAACCTAATCTAACGCAAGGGGGTTCAGCCTGAGAGACTGGCACGGTTTGGTTATAATTAAATAGAAAACTAAACTAATGAGCACGAATCAGCGATTAGCACACACGTACACAGATAGATACTTGAGACAATAAGAAGACCTGTCCTGATAATTAAGTAGCTTGTCACTTGTTTTATTGCTAGTTTTATATGAAGTGTATGTAATTAACCCTTTCTCGTTGGCTCTAATCTTATCGGCGAGTAAACCCTTAATGATCACTTATGTCTATCCCACTATCCTAGAAACGATATAATAAATAGGCGAGGAAGGGGCATGGCGACCCAAGCAATGCTCAGCTAGACACAGAGGTTATCAATGCACTAATAAAAGTCACCAAAGACATCAACATATAAACTTTAATTAATGGGAAAGCAATTTTAAGGGGTGCCCATGATTTTCCGTAGTCACATGGAATCGGCCCATCAATCCTGATAAATTAAAGTGTACTAATACAATAAAACAAAACTACTTAATGAATTGAATACAATGCAGGACCTTCTTACAGCTCTTGTATCTTCGTTTAGGGTGTGTCTTGTGCTGCTAACACGTCTGAATTCGGCTGGTATCTTGCACTGTCCAACCTAAGCTCGTACTAACCACCCGAAATTCGTCTGGCCTTAGGGTATTTATAGTTTCTGTCTGAGGGTTAGATGCGGCGCATAGGATAAGTAAATGCGGCGCATTGACTTAACTTCACGTGGGGTCCAAGATTAATATATTCAGGAATATTTGTACACCGCCTTAAGATGCGGCGTAACTCCATTTCTCTATGCGGCGCATGTCCTTTGCTGTCTTGGATTGTCACTTGTGAAATCTTGATAGTGATGCGCCGTATGTAAGAAGTATGTTGCGGCGTATCTGGAGCAGAATGATCTTGATCTTGTACATTTCAGTAGACTCTTAATATCTTGCTTGTTTTGCCCCATAATTAGTCCAAAATCGCCAAGTTTCACATAATACTTGTTTTTACCTGAGAATTACAAAAGTAAACATTAACGTATCAATTCTCATATATAATATAATAAAACAAGTCAAATAAATAGGATAAATGATGGTAATAAAATGTACTTATTTGAGTTCATCAAATATCCCCCCACTTGAACTTTACTTGTCCCCAAGTAAACCTTAGAATAAATCAAATGAAAATGTATCCTAAAAGATATTAGGATTTATTTTTATATTTAAGCATGTATTCGTTTTTTTCATAATTGCACAACCAAACACTTAACGAATTAGAAATAAAATAAAATATTTCGATAAAAGCAAATCTAATCGTTTAACTTTCCAGTCGTGACGAATATTCTATCATAAGCTTGGCAAGTATACGCATCACCTCCACTAAAGCTAAGGAATAACAAGTCTAAAGCGGTAAAAAGGGTTTGTTGGTTAAGGGTTAATCATTCTTCTTAATCTCTATCGATCTCACATTCCAGAAAAGGCGACAAAATCACAAATACATGATCGAATCCACGACAACGATACTTGCAATTGCTCAAATCCTTAACTCGAATGGGCTAAAGATAGGACCAAGTAATCTTTACCAATAATATTATATCAAAAAGGGCGACAAAATCATAAATACATAGCCGAATCCACGACTACGATACTTAAGATTGCTCAAATCCCTAATCTCAATAAATCAAAGGTTTGGATAAAGAATGATATAGGGTATGGATAATATTTGGGATACAAATTGGTGTAAAATGAAAAATAAACAAAACAGATAAATTAAAATCCTAAGTGTGGTAAATCACTTTCCCAACCATCCCATGAATAAGACTCATATCATTGAATAACTCACGCTTTAACACTTGAAACACACGCTTTAGGTAGACACGAATTATACTCAACAATATCTCAATCAAAGAATAACCTTAGTTGGCGTTCCCATAACGGCCAACTCCCATTCAATCCATAAATATAATATACAACAAATAGTGGTGATATCGCCCACTTAATACAAAACTTTACGTAAGTTGGTTAAAACAAACTTCCAACTTTTTCTTTTTCTTTTTCTTTTCTATTTTTTCGATTTTTTTTTTGGATTTTTTTTTTTATTTATTTTTTTTTTTGACATCAACATATGTATAATTTCACAACTTTTCTATCACTATTTTTCCGGATAATTTTTCGATACTCTTCATACTTTCAGAAATAACTGTAATAGCGAAAGTAGTAAACACACGAAAAATAAACTCAAAGATATACAATATTTACTTTCATACTAATTGCATTGTGCAATTTCCTGACTCAACCAAAGATAATGAATTACGCACGCGAACACAGTTAATGTAAGGAAACACACTTTTCCTAAAGCAATTAACCACGGATTTTAATCTACAGGGTAGGCTAAGGTGTAAGGGTGTATCGAAACATTATATAAAAGGTGTAAGAAACAAAAGGAATGGCTCTGAGGGTTTTTCTAGGGGTATCTTACTCTAAAAGTGAGAGTAACAAAAGGTTTATACGGGGGTTAACTAACTAGTGTAGTTAGTTAATATCACATAACATATAAAGGCTATTTGGGTGTAATCCTAGAAATTTACCAATTTAGACAAGTCATTCCAATTATATAGATAATACTTATTATGGTGGTCTCGAATAGTATACAAGCCAAGTTCTAAAGTTTACAAGTCACCGGCACACTCATAGATTTGTGAATTTTGAAAAGTTCACAATTTTCGAAAATAATGTTATGTGTGCAGCTATGTAATTAGACTTTAAACAAAAACATGCTAAAAAATTTGAATTTTGATATATTAAGCGCATTTTAAGCATATTTTGAAAAAGTTTAGGACAAGTAAGTGTTCTAATTCTCCAATCCCCCCACTTAAGTTAAACAACGTCCTCGTTGTTTGTGTCAAAGATTAAAAAACTGGAAAATAAAAGAATTAGAACAGAAAAACTCCCCTGAGATTTGCTCGGTATGATCCTCCATTATTTGTATAAGAGCAAATATCAACTTTCTTGTGGATAAGAACGTTTAAGCTTCAAAAATGATGTATCCACAAGAATGCAGGAATCTATAATACCATTCAGACTTTAACACACCTGAGTTAAGAAGGTTCAAACTTGCATAATACATTAGTAGTTAGTAAAATAAAACTTAAAAAATTAAAATGAAAATCATCAGGTCAGTCGATACGCCGTATCTTATGGAAAAAGATACGCCGTATCGAGCTTGGAATAAGTACGAATCAGAATAGAAGATGCGTCGCATCCTTAACCAGGGATGCGCCGCATTAAAATACTGACAGAAAGTTTTAAAGTTAAAAATAAAAATGCAGAAAATTAAATAAGATATGACCAGTGCAGGTGATGCGTCGCATCTTAGGATTGAGATGCGCCGTATCTTCTACAGGTCTGACGGACTCGACACAGAACAGAATGTAAAAATTTTCCGGGTTGTCTCCCGGTCAGCACTTGTCTTTATTCCAGAGTCTTCAAGTTAGACTCACGTTCAGATCCTTATTTTGTTCTTGTTACGTGCCATCCTTCTTCTTTCATCCGAAAGATGTTCCCGTATAGCTCCGCAACATTTTCTTCCGTACGACTTAATCTAATATATTTTTTGGTCTTCGTCGCAACATATTCCTCATCAGGTCCCAAAGAGTATTTGTTGACTTTAATTTTTTCAGAAATTATCATGGGTGGGTTATTATAAGGGATCCCAAGTAGTCAACATTTTCTCTTGATGAATTCTTCTTCGTCTTTATCAACAAACTGGAAATAAGGATCCTTATTCAAATAGTCATCAAGTTCATCAATCAATTCTCCTTGCGACTCATTGTTATTATCATAGGGACCACAATTAACCACGTTAAAGGATTGATAATAATCTTGAATCTCATCCCACTCTCTTTTCAATTCCCATTGCAAGTGTCGACTAAGCTTTGTGTAATCATCAAATTGTCCATGCACCCATTCCCAGAAAGTAGTATTCGATGCCCCCTTAAGTTCTTTTAAGTAGTTGATTCTACCTTTTTCTTGCAAAGCCTCTGCTTTACGTGGGCAGTCTTCAACTTTTTCATACCAATCATTGTCTTCAAAGTATACATCGTTTCCAACCCGTTTCATTCCAATTATACTTCCCCCATTACAGGTTCCATCATTCTTATAATCACAGGTTGGCCATTCACTAAATCCATCCTTGAAGCGGAAAGGTTTACAAGTGTGATCAATATGCCCAAATTTCCATGGTTTATCCCAAACCCATGGTATTTGGTCACTCCATTCGTAGTACCAGGTGTTTTTGAACTCATCATAAGTTTTGAATCCTGGTAGATCAACCGTTAGCACATCAGCGTCGATTTGAAGAAGGTAATTAAATTCTTTGAACTGTTCGCACAAGGGTGTCTCATAATTGAACACATCAATGTCTATGCTGAATAGTTCTTCAATGCCTTCCTCGATCGTTGAATCGTCATCTGACGATCCATGGTTGCTCTCTACTTCCTCATCTTCCCCTCTCATCCAATATACCCATAACACATCTTTAGTTGCTCGGTCCATGCTCTTATGGTTATTGAACTTACTAGCTAACCAGTTTAAAAAATCAACATTGTTAGGATCGTGGTTAACGTCAAAGCTAGTGTTACCAATCATGTTCCTTCTTATCTCCATTAACTCATTAAATTGTTCTTTAAAACTTCTTGTCAACCATGAGGTCACAATCCGTTTGACTTCATTCATAGGAGCAAATTTGGGATCGCCGTATTTAAGTTCAAGCCACTCTTCTAAAGAGATATCCATCAACCTTACCAACTTTCCATGAAATAGTATCTCCGATTCAGCATACATTCTTTCGTTATCCAGATAGCTTTTATCTAATCCCCAATACTGTTCGGAATAAGGCATATAAAAAGTTTGTAAAGGTTGGACTTCATAGCTTTTGTTGCTCGATTCGTTGACTGCTTTTGCTGAGTTCATGTATTCAATTTGGAATTTCCCATCTTTTTCTTCGATGGTAGTCCAAGTTAATCCTTTAGATTCAATGATGGGCCATAAGAGTAACAATTCATCTTCAGTGTAGCTCATTAGTAAATCATAAAAGAATATCCCATCGTCAATATTGCATAAGCGTTGGAATTCCTTATAAGTAGCTTCAAGAGGGGTCTCCCAAGAGAATAAATCGGCATCAATTACGAGCACATTGAAGTTGACATCTTCAAAAACTTCCACTTTTAATGAATCCGAAAGCAAGAGTTCCTTTTCCAATTTTGAGCTTTTAGTAATGCTTAACACTGGGAACTTGCTCAAGCTAACTTCATAGTTATCACACTCCTCATCACTTTCCAGAATCAACGGCTTTCTGGTGCAGGACTTTTCATTGTGCTTATCATCCATAAATTCCTTAGCAAGATATCCGTTCACTGACATGTCTTCCATAGCAAAGCCTGTCATCATAGGTAAAATCGTCAGTAGGATTTGTTCACTAGAAGAGAAATTAATGAATTTAGGAACGGATATAAAAATAACTGATATCTGCAGATGATGCGCCGTATCCAGAAAGTTGGATACGCCGTATCTTATAATCGTCAGTAGGATTTGTTCGCTAGAAGAGAAATTAATGAATTTAGGAACGGATATAAAAATAACTGATATCTGCAGATGATGCGCCGTATCCAGAAAGTTGGATACGCCGTATCTTATAATCGTTAAAATTTAATCAGAATTTTATTCAGAAAGCAGATACGCCGCTTATGAATTAGAATGCGCCGTATCAGTTTAATTATCAAAAATCGATTATACTTATTAAAATTAAATGCGTCGTATTAACAAAAGCTAATGCGCCGTATTTTCGTTACGTTTCAAAATACAAGATTTTTGATTTAGCAGATGCGCCGTATCGATAGAAATCGATGCGTCGTATCTGTTTAATAATTTGAAAACTGTTTTTAATTTAAATCGAAAATACGCCGTATTTGTTAAAACAGATGCGTCGTACGGCGTTAGGGTTTAGAAAAAATTTCTTATTAAAAACAGAATACGCCGTATCTAGGGGAAAGATGCGTCGTACTCGAATTTATTAAACGAGTTGTATTTTTGATGAACTCAAATAAGTACATTTTATTACCATCATTTATCCTATTTATTTGACTTGTTTTATTATATTATCTGTGAGAATCGATACGTTAATGTTTACTTTTGTAATTCTCAGGTCAAAACAAGTATTATGTGAAACTTGGCGATTTTGGACTAATTATGGAGCAAAACAAGCAAGATGTTAAGAGTCTACTGAAATGTACAAGATCAAGATCATTCTGCTCCAGATACGCCGCATCCTACTTCGTACATACGGCGCATTACTATCAAGATTTCACAAGTGACTATCCAAGACAGCGAAGGACATGCGCCGGATACAAGAATGGAGTTACGCCGCATCTTAAGGCGGTGTACGAATATTCCTGAATATATTAATCTTGGACCCCACGTGAAGTTAAGTCAATGCGCCGCATCTACTTATTCTATGCGCCGCATCTAACCCTCAGACAGAAACTATAAATACCCCAAAGTCAGACGAATTTTGTGTGCAATATACCGAGTACGAAGCTTAACTCAGAAGAGAGACAGAAACCCTAAGCCAAATTCAGACGTGTTAGCAGCACAAGACACATCCTAAACGAAGATACAAGAGCTGTAAGAAGGTCCTGCATGTATTCAATTCATTAAGTAGTTTTGTTTTATTGTATTAGTACACTTTAATTCATCAGGATTGATGGGCCGATTCCATGTGACTACGGAAAACCATGGGCACCCCTTAAAATTGCTTTCCCATTAATTAAAGTTTATATGTTGATGTCTTTGGTGACTTTTATTAGTGCATTGATAACCTCTGTGTCTAGCTGAGCATTGCTTGGGTCGCCATGCCCCTTCCTCGCCTATTTTTTTCAGCGTCTCTTTAATAAATAGGATAGACATAAGTAATCATTAAGGGTTTACTCGCCGATAAGATTAGAGCCAACGAGAAAGGGTTAATTACATACACTTCATATAAAACTAGCAATAAAACAAGTGACAAGCTACTTAATTATCAGGACAGGTCTTCTTATTGTCTCATGTATCTATCTGTGTACGTGTGTGCTAATCGCTGATTCGTGCTCATTAGTTTAGTTTATTATTTAATTATAACCAACCATGCCAGTCTCTCAGGCTGACCCCCCTTGCGTTAGATTAGGTTGTATAGCTAACCTAGGATATTAAAATACTGATTAGAATAACTAGATAATACGTTCCACTCTTAGTGATCGACACTCTACTTACCATTATATTCATACTGACCGGGTACACTGCTCGTTAAAGTATGTGTTTTATTGATAAGTCGGCTAAATATAAATTTAAAACTTGAATACTGCTAAAACCACAACGACACACCGTGGATATAATAATTAGAGCAATATACATGCACCACATCAAGTTTTTGGCGCCGCTGCCGGGGAGTGAATTGTTATTATCTGTTAATTTGATTAGTATTTTAATTAGGTTTTCTTTTTAATTTTTTGATTCTAACCGCTAACCCCGTTGTATATTAGTTAATTTGCATTCATTGTAATATTTGCATATTTTCTGTTTTTGTGTGTTTTTATTTTCTTTATTTTTGTTTCTTTTTGTTTGATTTTATTTTTGTTTTTATTTTCTGTATTTTTCTGCATTCTGCTATCGTTGTACTGTGCTGATACAAACGATACGGCGCATCTGTTTTCACAGATACGGCGTATTGCGTTTAATTTTTATAAAATACAACGCGTTTAATAAATTCGATACGACGCATCTTTCCCCAAGATACGGCGTATTCTGTTTTTAATAAGAAATTTCTCTAAACGATAACGCCATACGACGCATCTGTTTTTGCAGATACGGCGTATCTATTATTTAAATTAAAAACAGTCTTATGAATTATTAAACAGATACGACGCATCGATTTTTATCGATACGGCGCATCTTCTGAATCAAAAATCTTGTATTTTGAAACGTAACGAAAATACGGCGCATTAACTTTTGTTAATACGACGCATTTAATTTTAATAAATATAATCAATTTTTGATAATTAAAACTGATACGGCGCACTCAAATTTAAAAGCGGCGTATCTGTTTTCTGAGTAAAAGTCTGATTAAATTTTAACGATTATAAGATACGGCGTATCCAACTTCTTGGATACGGCGCATCGTCTGCAGATATCAGTAACTTTTATTTTTCGTATTCCGTTTTCGTTGTTAATTTTCTGATATATTACTTTCTTGAACATACCCTACTGATGCTTTTTGTGATAGTTTCAGGAAGTGCATGACCAGGAGTTCAACAAAGAACTTAATTACACCTTTCGAAGATCCTGAACGAGCCTTGCATTCGCTTAAAAGGCTTTTCAACACAAAAAGATTTGATATCTCAAGTTCGTTCGAGCTTGATTACTTTTCTAAAGAAAAAGAGGAAGAAGATACAGAAACAATGGCGGAAAACACTATTATGGAGGAATACATGAACAAAACCCGTGCTGATTACAGTTCAGGAGTTGCTAGACCAAAGTTTGATGAAAAGTCAAAGTTTGAGTTGAAGGGTCAGTTTCTCAAGGAGCTAAGAGAAAATGCTTTCAGTGGAACAGAACATGAAGATGCTAATTAACATGTTGAAAAGGTCCTCGAGATTGCAGATTTGTTTACTACGGAAGGAGTCACTGACGATCAACTTATGCTAAGAATCTTTCCAATTTCACTTAAAGGAGCTGCTAATAAGTGGCTAAGGAATGAACCTGCTAGTTCAATCACTACATGGGAAGATTTGAAGAGCAAATTCCTGAAGAGATATTGTCCACCTGCTAAAACTGCTAAAAAGATGGAGGCTATCAACAGTTTCAAGCAAGAGCCTGATGAAACTCTTTATCAAGCTTGGGAACGATTTAAAGACTTATTGATGAAATGCCCTCAACATTATCTAAGTCCAATGCAGGAGATAATATTGTTCTATCAAGGATTGGACGTGCCTACTAGACAAATCTTGGATGCTAAGGGAGTTGTGCCTCAAATGAGTGCCGCCAATGCTAGAAAAGCTATCCAAGAAGCTGCTGATCATTCTCAAAAATGGCACGATGGAACCTCTACTAGATCTAAGAGCAGCACTAATTTTGACGGGTTTGCTGCTATTCAAGCTCAATTGGATAAAATTAGTAGAGAAATGAAGAAGCGTGATGAAAAAGTTTATGCTGCCCAAGTTGGATGTGAAAAATGCGAAGGACCTCACTACACTAAAGATTGCCCTAATAAGAATGAAAGTGAGACTTTTGAAGAAGCATACTACACACAATTTGGACAACCATTGTAACAACCCGAGATTTCAGGTCACTTTCCTAACCTCGACAATTCACTATTCATCAGTTACTATTCATCATTTACTATTCACCGATCACTATTCATCATTTCACTATTCATCATTTTTGGAGTCAGTTTGAGACTTCGAGAAGCGTTCAGAAATTTTACTATTCATGTGACACTATTCATCCCCGGGAGGGAATCACTATTCATGTTCATTATTCATTTCAGCGTAAACGTAGTTTACGGGTATTCATATTCGCGTAACCGGTTTGGTTTAGCTGCAAAATTCATGCATCATCAGTAGGATCACTGCATACGGACTAGTAATAGTCTGCATATCATCATATTTACATTTTTATACTATTCCACTCGTAGGTTTATCAAATTAATATTTTTATTACATTTGACGTATTACGTATAATTACTTTTAATTAAAACGTTAACGCGCGACCAATAAATATGACTAACACGTCCGACAATCCCCACGATGGTCCCGATGTATTTTTATACTCATTTTAATATCAAGAAAATTATAAAATTCATTTACCCGGTATTTTGCAAATTTATTTAATTTATATCGTATGTTTAATATAATTACGACGGTTTTTGTAAAAACTAAACAATAATTACCCGAACACCCAATACTTGTGCCCAACATAATTTTACAATTTTTACAACTTCGTCGTATTTTATTTCACTTCGTCAGTATTTATTTCAAGACAACTCGGTACCCGATAACACCCAAAGTATACACCAAATCAACTAACACATACAATATCTAACTAATATCTTCATTTGCCCATCTTTTCTTCCATAAACCCACGCCCCCTCCCTAGTAGTCCCATGTTTCATGGATCTTGTCTCCTTTACTTTCTTTCCTAAGTTACACCTCATCTTTATTACACATTTATTTTCACACACAACAACTAGCAACTAAAGGTGTTCTTCTTTCTTTTCTCTCCTCTACCATTCGGCCAACACCAAGAACAAGGGCAAGAAACCATAACTTTTCAAGATCAAGTCATTTTCAAGCTTCATTAGTACTCCTTTTTAGAGTTTTGAAATAAAAACTCAAGGTTTTATAGGGTTTTCATCATCACTAGTTCACTAATCCTTCAAGTAAGTTGTCAAAACTCATTTATATAATTTTTCCAAGTTAACATCATGTTTATATAATTTTTGTAGAAGATATACAAGTATATGTTAGCTATTACCACTCTATTTACATTATTACAACTTACAAGCCCTAGATTTGTCATATAATTAGATCCTTGTTAGATTATCATGGATGATGAAGTTTAGGACCCTTGACACCCTAGAAAGGTATATGGTAGGTTTTAGAATGATTGGTTGTTGTTTGTGACATTTTTGGACAAGATAATAACTAGAAAACCAAGTTTTTACAAGTATACATACCCTACTGTCTTTAAAAGTGAAACGTGGGAAACTCAGTAGGTATGAGGTAATTTTTGGCCAAATATTTAGAAAATACATTCCGAGACGAAGCCGTGGCCGAAAACGGGGATAAAAACGAGTTAATAACGAAGGAGATATGATTTTTACAAGTTTAACGACGAAAACTATTTTCCGGAAAAACTGCATGCTGTTTGGTAGCATTCGACGGTTTATTTGCGGCGTTTGACGAAACCTAGATGAACCAAGCTACTAAAAATGTGTTAGCATTTATTTTTACGAAACCATGGATATAAAGAACGAAGAAAACGAGCTTATAACGATCAAGATATTCGCGTTTTAAACTAGAAATACTTTTATTTATTTGACAGCTTTTATTTTAATAAATATAGTTCGAACTAAAGTATATTTTTCAAGTAACAACAAATAGAAGAGCCGTTTTCCTTAACCGTTGAGACACGTATTGTCACTATTTCACTAACACGTCAATGAGATGACTTCAAAGGTTTTCAAAACGCCAAGACCAACACTAACGTTTTATACACATTATGACACGACTAGTTTTACGTTAGCAAGTTAACATATTTATATCAAGTTTTGGAAAAACTTTACATATCAACGATAACTAGTATTTTCAAATGACGAGTGGTATAGGTTACATATACATGTACATGCACTACATTGCTTCATGATCTCAAGTAGTATTCATGCATTCATTTTAGGTAGCGGCTAGTGTTCGCGCCTTGTTATTGCCAAGTATTCCAAGTGTTCCAGTATTTCAATTATTCCAAGTATTCCGATTTCATAGCATTGTTGTATCATCACTTCAGGTGAGTTTTCATAGCCCCGTATACATTTTATTATTGTTTTCAAATCCCACGGGGGAGAAGATTGGTACCAGAGCAATGGTTATAGCGAACTAGGTTGTCCTCATACCCTAGACTATAACTACCCCAACGGTAGCGTCTCATCATTACATCATAAGTGCACATTATTATTTGCGAGGATTCATTACATGGGTTATTCATTTCATTTTGTATTGTTGCCACTGAGATATGTCTTCCAATTCCCGCACTATTGTTATATTTTCTGATGTTTACATCGAGGACGCTATGTCTTCTACTACTCCCATTGTTGCACCTACTCCTTAGATTTCACTTATTGCACCACCTTTGGTTACTCGTGCACCTACAGATTCATCATCCCATACTATTCCGGTTTCCGCAGAATCCAACTCTTATGTTCCGACGTCGCAAGACGATCGGGACGTCCCTATTACTTCAGCCCATACAGAGTATACCATTTGATAAGACGTACATGCTTAGTCCTTATGGACCTATTAGAATGTTTATTGCAAGAAAGAAAAGTATATCTTCATTCCCTCACTATTAGAACACTCACTACTCATGTATTACCACCAGTATCAACTACTCATACCACTATTGGTCGTCCCAGAGTGCATACTCCAGTTTTACCGCTTAGACATCGCAAGATAGCGTAAAAGAAGGTAGTGATTCCTTCAGTATTATCACCATCGACTTTATCATCATCATATGGAACCCCATTTATACCATCACATTTCAGGGACTCTACTCACATACTTAACCTACCGCTTGAGAAGCGTACATGGTTTAATACACCATTACCATCTACCACTAAGGACACTACACCACCTTATAGATTAAGGTTGATGAGAGTTCGAGAGCCCTTACTGTTAGACAACCTACTACTCTTCATCGTTAGATGATGATCTCTAATTAATTGAGACTACACATGAAGGTTTGGATGCCCCACAGACCAAACAAGAGCAACAACAAATCGCCAAAGAGTGGCATTCCTCTCAAAGACTCTATACTATCTCAGGTTTAATCGACTCATACTTCCATGACATAATGAACCAACAAGATGCTTTGAGCAATATTACACCACCACAAGAGAACTCTTCACAACTCCCTTTTCATTACCAAGTTTGATTACATCACATTCTAAACCGATGAGTTGGATTTCATCATTGGTCATCGTAACAACACCCCACCAATCAGATATGACACCGAGACCTTCGAGATTCGGGAGTCTAACATTGCCTTTCAGTACGACCATTGTCATTTCTTTCTTTCCTATTCTCACTTGACATGAATTAGATAACATCTTGTGGATGACACCA
Organism: Artemisia tridentata subsp. tridentata; assembly: GCA_021014915.2. Classification (NCBI taxonomy): domain Eukaryota; kingdom Viridiplantae; phylum Streptophyta; class Magnoliopsida; order Asterales; family Asteraceae; genus Artemisia; species Artemisia tridentata. The sequence continues at coordinate 176,658,512 of CP139502.1, read as the reverse complement.
AGATCACGGACTCGACAGGAACATTAATAGATTCCTCAGGAATGGATTGGAATCTACATTATCTCAGACATGAATCGATGCACAACCCCGGACCTCACTTCAGGACATCATCCTATCTTTTACCTTTACTCGCTTTTACTATCATCCTAGCCACGGGAAGGGTGGCGTAGTTCGAAGAAGCTTGTGGTATGTTGATTGTTGTACAACGAGATTCCCAAGTATTGACTTTACTATATGGGTATGGTTGTGCTATCTATGACACCGGTCAATGTAGACAAAAATTTTTAAGTGTTGTATTCATGTGTTATGAGGATATACGCATGGTTGTGGTGGTATACCTAGTGAACAATGATCGTTGCTATTACGAGTACTCATGGTTGTATTTATACACGCTGAGGTTGTACATGTTGTGGTTGTACATATCGTGGTTGTATTTACACTTGTGGTGGATATATATATACATGTTGTGGTTGTATATATTTTGTACGATAATCATTTCTAGTATGATTGTTGTTGATGTATTCTGTTGTAATCTACCAGAATTATGGCACCTAGGAAAGCTAAAGCCAAGGCTGCTGCAACGACTTCCCCAGAAATGACTCAGGCTGCTATCCGGAAGCTTGTTAGGGATAGTGTAGCCGAAGCTCTAGAGATTGAAAGAGCCGCTGTTGCCGCAAGAGCTGCCGAAGATGCTTCTCGGATAGGGACATCGGGAGAAGCTAGCAACGGAACCAATGGGAAGAAATGTACTTACAAGGATTTCAAGAGTGGAGATCCTACTTTGTATAAGGGTACTGAAGGGGCTACTGCCATGGTTCGATGGTTCGAACATACTGAATCTGTGTTTATCTTATGCAATTGCCCGGATGACTACAAGGTTAAGTTTGCCGTTAGTACACTTCGCGATCAAGCCTTATCGTGGTGGAACTCTTATGCAAAGCCCATAGGGATGGAGAATGCTTACAAGGTCACATGGGACGAGTTCAAAAAGTTGGTAACTAAGAAGTTTTGCCCACGAACCGAAGTGAAGAAGTTGGAAGTAGAGTTCTATGATCTGGTAACCGTGGGAAATGACATTGAGACTTATATTCGAAGGTACCAAGAGTTAGCCGCTCTATGCCCATCTATGGTGCCTGATGATGAAAAGTTGGTAGAGAATTTCATTGGTGGATTGCCCGAAAACATCCGTGGTGATGTGATTTCTTTTGATCCGCAAACTCTTGATGAGGCAATCAGGATGTCTCAAAAACTCATAGCTCAAGTTCTGAAGAAAGTGACCCCCGCCAACAACAACAACAATAACTTCAACCGAAACCGTAACTACAACAATAACACCAACAATTACCAGAACAACAACAACAAAAGGAAATGGGATGACACCCAAGGTAAGAACGCCAACCAACCACCACCCAAAAGACAAGAAACTGCACGGGCCTATGTTGCGGGTCCGACTGAAAAGAAAGGTTACGCCGGTACTCTACCAAAGTGTAACAAATGCCAAACACATCATAACCCGGGGGATTGCCCTAAACCTTGTTTCAATTGTGGGAAGATCGGTCATCTGGCTAAGGGATGCAGGGCTGCTCCTGGGAGAAATAATCAGAATCCACCGCCAACATGTTATGGTTGTGGAGAAGTTGGACACTTTAGGAACAATTGCCCGAAAGGAAATCAGGACATGGGGACCAAGAGGAATTAGCTCGAGGAATAGCGTGCGTGTTTGGGAGAGAGACCGTCAGGACATTAGCAACATCAAAGACAACAACAATGCTTAACCAGAAGGAGTTCATGTTTTAATAAACCGTAGTTGAGCCCTCTAGGGTTGTATCTTTCTTTTGTACTTTCCATAGGTACGTTGGTGTAACCTAGTTGTATTAAGCACTTTCCTATCCAATGTAATACCTATCTTTTATTATCTTCGCGATAATCATAACCATCGTTTATTCCATTCCTATTCCAATTGCTCAATTCTCCATAGTTTTCGCAACAATATACCTTTATCCTACTAGGGATTAGGCCGATTTCATTCTTGACGGACTAGTAGACTAATACCATTTCATAAGATTCATCCATGTATCCAATGAACCATTCAACAAATTTAATGCAAGTTATTTTACTACCATACGGGAGAACTATATTTTTTTTTCTTTCTTTTTCAGAACTTTCAAAATAAGCCATTTTGTACCACCCTATAAATGGAATTTCTGTCATTTTATCAAGTATTTACTACAGCTACGCGAGACAATTTTCATGTTACTTTCAAAGGAAATGCCTAGAAAATCATTTATCAAAATAACCCGTTGAACACCATCTAAAACTTTTGGGAAAAAGTAATACCGTTTCAATTTAACCAAGCATCGCATCGTTGGTCCTCAATTATACATAGCTTGATCACCTATGTATAATTCAGGAGGAACTATGCCGTGAAGAAAATAGTCACATTTTCAGGAATTGATAATAACAATCTTCATTCAAAAGCCTTGTAAACATATGAAATCTTTCATGAACACCCCTTTTAACAAACTCTCACCGGATACTTACATCACTCATCACTCACTCAGCCATTAAGTTGAATTTGCACCATTGACTTCTCTAGGAGAGACTCTACATTATGAAGGATATTTTTTGACATAGAAACGGCGAAACGATAGACGATACCCCTCAGATTTCTAGCAATCCCTTAAGATATTCCTTTCTAATCGGATATACACGCTCTACCATCGTTAGCCCGACGAATCCTTAAGAGAACTTCCTGAGCACTATAGGATGTATTCAACACCACATAACCAACTTTGTATGGATTAGGATAATCTTTCGATTATTGACGAATTTCATCATCAGCAAAAATAACCATCACGGGAATATATAAAGGCACCATTTAAGACACCCTATGGCCGAAGTGACCATATACATATTTATATATCTAATTTGGAAAGTTAAATTCACGGACCTAGAACTAAACCGGGAGACAACAAAGGAAATTTCAAAAGTCAAGAATCAGTTACAAGAAATGAGAAAACAATGGAAGTTAGGTCGATGCATGATGCACATCATACGGAATTGATACCCTTGAACAACGAACCTCCTAGATTCAAGTAGAAGCACGAACTATGATTGAAAGCCTTGCCTTGGAAAGGCATGATACAATTTTTGATAACCCGATAGACTGAGCTCTCGGTATCGGACCATTTCGGATTCTAGTTAGAGCCGGTCAGTTGGCATACACACCTAAGTTTCCGTCAGAACTCAGCAACGTTCATAACACATTTCATGTTTCAAACCTCAAGAAGTGTCTTTCCGACGAGTCGTCCGTTATTCCACTCGAAGAAATTCAACTAAATGACAAGCTTAATTTTGTGGAAGAACCCGTTGAAATCATGGACCGTGAGGTCAAACAATTGAAGAAGAGTCGAATTCCTATCGTGAAAGTTCGCTGGAATTCTCGAAGAGGACCCGAGTTTACTTGGAAACGAGAAGACCAAATGCGACGCAAGTATCCACATCATTTTCTCGAGCCTGCTTCCGAAACCAACGACAATTGAATTCAGGGACTGAATTCCCTTTTGGAGGGGCGACTGTAACAACCCGAGATTTCAGGTCACTTTCCTAACCTCGACAATTCACTATTCATCATTTACTATTCACCGATCACTATTCATCATTTCACTATTCATCGTTTTTGGAGTCAGTTTGAGACTTCAAGAAGCGTTCAGAAATTTTACTATTCATGTGACACTATTCATCCCCGGGAGGGAATCACTATTCATGTTCATTATTCATTTCAGCGTAAACGTAGTTTACGGGTATTCATATTCGCGTAACCGGTTTGGTTTAGCTGCAAAATTCATGCATCATCAGTAGGATCACTGCATACGGACTAGTAATAGTCTGCATATCATCATATTTACATTTTTATACTATTCCACTCGTAGGTTTATCAAATTAATATTTTTATTACATTTGACGTATTACGTATAATTACTTTTAATTAAAACGTTAACGCGCGACCAATAAATATGACTAACACGTCCGACAATCCCCACGATGGTCCCGATGTATTTTTATACTCATTTTAATATCAAGAAAATTATAAAATTCATTTACCCGGTATTTTGCAAATTTATTTAATTTATATCGTATGTTTAATATAATTACGACGGTTTTTGTAAAAACTAAACAATAATTACCCGAACACCCAATACTTGTGCCCAACATAATTTTACAATTTTTACAACTTCGTCGTATTTTATTTCACTTCGTCAGTATTTATTTCAAGACAACTCGGTACCCGATAACACCCAAAGTATACACCAAATCAACTAACACATACAATATCTAACTAATATCTTCATTTGCCCATCTTTTCTTCCATAAACCCACGCCCCCTCCCTAGTAGTCCCATGTTTCATGGATCTTGTCTCCTTTACTTTTCTTCCTAAGTTACACCTCATCTTTATTACACATTTATTTTCACACACAACAACTAGCAACTAAAGGTGTTCTTCTTTCTTTTCTCTCCTCTACCATTCGGCCAACACCAAGAACAAGGGCAAGAAACCATAACTTTTCAAGATCAAGTCATTTTCAAGCTTCATTAGTACTCCTTTTTAGAGTTTTGAAATAAAAACTCAAGGTTTTATAGGGTTTTCATCATCACTAGTTCACTAATCCTTCAAGTAAGTTGTCAAAACTCATTTATATAATTTTTCCAAGTTAACATCATGTTTATATAATTTTTGTAGAAGATATACAAGTATATGTTAGCTATTACCACTCTATTTACATTATTACAACTTACAAGCCCTAGATTTGTCATATAATTAGATCCTTGTTAGATTATCATGGATGATGAAGTTTAGGACCCTTGACACCCTAGAAAGGTATATGGTAGGTTTTAGAATGATTGGTTGTTGTTTGTGACATTTTTGGACAAGATAATAACTAGAAAACCAAGTTTTTACAAGTATACATACCCTACTGTCTTTAAAAGTGAAACGTGGGAAACTCAGTAGGTATGAGGTAATTTTTGGCCAAATATTTAGAAAATACATTCCGAGACGAAGCCGTGGCCGAAAACGGGGATAAAAACGAGTTAATAACGAAGGAGATATGATTTTTACAAGTTTAACGACGAAAACTATTTTCCGGAAAAACTGCATGCTGTTTGGTAGCATTCGACGGTTTATTTGCGGCGTTTGACGAAACCTAGATGAACCAAGCTACTAAAAATGTGTTAGCATTTATTTTTACGAAACCATGGATATAAAGAACGAAGAAAACGAGCTTATAACGATCAAGATATTCGCGTTTTAAACTAGAAATACTTTTATTTATTTGACAGCTTTTATTTTAATAAATATAGTTCGAACTAAAGTATATTTTTCAAGTAACAACAAATAGAAGAGCCGTTTTCCTTAACCGTTGAGACACGTATTGTCACTATTTCACTAACACGTCAATGAGATGACTTCAAAGGTTTTCAAAATGCCAAGACCAACATTAACGTTTTATACACATTATGACACGACTAGTTTTACGTTAGCAAGTTAACATATTTATATCAAGTTTTGGAAAAACTTTACATATCAACGATAACTAGTATTTTCAAATGACGAGTGGTATAGGTTACATATACATGTACATGCACTACATTGCTTCATGATCTCAAGTAGTATTCATGCATTCATTTTAGGTAGCGGCTAGTGTTCGCGCCTTGTTATTGCCAAGTATTCCAAGTGTTCCAGTATTTCAATTATTCCAAGTATTCCGATTTCATAGCATTGTTGTATCATCACTTCAGGTGAGTTTTCATAGCCCCGTATACATTTTATTATTGTTTTCAAATCCCACGGGGGAGAATACATTGCAACTGTTTTCCATACGAGCCAAAGTATCAGACTTCCTGTACATAGATTAAGTTACCTTGTTGCCAATTGAAAGTCCCCATATAATCATGAACCGTTAATTATGTTTAAGCGAGAGTGAGTGGATAGATCTATCGAGGGTGACGCCTCCATCCGTGTTGGCTTTGACCAACAACCGATAGCGGATGCATTTCATGTCTTTTCATTTGAGTGTCTGGCAAAACACTCCCAGGGGCTCCAGAGAATTCAGTCACAGCGTCGGGGTCATGAGCTTAAGGCTATTGTACAATCATTTATTTTTTTATGTGACTTATGTCATACACTTTATACTTGTGGCTATCGTATAACTTCATTTTATTAAACCTATGAACTCTCACCAACTTTATGTTGACCGTTTTTAGCAATGTATTTTCAGGTTATTAGCTATCATGTGGGCATGCATTGGACCATCTTGGAGTCGCGGGGTCGACTTGCATCACTTATTTTCATGCACTTATGTAACCGTTTGATCTACTATGGTTTTGTTTTTAAACTTGCAACATCATTTGGGACCTATGTTTTGTAAACTCTGATTTTATTTATGATCAAACGTGTATTTTCAAAACGACACTTTAGGTCGTTCAATATATCCATTGTATGAGACGCCATGAAAGTCACACCAAGGTATTCAATTCCGCTGCCATTAACAGGTAAATTCAGGGTGTGACAACCATTCCGACCTTCAGGAAGATTTAGGGAAGCTGCTCCGGGATACTATCAAAAGAACAACTTTAATCCCACTTATCAATAAAGGAGGCAGACTTTAGATGACACTCTAAAGCAAATTATGGCCGATGCTGCTAAAAGACATGAAGAGAACACTGCTATGATCAAAGAAATCCGAGCTTCAACGGATACTATTACAAGAAATCAAGGAGCTTCGATCAAAGCATTGGAACAACGAATTGGACAAATGAGCAAAGTTCTTCAAGAAAGGGGATACGGAAGTTTACCTAGCTCAACTGAAACCAACCCAAGAGATCATGTCAAGGCCATAAGCACCACCGAGGAAGTCACGCCTAACATTCCTTTTCCTAGAAGATTGATGAATGGTAATGATGGTGCAAAGCCCGAATTTTTCTTTAATTCTTCAATCAGTTTAAGAAGATTACTCAAAGAGAAGACAAAGATTGAAGAGGAGATCAAGGCTACAATGAAAGAAGAGAGCTCTGCAACTGACTTACATGCCTTGCCTCATAAAGAAAAGGACCCAGGAAGTTTTACTTTACCTTGTTTAATTAATGATATATCTTCCAATAATGTGTTAGCTGACTTAGGAGCTAGCGTTAGTGTTATGCCCCTTAAGACATTCACTACCCTAGGACTAGGAAAATTAGCACTAACTAAGTTGCATATTGAATTGGCTGATAAAACGGTAAAACGACCTGAAGGGATTGCTAAAAATGTGCTAGTTAAGATTGAGAAGTTTGTTTTCCCCGTAGACTTTGTTATATTAGATATGCCCGAGGATGTTAAGATTCCTTTAATCCTTGGAAGACCTTTCTTGTCTACCGCCCATGCTAAGATTGATGTGTTTAAAAGAAAAATCTCATTAAGGGTAGGGAATAATAAACTAGTCTATAAGTGCCAAGATCCTGCTAAAAGCATAATCAGAGGCGTCTATGTGCTAGGATTAAGAGAACGTATGGACCTCGATCTAGAAGCTAGGTTTATGGGAGAAACCTTGATAAATAATGAATCACTTGAGACCTTTAGTGGAGACTACATTGAATTAAATGATCTTAATTTACCATTAGGAATCAATGATCAATTTATGGAGGATTTTGAACCCGAAATTGAAGAAGGAGAAATTATGGATATACCTAGAATCAATATGATCAACACTAAGAATTATGATGAATTTGAAGGATATCCTAGTTTTTGTGATTATGGTAGAAAGATCCATGTAGATTGTGCTTATAATTTACAATTTCCTTGCATGATAGGATTTAAACAGATTAGTGCCAACTTTTTCCCTATTTTACCAATTAATGTAATGTCAAGAGATTACTATAATTCTATAATGAAAAACAAAATTGAGTATAGAGGGAAAAACGTAGTTGGAATGTTCATGAATGTACCTATTTTTGTTGGAAATTTAAATATTGTTACAGATTTCACCGTGGTGGAAAACATGGATGCTTATCGTGATGTTGAGATGGGTGACGTGATCGTTGGAAAACCATTTTGTAAGGAGGTCGAAATTAACGCTAAAAGATTTGAAGGAAAGATCACCTTTAAAAATGGAAGCAACGTTATCACTTACATGATGCCTCGTGCTCACCCAAGGTTTAAACCTGCCCCTAACAAATTTTGTTACAAATTTACACCTTTTCTTTTTGTAGATGAAAATGACGCTGAGAAAGGGATCGAATATCCGTACCAAATGATGAGAGGATTCTACAAAGGTGTACTTGAATTGGGGCCGGAATATGTTCGTGATGAAGTAATTCGCAACTACATCGTGCACGGACATGTGGGGATCAATAGATCAAAATAAAGAGCTGAACGTGAGTCTAACTTGAAGACTCTGGAATAAAGACAAGTGCTGACCGGGAGACAACCCGGAGAAAACTTTTACTATTCTGTTCTGTGTCGAGTCAGTCAGACCTGCAGAAGATACGGCGCATCTCAATCTTGAGATGCGACGCATCGCCTGCAATGGTCATATCTTATTTAATTTTCTGCATTTTTTTTATTTTTGACTATAAAAACTTTCTGTCAGTATTTTAATGCGGCGCATCCCTGGTTAAGGATGCGACGCATCTTTTATTCTGATTCGTACTTATTCCAGGCTCGATACGGCGTATCTTCTTCCATAAGATACGGCATATCGACTGACCTGATGATTTTCATTTTAATTTTTAACGTTTTATTTTTACTAACTACTAATGTATTATGCAAGTTTGAACTTTCTTAACTCAGGCGTGTTAAAGTCTGAATGGTATTATAGATTCCTGCAAAATTGTGGATACATCATTTTTGAAGCTTAAACGTTCTAATCCACAAGAAAGTTGATTTTTGCTCTTATACAAATAATGGAGGATCATACCGAGCAAATCCCAGGGGAGTTTTTCTGTTCTAATTCTTTTATTTTCCAGTTTTTTTAATCTTTGACACAAACAACGAGGACGTTGTATAACTTAAGTGGGGGGATTGGAGAATTAGAACACTTACTTGTCCTAAACTTTTTCAAAATATGCTTAAAATGCGCTTAATATATCAAAATTCAAATTTTTTAGCATGTTTTTGTTTAAAGTCTAATTACATAGCTGCACACATAACATTATTTTCGAAAATTGTGAACTTTTCAAAATTCACAAATCTATGAGTGTGCCGGTGACTTGTAAACTTTAGAACTTGGCTTGTATACTATTCGAGACCACCATAATAAGTATTATTTATATAATTGGAATGACTTGTCTAAATTGGTAAATTTCTAGGATTACACCCAAAAAGCCTAATATATGTTGTGTTATTAACTAACTACACTGGTTAGTTAACCCCCGTATAAACCCTTTTGTTACTCTCACTTTTAGAGTAAGATACCCCTAGAAAAACACTCAGAGCCATTCCTTTCGTTTCTAACACCAATGTTTAAAATGTTTCGTTACACCCTTACACCTTAGCCTACCCTGTAGATTAAAATCCGTGGTTGGTTAATTGCTTTAGGCAAAGTGTGTTTCCTTACATTACCTGTGTTCGCGTGCGTAATTCATTATCTTTGGTTGAGTCAGGAAATTGCACAATGCAATTGGTATGAAAGTAAATATTGTATATCTTTGAGTTTATTTTTCGTGTGTTTACTACTTTCGCTATTACAGTTATTTCTGAAAGTATGAAAAGTATGGAAAAATTATCCGGAAAGAAAGTGATAGAAAAGTTGTGAAATTTTACACATTTCATTGATGTCAAAAAAAAAAAAAAAAAAAAAAAAAAAAAAAAAAAAAAAAAAAAAAAATCGAAAAAAAATAGAAAAGAAAAAGAAAAAGAAAAGTTGGAAGTTTGTTTTAACCAACTTATGTAAAGTTTTGTATTAAGTGGTCGATATCACCACTATTTGTTGTATATTATATTTATGGATTTAATGGGAGTTGGCCGTTATGGGAACGCCAACTAAGGTTTATTCTTTGATTGAGATCTTGTTGAGTATAATTCGTGTCTACCTAAAGCGTGTGTTTCAAGTGTTAAAGCGCGAGTTATTCAATGATATGAGTCTTATTCATGGGATGGTTGGGAAAGTAATTTACCACACTTAGGATTTTAATTTATCTGTTTTGTTTATTTTTCATTTTACACCAATTTGTATACCAAATATTATCCATACCCTATATCATTCCTTATCCAAACCTTTGATTTATTGAGATTAGGGATTTAAGCAATCTTAAGTATCGTAGTCGTGGATTCGGCTATGTATTTATGATTTTGTCGCCCTTTTTGATATAATATTATTGGTAAAGATTACTTGGTCCTATCTTTAGCCTATTCGAGTTAAGGATTTGAGCAATTGCAAGTATCGTGTTCGTGGATTCGATCATGTATTTGTGATTTTGTCACCTTTTCTGGAATATGAGATCGATACAGATTAAGGAGAATGATTAACCCTTAACCAACAAACCCTTTTTACCGCTTTAGACTTGTTATTTCTTAGCTTTAGTGGAGGAGATGCGTATACTTGCCAAGCTTATGATAGAATATTCGTCACGACTGGACAGTTAAACGATTAGATTTGCTTTTATCAAAATATTTTATTTTATTTCTAATTCGTTAAGTGTTTGGTTGTGCAATTATGACAAAACGAATAAATGCTTAAATATAAAAATAAATCCTAATATTTTTTAGGATACATTTTCATAAGATTTATTCTAAGGTTTACTTGGGGACAAGTAAAGTTCAAGTGGGGGGATATTTGATGAACTCAAATAAGTACATTTTATTACCATCATTTATCCTATTTATTTGACTTGTTTTATTATATTATCTGTGAGAATCGATACGTTAATGTTTACTTTTGTAATTCTCAGGTCAAAACAAGTATTATGTGAAACTTGGCGATTTTGGACTAATTATGGAGCAAAACAAGCAAGATGTTAAGAGTCTACTGAAATGTACAAGATCAAGATCATTCTGCTCCAGATACGCCGCATCCTACTTCGTACATACGGCGCATCACTATCAAGATTTCACAAGTGACTATCCAAGACAGCGAAGGACATGCGCCGCATACAAGAATGGAGTTACGCCGCATCTTAAGGCGGTGTACGAATATTCCTGAATATATTAATCGTGGACCCCACGTGAAGTTAAGTCAATGCGCCGCATCTACTTATTCTATGCGCCGCATCTAACCCTCAGACAGAAACTATAAATACCCGAAGTCAGACGAATTTTGTGTGCAATATACCGAGTACGAAGCTTAACTCAGAAGAGAGACAGAAACCCTAAGCCGAATTCAGACGTGTTAGCAGCACAAGACACATCCTAAACGAAGATACAAGAGCTGTAAGAAGGTCCTGCATGTATTCAATTCATTAAGTAGTTTTGTTTTATTGTATTAGTACACTTTAATTCATCAGGATTGATGGGCCGATTCCATGTGACTACGGAAAACCATGGGCACCCCTTAAAATTGCTTTCCCATTAATTAATGTTTATATGTTGATGTCTTTGGTGACTTTTATTAGTGCATTGATAACCTCTGTGTCTAGCTGAGCATTGCTTGGGTCGCCATGCCCCTTCCTCGCCTATTTGTTTCAGCGTCTCTTTAATAAATAGGATAGACATAAGTAATCATTAAGGGTTTACTCGCCGATAAGATTAGAGCCAACGAGAAAGGGTTAATTACATACACTTCATATAAAACTAGCAATAAAACAAGTGACAAGCTACTTAATTATCAGGACAGGTCTTCTTATTGTCTCATGTATCTATCTGTGTACGTGTGTGCTAATCGCTGATTCGTGCTCATTAGTTTAGTTTATTATTTAATTATAACCAACCGTGCCAGTCTCTCAGGCTGACCCCCCTTGCGTTAGATTAGGTTGTATAGCTAACCTAGGATATTAAAATACTGATTAGAATAACTAGATAATACGTTCCACTCTTAGTGATCGACACTCTACTTACCATTATATTCATACTGACCGGGTACACTGCTCGTTAAAGTGTGTGTTTTATTGATAAGTCGGCTAAATATAAATTTAAAACTTGAATACTGCTAAAACCACAACGACACACCGTGGATATAATAATTAGAGCAATATACCACATCAATTTTATAAAAATTAAACGCAATACGCCGTATCTGTGAAAATAGATGCGCCGTATCGTTTGTCTCAGCACAGTACAACGATAGCAGAATGCAGAAAAATAGAAAGATAAAAACAAAAATAAAATCAAACAAAAAGAAACAAAAATTAAAGAAAATAAAAACACACAAAAACAAAAAATATGCAAATAATACAATGAATGCAATTTATCTAATATACAACGGGTTAGCGGTTAGAATCTAAAAATTAAAAAGAAAAACCTAATTAAAATACTAATCAAATTAACAGATAATAACAATTCACTCCCCGATAACGGCGCCAAAAACTTGATGGTGCGTGTGTATTGCTCTAATTCTTTTATATCCAGGGTAGCGGCTCCAAAGACTTGGTGCGCGCGTGATGTCGTTGTGGTTTTAGCAGTATTAATACCTACTCAAGTTTTAAATTTATATTTAGCCGACTTATCAATAAAACACACACTTTAACGAGCAGTGTACCCGGTCAGTATGAATATAATGGTAAGTAGAGTGTCGATCACTAAGAGTGGAACGTATTATCTAGTTATTCTAATCAGCATTTTAATATCTTAAGTTAGCTACACAACCTAATCTAACGCAAGGGGGTTCAGCCTGAGAGACTGGCACGGTTTGGTTATAATTAAATAGAAAACTAAACTAATGAGCACGAATCAGCGATTAGTACACACGTACACAGATAGATACTTGAGACAATAAGAAGACCTGTCCTGATAATTAAGTAGCTTGTCACTTGTTTTATTGCTAGTTTTATATGAAGTGTATGTAATTAACCCTTTCTCGTTGGCTCTAATCTTATCGGCGAGTAAACCCTTAATGATCACTTATGTCTATCCCACTATCCTAGAAACGATAGAATAAATAGGCGAGGAAGGGGCATGGCGACCCAAGCAATGCTCAGCTAGACACAGAGGTTATCAATGCACTAATAAAAGTCACCAAAGACATCAACATATAAACTTTAATTAATGGGAAAGCAATTTTAAGGGGTGCCCATGATTTTCCGTAGTCACATGGAATCGGCCCATCAATCCTGATGAATTAAAGTGTACTAATACAATAAAACAAAACTACTTAATGAATTGAATACATGCAGGACCTTCTTACAGCTCTTGTATCTTCGTTTAGGGTGTGTCTTGATCTTGTACATTTCAGTAGACTCTTAACATCTTGCTTGTTTTGCTCCATAATTAGTCCAAAATCGCCAAGTTTCACATAATACTTGTTTTTACCTGAGAATTACAAAAGTAAACATTAACGTATCAATTCTCATATATAATATAATAAAACAAGTCAAATAAATAGGATAAATGATGATAATAAAATCTACTTATTTGAGTTCATCAACCAAGCTGGCTGTTTGATATTGATTCTCTAACCAAGACTATGAATTATGAGCCAGTTGTTGCAGGAACAGAGGCTAACAAGTGTGCAGGTACAAAAGCAAGTAATGATGCAGGTCAAGCTGGAAAGGAGCCAGAACATGACAAAGATTATATTTTGCTGCCTATTTGGACTGCTGATCCACCCTTCTCAACCCAAGAGTCAAAGAGTTCACAAGCAGATGACTTCGATGCAGCTCCTAATGATGATAAAGAAGATGGAGCAAAACCTTTCAATAGTGATCAAGAGTTGCATGTAAAAAAGAAGTCTGATGATCAAGCAAAGGATGATGTATCAGATGATATTAACACTGGCAGTTCTAACACAGTTAATACTGCTGAGCCAAGTGTTAATGTTGCTGGCAAGCAAGGCATATCTTTTGATGCTGATGTCGACCCAGATGATCCAGCCATGCCTGTATTGGAAGACATTTATCCTGATACTGATGAAGATGTACTTGGTGCAGAGGCTAACTCAACCAATTTGAATGCAGAATTACCTGTCAGTCCTATTCCAACTACAAGAGTTCACAAGAATTATCCTAAGGAACAGATCATTGGAGAGCCAAAGTCTGCTGTTCAAACAAGGAAAATGGTTAAAGATTTGAAGGAACAAGGTTTCTTTGCAAGATGCCTTCATCAAAGAAACAGTCACAAAGACCTTCAAAATAGTTTGTTTGCATGTGTTCTATCACAAATAGAACCCAAGAATGCTCACAAAGCATTACAAGATCCAAGCTAGGTGGAAGCTATGCAAGAAGAACTTCTACAATTCAAGCTTCAAGAAGTTTGGACACTGGTAGATTTGCCTAATGGGAAGAGGGCAATTGGTACTCAGTGGGTTTTTAGATGCAAAAAGGATGAAAGAGGCATTGTGATTAGAAACAAGGCAAGGTTAGTAGCTCAAGGATACAAACAAGAAGAAGGTATTGATTATGATGAATTATTTGCTCCAGTTGCAAGAATTAAAGCTATCAGATTATTCTTGGCCTATGCTTCATTCAAAGACTTTGTAGTGTATCAAATGGATGTTAAAAGTGCTTTTCTGTATGGGACTATTGAAGAAGAACTTTATGTCTCACAACCACCTGGTTTTGAAGATCCTAATTTTCCTGACAAGGTTTACAAGGTGGAAAAGGCACTCTATGGCTTACATCAAGCTCCCAGAGCTTGGTATGATACATTGTCAGCATACCTGTTGAACAATGGTTTTTGTAGAGGGAAGATTGATAAAACTTTGTTTATCAAAAGGCAAAAAGATGATATCTTGTTGGTTCAAGTTTATGTTGGTGATATCATCTTTGGATCAACACACAAGGCTTTATGTGTTGAATTTGAGAAGCTTATGCATGAAAGATTTCAGATGAGTTCAATGGGTGAACTTACATTCTTTTTAGGACTACAAGTTAGACAAAAAGAAGATGGCATATTTATCAGTCAAGATTAATATGTGGCTAAAATTTTGAAGAAGTTTGGATTTACTGATGTGAAGCCTACAAAGACAACTATGGAAACATCCAAGCCCTTGCTCAAAGATGAAGATGGTGAAGAAGTTGATGTTTATTTGTATAGATCAATGATTGGATCATTGATGTATCTTACAGCTTCAAGACCTGACATAATGTTTGCTGTCTGTGCATGTGCAAGATATCAAGTCACACCAAAAGTTTCATATCTTAATGCTGTGAAAAGGATTTTTAGATATTTGAAAGGTCAACCCAAATTAGGCCTTTGGTATCCAAAAGATTCACCTTTTGACTTGCTTGCATACTCTGATAGTGACTATGCTGGAGCTAGCTTGGATAGAAAATCAACAACCGGAGGTTGTCAGTTTTTGGGGAGCAGGTTGATTTCATGGCAATGCAAGAAACAAACTGTGGTTGCAAATTCCACAACTGAAGCTGAGTATGTTGTTGCTTCAAGTTGTTGCGGACAAGTGCTCTGGATTCATAATCAGTTGCTGGATTATGGGTACAATTTTATGCATACTAAAATATATATTGATAATAGCAGTACTATGTGCATTATCAAAAATCCTGTTTATCACTCAAAAACAAAACATATTGAGATAAGACATCATTTTATAAGAGATTGTTATGAAAAGAAGTTAATTCAAATTGTAAATCCCAGCCAAAACCTACCAAAATTTTTCAAATTCACAATGTCGACTCTGACATTTGCCGATCAACATAACATGATTGCGTTCTTGCAAAAGCCCAAAGAAAGTGAAGGTTTTACTGAAGTCATTGATTTTCTTAATGCTACTCATATTAGGTACGCATTAACAGTAAATCCTACTATATATGTTTCCAACATCAAACAGTTTTGGGCTACTGCAAAGGTCAAAACTATTGATGAGGAAGTACATATACATGCCCTTGTGGATGGGCAGAAGATTATTATTACTGAAGCTTCTGTTAGAGATGTTCTTCATCTAGTAGATGGTGAAGGTATTAACAATCTTCCAAATTCTACAATTTTTGAAACCCTTGCATTGATGGGTATGAAAAGCATAGTACTTCTTTAAAATTTTCAAAAGCTGCTTTCTCTCCACAATAGAAATTCTTAATTCACACTATCTTACAGTGTCTTAGTCCAAAGACTACTGGTTGGAATGAGTTTAGTAGTAATATGGCTTCTGCTATTATCTGTTTGGCTCAAAATCAAAGCTTTAATTTTTCTAAATTAATTTTTGATAGTGTGGTTAAGGGCTTGGATAGTTCATCAAATAAATATTACTTATATCCAAGGTTTTTACAACTTCTTATGGACAAACAATTTGTGAATAAAAAGGTTCATAAAAAGGTTTATACTACTCTCTTTCATACTAAAAAGATTTTTGCTAATATGAAGAGAGAGGGCAAGGATTTTTCAGGCAGAGTTACACCATTGTTTCAAACAATGTTGGAACTAGGTCAAACTTAGGGTGAAAGCTCAACAATCCCAGCTGATGTTTATCCCATACACACTCTTTTTCCATCCCCATCAACAACACAAAAGACCCATACCCATAGGATCACTAAAAAGGGCACTCAACTACCTCAGGTTAGTGCTAGTATGGCTGCAGATGAGGTTGTGCATAAGGAGAGGGGTCACATATTAGAAAGGGTTGTCACTACTGCTACTAGCTTAGAAGCAGAGCAGGATACTGATAACATAAGTAAGACCCAATCTAAGGCAACTTCTAATGAATCTAGTTCCTCTGGAACTGATTCAGGTGAAGGTCCCAGCCAACCGGATAATATGGGGGGTGTAGATGCTCAGGCTAGGTCTGAGGCTATGCCTAACTCACCCAATGATGCACCACTCGGGAGAGGTAACACACTCCGAAGTGCTGAGGGTAGTCTTAAACTTATTCATGAATTGAAGGCTACTTGTGCAAAATTGTCAAGGGATGTTCTTGATCTCAAGAAGGATCTTAAGCAGCTTAAAATTTCTCAAGGTACTGAAATCACAAGGTTGAAGAGAAGGGTTAGGTATCTTGAAGGTCAACAGAGGTCAAGAACACACAAAACTAAAAGGTTATACAAGGTTGGAACTACTTCCAGGGTTGAATCTTTTGATGAAGCACAGAGTTTGGAGAAGGATATTTCCAAACAGGGGAGGAATACAAGTAAAGCTTCAGGGGAGGAAACTGGGGTAGATGTTGATACTGGGATAGATGATGAAACTGGGGAAGATGATGATGTGAATGAGTTTGTTGTTGCTGATCAACAGGGTAATGCAGCTGTTATGGATGATGTTGAAGTAGCTAAAGTGTTACTTGATGTTGCTACACTTTAGACTGCTAGTGATGAAGTTAATATTGCTAGTGGTGAAGTTAATATTTCTAGTGAAAAGGTTAGTGTTGCTGACACTGAAGTTAGTATTGCTGCTACTCAAGGTGATGAAGATATGACTATAGCTCAAGTATTAACAAAGTTAAAGAGTACAAGACCAAAGGCAAAAGGAGTTGTGATTAAAGAGCCAGTATCAGTATCAACAACACTATGAACAACTATTTCGCCATCAGAAAAAGGAAAAGGTTTGTTGATTGAAGAACCTAAGAAGAAATTTCAGTCACTCAGTCAACAACAACAACAAATTATTACAGATGAAGAAGTTGCAAGACAAGTGCAAGTTGATCTTTTTGCTGAAGAAGAAGAGGCAAGAAGAAAGCAAGTTCAAGAAGAAAAACAAGCAAGTCTTGAACTTATTAATTCCTGGGATGACATACAAGCCAAATGTGAAGCAGATCACATGGTAGCCCAGAAGATGTGGGAAGATGAACAGGAAGAGCTATCTATGGAAGAAAAATCAAAGCTCTTTATGGAATTCTTGGCTCAAAAGAAGAAGTTCTTTGCACAGAAAAGAACTGAACAAAAGAGGAACAAACCACCATCTAAAGCTGAACAGAGAAGAATAATGAGTACTTACCTGAGGAACATGGATAATTGGAAGCTCAGTCAACTAAAGAATCTCAGTTATGAAAAGATTAAATCAGAGTTTGACAAGGTGTTTCAAAGGGTAAATACTTTTATTGCTATGAATGAAGAAGAGTTGGTGAGGAGATCTAAGAGGTCTGGAGAAGAATTAGCAGCTGATAGTAGAAAAAAGCAGAAAACTAGTGATGACCAAAAACTAGAGCAGACAGAGCAGATTCAAGGGAGTAATGAAAAAGAAGCAGTTGATCTACAACAAATTATTGCAATTGTAAACTATGATGATACATTTGCTGATGCTGTTCTTTTGAAGACTAAAGTTCCTATCATTGATCGGAAGACTGGTTATAATGGTAAAACTCCTTGGTGGGAGATAATCAGAGTTGGTGGAAAGTCTCAAAGGTTTGTAACATTTCCTCAGATGCTCAGAAAATTTGATAGAGAAGATTTGGAGACCTTATGGGCATTAATCAAGAAAAAAATATGGAGATTCAAGGCCAGAAAATATTTTGGATATAGTTCTTTGGGGAGACTTGAAGATTATGTTTGAAGTTTATCATGAAGATAGAGTTTGGGATGAGCAATACAAAAGTAAAGTTATCCTCTAGAAACTTTTTCAATCATGTGGAGTTCACACTGTAATGATGAGAGGACTTCAAATCTACATGCTAGTAGAAAAAGACTATCCTCTGGCAAAGAGTACACTTGATATGATGCTTAATGGATCTATTAAACTTCAAACTGATTATTGGAGTGAAATGGTATATCAGCTTCTCAAGAAAATGGAGAAACAACTTTATGGGGCTGATTACAAAAAAATGAGAAACTAAGTGTTTGGAAATATCCTCCTGGTGAAGGTTCAAGATTAGATTGAAACTTAATGATTTTGGAAGAAAATATCAAGTTTAGGGGAGGATTGTTGGGTTTTAAAGGTTTTTTGAAGTTACTGTTGCTGACATTGTTAAGACAGCTCAGGTACTACAAAGGAAATACAACAAGTTAATAATGCTGTTGGTTATGAAGTTAATGCTGCTTATGGAAGATTAATGTTGCTACAAGATTAATACTGCTAGAACAATTAGTTAGTATTGCTAATATATTATTGTTGGTCCCTTTACACGATTAGAGTTAACTAGAAAGTTAATCTATTTGTGTTTATGACTAATACAATGTTTAAGGTTAATTCTAACAGTTATGAATCGTGAATATAAAAACAACAATATTTTTCAACGTTTAAATTCTTATTAGAAATAATTCCAAGAATCTATTACCCAAGTGTTTTGCGGAACAAACACTTGGGATTGAATAGACAAGGGTATGGGGTGTCTCCTATCGAAACTCAAGTTTTGCTTGAGTGGTAACAATATACCCACTGAGCTATCTCAGTGAGTTGTATACTCTTTGTAGGAGAGAAGTTACTTTGTAAAAGTTCTAAGCTTTCAATATACAAAGCACACTTTAACTTCTCTCCCATCTGATCTATTTATACACAAGTAATCTAAGTATAAGTGATTAAATATAATACAAGTTGTTGAGGTTGCGTGTCTGATGCGTGGTTTTGCAACCTTACAACAGGTTTTACCTCTCGAGGGATCTCAAGAGGCTTACAACCCCACCAGGCAGTGTACCTGACCGATGTAGTATAGTGTAGTGGTAAGTACGGGGGATTGATCGTTCTCCACAGGGAATAGTGTTCGTTAGGTATGAAAGACTACTCTAATAGGTCTAAGGGTTGAGGAAGATTCTTTTTTTGTGTTTTTATATTTTTTATGAAAGCAAGTAAAACCTCGGGTTTGAAGGAGTGGGTGGAATTAGTTGCTAGTCAACTAACCCAAATAACTACAAATGCAAATAAAATAAATAACTGAAAATAAAATGTTGGTGAAAACTTATGTGTAGAGAAATGTGTTCACTTAGATTTCCTTACTCCCTAACTATCTTTTACCGGTTGATTAGTGTGTATTAGTCGCGTGGATGACGGGTGTATTCCTTAATACCAATCGTGGGGTGGCGTACGTACTTCCCCAACTCTACAAGCTCCTACTTCACTCCTATGTCGAGCCGGCTAGGAAGCTCCTAACATGGGATCACTAGAATTCGCTTGTGCATTAAATACAACCATAAAAACCTTTAGTACGCATTTGGTTCATGTTTCTTAAGACGTTCAAGCAAGTTACCGAATAGGAAGTTAGCCAGTTTTCTTAAGCCTAACATAGATAAACAATCATCCAATACAACTAATAACACACTAATAACCAATAATCAATAGCTAGGTTTCATTAGATCTAAGCAAACACAAGATAAATCTAGCCTAACATGTTAAACAAAAGACAAGAACAATATAGAATCAAACAACACATAGACATATTGAATGATTAATTGATAACTTATCTTTCAATGTAACATGGAAGATCTCAAGGCAAAAAGCCTTGAAAAAGATGCTAAAATCGTCTTAGGGTTTTCTCCCAAAAATTCCACACTAAGCTCTCCACACAATGACAAAAAATTAGAAAACTATATATAGACTTTTGGATCTGACGGCGTCACGTTATGGAGTGTGACGCCGTCACCTCGCCGCTTTTAGGGTTCCCGGATGACCTTCTTGACGCCGTCCCTCTTTAGCTCTCCAAAATCCGTTCTGGCTTATCAAGGCTTGACGCCGTCAGACCTTGAACGTGACGCCGTCCCTCTTTAATTAAGCCGTGACGCCCTTGATCAGGTTAAAGCGTGACGCCGTCAGAATTTACATGCAATTTTCACTGGCTTATCATGAGTAAATTTCACGTCCACCTTTTCTTGCCAAGCCATGACGCCGTCCAGAGTAAAATCTGACGCCGTCAAAGGTAACTTTTAGCCGATTTTTGAGACTTTGTCGTTTTCTTCACTTTTATGCTCCAAAAACGTCCAAAATGCCTCCTTTTCCAGATTTCTCCTCAAAAGTACCTAAAATGACAAAAGGAACGATTTAGGGCAATATTTGATCAAATAAATACGATTTAGGGCTTAAATGACCCCTTAAAAGCGGTACACTTTTCGCTTCATCAAATACCCTTACACTTGAGATTTGCTTGTTCTCAAGCAAATACGCTTTTATTCTAATCAAAATACAAGTTAGGTGTCATTTAATGCAAACATAAAAGTAATTACAACAAATAATCGTTCCACTTCAATCATAATAAGCACGGAGATTATAAACTAGCACCTCACAAGTAGTGTTTAGATACTCACATCTCTCAAGTGTCATCAAAATAAATCTCATAAATGAAAACGGATAATATCTCTCACTACCTGTCATAGCAAATAGATTACCATAGGCTTGGGAAAGGATCGAAAACCTCCTCCACTAGGCGTAAGCACCTAAGATAAACTATCAAAGAGGGCTTTTAAATGGGTTATAACGTTAGGTGTAGGGAAAAGGAAAACACGGTTTTGTTGGATAAAGGATATTTTACTGGTGGCGAGTTAAAGATCTTGATCAATTACATGTACTATACAATGTTGCTAAGCCAAGACTCGACTCAATCTTAAGCTAGAAACAAAATAACAAAATAACAAAAACATAAAAATAAACATAAAATGAAACGGGATGGTAGTCCGTATGTTTTTTCTATTTTTCTTTTTCTCATTTTTTTGTATTTTTCTTGATTTTTTCGATTTTTTTTTTTTTTTTTTTTTTTTTTTTTTTTTTTTTTTATACACTCTTGCCCTACCATCCAAAATAATACATCATAGGGGCATTGCATTCCCCTTACACTTGAACTTTTACATAACTTTACAAATAACTATTCTAATGACTCGAATTAAGATAATCGAAAAACTTGGAGTACTTTTAAAATATTTAGCACATATGGGGGTAATAAATGATGTTCTTCCCCATTACTCCATTACACTAGTACTTTACCCATGAGTCCCAATCGTCCCAAAACAATATGTACAAAGATATGACTCGACTTAGCAACCATGTAATCAACTAGATAATTAACTTGGGTTTAAACAAATGTTGTCACAATAATGCACTAAAACTGAGTGCATACAAGGTAGGCTAAGGCGATTTGGGTGTACATTTTAGTGGGGTGTAACAAATTCTTCCTTTAAGTAAAATGCTTAAAGGTCGAAACGAAAAGATAGGCTCTGAGGGGTGTACTAGGGGTATCATGTACTAAAAATGAGTACAACGCAAAGGGTGTGGGAGAATTACTTGACCAATGTAGCCAAAGTAATTATAAAAAAAACACAGGTGTAAAACAATGGGTTAATCCTAATGCCTCTTATCATGTAGTAAATCTAACTACACGAATGTAGTCTCACTTGTGGCCTCGGAATGGTCCTAACGCAAGTTCTAGAATCTAAGTGCTACCGGTACACACATCATAGCATAAATGATTTTCCTACCAATTATAGGGGCGAACCTCACATATTTGGGGGTGGAAAAATTTTTTAGTGGTACGGTTTTTTGTGCTAGTCATATAACTCCTATCCGTGAGACGCTCATTAAGACCAAAGTTTCACTCCTATATGTTGTAAAAAATTTTAAATTTGGCACTAAAATTACCTTAACAAGTATTTCTCTCAGTTTTATTACACATCTACTATTAAACAAACAAAAATCAAGCGTAATAGCATTCTCTAAAATCGTACTTTTACCCTCCCCTTACACTTAAGATGAACATTGTCTCCAATGTTCAAATAACAAGATGTAAAAGTAAAAAGTAAAAGAATGAAATCAAATACTCCCCTGATTTGCTCGGTGGATAATGAAGTAACACGGTTAAATCTTCTTCCAAAGTAATGTTGAAGCTCCATGACTAATGCATCGCCAAAAGCTTGATCCAAAACATTTCCTTGTCCGAAATAACCTGTTAAACCTGAGAAAACAAACACGAAAACCTGCATAACATCGGCGGGATAAAATCTATATATAAGGATATAATGCTTGTGGAATGATAACTTTGCAGATTCCTGGAGATTATAAGTTGGAGATTTTAATAAAAACTTTTTAAAAACAAAACTTTCAAAAATTTCTGAAAATTAAATCTGACGCCGTCAGGTTATAAACCCTGACGCCGTCAGAAATGACCTGACAAAAATTTTCATTTTAAGTTTCCGGAAAATTTCTGGAAAAACCTTTACCTTACTTCCTGGAAATCCTGCAAAACATCATTACGACTCGATACAAGCATTTGACTCAAACAAATACGAATATGTATGTTAATTTATTATTATTACGATTCATGTTCATATGTGTTCTAATAAACCAATTTAGATTTCCCTTACACTTATCTTTTGCAAAATACCTTTATATGTAGTTAAGACGAAGTCAAAAACAAAATAAAGCATTTTCACAATTTTAGTTTTGAACATGAATCAATAAGAATAAAAATTAAACACACATACGGAAACAAATAAAGACAAACAAACAAACAAATAAACACACAAAGCAAATAAATAAAATAAAGCTTGGGTTGCCTCCCAAGAAGCGCTTTTCTTTATTAACGAGTCTTGTAGCTAGACTCAAAGTCACTTACATTACGTGAATCCATCATCGGTCACGGTTCCTAGGCCATTTTCATTCCCGGTTTTATATTCCGGTCCTAATTTCAAACAATCCTTGTAGAAACCGAATATTCTTTCCATAACATAGTCTACTCCTTTATTTCTATCCTCATCATTCCTATAGTAGACCGCTTGCTTGAGCTCCTTCTCAACATTTGACAAGTGTTGGAATTGTTCTATCTTATATGGCATTTGGTAGTTTACTTCATCGGTCTCATCCTTAAATCTAACTATCCCTAAGGAAGGTTCATAAGTCATTCTAGAGACCTCAACAAATGGTTTTCCAAAAACCACTTAAGTTAAGGACGCATTGACTATTGGGCGGATATCTTCTACAATTACAAAGTCGGTGACATAGGTGAAGTTTCCTACATAAACCGGTAATCCCTTAACTCTTCCCGTGAAGTTACTCATCCAACCCTTGTCAGGGAGCATCCTATAACCAAGTTGATTTTTCATTATCAAGTTGTAGTGGGCTCTAGTCATGATGTTTATGGGTGATCTAAGGTCGATGTAGGCTTTCCACACATGCAAATGTCCGATGTTACATGGTATGTTGAGATTAGAAGGGTCGCCTATTTCAATGATTGGTCCTACCTAGGAAGTATGGTGTCTCGGGGTCATCGAATAAGTTTGTATGATATACGCGCTCTTCCTTAGTGGGTAGCCTATTGAAGTAGTCCTCATCATCATCTACTTCTTCAATCTCACTTGTCCTAACTTCCTTATCAACCTCGACTTTCTTGTCCTCATCCTTAGGTTCACTATCATCCTCATTTCTATCAATTGGTTTGATAGTGACAATGTTGACGAAGTGGACGTGTTTGGATGAAGAGGGGTCCTTTACTTGGGGTCCGCTAATTGTGTTCCTAGCGTCCTTATGTGGAGGTGATAGCACTTGGTTATTGAGGGCTTTCAACAAGTTGTCAATTTTGTTGGTCATCTCGCTTTGTTTTTGTTTGAAATCGGCTTCAAACTTGGCTAAACGAGCTTCTTGAGATGCCATAAATTGAGAAATCAGTCCTTCAAAGTTATTGGTACTACCATTGCCGGAAGGATTGTTGTTGAAAGTACGGTTCGAGTTGGAACCGTTTGATTGGAAACGATTAGGTGGGTTGGAAGAATTGGGTTGTTGTGCGTTTTGGTTTTGTTTCCACCTAAGGTTCGGGTGATTTTTCCATGAGGGGTTGTATGTATCACCGTAATGGTTTGGCTCGGGTTTGAAAGTGTACCACTTGTCTCCCGCTCCGTCGGTACGCGAGGATGCGTAGTCCACAAAAGCTTGTTCGGGGAGTTCCATGCAATCACGAGTGTCGTGGGGACCACTACATAATTCACATGAAGAAGTGATTTTGTTCACTTGGCTTGAAGGTTTAGGAGTCTCGTAGGGTTTCATAAGAAACTTGACTTGATCTTCAAGTTCTATGATCCTACGGTCGGAAGTGCTTGAATTGTTCGAAGGCAAAGATATTGCCTTGACCGTTTTATTCAAATCACGGGGATCACTCCAACTTTCGTTGTCATAAAGAGCAAGATCCTCTAGGAGAGCCCATGATTGTTCCGCACTTAGATCACGTAGCTTGCCACCGGCCGATTGGTCAATGGTTTGCCTTGTGTAGAAATTGATATGGTCATAGAAGATTTGGACTTGGAGCCAAAGTTCTATGCCATGGTGAGGGACTTTTTGGAGTAAGTCCTTGAATCGAGTCCATGCCTCGTAGAGAGTTTCGCCTTGACGTTGTTGGAACATCAAGATATCATTCCTTAGCTTGGTAGTTCTTCCCGGTGGGAAAAACTGAGCAAGGAAACGAGTGGTGAGATCATCCCAAGAGGTGATGGATCCTGCGGGTTGACGTTCTAGCCATTGACTAGCTTGATCCCGCAGAGAGAATTGGAAGAGACGCAATCGGGTCGTCTCTCGAGTGGCAACATCAAGGTCTATAGAATCAACGATTTTAAGAAAGTCCTTGAGGTGTTGATTAGGATCTTCAGATCGAATTCCATGGAATGCGCATCCGCTTTGCACCAACCGGATGGTGTCGGATCGCAAGGGTGAGACATTGGCTCCTTGAGTGAGCTCAATGGTGTTTCGATAGCCATGGTGGCTAGGACGGGAGTACTCTCCTAAAGTACGGGCTCTAGGAGGTGGTGGTTGTTGTGGTGGTGGGTTGTTGGGATTAAGGATATTACCATCTTCCATGATGTCGGATGGTATGGTTACGAACAAAGACACGAAGAAAATAGATAGACTAAAGAAAACCTAGAAAAATAAAACAAAAATCTCACTAGAAAGGAATCTAGTGAGTAGACCTATAAAGTAAAAAATTCAACCTAAACAATAACTATTCCCCGGCAGCGGCGCCAAAAACTTGATGCGTGGTTTTGCAACCTTACAACAGGTTTTACCTCTCGAGGGATCTCAAGAGGCTTACAACCCCACCAGGCAGTGTACCTGACCGATGTAGTATAGTGTAGTGGTAAGTACGGGGGATTGATCGTTCTCCACAGGGAATAGTGTTCGTTAGGTATGAAAGACTACTCTAATAGGTCTAAGGGTTGAGGAAGATTCTTTTTTTGTGTTTTTATATTTTTTATGAAAGCAAGTAAAACCTCGGGTTTGAAGGAGTGGCGGAATTAGTTGCTAGTCAACTAACCCAAATAACTACAAATGCAAATAAAATAAATAACTGAAAATAAAATGTTGGTGAAAACTTATGTGTAGAGAAATGTGTTCACTTAGATTTCCTTACTCCCTAACTATCTTTTACCGGTTGATTAGTGTGTATTAGTCGCGTGGATGACGGGTGTATTCCTTAATACCAATCGTGGGGTGGCGTACGTACTTCCCCAACTCTACAAGCTCCTACTTCACTCCTATGTCGAGCCGGCTAGGAAGCTCCTAACATGGGATCACTAGAATTCGCTTGTGCATTAAATACAACCATAAAAACCTTTAGTACGCATTTGGTTCATGTTTCTTAAGACGTTCAAGCAAGTTACCGAATAGGAAGTTAGCCAGTTTTCTTAAGCCTAACATAGATAAACAATCATCCAATACAACTAATAACACACTAATAACCAATAATCAATAGCTAGGTTTCATTAGATCTAAGCAAACACAAGATAAATCTAGCCTAACATGTTAAACAAAAGACAAGAACAATATAGAATCAAACAACACATAGACATATTGAATGATTAATTGATAACTTATCTTTCAATGTAACATGGAAGATCTCAAGGCAAAAAGCCTTGAAAAAGATGCTAAAATCGTCTTAGGGTTTTCTCCCAAAAATTCCACACTAAGCTCTCCACACAATGACAAAAAATTAGAAAACTATATATAGACTTTTGGATCTGACGGCGTCACGTTATGGAGTGTGACGCCGTCACCTCGCCGCTTTTAGGGTTCCCGGATGACCTTCTTGACGCCGTCCCTCTTTAGCTCTCCAAAATCCGTTCTGGCTTATCAAAGCTTGACGCCGTCAGACCTTGAACGTGACGCCGTCCCTCTTTGAATTAAGCCGTGACGCCCTTGATCAGGTTAAAGCGTGACGCCGTCAGAATTTACATGCAATTTTCACTGGCTTATCATGAGTAAATTTCACGTCCACCTTTTCTTGCCAAGCCATGACGCCGTCCAGAGTAAAATCTGACGCCGTCAAAGGTAACTTTTAGCCGATTTTTGAGACTTTGTCGTTTTCTTCACTTTTATGCTCCAAAAACGTCCAAAATGCCTCCTTTTCCAGATTTCTCCTCAAAAGTACCTAAAATGACAAAAGGAACGATTTAGGGCAATATTTGATCAAATAAATACGATTTAGGGCTTAAATGACCCCTTAAAAGCGGTACACTTTTCGCTTCATCAGTGTCTGACAATTACAAATAGTAATTGTCATTTCCAAGAACCAATAGGAAAGAGCTAAGAAGACTTTGGGAGTTGTTGGCTGACACTCCATGACTTTTAGCCGCAATAGGGAAGGTTGGATCTGACAAGAGAAGAGTATTAGGCTGACACTTTTATCTTCTCAGATCTTTTCCCTATTGTTCCCGCCTTTTCTTCAGGCGTTGGTTCCTCAGTCTTCAATCACTTTGTTTGTTGAGGAGACTGGGGTTCAGTGAGTTCTTGTCCAACACTCACTGAACCATCTTCTTCTTCTTTGGCTTAAGTCCTACTCAGGGAGTACCGCCTTCCTGAGTAGTGAATCCTTCTTCTTGAATTCGCCTTAAGCATCCTGAAGATGACTCACTGAGAGGCTGTTCTCTCAGTGACTTGAATTGTTCTCGGTTTAAGTTAACACTTAGTTAATTTGTGTCCAAATCATGTTTGAAGCATTCTTGGGTTTTTCATGACCCAACAATTATTAATGTTGCTAGAGTATTAGAGTCGGTTATTATGTATAGTATGTTTAGATAAATATAGAAAATATTCTATAAAGATTTATCTTGTAAAGAAAGTTATTGTAAGCCGACTAGGACTCCTTAGTCTATAAAAGGAGGACCTAGGGCATAGATGAACATACGACTTTAAGATAGAAAACTTCAAGGTTGTAAACCCTAATACTCAGAGAGTATTCGAATTATTAATAATATTGAAGTGTTTAGGTTGATATTCATTGTTCATCGTTTCATTCATTATAAAGTTCTTCTTAAGATCAAATACAAGATTTCACATTGTGTTTGATAAACCACAAGACAGTTTCTATACCTAGTTGTGTTAGATTTATCTAGCATAGCTAAACCTTTACAAGCTAAGGGATTCGATCAAGTGCTCAACTTGGATCAACAGTTTTCGTTACAAGATGGGTAAATGTGTTTATAGTAATGGGTCCTGATTGGAGAACCAAATGTGTTGTATTGGTGTTTGGACTGGACAGACTGTAGTTGATTCAAAAGGGCAAATCACTTGAAAATTTGGTTAACTTGTCACTTTTTATAATTGTATGTAGCTATCTTATTTTTTTCACATTCTGTCAACAAACTTTCAAAATTCGACCTTTCTGTGTACTGTTGACCTGCTAAACTTGCTAGTCCTACGTGGAGCTGGTTAACTTAACAATCGTTATTTAATTGTTGCTGTGTTAGTCCTTTTTACTAAAGACCGTTTGTAATTAACTGGAGTTATTTGATTTTCTTAAGAAAATCTCTTTTCTAATCACTTTTAAATTCATACACGTTCTTATATACGTTTTTACACACGTTTTTAAACGTTCTCATCCGTTTTATACGTTTTTATACGTTTTGATCCGTTTTTTATACGTTTTCGTCTATTTTTATACGTTTTCATCTGTTTTTATATGTTTTCGTTCATTTTTATACTTTTTCACCCGTTTTCTTACGTGTTCGCCCGTTTTATTACATTTTCATACGTTTTTATTCGTTTTTATAGGTTTTTGTCCATTTTTATAGGTTTTAGTATGTTTTATACGTTTTTGTCCGTTTTTATACAGTTTCATACGTTTTCGTCCGTTTTTAGACATTTTTGCTCGTTTTTATACATTTTAATCCGTTTTTATACGTTTTCATATGTTTTTATCCGTTTTGTCATTCTTTTCCAAAATTTTATGTTTTCATCCATTTTTCTTACGTTTTCATACGTTCTTATCCGTTTTTGTACGATTTTGTATGTTTTTGTATGTTTTTATTCGTTCTAGGTCCTTTTTGTACGTTTTTGTATGTTTTATGCATTTTTATGTGTTTTTGTACGTTTTCTTGCGTCTTCATATGTACAAAAATGTAAGAAAACATACAAAAAAGGACGAAAACATAAGAAAACTTATACAAACAGATGAAAACGTATAAAATCGGATGAAAACGTATGACAACGTTAGAAAACGTATGAAAATGGATAAAAACGTGAGAAAACGTTAGAAAAATAAATGAAAACGGATAATAATATATGAAAACATTAGAAATAGATAAAACGTAAGAAAAACGTATAAAACGGACGAAACATATGAAAGCGTAAGAAAAACGTACGAAAACGTAAAAAATGGATAAAAACGTAAGAAAATCGTATAAAACGGACGAAAACGTATGAAAACGTACAAAACGTAAGAAAAATGTACGAATATGTTTGAAAATGTATAAAACGGACGAAAACGTATAAAACAAATAATAACGTATGAAAAATCATAAAAACGGAAGAAAAATTTATAAAAACGAACGAAAATGTATAATTAAACCGTATATAAAAACGTGTAAAATTTTTAAAAATAAGTAGAAAACATTTTTTATTTTGTGAAAACCAAATTTTAGGTTATTTACTAACGGCCGTTAGTATGAAGGACTAACGTTGCAAATGTTCGTTGGTTAAGCAACCGGTTAAGGGTTTAGCAGGTCACCCGGTACACATAAAGGTCGAATTTTGAATGTTTAGTGATAAAATGAGAAAATAAAAAGATGGCTACATACAATCATAAAATGTGACAAATTAACTATATTTTTAAGTGATTTGCCTGATTAAAAATTGGGTGTAATTGGTTGAAAGAGATAGCTTTGACTTGAAATGGGTCGCATTCGGTTGTATTTGGTTGAAATTGTATTTTTTTGGGTTACATATATGTGGAGTAGTAAATAATATATCACAATTTGTGATAGGCGTAAAAAATTCAAAACAACAATAAGTTTTTACAAAAGTTTTAAAAATTCAATAAGATAAATAACGTTGGTGGATAAAAAAGTTGTGAATAAATTTTTTTTATCTAAAAGTGTATATTTTTTTAATGACAAAAAACGTTTGACACATTAAAATTTTGTAAATCGACAATTTATGCATCAAAAATCGTTTGTTCATGCAACTTTTTTTTAATATTTGCATCAAATTTTTATTGTGCATAACATATAAAAAATTAAAAATTTTGTGCATAAATTTTATATTTTTTTACATTAAAATTGTATTTTTTGTGGATCGAAAAAGCCTTACAAAAAATCAAAATTACAAAAACTTCATTCACAATTTTTTTTTTATCCACCGAGATTTTGTATTTTGTGTATTTCTAAAAAATTTGAGAAGATTTTACTTTTTCAAGTCTTTTTACATGTCTCACAAATATTTGTCTTTTTATTTAATCTCTTCTGTGTGGTTATTAAATCTATACTACATATAAAACATGAATAACTCTCTCTTCTCTTGGTCTTAAAATTAAGACTTACAAACTATAATGATTATTGTACAATACACAAAGCACTATTAATCATCTTTCCCATCAATCTTAATTTTAAGACTTACAAGTCTTAAAGCTTAATATACAAAATACAAAGCATTATTAATTTGGTCAAGATATTTAATGTAGTCAATTAATTAATTGGTCAATAAATACAATTAATTTATTTATTAAAACACCCCTTACATAAGAAATACAAATTATCAAGCATATTGTACAACCAACTTAAACACAATTCCTACATTAAATGTTACTAATACAAATAATAAAGCACATTATACAAATATTCAAGCACGAACGGGCAACGGGCCAAACGGGCTAGAACCCGAACGGACACAGGTCAAACGAGCACGGGCTAAACAGGCACGGGCCAAACGGGCTAGAACCCGAATGGACACGGGTCAAACGGGCACGGGCTAAACGGGCACTGGCCAAACAGGCTCATGTTATACGAATGACTTTAAAAAAGACCCAAAAAGACGACATAAATTCCTTAGTTAAGGAGTTGAAATACGTCACATGAAATTCTTGATATCCGTAAATTTATTATTAAAAAGAACATAATAAACTAAAAATACATGATTCACCAGAAAATATTATTTCAGGATACCCGCCGCCGCAACGCGCGGGTACCCTGCTAGGATTAATTAATATGTGTTTTATAGTATGTCAGTTGCAAGAAAATCTGGAGGAGAGTTACACAAGCAGAAATATCACGAGGCAGCTCGAAAGAATGAATTGGAGGACCATATGTTACCTAGTGAAATGGCCCTAAAATTAATTGTAACGACGACAAGATGCTCGAGAAGCTGCAGTGAATAGAGATTGACAAAGCTAAAGGAATTCAAAAATAATCTATGACGTTCAAATTTTACATTATATTGAACTGAATGAGCGAAAGTAAAAGTTGTTGTAACCCCTGTTATCTTTGATGCTCAACAACGATAAAAGAGTTTACATGAACTGTTTCTAGATGACGACAAATATTTGCGATCTTATATAATTAGATGTCGCAATTTGTGCCAAAAATAATAAAAATCGAATTCTATGGGTTAACATTTAAAAATTTAAGCGCATTTAGCTTCTTTTTTTTTCTTTTTTTTTTGAAATTGACATGTATGGACTTTTCAAAAGTTAAATAAGCATTAACCGGCATATATTTTCTCTCAATTGGAGAATATTGCAATTGCTTAAAAAAAAAAGGCCTTATAAATATAATGTATTTTATTATTTAAATATAAATGAGGTGTTAGGTTTGGAGAATTTTTTTTAATCGTTTAGGGTTTTTTCTAAAGCGATTCGTATAACATGAGCCCGTTTAACCAGTGCCCATTTAAGCCCATACCCGTATAAGCTTGTGCCATTCGGGACCGAGCCCGTTTAATTGAACCTGTGGCCCGAGCTCGCTCGGCCCGCCCGTTTTGCCACCGAGAGTTATGACGAATTTGTTATTTTTTCAAGGTCGTGATATGTGAAAACAATTTACGCAAACAATATGAAAGAGGACTACATGGTTCATACCTTACATTTGCATATTAAACATTATGTGGTCGTCCCTAATAGTATGTTTTGGGAACTTTGATAACCAAGTGATCTACTACTGAGCTCAAGCCAAGTTCATACAAAGCTAAGCCGTATCCCAAGTAATGGTATGACATATCTTCTACAAAAGAGTCGAACGCTAGGCTGAAAACTGAATTTATTTTATAATTACTAAACACAAGCTAAGTAAAACATACAAGAAAACGTTATCTTAACGTAAGAATCAATTTCAACCTTTTTGGTGCGACCCTTTCTCTCTATTGCCTACATTTCCTCACCAATTTTGCCCTTAAGTTTGACATCGTCACATCAATGTGACTCAAGTAAAAGATGCCACCTTACTAGTTCCAGTCTCAAACTGCAATCATTAGTTCATTACCTACCACAGGAGCTCTTATCATATATATATAAAGATGCCACCTTACTAGTTCCGGTCTCAAACTGAGCTATCATTACCTACCACAGGAGCTCTTATCATATAAAGATGCCACCTTACTATCTCTGGACTCTGGTGATATTATTTGAGAATAATGTATGACGTATTTCATTCTACTTTCTTAACTTGTGCCTTTTACTAGGAAGATCTGAAAGAAAAAAAAATCAGTTTGGAACAGATAATGGAGTTTCTTTTATGTTCAGTATAGAATCATTCCAAAAGTTCTATGCTGTTGTTAATGCTATACTTATAGGATTTTTGAAATAAGAATCTAGCACTTTTACGGTGTTAAATGAATTTTTTGGGTTAATATATGATGGTGTACCACAACTATGGCCAAAGCCTAGCCTCCGAGTAGTACACTTACACGATCACAGGTGCGGACCTATATATTGGGTTTGGGGTGGAGGCGCCCCCCATGGCTAGCCGAAAAAGATAAGATTTTAGTGTAATTTTTTTTTTAATTTTGACATTTTTTCGAAAGTGCCCCGAACCGAAACTTAAACTGCCCCCCACCTACATACTAAAATCCACATTCAACACTTTCAAACCTTATAAATCATTCATCTCTAACTTAAAATACTCGATTTATCATTTCGATCATACTTTTTTCTTTCGCATTTTGTTGCTATTGTCAAAAAAAAAAAAAAAAAAAAAAAAAAAAATTGCCCCCCACATCTTATTTTCCTGGGTACGGTCCGCCACTGCACACTGAGCGTGTTTTATTGGTGCAAAACGTACTAGGTTACCGTAAGAGAATCCGCCAATACACGAGGAGCTTATCTCATGCAACCTTACCCTGCGAAAAGATGGAATATTGCGTGGACCCTACCAAAGGTGACGGGTTTTCTATATTCTCGTTGCCGCGACAATTCGACATGGGCACATTTTTAACAAACAAGGGAAGGACACCGCAACCTCCACTCGGAGCCTTCCTATTGGCCAGAATGAATGTGCTACCCTCTAACAGATCCGGTTCAAAATGCACTCTTAACCTACCAAATAACTTTAAAAACAACCCTAAAGTTTTTTTAAACCACAAAGGCTAAATACGTACAATTTTATAAAAGTTTGAATTATATATAAATAATTGATGTTGTGATAAATTTTATAATCCATGCAAAAAATAGTACAACAAAATGATATAATAATAAGTTAAATTTCATAATCGAAAGTTTAGCTATAATATTAGCAAGACTCTTATTAAAGTTACTTGCGCAAACCAAAAAACTCGAACATAATATGTAAAAACAAACTCTCAAGAAGCCATGCATAACTCATACCAAAATAAAATTTTGTCAAACAAAAAAAGCATATATCATAACCAAAAAGCCCTGCCGTAACGCGCATATGCTATTTCCTGGTTGATTTACATGTACAAAAGAAGAAACATCAAGTCATTAAGTTAAAATTTACATTCATTTAAACTAATTCATAATTTCGTATGTTTAATTGTATTTAATGTAGTTTTCAAGTTAAAAGGAAAGTTTAAGTTTAGTTAATACTCCTTTTGTCTCAATTTATTTGTCTAGTTTTTACTTTTTAAGTCTTTTTTTTCCCTTTTCAATTTGACCTTAAGAATATTTGTTTGCATTATATAATAATATTTGATGAAATTATACAAATGAAAATACATTTAAAACATAATCCATTCATATATTTTGTATCAAATATTATACTCCGTATAACATAGTCAAAGTTGAAAAAAACTTTAAAAAATCAAAACTGAACAAATAATTTGAAACGAATGGAGTAACACTTAACGTATATCCATCCGTTACACAAAGCTTTTATAAATTATAAATTTTACAGTAAAACCTCTATAAATT
Organism: Artemisia tridentata subsp. tridentata; assembly: GCA_021014915.2. Classification (NCBI taxonomy): domain Eukaryota; kingdom Viridiplantae; phylum Streptophyta; class Magnoliopsida; order Asterales; family Asteraceae; genus Artemisia; species Artemisia tridentata. The sequence continues at coordinate 176,623,976 of CP139502.1, read as the reverse complement.
AATAATATTAGGACCGGAATATTTTATTAATATAGCTAGATATTATTATATCGATAAATTAATAATTTATTAATTTAAAGAGGTTTTACGTATAACTTTTAAATTTCTAAGTCCAATATATTATTTACAATTTATATTAGTTAAAGATGAAAAATAAATTAAAAAAAAAAAAAATCCAATTAACATTTTATGAATTCACATTTACAAATTAATTGAATTTGTCAAGTTTATTGTTTTAGAATAAGTAAAAAGTTAGTTTCCTTGGGACAAATTCCAATTATTTGTGATCTTAATTAAATTAATTGAATTTGTACAAGTTTCAATTATATATAACCTTTATATACATATGAAATTTTTTAGTAATTAATAATATATAGTTTCGTTGTAACCAATATATATACAATTCAAAAAAATTATTATCTTATTATTTTATCAATTGAGATCTAAATTTTTAATGGTCTTAAGTTAGGACTAAACAAATTATTAATTTTATCAACGTTATTAATTTATCAAGTATTAATTTATATAGGTTTTACGTAGATATATATGAACCTTAACTAAAAATACTAACGAATGTAGACTCATCTAGGTGAGCCCATTATCTAATACTAATATTATACTATTACCTGATGCTATGGAGTATGGACATGCCATTTATTCCTTTCATATCATATATTTGCCCATTCACGATCATGAAAAGTTAATTGGAAGCTTAAACTAAATTCTCATGATATGCCACAACAAACATAACCTTATCTTGTATTAATCAGTTAAGTTAACCAATAACGGTGGATATGATGTCTATGTTGTGAGACACAGCCACACAGGAACTGTAAAAAGATTTTTATAATCTAAAACCTATCTCGACAACTAGAATTAAAGATTACTCTTTTGAAACATTACAGATAGGAGAGGAACTAGAAAAAGATTCGAGATTTGGAACATTTTTATAAACATAATATAACACCTAATTTTGCATACATGGACAAATTTTGAACCCCATGCATTCTATAAACATATTATAACACCTGCATTATATATCTTGAAATTATTAAGAAGATTCGAGATTTGGAACATTTTTATAACTATAGTGATAAATATTGACAATAGTACTTAAAGACCCTTGCATTATTAGACAACTTTGAGAGTCTTCGAGATTACTTATTTTTTCTGCAATTCTGCTTATGCTTTTGTTTAGAAGTAAGTGTTTACAAGTTATTTAAAGTCGGAAAATAGGTTTTTGATGGTTTACTTATTTTGTAAAAAATACAGTAATACTCGGAAAAAAAATAACTCGATAGAGATTTTCAACGAGTTTTTTAATAGACCATTGTATTTTCAAAAATAAATTAACAAAATGAGTACTTTTAAAAATATGTAATTTATAATAGTATTTATATTTTCTTCATTAATAAAACAGTAGAGAAAAAGGAACGAGAGCATATGAGTAAACTAGAGGTTCATTGTTCATATAACTTCTTCGATTGTAATATCTTTGGGTGGTAACGTTGTAAACTGGAGGTTCATTGTTCATATAACTTCGTCGATATGAGTAAATCAATGTATCTTTTTCAAAATGGAAAAAGTTCATTAGGGAACAAAAAAAAAAGCAAATAACAAACTGCTCCATCCTTGCCATTGATCTCAGGTTGATCTGACGGTTGGATCTTTTTTTCATCCGTCCCATTTAATTAGATAGAGGGGTAGGTTTGTAAATTTATTGACTCACTCTCATTTCATCCGTTCCATTTATTTACTCTCACACTTTCACCCACTCTCATTTACACACACACACTGATTGATATTTTCTAAGTTACCACTATTGCCACAAGCCCCTCACATCATGAACCATTAATCACTTGCGAGTGAACGCGAATATACTGAATAGATCTATTTGAGGCTGACTGCCTATTCCACTAATACCTGACGGATAGCCTTAGTTGCTAGTTGGATTAGTCGCAATGCACTATATTTGATGGAAATAGGAAAATGGCAAAATCACCTATTACACGAGGGCCATAACTCTACCATTAATTTGGTGTGTTCACCACCGTTTCACGGTACACTGTTAACGTTTGCGTGTCATGAGACTTAGGGCAATGTATCCAACTGCAATATCACCATTTAAAACAAAGATTGTAATTCACATGCAATCACAAATTTGTGTTCAACTTATTAGCATGCAAATCCTATGGATTCACTCACCTTTGACCCGGTTAGGGCAAACAAACAAACTATGGGCGTATAACAACGTAGCCCACTTTCACCCAAACTTGAAATTTGTGTTCAACTTATTAGCATACAAATCCTATGGATTCACTCACCTTTGACCCGGTTAGGGCAAACAAACAAACTATGGGTGTATAACAACGCAACCTACTACTTATTTCATCAATACTTGTATTTATTACAATTATCATCTCACACTTAAAACCAATCAACTGTTTATTTACAAACTCTATGAACTCACCAACCTTTGTGTTGACACTTTTAGCATGTTTATCTCAGGTCCATAATGAACGAGGATGGCACGGAGGAGCACGGATACATCAAAAGGGCTATAAGTTTTATTATCATTCGAACACTTATTTAACAAACTATAACACTACTAGGACCTAATTTGTAAACTCTGATATTCGAATGGTAAATCTTTTAAAACGACTCAACTAGAGATCGTTTTCTATCATTATAACTGTTATGCCATGAAGTAACACCCAGTTTGAATTCCGCTGCGTATCGCAAAATTGGGGGTGTTACAGATTGGTATCAGAGCTATAGTTATAGAGAAACGGGTCTAATTGAGACCTAAACTATAACTGCTATTTCACAAAAATATTTTATAGCCTTTCGCTCTCCGTGCCTTCCATCCTCCAGACGATTATGTGACTTCTAGGTAATTTATGCTACTCAAACACTTAGTATATTGATATATACACACTCAACATACTTTCAGTCACTTGAGAACTAAATACATCTGCGTATGCCTATTCTAGGGCATTACGGCACAACCACATTTCTTCGATCATGTACCTACTCGTACATCTTGTAATATACGAAATATTTCACTCATTCATTTAAACACTTTGAACTAATCACTACAAATCTAGTGGTCTCTATTACATCCACAGACACTGTGAGTGATACAGTGGTCTTTATTACTTTCCCAGACACTGTAAGTCCTACAGTGGTCTCTATTACATCCTCAGACACTGTAGACGAAACAGTGGTCTCAATTATCTCTCAGACATTGTGAGTTGCACAATGGTCACACTTATTTCTCATACATTGTGAGTTGCACAATGGTCTCAATTATTTCTCAGACATTGTGTGTTGCACAATGGTCTCAATTATTTCTCAGACATTGTAAATGATTACAATGATCTCTAAACTTCTCACGACACTACGAATATTATTTTACATGGAACCTGTCACAAACTATTGATTTCCTTGGTAGAAATTAAGGATATGAAATTTCTAAGGAACAAACTGATTTATCATCTACAAAAGCTGAAGTTCAGCAAATTTCTCTACATTCATCAAAGTTCTCTTCCGAAACTTTCATTGTTAAAAGTCTATGATTCTAGCCCAGTGTGGACTATTTTTCCTTTTCACACGTATAAGTGTTTTGTCAGAAATTCTTAAGTAGGATGATTTACAAAGTCTTTATTTGAATGGATTGGGACAACTTTTTATTTAAATAAAGAAATTGTGAATCGCCGAACCATAAGTTTATACTTCTTTATTTACATTGTTTGGGACGCTTCTCTATGTAAATAATGAATTATAAATAAGTGGGCTTATTTGTATCCGATATGACATGAGTATGAACTCGAACTTGAGAATCTCCAGTATTCTATTATTCAGTAAAAATCTTAAGAACTCATTTGAACTTGCACGGACACCTACAAATAAGCTCTCCCCAGAGTTCCTTCCATTTGTTGACCTTTATTTTAGAGACATTATTTCTCGAAATGTTCTCTCTCTACATCCCCACACCGTTTGTTACTGTTGTTATTTTTGCCGTTATTTAATTCTTGAGCAGACCAAGCTCGTACAACATGATCCACTAGGTGGCAAGACATTTAAATTGTGTCATCTAGTGTGAGTAATCAAACGAAATTGCCTTTTCTTGAATACTGAGTGGAAGTTCTTAGATGAACTTTTCCCATGACTTCTCGTTGGTTGAAACCATTAGTGGGCACCTTACTGCCACCTCTTAAAACCACAAACATAAATTGTAATATCACACCACAACAAGAAAACTTCACCACCATTTCTTGCACCCCATTTCAAAGTAATTTTTGATCGATAATTTCTTCAACTTAGTCCAAACAATCTTGTAAGTATTCTCAATACTAATAGATTGAGCAACAACATTCCACCATGACAAAGCATCCTCAGAAGTATGCTTGTGGCATACTTGACTTTGCAGTCTTCAGCACAGTTGATGATTTGGAAACGATAACTCTATTCTCTCAAACCAACGAGTCAAATCAACCACTCTCTCTATGCTTTTGATATTGCTAATTTACAACTCATGAAATCCTTGTGAGGACAACCTCTAACCCCTAGCACAACAATCACTCGAGGAGACGCCACAACATTTGGTTCTCCAGCGTTTTTCAGCTGGCCTTTCCCCATTTTCCAAAATTTGTGAGAACTTTCAGCAAGAACTCGAATCCACGTGGGGGCGTGAAGACCTGATGCGTCGCAAGTACTTCCGTCTTTTCTCAAACACACTGTCTACAAATAACACCCGCTGAACTTCGGGACGAAGTTCCAATTGAGGGGTGGATACTGTAGCAACCCGTAAATTTTCACACATCAAAATGACTATTTTACCCTTTGACTTTTTTTATAAAATTGACTTTGACTTTGACTTCTTGACTATTTGACTTTTACCTTAACGTAAAAGCAAATACGGTAATCGTTAGTTAACTGGTGACTTCTAAAGTTAAATAATTCGCTCTACTTCGAAACTATTACTCTCTGAACGTTTACGTTCACATTTGTCTAATTTACAAGAAGTTATATTTCGTTTCTTTTGCATACCGACACCGCAATAAAAATGGTTTTGTATTCGATAATCATTATTCGGAATCAATAGTCTTGTTTTTATATTAGTTTTATAAAAACGACTCCAAAAATATATTCCTTGCAATTACCCAACCAAAGTACCGCGTTTATACTTTAACTCATGGGAGACGGAGTACACACAATACATAAAAATTCTTATCTTCTTATCCCCTTTCATATCCAAAAATCTTATCCAATCTCTCCATAAAATCTGATCTATTTTATATTCCCTCCCTTTCTCTCATTTGCATAAATCAGATCTATATTTTTTTCCTTTCTCTTTGGTGAATGATGAACAACAGTAACAACACCACCACAGGCGCCACCTCTCCACCACCATGGCCACAGCCGCCTCTCCTACCTCCTTTCCTCACCTCTCTCGATCTTTGGGCATGTCGACAACATAGCCCACCTTCGTAGGTATTTTATTACCGATTATCATAAATCATTTCATATGATTTCGTGGATTATAAAGAGATTAAAAATGTTTGTTAATCATTCGTGTGGTATAACAATTATTCAAGAGGAGTCTGTTTGATTTATTTTGATAGTCGGATCGGGTTTAAACCCGAGTGGGTTTCACAACCGAAGGGTGTTTGTTTGCTTATCGACTGAGTCAACTCAACTCAGTCGAGCTGAGCTAACTCAGCCGAGTCAACTCAGTGGGCTGATTTGACCGAGATTTAGTTACGAGTCTTGTTTGAGTTTAATATGCTAGCTTCCCGTTATTTTTGTCTCGGTATATAACCACCCGAAGGGTGTGCTTGTTTGTTGTGTCGCACCACCGAGACCACCAAAAGGGGTTGTTTGTTTCTGTTCGGGTCACAGCCACACCAAGGGGGGGTGTATTTGGCTGTTAAACTATTTTCGGTTTATGGTTTATTTATTGGGTTCGGTTTGATGATAACCCAAGAGGGTGTTTGTTTGATCCTATTCTCGACTGGAATCACCAAGGGGTGTTGGTTTTCTGCGTATACCAGCTCCGAAGGGTGTTTCTTGGCTGCAATAACAGCTTTAAATGGGGTATATTGCTGCTGATTTTACAGCTCCAAATGGGGTATATTGCTGCTGATTTTACTGCAGCAAATAGGATGTGTTGCTGCACCAGCAGGGTGTGGTTTGACTTGTTTATTTCGGTCCATCACAGCCAAGGGTTGCGTTTGGTTTATTTTGGCTCACGGCCACACCTGTAAAACCCCAAATTTACCACAATCTGAAATGACCAAATACCCTCTAAATTTAAAATTTTAAGAATTTATAAAATCATACAAGTAAGTATAATTTTGAACTTAACCTAAAGAAATAAAATGTTAAGTTACCTAATATGATTTAGCAAGAAAAACTTGTATGACAAATTCAGATCACAAAACAATGTCCATAAATCCTAGTCTTACTTTAGTTGACATTCTATGTAACCAAGAACCAATTTTCGGCCCAAGTAAATAGAGTAGGAAATCATGCACTAATATTGATATGTCCACAAGCCCATAAAACATGATCCATTCCTTGTTAGCCCATAATCACAAACATTCGGTTCTTCTAAATCCTATATACCGATTTAATTATTTTTTTTCTCCACTTTACAAAACCCTAAAACAACCTTCAACCAAAAGAGCGGCTGCCATCTTCTGTCCCACCTGTTCGATCCAAATCACAGCAGCAAGAAGGAGAATTGTGGCCTCTATTGGTGGCTCCATCGTGGTACTACAACAGCTCGGGGTGGTGGTGTTGATCGTGGGATTGAAGGCGGTTCAAGAGAAGTTCTTGGCTAGGGTTTTGGCTGCCCAAATCGGTGGTGTTTGATCCACATTGTTCTTCCTCTTTTGGATCTTACAACGAGGGTAATTGTGTCATCCCTTGTTCAATCTGATTTTATCCTCTTGATTCTTGTTTAGTTCTTGATGTTCTTGTCGATTAATATACCTATGATCATAGAACAAGTAATATAAAATCATGTTTTGGCTCACATAAAATAATGATAGTGAAAACCCTAAAAATCTGTTATGTATAAATCGAACCAGGATATATATGTGATGATTTCATTCGACTTGATTATGTAAGACCTGTTAATAATCGACCTAAATATGTTATGAACTCATCTAAAATCGTTTGTTGTCAAGAAGTAAAGGTTAGAATGATAAAACCCTAAGTTATACATGATTCTGTGAATAACTGCTACTGACCTGGAATTTTGTCCGACTTTAACCGGCTGTAACTAATTGATGTGAAGTATATTTTGGTGTTTTAAGAGTCTAAAACCAAGTTCAATGAAATGGCTACCTGGGAAAATTTAGTTTGTAATTTTTGGAGGCCTGGAAGGTTACCTTTTGATTTTTGGAAAATTATGTGTCTGATCGGATTTGTGAGTCTGGAAAATCAGTCCGGGTTTTTGAATTTTAATTTCCAAACCATGTCGAATTAGGAGGTGTCCTTTGAACTGGGTAATCCTTAGGATGTCTATTACTTTCTGGAATTTTTTCAGATTTTTTTGAATTTTTTTTAAAAGGTTTCTAATTAATAACTTTTCGTATAGTAAAATTAATCAGAAATCTGGACGAGTTGGTTTAAGTGAATTTTAATCCATAGTTATGCTACTTAATAAAATCTGGAAAAATTAGATAAAATACTTAAGACATTTAAGCAGCTCTGGAATTTTTGGAGAATTTATTTCTGAGTTCTTATATGATTTTCAATTTATAGAAAACCTAACAATTTCATGTTTAAAACTAATAGAAATCTGATAAAAGGTGTAAAAGGATTTAAAAGGTGTTATGTGTTTGTTTTTAAAACTAAAGGGTTTAAATGGTCATTTTTCTAAAACTAAAGGACCTAACTTGTGAACACCTGTAACTTTATAGTAATTACACTTTACACCCTAAATTTATGAGAATTGCATATTAACCCTAAACTACGAATACGATCATCCTTAATAGTTAATTTGACATACGAGAATGTTAATAACCAAAGTTACCTCAAATGGAATGAGAACTAAAATGAAACCTTACGATTATTTGTAGATCGGTTGAAGAAGGAGTGATCTCCTATTTGATTTTCTTTTCATTTCTCTTGCTTGCGTATTCGTTAAGGTACAGATATTCTGCCCTTTTTCAGTAAGGGTTTTTCATCCCCTTTTCTTTCAGTTTTACATTTTCTTTATTAGGATCTCCGATACCACTGCTATGTTCCCTTCTGTTGTGAATCTTTGTTGTGATCTGTTTGTCTTGAACCTTTTGTTTGAACCTCTACTATGATTCTTTTATTCTGAACCTTTTTCCTGAACTCTGATTGTAAACTGGTTTGTGAACCTTTGATGTGTTTCTTCTGTTCTGAACCTTTCTTGAACCTTTGTGTTTTGATCTCTTGTTCTGAACCCTGAATTTGTGAATCTTGATTGAATCTGATCTGTGAACCTTGTTCTGAAACCTTAACCTGATATATCTGTTGTAAACTTTGATTTGATTTTTGGTATAAACCTTAACCTGTTAAATCCTTATCTGAACCTAATTGATTTTGAACCTTTATTAAACTACATATGAAACTGTTTAAGAAAAGCTATTTTAAAAGAAGCGATACCACTTGAAATGGAAGTTACTAAAAGTTTTGGAAGACCATTTTTATGAAAACTATTTTGTAATATCATTTCAATGAAAACCATTATTAAAGGATTGATTTAAATGAACTTTTGACAAGAACTTCTGAAATGGATTATTGCTATAAACTTGTAATTCTTAACCTTTGATATACTCTTTTGGACTATTGGAAATAAACCTTTTAATCTGAACTTACGTTTTGATATTAAACTTAATCTGATAAACTTTGATTTGAACCTTATTATCTTATTCTGAATTGTTGACATGACCCTTCTGCCATGAACCCTTAGATATGACTCTGTTTATTATATGACATCTGACCTTGACCACAGTCTGATATCCGAGCCAATACTAGGCATGAGGGTTTCATGTCCATGTCATTGATGCACTGATGGCATGACTCTAGGGCAGGAGAGTGATGACCTGTCCCGTCCCTGATTTTATCTGTTATGTAGGAGAAGATTCGGGCCTACTGGGGCGTATGGATGCATCCTAGATCTGATCTGTTTCTGTTATCTGTTATTATGTTATCTGTTATATATATATATCTCTGGTGACTGATGGTGTGTGCGATACACGTCTTTCACATATCTGGGAGCTGATCACTCCGATTTGATACATGAGGCCACCCCTCATATTATCTGGTTACTTGAGAGGTATCCCCTCTAGATTACTTATGTGACTACACTGTTATGATATTATCTGTTATCTGGGCTCGTGATAGATTTCTGTTCCCTTTATTCTTAAACCTTATTTATTTATTCTTATTTCATTTCATTTATTCCATTTCTTATTCCTATTCCTTCATTTGACTTGTGTCTGTATGATTTGTACTTTCTGATTTCTGTTGCACTGCTCTGTATTTCCTGATTTTCCTTTGTACTGCTATCTGTTATCGTTTCTGTTATCTATATATCTGTTCACTGAGCTTTTGAAGCTCAGCCGCATTTCTTTTCCTGCGGCAGGTTTTTAGTAAGAAGCTGGGAATGAGTGGAGAGTGTACCTTTGGACTTAGAAGATTGGGTAGCTATTCTGGATTAGAGTTGACTAGAAGATTATATATTTTAGAATTAGTATTTTTGGAAGTTTTCAGTTGTAACCTTGTAGTTTCAGTATTTCATTTGTAACATTTGAGAGTTTTGTATTACTGTAGATGTATGCTTTGTTTTGATCTGATATGGAGCCATTATTGTGACAACTTTACCCTTGTCGGGTCGGGGTGTTACAACACCCACGTAGGGTGCGTTTGCTTTGTTTTGGTCAATTTAACGAGGTGAGCCGAGGGGTGCCATGGATGTTTAGCCTCGAAAAGGGAAGAACCCGACCGAGAGGTCAAGGGTTCGAAACCCACTATGGGGTCGTTTGGTTAATTTCTGGGTTCTTTTCCCTTCTAGCCTACTTATTAAGCGTATAGCTTATTATGGCTTATTTGGTTTAGATTTGGGTTTCGGCTAATAAATGTTTATTCATTTACTTGTTTTAAAAACTTGAATCATTAACGGGCTAGACACTTATCGGACTAACCATATATTTGACAATTTGACATGTGTTAATATTTACGAGTAATGAACGTTATTGGACAATATATATACTTGACGGACTTTATTGTCGGACTTGACCACTTGGACATATACTGGACTATCGGACTATTAATATTGGACTTGGTAATATAAACTGGTAAACAAATATTAACGATCACGAATTATATTGATAACTCGAATCACACTCAGCTACAATGTTGAAGTCTTATAAACAACCGAGTTATTACCCAAGACTTAACCATCTTCATATCTCACTCACTTATCTGCTTATCTGATTCTTTCCAGTTTATTCTTCTTTTATACGTGTTTATTTCCTTTTTTACTGATGCTATATGATTTATGCTTTGGCGTGCGTTTTGTATGAGTCTATGACTTCGTACCACCACACGAAATGAGTTACTAAACTTTTACAAACATTGATACAAATATTCCACGAAAACTACAACGCTCTATCTTTTGAAACTCGTATGTATCGATTACTTTCCGCTTGCCATATTTTGAGACAAGCTTATATTCGTTAGGTTATCCCGATTCTGTATCGTTGTGCTATACTCCTTACACTGTTCTGCTATACTCCTTGGCACCGTTGTGTGACTACGTCACTACATTCCAAGGTGAGTCATAGCCCCTTCTTTCACTTATTTTGAACTCTTTGGGGGAGATACATGCTTGTTTACTTACAAATTTTACCCGTTTACTTTAAACGTGGTACACGATTTATGACACACTCTATTCGTTTATTGAAACATAATTCTTGTTTTCACTTACACAAGTACTACACACTTTTACAAATTACCATGAATTCATACACCCACTTTTATACGTTTTTCTATCTCATAGGGAGATACATGCTACAAAATAGAACACAAGTATTTTATGTATGCTACACCTGATTGATATTGCCTAAGTTACCACTATTGCCACAAGCCCCTTACATCATGAACCATTAATTACTTGCGAGTGAACGCGAATATAGTGAATAGATCAATTGGAGGTTGACTGCCTATTCCACTAATACCTGACGGATAGCCTTAGTTGCTAGTCGGATTAGTCGCAATGCACTATATTTGATGGAAATAGGAAAATGGCAAAATCACCTATTACACGAGGGCCATAACTCACACCATTAATTTGGTGTGTTAACTACCGTTTCACGGTACACTGTTAACATTTGCGTGTCATGAGACTTAGGGCAATGTATCCAACTGCAATATCACCATTTAAAACAAAGATTGTAATTCACATGCAATCACAAATAATTTGTGTTCAACTTATTAGCATGCAAATCCTATGGATTCACTCACCTTTGACCCGGTTAGGGCAAACAAACAAACTATGGGCGTATAACAACGTAGCCCACTTTCACCCAAACTTGAAATTTGTGTTCAACTTATTAGTATACAAATCCTATGGATTCACTCACCTTTGACCCGGTTAGGGCAAACAAACAAACTATGGGTGTATACCAATGTAACCCACTACTTATTTCACCAATACTTGTATTTATTACAATTATCATCTCACACTTGAAACTATTGGAATCAACTGTTTATTTACAAACTCTTTGAACTCACCAACCTTTGTGTTGACACTTTTAGCATGTTTATCTCAGGTCCATAATGAACGAGGATGGCATGGAGGAGCACGAATACATCAAAAAGGCTATAAATTTTATTATCATTCGAACTCTTATTTAACAAACTATAACACTACTAGGACCTAATTCGTATACTCTGATATTCGAATGATAAGTCTTTTAAAATGACTCAACTAGAGATCGTTTTCTATCTTTATAACTGTTATGCCATAAAGTAACCCCCAATTTGAATTCCGCCGTGTATCGCAAAATTGGGGGTGTTACATAGTTCGAACCAATATCTAGTACTTAGCATTTAGCAAAACAATATTATCATAAATTTGATACATTATCGAGCACCGCAACACACCATACTTCCTGATAAAAACCATCGCTTAATCATTTACATGTTACAATACAAAATTGATAATCATTCCTTTGTCGTTGGCACCTACATACGCTGTCGTATAAGATGTTAAAAGATGTTGCTACATGAGCATTAATACACGAGAGAGAAAACATAATCATATTTGATTTACTCCTTTTTAGAATAAGCATAGAATCACATGTGATTCAGTTTATAACAACAAAAAGTAAATCACATGTGATTTACACTTTTCCATAACAAAACACAACACAAAACAGAATCACTCATGATTTTTACCTACAATATCTTGTACATCATCTTCTAAATCTGCAACTGCAACTTCTGGTTCATTTTTTTCTGGTTCAATTACCTCTATCTCTTTCATGTTTTGTTCAATTAACTAATTTTTAAACACTTTTAGATCAACCTCGGACGACGAGATCGATGGAAGACGACAGATCTATGACAGAACAACGGCGGAACAACGACGGATCGAAGGCGGATCGGCTATCGACTGACGGCGAGATTGATGGCGGGAGTGGCGGAACAATGGTTTATTGTGTGTGTGTGTGTGTTTTTTTATGAGAGAGAAAGTTTGTTCGTGTGTTTTTTTTTATGAGAGAGAAAGTTGCTGAAAAATGAGATAGATCTAGATATTTTCTGCTTATATTGAAGGATATGAAATGACGTTTTTGACCTTCTTTGTTATTTTTTGCTTCCATTTCTGCCATTGGATGAAAGCAAGATGAACGGTTGAGATCTTGTGGTTTGTTTTTTTAAAGATTACTTGTTTCTTGGGGATCTCAACTCTTTTCAAAATAACATTTGTAAGTATAAAAAGTTTGAATGTGTACCTAACTAATGTATTCTTAACATTTCTAATAATTTTGATAGTTCATCTAATGATAGTCGTGAAAAAACTAACAGTGTGCTACCTAAGCATTATCAAAACCACTTTTCTAAGCTCTTCAATCTTTAATCATACGGACCGTAATATACTAACAACATGACTACCATAGTCCTAAAGATAAACATCTGTAGAAACTTAACTAAGTAGGCGATCAACATCTGATAACGATCAATGAACTACTTTTTCATACTTTCATAAGCCTAACAGAGTTTATAACAAATGACTATACTTGTAATATCTTTGGGTGGTAACAAATGAGAATTGGAAATATTTTATACTTACAAACGTGGGTCCAAATTTATGGTCGTAAGTGAGAAGAATCAAATATAACATATTATTTTAAATATTTTTTAGAATACTTATATTGTTAATTAAATTTTGAGTAAATTGCATTTTTGGTCCCTAAGGTTTGGCCAAATTGCAGGTTTGGTCCCTAACGTTTCAAAAGTGCAACGGTGGTCCTAATTTTGAAGTTTTTGCTGCATGTTTGGTCCCTGATCAACATCAAATGACTAAATTACCCTCGACTTCTTCTTTTTCTATTTTCTTTTCAGCTTTCTTACATAAATGGTCCCTGTGTTGTGCCACGTTTTACAAATTTAGTCCCGATATATATATATATATATATATATATATATATATATATATATATATATATATATATATATATATATATATATATATATATATATTTTATCTATTAATATTAGTATTATTTTTTTAATTCAAAAATATTCAAAAAATATTCAAAGATATTCCAAAAATATTCATCCGTTTTCGTACGTTTTAATACGTTTTCATCCGTTTTTTACGTTGTCGTCCGTTTTCTTACGTTTTCGTCCATTTACGAGCGTTTTCGTCCGTTTACGCGCGTTTTCGTACGTTTACGAGCGTTTTCGTCTGTTTTCGCGCGTTTTTGTCTGTTTTCGCGCGTTTTCGTTCATTTTTTTACGTTGGGGATAATCTTTAAAAAAGTATCTAACTTTACGTGAGTAAAAAAGTTTCATAATCTTTAAAAAAGTATCTAAGTTTTATTTTCGTGAAATCATTTCTTTTTCTTAATTTTTTTTTCGAAATTAATTTTTTAGAAAAATTATTTTTTTTCGAAATTAATTTTTTTAGAAAAATTAATATTTTTTTAAAATTAATTTTTTTAGAAATTTTTTTTTCGAAATTAATTTTTTTAGAAAAATTATTTTTTTTTCGAAATTAATTTTTTTGGAAAATTAATTTTTTTTTAGAAAAATTAATTTTTTTTTCCGAAATTTTTTTTAGAAAAATTAATTTTTTTTGAAAAATTAATTTTTTTTTAATTAATTTTTTTTTTCGAAATTACTCCTTCCGTCCCATATTAAGTGTCCACTTTTCAAATGCACAAAGTTTTAGGAAATTCCACTAACTACTCTCTCCACTAATCAAATATCATTATTACCCACTAAAGTCTCTTCTCATTGGTTGAAATACAATATGGACACTTAATTTGGGACATCCCAAGATTCCATTATGGACACTTAATACGGAGGGAGTAATTTTTTTAGAAAAATTAATTTTTTTTTCCGAAATTTTTTTAGAAAAATTAATTTTTTCGTGAAATCATTTCTTTTTCTTAATTTTTTTTTCGAAATTAAATAAATTAAAAAAAAAAAAAAATCGGGACTAAGTTTGTAAAATGTGGCACAACACAGGGACCATTTATGTAAGAAAGCTGAAAAAAAATAGAAAAAAAAAAGAAGGCCAGGGTAATTTAGTCATTTGATGTTGATCAGAGACCAAACATGCAGCAAAAACTTCAAAATGAGGACCACCATTGCACTTTCGAAACCTTAGAGACCAAACCTGCAATTTGGCCAAACCTTAGGGACCAAAAATGCAATTTACTCTTAATTAAATTTTAAAAATATAATGGTCAATTAAAAAACTCGATTTTCAACCCAATTCATTCATGAAAATAAGCGGGTAAATAAAAATAAATAAATAAATAAAATAATCTAGACACTCTCTTGACGCATAATGGTATAGCCTTCAAATTTTTATTCCTATTATGGAAAACGATAGTTGTTCCAAGTTTTTGTTCATAAATGTCTTCCTTAATCATGTGATGATTACAAGTGAATAATTGAATATTGAAGATGATAATTGATATGAAGAGGATTCGAACTGTCATCCATGTTATGGTTAACAGGATGAATTAGGAATAAAAATTACTCCCTAGGAGATAATAGCGTTACTCATTTCCTAATATCTAGTGGTGATTTACACTTGTAAAACGTTAATTACGGTACACCTTCGTTCTCCCATGAACCATATATTGCGATTCGAAGATGTCTTGTTAAGATTGAATATTCTTTTCTTCTTGAAAATTTTTCAACCAAACATGATTTATTTGTCAGTTCACATCATAGCGGCTTGGTGTTATGTGCAAGGGAGTCTTTACTTTGGCGTTGAAGTCATGTTTGTGTACATTAATAACTCTATATTATTGTTGCCTTTTAAGTTGCGTGTTGCGAACATAGAAAATGATTCTTCACCCTCGATGATGGAACTTTTTCTTTTAAAAAAAAAAATCTGATTTAAGTTTTTGAAGTATCGTGGCACTAGCCTTGGAATTTAAGCTCAAGTTAACTGATAAGCAAAGTAGGCCCGATATATAATAGTCTATTCCTGTTACTAATTTAGACAATAGTCACTTATTTCTGATAATTACTACGCTACTTAAGTTTACATATTTGATTATTTGAATAATTACAAGTCATGTATGTGGAAAGGTAGGAGAAAATAGCAATGCTCCAATAGAATTGTTTTTGCATTGATAACAAAACTGAATGTCGGCAAATTTGGAATGATAAAAGCAAAATCAAATTGCAAGATACGGGAAACGACGGTTGAGGGTGGTATCATGCGTTGGATTTAATTATATATTTTCTTACGACACTCGACAACTCCTTTAATCTCTAAATTCTTTATGTTTGTTTTTGGACGGCTGGACTAAGGCTTTTTATGCCCTTTAAATCAAATGCCACTCACACACCTTCAACTCGTCATCATTACTAAATATATTCGATATTCTTATTGGTTAATTTTCTGTCTAAACACCCTTTAGTACGTATCTTTGATTCCTTCGGGTATACGGGTGTTTATTAAATTCGTGTCAGTTTAATTTGTCGAAGGGTATGTTTGGCAAAACTAGCTGTAAGCTGTATGCTATAAGCTGTAAACTATAGGCTGTAAGCTGTAAGCTGCAAAGCTGTTAACATGAGCTACAAACTGTATCTTTTTTTTTAATATAAGTGTTTGGTAAGTTAGCTGTTAAATGTAATTATAAGATGTAAAATGACATAAAAGGACATATCTATAATTGTAAATAAATGTTTGGAGGGTATATCAGTAATTTAAAGTTTTAACAGCTCCAAGATGTTTAAAAAGCTTCATGAATCAGCTTTTCATTTAGGAGCTATTTGTTTGAAATAAAAGCTTTAAGTTAATGTATCCAAACGGAGCTACTTAGTTTAAATGAGATTATTTTGTAACAAAAAACTAATAGCTCCCTCAAAAAGCCCCTGCCAAACAGGCCCGAAATGCATCCAAACATTATGAATAGCTTTTTGTATTTCTTTAAAAACGACGAAAATCACGAAGACCTTACTCTACACGTTAATTATATTGGGACATGTTCACTTTATCTGAACATCCAAATATTATGAGTAACATTATGAGTAGCATTTTGTAGATTACACAATTTTAAATTTATATTCTTTCAATTGTCGAATAGGTTGTAAACTTAATCTGAACTGATCTCTTTTCAGGCTTCCAAACCTTGAATTCAAGAAATATTGAGGTTCGGGTTATCAGGGTTGAGGGGCCTCCCGAGTTTAGAGGTACTAAGAAAAAATAGAAAACGAACCCTCAAAGAATACTTATAAATCAAAAATTAAAAGTGACATTCTCTTTTAAAGGAAAAATACAGTGAGAAGTGTCTTTATAAAATGAGGACCTATATGCTACGCCTGATTTTTCGACATCTTTTATATTTTGTTTCTTTATAAAAGAACCAAACTAATAACATACAAAAACAACAACATCTATCTATATATATAATAAACCAAAGTTTTTTTTTAAATTTGACACCTCACTAAAGCCAGCTCATCAAAAAAAAAAAAGCCAGTTCAACAAATCTACCTCATCAATTATATTCAACCTATTGAATACTGCTTTTGACTTGAACTTTATAACCGAAAATGCAATCCCTTAATTTTAGTCAATCACTCAACATAATAACTCAACATAGGTATAATTTGATTCCAAGGTATTCAATTTCAACTTCAATTTCAAAATTAAAATTTTCTAAACCCTACAATAATTTTTCCATTTGCAGGTTGATGATCTTTGTCTTGAATGAAATAAGCAATACCTAAAAACAATTTGTTATTTTTCGGTTTTGTTTAAGAAGGTTCTCTTTCGATTTTATTGTTTGCGATTGATAAATCAGTTAATTGTATGCTTTAGGTCTTGATGTTTTGACTTTTCAAGTATGATATACAAGGTATCATCTTTTTTGACTTTTCAAGTTTGATATTGAATCATGATCTTTTTATATTTCGTGATTGATTATTGGATTAATTCTGAAATTATGGATTGAACTTTATAATAGGTTATATGCACATAATCTGTTTGATAAAATACCTCAACAAAACTTGGATTAATAAATGTGCTCTTAAGGTTTTTATGATCAAGTTATATCTACAATTATAATAATCTATGTTGCAAGACCATATTTCGCTACAATTTTAATCATCTATGATAAAGTAATCTTCAACCTATTTGGCACAATTAGTTTTAAGCATTTTTTTTGCCCGTTTGACATATGAGAGGTAAAACATAACTGAACAAACATGCCATTAGTTAAATGGTATAATGTCGCCTTCAGTTCTTGGGGTTAAATCACACATTAATTTTGTTTTTAGATTAGAATCTGAAATTATTTCAATTCATGCCTTTAAACATGTTATGTGTGATGGGTGATTTTGATGTAAAGTTTGAGATGAGTTTTTGAATTGGTTAATGGGTTTGTAAGTTTGATGATGTATGTTAAGTGTTTGATGAAAGGCTTAAATTAGTGTATAATGGTTGTTTTTAAGATTTTTTTAAAGCTCCAATATATACCACATGAGAAGTTTTGCCAGAAAATTAGATAAACGCACACAAACATGATTGAGCAATGATAGCCTATTAACAGAAGTCTTGCAATATATTGATTGCTGATGACGATACTGAGAACGATGGCTGTAAATATAAACATGTGAAACTTTTTTTTAAAGTAGAGCGAATGGCAAGACGATGAAAATTATGAGGTGTATACTGCTTATTTGGTGGTACTCTTTTAATAGTTAATTGGCTTATTATTATTTTAGTCATTTACTAATCAATATTTTGTAGTGATGGAGATAATAAGTCTGACTTAGAAAAGCAACACGTGTTTATCTGGTCCACCGATTACTTCTGTTCCAAGCCAGAACTCTGAGCTGGTACGTTAACCGTGAATTTCTTAATTTACTTCTGATTGGTTGAATATATGTTGCACTACATTTGTAAGAAGTAAAAGTTATTCTAAGATACTGATATTCTAACCTTGGTTGAAGATGCCCGTCTTAGAAAAGTAATTGATAAAATGACTCTTTACGTTCTTGATGGAGGTTGTGCTTTCGAGCAAGCTATAATGGAGAGGGTCCGTGGGAACCCTCTTTTTAGTTTTTTGTTTGAACTCGGCTCTAAGGAGCATACTTACTATGTTTGGAGGCTTTATTACTTTACTCAGGTACATAGATGACTAGCACCATCACAAGTTTTGATGGTGGATTAACTGAAGAGAAGACGTATGTACTTATTATCTTTGTGAAAAGTAATAAGTAGATTTAATTGAACTTTTTCTGATATTTCAGATTATCTTTTAATATGTTTTTTTTTCTTTTCAATTTTACATCCATAAACCATAATCAGGGTTTTATTGATAATTAGATTTACGTGAAATTATTTGATACTTTGAAAAGCAAAGAGGTATACTTAATAATTAATATATACAATTGAAATTATTTGGAAGGGAATTATACTACTTTGAAGTTTTGAATCATTACTAGATTATGTTTTTTCAACTTTTCATTTATAATCATGTGATTCTCATTATTTCAACATATATGAGCAGTTCTCATAAGAATTCCAAACCGTCACTGCTTTAGACTTTACCAGCCACGAACGTGAAGTTAGTTTGTTTCGTGATTTTGCTAAACTTTTGGAATGTAGACTGTAAGAGATGATACATAACACACATACACATTAAAAAAAAACACATTTGCATTTTGGAAGGAGTTTGGAATTGCATTTGAAAATGTTTTGGGTTCGGTGGAACAGATTATGATTATCAGATAATTTTAGGGCTAAAGGATCAGTTTAGGAGTAGAGCAGTTTTTAGTTAACTAGTTATTTAAGGATCGTTGTTCATCCAAACACTATATCCGACAACCTGTTCTCTTAGAATTCCATATCACATAACCCCTTTCGTAACGCAATGCCACCTTTTGAATACGTTTATATTAGGTGTTGGATCAAACATGTATGCTTTCATGCTTATCACATGTTTTTCAACTAAAAGAGATTTGTCAATTTAGATGTCAAAATGTATCTAAAGTTCTTGAATTGGATGCCTGCTGCCTTAAGAATGCCAGAACCGGAGCTTATTGAACATGCGGGGCTTGATTCTGCTGTGTATATTCGAATCTACCTTCTTGGGTGAGTACTTGTTAAATGATATCCAATATCGATTCTGAAAATACCTTTTCAGTTTTAGTATTGTGAATTTTAATGCAGCTTAAAAATATTTGTCCCCATCACTTTACTTTCATTCGGTGTGTTGGTGCCCGTAAATTACACTGGGGAAAATTTTGATGAACTGAAAGCGAATATGAAAGATTTAACATACAGTGATATTGACAAGCTCTCGATATCCAATATTGCTCCTGGTTCAAAAAGGTGTCACGTTCATTTTCCCTTCACATACCTACGTTAATTATCTTAATAATTATATTTATTTAAGGTTGTCATCATTATCAGGTTATACGCCCATATAGTAATGACTTACGTCTTCACATTATGGACATGCTACAATCTTTACAATGAATACATGATTGTAGCGAAAATGAGGCTGCATTTTCTTGCTGCTGAAAGACGTCGTCCTGATCAATTTACCTGTGAGTGTTTTAAATGAAAGAGATATATTATCAAATGATATTAGGTATGAGGGACTAATTATTTATAAATGGGTCATGTAGGTTCTTGTGAGAAATGTTCCTCCGGATGTCGATGAATCAGTTAGTGAGCATGTTGAACATTTCTTCTGTGTTAATCACCCTGACCATTATCTTTCACATCAGGTATAACTTTTTGAGTGTTTGGAATATCAGTGATTATTCCCGAAGTTTATAAGTCATGACTAAAAATCATTTTATGAAAGTGAGGAGACGTTTTGTGAATATATAGTTTCTTTCACAACTATGTTTGGAAGAAATTATTAAGAACTTATTATTTGACACCCAAATCAATAAGACAATGAGAGCCAGAATCTGTTTATTCAAACGCACCCTTAATCATTTTCTCAACCATCAAATTTAGAAAACAATTGTTTAGTAATCCAAATATTTGATTCCCGGTATGCAGGTAGTGTACAATGCAAATACGCTTGCAGATATGGTGGCAGCTAAGAAGAGTCGGCAAAATTGGCTTACGTACTACACCAACAAGCTTGAGCGAAAAAAATAAAAGGAAAGTTGTCAAGGTATTTGGCCAAGGGTCTTCCATTTGACATATTGGTTTCTCTATTTTAGCTTTTCTTCAAGTCATTTACGTTTGTTTGTCTATATAGACAGGTTTTTGGGTTCTTAGGGGAAAAAAGGCCGATGCAATTGATTATTATACGAAAGAAATTGAGAAGCTAAGCAAAGAAGCAAGTAAGCAGAGTCAAGAATGATTGACATATTATACACCAAATATAGAGGTGGAAATTTGTAACTATTTGAATGGGTGGATTCAGGTTAAACTCTTTCTCAATCGGGTCAAACTGGTAATAAAAATAGCTTATAAAGTCAAATGGATTCAGGTTATACGTGAATCTTCAAGAAAGCATCAGAGAAGCCATCATGCCAGTGAAAGCCCACATCGTAAATCATCAAGTAGGGACCGGGAAAAGGGTAGAAGTTATGATTCACATACTTAAAGAGAGAAAGAACGAGACCATGATAGAGATAGACGCAGAGACAAAGACAGGGACAGCAGGAGAAGATGAACTGAGTTGGAATTCGTAGGTATGATTGATTTAGTCATGAATCAAAACAGATTTTTACAGTGTATCAGCTTCTTTGAGCTTATGTTATGTTATGTTTGACATAATTGCAGGTTATTCATGGGTTAGCTGTTCAAATCCTTTCGTTTTGTTTCAAACAACAGCAGCAGTAGCACCATGTGGATAATGATGATGATAGACCCACAATGTTTCCTGCTCGTGATGGGCATGCTGGAATTTACATAAAAAAAAAAAAAAAAAAAAAAAAAAAAAAAAAAAGGATTCATCCTCTTGTTCACATGTTATGATTAATGGATCGTATTTGATGTCAATAGCATGTTAACTTTCTTTTGCATCTTGTCACGGATCTGATTGGTTTGTTGTACGTACAAGAAAGTATTTTGTATTAGTGCTTTAAACTTTAAAGTGAGCATAGAAGTGGGAGTCTCATACGGCCAAATTCATCCAAGATTATGTCCGGTTTATGTCTTAATTTAATTGTGCATTGGCCACTTGCATAAGTCATAGAATTAAATTAATTAATGCCTTGGGGATTCTCATGTTTGTTATTAGTGCAAAATGGTGTATCCGTAACTTTTTCTTGTGAGAGCTTAATTTGATGATCTAATCCGTACAAGTTTGAGTAGATCTGTGACAAGGTATTATTGTCCACATTTCATTTTCTGTTAATTGTAAACTAATTATCTACTACCAAAAATAGTACTACGGCATAAACTTTTGAATTAAGCACTAAAAATATAATAATTTTTTTTGCATGTTGATATTTCGATCACAAGTTAAAGCTTTATTTTGTACATTTTTATAAGCCACCCGTGATTTATCACGGGTTTATAGGCTAGTGATATATATAAAAAAGCACAACTCTCAAGTTGTCTATCCTTCCCATTTTCAAAGCATTACTCGAAAGGAGTATACACAATTTCTTTTTGGAACACCTTAAATTTATTAGAAAGGCCAAAAAAGAGCAAAACAACAAGGCAATCTCCAAATTAGAGACAAGCCAAGTGAAATACAAGAAAAAACACCACCAAACAAATCTTAAAAATTAAAACCAACATACCAAGCTGCAACGAATCAATACTCATAGTGCAAGGTGGATTTAGAACCCAATTGCTCCAGCTCAAAGACTTTTTTCCGGCTCCTGTAGTATACGCAATTTAAATTATAAAAACACGATGCTTTCAATTTTGAAGTAAAAGGGGGTAACATGTCGTAGCGGAAGCAATCTTGGTTCTTGAGTGCTTAACAAGCAAGCAATGCAAACTTCTAAGTTATATAACCTTCTCGTCAATCTCCATAAGCTCAACACCTAAAGACGCAAAGGAATACAAGGTTAGAATAAAGCTAAGTTCATACAACTGATTAAACACCATCATAACACTAAACTACTTCAAATTCATGAGCCAAACATTGACTTCTTAGTAAAACACTAATTTACCAAATTCCCCCATTTACTCAAATCCATTTACCAATTTAAACATTAAAGAGCACATCAAGTGTTTAGGTTCATTTCGAGATCCTAAAGAGACTAAAATATCTTTCACAATTCCTTAATCTCAAACCACAATATCAATAAAACCTCTTTTGACCCCTTTTAAATATTACCCAAACACAACTTATTTGAGTAAAATCGTATGTGTACATAATCTAAGTTTAGTATACATGTACATTATGAACAATTATTTCTTTAAAACTATAACCAAACAAACTTAAAAGTTGATACTTTAACACACTCACACATACTATTAAGCCAAGTTCAAAAACTTGGTAAAAGTTGATGAAATGATAATATGTTCATATTTTAACAACTAACAACCATAAACACGATTTAAAATTATTTATCTAAAAATACCCAAATAATAAATCATAAACCCTTGTCAAGACATTAATCGATTAAAACAATTACCTAAATTAACACATGAAATAATTATCAAATTTTAAGGTTTGACGCCATTTTCTCTTCAAGAATCATAAAACCTTTGTTAGTGCAAATATGAAAATATTTAAAACTAAACGGTCTATTATGTTTTAATAATAACAAACATGTAACTTGTAATATATAATATAAATTACGATCGTCAAAGATTACATTCCTCAACACTTCTCGTCTTCGACACCTCGAGTCTTATCGTGTTTCAAAACAGGTTCGGAATATGTTTGTTATATTGAATTATGATCAAAACATCTAACAAACCATTGAGAATGTTTAAAATATATCCTGAAGTCATTAATTATTTAAAATTTCAATCATTCTCTTTCGAACCCTATTTCACATGTCATACAAAGTATGGACTTGAAATTACAAACTAGCCTAATGATGAAGTTGCATTTATTTCATATAAATTTCATCAAAACACTACATCAAATGATGTGTTATGATGTTTAAAAGGTTTCTGGAAGTCCTTGTGATGTGTCGGGTCATGGGAGTCGAGTTTTGAGTCAAAGAGGCAAGTCGAGAATAGTTTGTGCAGTTCTGAGGCTCTTAGCCGCCGGCTAAGGAGTGCAGCCGCCGGCTTAGGAGTGCAGCCGCCGGCTACGGGGTCTTCAGAGGCTACCAGTCGCGGCTAAGGTTTCAGGTTTTTGTGTACTTTGTTGATTTTGAATAAAATTAGCTGTAAGTCGTTAGAAGTCATGCCACCCATCGTTTTAATGATATTTGAGTCTACTTTCATTTAAAAATAATTTCAGTAGCTGGTTTGTAATGTATTTAAACCGGTTTAATAATTAATAACATAAGGGCTTTTTCCGGTCAATCCGTTTACGAATTTTTTTGGTCGACATTTCAATCATCCACTAAAGCTAAATACAAAGCCTTAGCAGGCTGCACATGTGAGATCACTTAACTTCTCAGTCCTCTAAAAGATTAGGAGATACAAACAATCACTCCAGTTCCCATCTATTGTGATAATCAGTCTTCAATTTCTTTGGCTTCTGATAAGGATTTATTTGGTGCCTTTTTAAGAGGTCATTTAAGCCTAAAAGTCATACGTAATTGATCAAATATTGCCCTAAATCGTTTTTTTTTTTCATTTAGGTACTTGGGACGAGAATTATGAAAACCGGCATGTTTTGGACCAAAATCGACACGGAAACGAAGAAAAACAACCAAGTCACGAATCTATCAAGATGGAGACCTGACGACGTCACAATTAACAAGTGACGGCGTCGCTTGTATTTGAAGACCAAAAATCAGAGCAAGGTTTACACGTGATGGCTCAAAAGTTTTATAGAGTGACGACGTCAAGACATACCTGACGATGTCAGAGATCAAACGGGACGGCGTCATGACGACGATTTATCAAGACGAAACCCTAATTGGAGGCGAGCTGACGGCGTCACAACTTGCAAGTGACGCCTGTGACGCCGTCAGAGATGTATTCCAATATATATTTTTCGTATCTTTTTCATTTATTGTAACATCTTGGAGTATCACTTTAGAGAGCCGAATTTCTGCTTCATTGTAAAGGTTTTTACAGCCTTTTCATCCATGTTTCATTGAAGATAAGTAATCCATTCTTAATCATTCAATATGTCTATGTGTTGTTTGATTGTATGCTTTTCTTTTCTTCACTTTAACATGCTAGGCTAGAGTTATTAGTGTTTGCTTAGATCTAATGAAACCTAGTTATTGATTATGTATTTGTCGTCTCTTGATTAATTGATTGCCTCGCGTTAGAATAAGAAAACTTGCTTAACTCTTATAAGTACTAGCTTCTCCATCTTATAAAACGCAACCATAGAGTGCACTAGTTGGTTTTTCTCGTTGTATTTATTGCGTGAATTGCGGCTTGTAGATCCTAGAAGACTTGATAAGTTAATAGACTTTAAGGTTTCCAGGGGAGAATTATACGTTCATAGAGTTGGGGCATTCGGCACCTCCCCACGACCAATAAAAAGGAATACAACGCTTCAATTAAAACAAGGACGTGACAATTCGACTAATCAATAGGAGATAACTAGGGAGTAAGGAAATATAAGTGAACACATTCTCCTATCATAAGAGTTACCCCTTTTATTTTCTTGTCTATTAGTTTTATTATTTAGTTTTGTTTTAGTTAATTAGTAGCTAAAATGCCCACTCTTCGAAACCCCGAGATTTTAATTTGCTTTTCAAAAAATATAATAATCCCTTACCTTTATACCTATCTCGACATACACTTCGGCCTTCACATACACTATTCCCCTAGAGAACGATCAATCCCCCATGTCTTACCTATACTACACTACAACGGTTAGGTACACTGCCTAGGAGGATTGTAAAACTTTTTAGGAGGTCTTACAACTGCCGCATCAAGTTTTTGGCGCTGCTTTCGGGGAATAGTTTAGGTTTCGATTTCTATCTCCTTTAGGTCTACTCACTAGATTTCTATCAAGTGATATTTTTATATTTCTTTTTATTAGCTTTCTGGTAGTCTATCTTTTCTTTGTTCCCTTTGTTCGTAAATCATATCACTTGCCAACATGGTGGGTGATAATATCCTCGAGCCCTTAGACCAACTACACCAAGAACAACAACAACACCGTGCACAACCTAATAACCAAGAACCACTCGAACCACCTCGAGCCCGTACTCTAGGTGAGTACTCCAAACCAAGCCATCAAGGCTATCGAAACACCATTGAGCTCCCCCAAAGAGCCAATGTGTCTCCTTTGCGATATGACACTATCCGGTTGCTGCAAAACGGATGTCCATTCCATGGACTTCGTTCCGAAGATCCAAACCAACATCTTAAGGATTTTCTTAAAATTGTTGATTCCATTGACCTTGATGTTGCTACTCAGGAGACGACGCATTTGCGTCTCTTCCAATACTCTCTACGTGACCAAGCTAGTAATTGGGTTGAGAGTTTACCCGCGTGATCTATTTCAACTTGGGATAATCTTACTTCTCGTTTCGTCACTCAATTTTTCCCATCGGGGAGAACTACCAAGCTAAGGATTGACATCTTTATGTTCCAACAACGTCAAGGTGAAATTCTTTACAAAGCGTGGACTCATTTCAAGGATTTACTCGAAAAAGTCCCTCATCATGGCATTGATCTTTGGCTCCAAATCCAGATTTTCTACGATCATGTCAACTACCTCACCAAGCAAGTCATTGATCACGCGGCTGGTAGTAAACTACGAGAGAAGAATGCGAAGGAATCATGGGACATTATTGAGGAACTCTCCTTTTATAGTAATGAATCATGGGATGATCCTTGTGATTTGAACAAAATGGTCAACGCAATCTCGTCACCTGACAAAATCTCTACCCTTTCCGAAGAAAAACTTTGCGAACTTGAAAAAAGGGTTGATTACCTACTTGAAAAATGAAGGAAACCGTTAAACTCCAATCAGGCAACGGTCAATTTTGTTTGCAATCAAAAGCCAATCCCTTTATTCGAGTCACCTCATAGGGAAAACACGGATTCTTTTTGAAAATACTCCCGCCCTTCTTCGCCTCCCCGCAAACTTAATCCCAACTTTGAAGCTCGAATGAGGGAGTATATGTCGGCACATTTTGAGAGGTTGGTGAACTTTGAAGAAGCCGTGTATAGACAACGAGAGGAGATTCAAGAGAAGATGGCAGAGATGATGAATTTTTTGAAGGAATACACTAAGATGAAAGCTTCGGAGAGAGTGTTAGTGAGAAAAGAAGATCACATTCCCATCACCAAACAGCTGAATGCTATCTCTATCGTCCAAGAAAGTGATAATGAGGTTTAGGGACAAGATAGTAATGTGGTGAATGATGAAGACATGATTAATGCCGAGAATAATAAGTTATGTTTAGAAGAAGAAAATGAAACAACCCATGAGGAAGGAAAAGGGTGTAAAGGAGTGATTACGGAAGCACCCAAATCTCATCAAATCAAATACTTCTTGAAACATGACATTAATAAGAAAACCATTAATAATCTCATAAATAACTTTAGGTATAACGACGCGTTATGAATGACTTTTAAAGGAGAAATGGATGAAGAGATGTATGATACGTTACCCGTAGGACCTCTATACGAAAGTATTCTTAATAAGAGTGTGGCTAAGAAACATGTAGTTTATGGGAATTTTGAGATACCTTGTAGCATTGGTGATTTAAAGTACATGAACGCTTTAGCCGATCAAGGGTCTGATGTGAACATAATGCCTCTATCAATCTACATTAAGTTGACTAGTAATAAGCCGGCTAGTACTAACATTAGGCTATCCTTAGCAAACCACTCTTATGTACACCCTATAGGAATAGCAGAGGACGTGTTAGTCGAGGTAGCTAATTTCGTATACCCGGTTGACTTTGTGATTGTTGATGACGAGGAAGATGATTATATGTCCTTAATTTTAGGAACACCATTCCTAGCGACGGCAAGAGCAACTATTAAGTGTGGTGAAGGGGTAATGATACTTAAGGTGGGTAAGAGTAAACTTAGGATGTACATGGTTCCTCGATACATGAGCGAGTATAAGAAAAAGAGAAAACTTGACATTGATCTAACAACACCCCATAATCATGTCAAGCAAAAGATTCTTTCGTGGGAAGCAAGAATTAAAAATTACAAAAGAACGTGAAATGGAAAGAGAAAGATTAAGAAGTGATAATTCTACGGAACAATACATAGCGGGGCATCATTATTCCTTGTATGACCATGATGATAGTGGTGAGAACGTGACGGAGGATGGAGTCACGTAATAGGCCATGACATTGAGTCTAGCTACAAGACTCGTAAATAAAGAAAAGCGCTTCTTGGGAGGCAACCCAAGCTTATTGTTTGTTTTTTTGATTTTTATTTTTGTTTGTGTCATATATATGTTTAATCATTATTGTTTAATCTTTCATGTTTGGAATATAATTTGTGAAAATGCTTTATTTTGTTTTTAACCTCGTCTTAATTAAATAAGTATAAAGGTATTTTACAAAAAGATAAGTGTATGGAATATCATATTTGTTTAAAAGACCAAATTTGAACATGAAAGTTAACAATTGATGATTAACATATATTCTATCGTATTTGTGTGTTTGTTTGAGCCAAATGCTTGTATCGAGTCACAATAAATGTTTTACAGAATTTCCGGGTTTTAATAATTACATTTTTCCATAAATTTTCCAGAAACAAAACGTAAAAATTCTTTTAGGTCAATCCTGACGGCGTCAGGCACTGTAGCAACAATTTTACAGATTTTTTTTTTCTGTCGAAACTTAATTTTTGAAAATTTTCAGAATTTTTAAATTTCTAGGATTCTGTAAACATTTATTTTGCAAGCATTATATCTTATTTGCTTTTTAGGATTTTTATTTTATTATATATTGTGTTTACCGCCGATTTTATGCGAGGTTTCGTGTTCGTTTTCTTAGTGATTTACAGGTTATATTGGACAAGAAGATGAAAGTATACATTGGAAGTGAAGCTTATTTTGTTTATCTTCTTGGAGGAGGATTTAACCATATTTTAAATCGTCCATGCCGAGCAAATCAGGGGAGTATTAGTTTCTTTCATCTCTTTTATTCTTTCCGTTATCATAACTTTGATGCTTTTCAAGAACATTGGGGACAATGTTCAATTTAAGTGTAGGGAGGGTAAAATGGGATACCTTAGAAACTATAACTCACTTGATATTTGTTTTGTTTTCTAGTAATTGTGTAATAAACTAAAAGAAATACTTGTGAAGGTGATTTTAGTATCAAATTTAAATTTTTTTATGACATATAGGAGTGAAACCTTAGTTTTAATAAGCGTCTCATGGATAGGAATTATATAGCTAGCACAAAAACCCTACCACTCAAAAATTTCCACCCAAAAAATGTGAGATTCGCCTTTAGATATTTATGAAAAAGCATTCACCTTTAATGCTTATGAGTGTACTGGTAGTATATAGATTCTAGAACTTGCGTTTTTGATGCATTCCGAGATCGCTAGTGAGACTACATTCGTGTAGTTAGGATTTACTAAATGATAAGAAGCATTAGGATAACTCTTGTTTTAAACATGCTTGTATAATTACGTTGGCTACACCGGTCAAATAATTATTCCGCACCCTTGCTATGTACTCATTTTTAGTACAAGATACCCCTAGTACACCCCTCAGAGCCTATCCTTTTCGCCGTTCTCGTGATATTTCGGTGGATTCCGAAATATTAATGAAGAACATTATTTACAATTCAACCCCAAATGTACACCCAAATCGCCTTAGCCTACCTTGTATGCACTCATCTTTAGTGCATTATTGTTACAACATATATGTTAAACCCTTTGTTAATTGTCTAGTTGATTACATGGTTGCTAAGTCGAGTCATATCTTGTAAATACAGTTTTGGGACGATTGAGACTCAAGGGTAAAGTACTAGTTATTATGGAGTAATGGGGAAGAAATTCAAATGTTATTACCCCCATATGTACGTTAAATTTTTTAAAGTACTCCACGTGTTTTGATCTTTGCTATTCGGTTCATTAGTTAGTTTTAATTATTTAAAAGCTTAAGTGTAGGGATGCAACTATAAATCCCTTTTGTATGGATGTATATTTTGGATGATAGGGCAAGAGTGTATGACAAAAAAAAAAGAGAAAAAAAATCGAAAAAAATGAGAAAAAAGAAGATGAAAAAATGATAAAAAGAAAGAAAGAAAGAAAACACGGACTACCATTCCGTTTTTATTTTTGTTTAATTCAAGAAAGAGTCATGAAAAAAAAAACAAAAAGAGTTAGAAGCTAGTGAGTCGAGTCTTGGCTTAGCAACGCCACCTAGTACATTTGATTGATTTAGATAATTGACTTGCCACCAGTAAAATTCCCTATATCCAATAAAATCGTGTTTTGCATACCCTTACACCTAACGTTACAACCCTTTAAAAGCCCTCTTTGATAGTTTATCCTAGGTGCTTACGCCAGAGTGGTGAAGGTTTGATTCGTTCTCAAGCCTATGGTAATCTATGTGCTATGAAGGTAGAAAGTGTTTATTTTTCCCGTTTTCATTCATGTTATATAACTTATACACCCGAGAGATGTGATAATCTGAACACTTATTGTGAGGTGCTGGTATATAATTTCCGTGCTTATTGTGACTATGGTAGAACGAATGTATGTTGTAATTACTTTTATACCAATGCTAAATGACCCTAACTTGTAGATTGATTAGATAAAAACACATTTGCTTGAGGACAAGTAAATCCCAAGTGTAGGGATATTTGATAAGGATTTATTTGGTATATTTTTAAGGGGTCATTTAAGCCTAAAAGTCATATGTAATTGATTAAATATTGCACTTAATCTGTTGATCACAGTTGAGTACTTGATCGAATCCCTTAGCTTGTAAAGGTTTAGCTATGCTAGATAAATCTAACACAACTAGGTATAGAAACTGTCTTGTGGTTTATCAAACACAATGCGGAATCTTGTATTTGATCTTAAGAAGAACTAAACAATGAACAATGAATATCACACTAAACACTTCAATATTATTAATAATACGAATACTCTCTGAGTATTAGGGTTACAAAACCTTGAAGTAAATCGTAAAACTATCTTTAAGCCGTATGACTAACTATTCATCTATGCCCTAGGTCCTCCTTTTATAGACTAAGGAGTCCTAGTCGGCTTACAATAACTTTCTACACAAGATAAATCTTTATAGAATCTTTTCTATATTTATCTAAACATACTTTACATAATAACCGACTCTAATACACTAGCAACACTAATAATGTATTAGCAATACTAACTAAGTGTTCTAGCAGTATTAATCTTGCAGCAGCATTAATCTTCCATAAACAGCATTAACTTTGTAGCCAACAACATTAATAACTTGTTGTATTTCCTGAGCAATAGTAAAGATGCCAGCAGTAGTAACCTTTAAAACCCAACAATCCTCCCCTAAACTTGATATTTTCTTCCAAAATCATCAAGTTTCAATCTAAGCTTAAACTTTCACTAGGAGGATGTTTCCAAACACTTACTTTCTCATCTTCTTGTAATCAGCCCCATAAAATTGTTTCTCTATTTTCTTTAGAAGCTGATATACCATTTCACTCCATTTCTCAGTTTGAAGTTTAAGAGGTCCATTAAGCATCATATCAAGTGTAGTCTTTGCCAGAGGATAATCCTCTTCTACCAGCATATATATTTGAAGTCCTCCCCTCAGCATGACAGTATGAACACCACAATTTTGATACAATTTCCAAAGATTAACTCTAGTACTCTTGTATTGCTCCTTCCAAACTCTATCTTCACCATGAACTTCAAACATAATTTTCAAATCTCCCCAAAGAACTGTATCCAAAACATTTTCTGGCCTTGAATCTCCGTACTTTTTCTTGATTAAAGCCCATAAGGTCTCTAAATCTTCTCTATCAAAATGTCTGATCATTTGAGGAAATGTTACAAACCTTTGAGATGTTCCATCAGCTCTAATTATCTTCCACCATGGAGTTTCTCCTCTATAACCATTATGCCAATCAATAATAGGAGCCTTGGTCTGCAAAGGAACAACATCTACAAATGTTTCATCAGTGTTTTCAATTCTAACCATTTGTCGTAGATTAGCTGCTTCTTTTTCCACACTTTCTTGAACCTGCTCTGACTGCTCTTGTGTTTGCTCTGGTTGCTCATCTACTTTCTGCTTCTTACTGCTATCAGCTACTAACTCTTCTCCAGACCTCTTACACCTCCTCCCCAATTCTTCATCATTCATAGCAATAAAAGTATTAACCCTTCTGAAAACTATGTCAAACTCTTCTTTAATTCTGTCAAAGCTCATCCCCTTGAACTGAGTTTGTTTCCATCCTCCCATATTTCTCAGATAAGTCTACATAATATTCCTTTGTTGTGCTAGAGTAGGTGGTATGTTTCTCTTTTCTTCAGCTCTTTTCTGTGCAAAGAACTTCTTCTTTTGAGCCAATAATTCCATAAAGAGCTTTGCCTTTTCTTCCATTGATAACTCTTCTTGCTCATCGTCCCACATCTTCTGAGCTACCATGTGATCTGCTTCACATTTAGCTTGAATGTCATCCCATGAATTAATAAGTTCAAGACTTGCTTGTTCAGCTTTTTCAGCTTGCTTTCTTCTTGCCTCTTCCTCTTTAGCATCAAGCTCAGCTTACACTTGTCTTGCAACTTCTTCATCTGTAACCATTTGTTGTTGTTGTTGACTGGGTGATTGAAACTTGAATTTCTTCTTAGGTTCTTCAATCAACAACCCTTTGCCTTTGTCTGATGGTGAGATTGTTGTTGTTGGTGTTTTTGATTTTGATACTGGTTCCTTAATCACAACACCTTTTGCTTTAGGTCTTGTACTCTTCAACTTTGTTAATACTTGAGCAATAGTTTCATCATCATCAGCAGTACTAACTTCAGTTGCAGCAGCACTAACTTTTTCACTAGCCACATTAACTTCTGTACTAGCCACATTAACTTATGTACTAGCCACATTAACTTCAATCTCAGTAGTCTTAAATGCAGCAGCATCAAGTAACACTTCAGCAACTTCAACCACCTTTTCAATACCATGATCAGCAGTATTACCCTGTTGGTCTGCAACAACAAACTTATTCACATCATCATCATCTTCCCCAGATTCAACCTCTACCCCAATTTCCTTCTCTATCCCAGTATCCATATCTACCAAAGTTTCTTCCCCTGAAGCTTTGCTTGTATTCCTCCCCTGTTTGGAAACATCCTTCTCCAAACTCTTTGCTTCTTCAGAAGAATCAACCCTGGCAGTAGTTCCAACCTTGTACAACCTTTTTGTTTGTTTTGTTCTTGATCTCTTTTGCCCTTCCAGATATCTAACTCTCCTTTTCAATCTTGTGACTTCAGATTTGAGATCAAGAACATCATTTGACAATTTTGTACAGGTAGCCATCAATTCATTAATAAGTTTCATACTACCCTCAGCACTTCGGAGTGTGTTACCTCTCCCGAGTGGTGCATCATTGGGTGAGTTAGGCATAGCCTCAGATCTATTCTGAGCATCTACACCCCCCATATTATCCATTTGGCTGGGACCTTCACCTGAATGAGTTCCAGAGGAACTTTCTTCATTAGAAGTTGCCTTAGATTGGGTCTTACTTATGTTATCACTATCCTGCTCTGCTTCTAAGCTAGTAGCAGTAGTGACAGCCCTTTCTAATCTGTGACCCCTCTCCTCATGCACAGCCTCATCTGCAACCATACTAGCACCAACCTGAGGTAGTTGAATGCCCTTTTGTGTGATCCTACGGGTATAGGTCTTTTGTGTTGGTGGGGATGTCAAAAGAGTGGGTGTGTGATAAGCATCAGCTGGGATTGCCGAGCTTTCACCCTGAGGTTGACCTAGTTCCAACATTGTTTGAAACAATGGTGTAACTATGCCTTTAAAATCCTTGCGTTCTCTCTTCATATTAGCAAAAATCTTTTTGGTATGAAAAAGAGCAATATAAACCTTTTTATGAACCTTTTTGTTTGCAAATTGTTTGTCCATAAGAAGTTCTAAAAACCTTGGATATAAGTAATATTTATTTGAAGAACTATCCAAACCCTTAACCACACTATCAAAAATTCATTTTGAAAAATTAAATCTTTGATTTCTTTGATTTTGAGCCAAGCAGATAATAGCAGAAGCCATATTGCTGCTAAACTCATTCCAACCAGTAGTCTTTGGACTAAGACACTGTAAGATAGTGTGAATTAAGAATTTCCATTGTGGAGAGAAAGCCCCTTTTGAAAATTTTAAAGAAGTACTTTGGCTTTCATACCCCATCAATGCAATGTTTTCAAAAAGTGTAGAATTTGGAAGATTATTAATACCTTCAGCATCTTCAAGATGAAGAACATCTCGGATAGAAGCTTCAGTAACAACAATCTCCTGCCCATCCACAAAGTCATGTATCTTTACTTCCTCATCAATAGTTTTGACCTTTGTAGTAGCCCAAAACTGTTTGATGTTGGAAACATATATAATAAGGTTTACAGTTAATGCGTACCTAATATGAGTAGCATTAAGAAAATCAATGATTTCCGTAAAACCTTCACTTTCTTGGGGCTTTTGCAAAAACGCAATCATGTTATGTTGATCAGCGAATGACAGAGTCGACATTGTGAATTTTGAAAAAAAAAATTTGGCGGGATTTGGCTGGGATTTGCTATTAATGAGTAAAAAAAGACTTAGGGTTTAGGTTTGAAAGAGTTTTGATCAGATAAAGAAACTTTTGGGAACGAGTGGAGGATATAAACCCTTATCGCTCACATTTATAAAACAGTACCCTGTTCTTTCAAACATAGCAGCAGAAACCTAGCAGCACTAATTTAGGTATAGCCGCATTAACTTATGCCTAGCAGCATAAAGTTAGTTTCCACTCCAAACAACCTTTTAATCAGTACTCTATCACTTCTCTTAGCTTATCCTGCAAAAGATTAGTTCTAGAAACACAAAACCACAAACATAACACAATTTACAATAATCACATCATCAATTATACTTAGCAATACTAAGTATAACTGGCAGCATTAACACATCCATACTAAGTAAACTAGCAATACTAATTATAACTAGCGATACTAATTTTTCTTAGCAGCAGAAACAATTTATTGACCTAATAACAATAGTAATCCTTATAAAACTTTACAAAAACACAGAGAGATAAGAACTTTTCAAAGATTTATCATGCCAATACTAACAACCAAAAATTAAAATCTACCCACATCAAAAGCTTTTGTGAGCAAATCTGCAACATTGTTATCAGTATGGATTTTAGCAATTTGAATTAACTTCTTTTCATAACAATCTCTTATAAAGTGATGTCTTATCTCAATATGCTTTGTTTTTTAGTGATAAACAGGATTTTTAATATTGCACATAGTACTGTTATTATCAATATATATTTTAGTATGCATAAAATTGTACCCATAATCCAGCAATTGATTCTGAATCCAGAGCACTTGTCCACAGCAACTTGAAGCAGCAACATACTCAGCTTCAGTTGTGGAATTTGCAACCACAGTTTGTTTCTTGCATTGCCATGAAATCAACCTGCTTCCCAAAAACTGACAACCTCCTGTTGTTGATTTTCTATCCAAGCTAGCTCCAGCATAGTCACTATCAGAGTATGCAATCAAGTCAAAAGGTGAATCTTTTGGATACCAAAGCCCTAATCCATTTCACAACATTAAGATGTGAAACTTTTGGTGTGACTTGATATCTTGCACAAGCACAGACAACAAACATTATGTCAGGTCTTGAAGCTGTAAGATACATCAATGAGCCAATCATTGATCTATATAAATGAACATCAACTTCTTCACCATCTTCATCTTTGAGCAAGGGCTTGGATGTTTCCATAGTTGTCTTTGCAGGCTTCACATCAGTAAATCCAAACTTCTTCAAGATTTCAGCCACATATTTATCTTGACTGATAAATATTCCATCTTCCTTTTGTCTAACTCAACACATAAAGCCTTGTGTATTGATCCAAAGATGATATCATCAACATAAACTTGAACTAACAAGATATCATCTTTGTGCCTTTTGATAAACAAAGTTTTATCAATCTTTCCTCTACTAAAACCATTGTCCAACAGGTATGTTGACAATGTATCATACCAAGCTCTAGGAGCTTGGTGTAAGCCATATAGTGCCTTGTCCACCTTGTAAACCTTGTCAGGAAAATTAGGATCTTCAAAACCAGGTGGTTGTGAGACATAAACTTCTTCTTCAATAGTCCCATACAGAAAAGCACTTTTAACATCCATTTGATACACTACAAAGTCTTTGAATGAAGCATAGGCCAAGAATAATCTGATAGCCTCAATTCTTGCAACTGTAGCAAATACTTCATCATAATCAATACCTTCTTCTTGTGTGTATCCTTGAGCTACTAACCTTGCCTTGTTTCTAATCACAATGCCTCTTTCATCCTTTTTGCATCTAAAAACCCACTTAGTACCAATTGCCCTCTTACCATTAGGCAAATCTACCAGTGTCCAAACTTCTTGAAGTTTGAATTGTAGAAGTTCTTCTTGCATAGCTTCCACCCAACTTGGATCTTGTAATGCTTTATGTGCATTCTTGGGTTCTATTTGTGATATAAAACATGCAAACAAACAATTTTGAAGGTCTTTGTGACTGTTTCTTTAATGAAGGTATCTTGCAAAGAAACCTTGTTCCTTCAAATCTTTAACCATTTTCCTTGTTTGAACAGAAGACTTTGGCTCTCCAATGATCTGTTCCTTAGGATGATTCTTGTGAACTCTTGTAGTTGGAATAGGACTGACAGGTACTTCTTCATTCAAATTGGTTGAGTCAGCCTCTGCACCAAGTACATCTTCATCAGTATCAAGATAAATGTCTTCCAATATAGACATGGTTGGATCATTTAGGTAGACATCAACATCAAAAGATATGCCTTGCTTGCTAGCAACATTAACACTTGGCTCAGCAGTATTAACAGAATTAATATTGCTAGTGTTAATTTCTTCATTGGCAGCATTAACACTTGGCTTAGCAATATTAACTGAGTTAGAACTGCCAGTGTTAATATCATCTGATACATCATCCTTAGCTTGATCATCTGACTTCTTTTCTTCATGCAACTCTTGATCACCATCTTCTTTATCATCATTAAGAGCTTTATCAAAGTTATCTGCTTGTGAACTCTTTGAGTCTGGGGTTGTGAAAGGTGGATCAGCAGTCCAAATAGGCAACAAAATATAATCTTTGTCATGTCCTGGATCTTGACCTACATTATTACCTGCTTTTGTACCTGCACACATGTTAGACTCTGTTCCTGCAACAACTGGCTCATAATTCATAGTCTTGGTTAGAGAATCAATATCAAACAGCCAGCATGGTCCACTCCCTGCAATATTAGGTGTACTTTCACTAAACCTAACATGCAAGTTCTCTTCCACTTTCCTAGTCCTACTATTGAATACTCTAAAAGCCTTGCTATTTGAGGAGTATCCAACAAAGAATCCTTCATCAGCCTTTCCATCAAACTTGCCTAAGTGATATATGGTATTTAAGATAGTAACAGGACACCCAAATGGTCTTAAGAAATCAAGTATTGGTTTTCTACCATGTAAGAGTTCATAAGGGGTCTTGTTATGAGGCTTAACTACTTTACTTCTATTCTGCACATAACAAGCAATATTAACTGCTTCAGCCCAAAAAGTAGTAGGTAATTTAGAATCAGCTAACATTGTTCTAGCAGCCTTAATAAGTGTCCTATTCCTCCTCTCAGCCACTCCATTTTGTTGAGGAGTTCTAGCTACACTATACTGTCTCTCAATACCTTTCATCTCACAAAACTGGTTCATCTCCCTATTATTGAACTCAGTTCCATTGTCACATCTTATCACTTTAACCTTATGATTAACTAGGTTTTCTACCTTGGTTATGAAAGCCTTAAGAATGCTACTTGTTTCATCCTTAGTTGCAAAAAAGAACACCCAAGTAAACCTACTAAAATCATCTGTGACAACTAGACAATACATCTTTTTCATTAAACTCTTTACAAATGTTGGTCCAAACAAATCCATGCGCAACATATGTAATGGCTGACTAATAAAGTTCACTACTTTGGACTTACAAGAAGCTGTATGTTGTTTTCCCTTCTGACAAGCAACACAGATTTTAGAATTTTCAAAAACCTTTGAAGGTAAACCTCTTACAAGGTTTCCCTTAACCAATTTATTCATTGTTTTGAAATTTAAATGACCAAGTCTTCTATGCCAAAGCTTAGATTCATCTGATGTGGCCTTTGCAAAGAGACAAGTCAAACCTCTTTTGGGAACCATATTCTTTAAATCAACACTGTATATGTTGTCTATTCTAGGAATTTTAAGTAGAACATGACTTTCATCAGTCAACTTAAAGTCAGGAGATAGGACAATACATTCAGTATCAGTGAAAAGAACACTATTTTTTTTTGTCACACATTTTTGAGACACTAAAGAGATTAAACTTAAGCTCTTTGACAAAGTACACATTATCAAAATCTAATTTTCCAATCTTAATAGTACCTTTACCAGTGATTTTTTCTCCTTTGGGATTGCTCCCAAAAGCAACATATCCTCCATCAATAGCTTCAAAATCTTCAAGATAGGATATGTTTCCAGTCATGTGCCTTGAGCATCCACTATCAAATACTCCTTTATCTTCCAAATCCACTTGTGGATTGCCCTGCACATAAAGTAAGAAAATCAGTTCATTTTGGGGACCCAAGCCAATACTGACTTGGATCTGCCTTGTGCATCTACATAATCATATCTCTTTAAAATTATAGATGCACTGCTGTGTCTGGAAACATGATCTAAAACTTTAACTTTTGGTTTCCAGACCCAACAAGCTGAGGATTTCACAGCATAAAAATGATTTCCCAAAACTGTATCAGTTATTACTTTTGGCTCAGCAGTAGAAACTACTGGCTTTGCCTTAGTAGTAGTAATAGTTGTTGGCTTTTGAGTGGGCTGTTTTACAGTGGAATGTGCTTTGTTTGAAAACTTTGACAATTTATTTGCACCATTCACTGTTCTTTTGGTGTTAGAAGTACTAACTGACCTAGCAGTATTAGTTACTACTGCTTGTTTTGAAACATTTTGATTAGCAGTTGTAACTGATACTACACCAGATCTCATTTGTACTGCTCTTGGAACCATGTTTCTTTTAGCATGTGGGTGAGTATTCTTAGAAAAACTTTTATGATTCACCCTCCTAGCATAGTTCCAAACTGGTTTTTGATAGTAAAAACAATTATCTTGTAAGTGTTGAAAACTACCACAGTGATGACAAGCCTTATTTATCATCTCAAAGTCACTTCCTAACCTTTGAGATATCATACCATTCCAACTTCTCTGGTTACCTCTAGGCCTGTTTGTGATCAGCCTAGGTTGCTCAATGTACTTAACAAATTTCTTAGACACCTTATCTCCAAAACTAGGTTTGACAAAGTTAATCTGTTCAACTCTAGGTTTGATTGTTACACTGATAACACTCATTTTTTACATGTTTTGAGTGCGTTATTTGTATGTTTTTATATATTATTTAGTCATGTTTATGATCATTTTACGCTTAAAAGTTGGTAAGATGTGTTCAAGACTAGGTACAAGGAAATATCAAAGAAAGACGAAGAAAAGCTATGAAATCAAGTGAAATATCAAAGAAAAGATCGTCATCAAAGATATTGAATCATGCTATGATTATTTCCATTGTACAAGAGAAAGTTGAGAAGATTGAGTCAAGATTAAATGCCAAAAAGTATGTTAAAATTTGAAGTTATATGCTAGCTCAAGGTTGAAATACATGTGCAAAACCAATCTTAACCCAAGGTTGAAGCTGAGATTCAAACCCAAGGTTCAAAAATTCAACCTGAGGTTCAAGTCTGAAGTCCCAACCACATGTTCAAGTCTGAACCGTGGGTTGAGAATTTTCTGAGTTGAAGAGTTTCATTAACTCTTGGTTTTAACTACCATAATGACTTGAGTCCGATCACTTCCTCTCTTTTAATGGTTATTGAAGCCTTATTACAGTTTTTGGGGATGATTTCAAGCATAAATAAGACCCTAATCACCTCATAATACATACACACTTACAATCAAGCCTTACACCATAGGGACTTGATCACATTACTTACTAAACCCGAAAGAGCTTAATAATCTCTGCCATTCTCAAGGAAGATCCCAAGTAGAAATAAAGAAAGTGTTGGTGATACTTACTAGAAGAGGTGGAAGATTTCATTGTTCAATTGGAGGCCCTAAGGAGTGCTATAACTCTTTATTTACTCATTGTATTCTTGCATTTGGGTAACTTTCTTTACTTTAAATAAATCATGTTGAACCGATTGATGTTGAATGAAATGTTATGCTTGATGATGACACTTGTTATGGAATAATTTGTGATACTTTTTTGGGAATGATGTGGACTTTCGTATGAATGTTGAATGTTTAGTTGGTTAGAAAAAGTGATTGTTTTCATGAGTTTGTTTAAATATGATTCGTGTTCTAAAACTTGTTGGTTAAACGTTATTGGATTTAAAGGTTGAAATGATTTCTAATATTCTTTGATTCCAAGAAGTTGGTGTACAAATGGATTGGTACTTGATAATTGACAACTATGAGTATTCAAGTTTAAATGAATTCGGGAATATTTAATCTCGAGATTGGGTTGAAAGAACTCGTAGGAACTAATGTAACGAATCATCTTTTTCATACATTTGATCACACAAAGAGCTAGCGTAATGGGATGAGATATTGGCCGAAAGGACTCACCCGTGAAACTAGTAGAAACATGAAGTTTCTTGATATTACCCATTGACTAGAAAACCATGTGAAAATTGATATGTGCCTCCTAAGTTTCACCCAAACATGTTCAACGTTTTATCACGATTAGTCATTATTCCTAAACAAGTATTTGTTCGTTTGATTGCTTTGATTTGGAACCATTGTTTGTTTTTTATCTACGATGCTTAAGAGTGTGACAATCTTTAGTACTAATTCTTTTGCTACTATCTAAATCGCTAAGTCTTTAACTAGTAGTCTCTTGGGACGATCCTTATTTACCACAAACCATACTACAAACGAACGAGTATACTTGCTCGTATGTGTTTTCTTAAACAATTGGTAAAAAGGTGTTTTATAAATTTAAAATTTGAGTGATACTTAGGATAATATACACATCTTTAACGAACGCACATCAAGTTTTTGGCGCCGCTGCCGGGGACTATTTCTACTCCTAATTAGTTTAGTTTAGTTTAGGTTAGTTTGGTCGTAAATAGTAGCCTAGAGTTTATTCTTGTTCTTGCATGATTTTAGAGTTTATTTTATGTTTGTTCTTATGATTGTTTGGTTTGATTGGTAATTTGTTAAGTGTTTTTTATTGCTATGTTCTAGTTCTATTTGTTAATCTCGTCTCTATTTTATGTTATGTTGATTATTATTCGGATTAATTCTATATAAAAAAAAAATTTGGAAAACTTTTGCTGCAAACCGCCGGTTCACAAGTGAACCATGGCGGCTCACAACTTTCTATGAACAAAAAAATATTGAACCGGCCGGCTCAGTCCTGAACCGGGCCGGCTCAACTCTCGGTAAATTTTTCGAAAATTCAAACCGGACGGCTCAATTCTGAACCGGTCCGGTTGAACCTCTCGGTAAAACTTTTGAAAGTCCCAACCGCCGGTTCAAACGTGAACCGCGGCGGTTGAACTCTCGGTAAAACTTTTAACAACCCAAACCGCTGGTTTGGATGTTGAACCGCCAAGTGCTGTTCCGAAAAAAAAAATATTTTTATTTTATTTTATTTTCTTTTAATTTGTTTTTATTTGTTTAAGTAATTATGTATTTGGTTTTTCTCGCAATCATTTTAAATGTTTATCTTTGTTTTCTTATTTAAATAACTTATTGTAGTTTTTTTTTACTAACCCCTAACGTTTGTTTTGATGTGTTGTCTATGAATGTTTAGTTATTTTTAGTAATGGATTCGCCTAGTGAAGTTTCGAATTATTTGGACAATTTGGAGATGGAATTGATGGATGTTGAAGATGTTATGGCTAGGATGGAGAAAATGGTTGATACGGAGAAAATGGAATTGCAAACGAAAGGGAAGGATGTTGAGCTTAGGGAATATGAACCGGAAAAGCCAAGGGTGATCACTTTCACTCGTGCTAAGTTGAGAGAATATGATGAACCAAGCATGAGGTATTCCACACTGTAGGATCGAGTACTTCGAGCTAGATTGAGCTTGGTTAAACAAGAACCTCTGTATGGTATACAAGTGTTTATGCGGAAACTAAACAACAAGTATAATAAAGAAGAAAGCTAATGATCCTCTATGGATCAGACTATGAACTAAGAAAGGTGTTATTGAATATTGAAATCGTTAAAAGTTAAAGGTACATTAATCTCATGGACGGGATGTTCCTTTTATAACAATAAGAAACCCTAACCCTAACCCGTCTTACAAGAAAACGTGTGAAGAGATAAAGATCAATCTCTTCTAAAAATAAATCTAACAAACTTTCTAAACCTACGGATAACAAACAATAACTATCCGCAACAATCAACCTTATCGGCAGAAACAAAACAATACTATCGGCAGGAACCAACCGCAGCAGCAATGTAACACTATCGGCAGGAACCAGCTTCACTATCGGCAGCAATGAGAAACTCATTATTTCTCATATCCCAACAATCCTCCCATCACTGAGAAACTCTTATTTCCCAGAGATCCTAACAATCCTCCCCTAATCTTGAGGTTGACTAGGTTAACCTGCAAGATTCCAATGTGATAGAGCTTTAACTTCTCAGGCTTGAGGAATGCGACTTAGCAGCAGCAATAAGTAGTAACCAGCAGCAACATCCATAACCTGTAAGATTCCAACTTCTATAGCATCCAGCAGCAACTTCAATAGTTCAGCAGGAATAAGAAGTCTTCTTCAAAATATGTATACTGATCACCATTACATTCACTTAAACTTGGCTGCTACTTATGACAACATGTACATCAAATCACTTAAGTTTCATACTATTCTCATCACATCCAGGTGTGTTAACTCCTGTGAGAGGTGAATCATTGAAAATTAATGGATTTGATGTCTCTTTACCAATAGCCATCACTACTGGAGTAGCCAATGTTTAGGTTTGTTAGACCATGGTACACTGATAACCATCTGATTTATTAGCAAATCAGCAACTATAAACGGATTTGACTTGTCTTTACCTGTAGCCGTTTGCTCAGGACTAGCCAATTCTTTGGTTTCAACTGAACCTTGGTGAATTGAATACCAAATATGGATACCAATTGTCTTTACCACAAACCATACTTTTGTGGACTAGCCAATCCTTTGGATCCCATAAAGGGTTACATCCATGGTGAATTGAGAACCATTTTCAACTCTCAGAACTGAATCATGGGTGAGTTGAAGTACCCTATAGCTTTGAGCAAGCTATTACAGCTATCAACGGATTTGATTATCACACCAGAGCCGTACCCTCATGGTGAGCCAACTCTTTCTTGTCTGCAAGACATGGTGAGTTGAGCACCATTTGTTGTGCAGGTGTAAACACCAACACTGTACCTGCAAGGTGTTGCTCAAAACCAACTTATTAGCACACAAAATATACAATTTTTTTTTTTTTTTTTTTTTTTTTTTTTTTTTTTTTTTTTTTTTTTAAGCTAAGAAAAAGAAATCAGAAACACACCAAAAGAAAAGAAAGAAAATAAGAAAAGAAACCAAAAGAAAGAAAAATGTACAACAACAACAAGAAACATCCTCCCCTTAATCTTCAATCCTCCCCTTAAGCTGATGATCCCTTAGCTGCAAGTTGATCCTTGATGAATTTAACCAATTGTTCAGCAGTGGTTAAATCATTTCCAATTGTATGCTTGGGAACTCTGACCTTCTGTGTTAGCATTCTCTTCAACACTCCCTCAGATAAAGG
Organism: Artemisia tridentata subsp. tridentata; assembly: GCA_021014915.2. Taxonomy (NCBI): domain Eukaryota; kingdom Viridiplantae; phylum Streptophyta; class Magnoliopsida; order Asterales; family Asteraceae; genus Artemisia; species Artemisia tridentata. The sequence continues at coordinate 176,580,187 of CP139502.1, read as the reverse complement.
ATAAGAGATATCCACAAACATAGTCAGGAACTTGCCAGAGATGAGTTCCACAACATGAACATTGGAAGAAGGATATAATCTCCAAGAAAAGACTCTCCAGGATGATTGATTACCCCACACCAATTTAAGCTTGTCTCCTTCCAATGTATTCATCAAGACTTGTAAATCTCCCCAAAGCAGTAGGCCAATTCCAGTAGGAGTATGAGTTTGATAGTGATTATCCACTATCTTATAAAGATGCTCCAAATCTTTCCTTTCAACTTTATTCAAGATCTCCCTCAGAAAAGTAAAGAATTTGACTGTCCCATTAAGAGAAAACCAAACATTGACTTCACCATCAGAAGTAGACCTAATCTCCCAGTGAGCAATATGACCCCAAGAGTGAATGTAATCACCTTCTGAATCACTATCTGAGTCAATCCTAATCAAATCTTGATCATCCACTTCAGAAATATCCATAGAAGAAGAATGATGAGAGAGACTCTTATGCCTTGTTCTTAACCCATATTGCAGGATAGGAACTGAGTGAGATGGTGCAGCAGAAACAGAGACATGATCAGCAGGAATACCAGCAGAAATAGGAACTTCTTGTGATGTCTCAGATGCATCTACATTAAGACTTGATGTACCAGACAATGTCTCTCCAGTCTTCATTTTCTTTGCACTATCAGACTCTAAAGATGAAGGTTCTCTTTTCTTGCTTCGAGGAATATCTGTCACTACTGAAGAATTTATCTTTGCATAGATATCAAGGAACAACTTTTGGATTGCAGCATCACTCCAACCTTTGAACTCACTTAGCTTATAGTTAGCCTCATTCTTCAGATATACCTTCATAAAATTGATGTTATCTTTGTTTGTAGGCATTTTAAATCCTGACTTTTGTCTTTCACTGATCCTCTGCATCAAGTCATTCCAATTGGCTACATTATGTTTCTTTAAGATAAAAGCCTTGAGCAGATCTGACCTTTCATCCGAATCCAACTCTGAATGTTGAAGAACCATAAAGCCATGAGCTCGAATAATCATGTCAGTATTCAATAAGTATTCAACTTGCTCACTAAACTCTTCTGAAGTAGTCTCAGCTATATCCCTCTCCTCTACAGAAAATTTCCTTGCAAGCTCCTCATCATGAGCAACCTGAGCTAGTCTAGCTTCTTCAGCAGCAATTTCCTGTGCATGCACCTTTTTAGCTATCTCTTCATCATTTTGAGTTGCTTCAGGAGGAATGATGTTACTATCAGCAGCAACAGATGAACTACCAACAGTAGCAGCAGGAACCTTAGACTCAGAAGAAACACTAACAACTTCAGCAGGAACACCAGAGACATCAACAGCAATGATTCTTGTTCCAGTAAAGGGCTGAGGCTGAGTAGTGATAGTATGCTCAGAGGAGGTAGGCACTTCAGTATGTGCACTATCAAGAGAGACAGATGCCAGCACATTAAGTCCATCAAATGACATATCATCCTGATCTTCCTCAGACTCAGAAATTACAACCCTTCTTTTCTTCTGAGGATGTTGACCTTCCAAAGAACTGATCCTATCATTTAGGTTTTGAAGAATGTCACCAAAATTATCTTTAGTGTTCTTGAGCTCCTTTTCCAAATTTTCAACTTTCTCACCAAAAACCCTTTTTGTCTCTTTAAGTTCTAACTCCAATGCCTCAATTTTATTCACAGATCTTTCAAGTAACTGGGACATAGAGGTGAGATCAGCAGCATCCTCAGCTCCACCAGTAGGAATACCTGAGGTATTAGGTGCTTCATTGGATCTAGGAGGAGATATATGAAATTCCCCCTTTCATGTGTATCTTCACTGAAAGTCTGCCTAAAAGGACTAGGAGTTGACAGCCTTGAAGAAGAAGGTAAGTCCACAGAAGGAGTTGGCTGAACAACAGGTGTATCATCTGAAATGGGCTGATCATTGGGCTCAACAGGGTCATTAGTTTCAGGTATGGGTGACACTGGTCTAGGTGATGGAGGTAATGGTTCATCAGCAGCAACAGATGCAGATGCATCAGCAGCAACTGAAGTCCCTTCATCAGCTGCATTGGGTGATGGTGGGATACTGACATTATCAGCAGGATCCGAGTTGTCAGCAGGATCAGGGTTGTGTAACATAGGAGGCAACAAAGGCAAATGTTGGCCAGTAAAGTTCATCTTCATCAGGGCAAACATTTTGGCAGTCAACCGATTTACAATCTTAGGGGATGTATTAATGGTCTGTACACCTAAGATGATTTGAAGAAATCTAGGGTACATCAAAAAGCTGTTTTTACCATTACTGATATTCTCAATCATTCCCTCAAAAATATATTTTGCCCAATTAAAGATCCTACCCTGAGATAAACAAACTAGACCAGATGCAATAGGACTTGGACATTGATCCCAACCACCTGTCTTAACACTAATACACTGGAGTAAAGTATGAATCAAAAATCTCCATTGAGGAGACAACTTACTTTTCAAGAAAGTACAACTGCCAGTAACAGGATAACCTATAGCTGCCATACCATCAGTAATATCTTGCCTTGAAAGATCATATTCCCCTTGCTCCTCAGGAAATTGAAGCTGTACCCGAATCAACTCCTCAGTAATAATCACTTCTTGGTTATCAATGATAGCAACAATATCATCTTCCCTTCCCACAATGTGTCTTACCTTAGCTGTTCCCCAAAACTGCTTGACCAATGAATCATACACAGTCACTGGGCAATACGTGAGGGCATAACGAATAGATGACCCACGAAGAAATGCTAGAACCTCATCATAACCAACACTTCTTGAAGAAGACTCTAAATAAGCAACCTTGTTATGATCATCCTTGTAACGAAGAGTTGTCATTGTGTTGGAGGAATGATTTAGGGTTTGAAATGAGAAAATTAGGGTTCGATAGGTTTTTGAGAAATTGAGATGAGAGAAGTGCAATTATATGTTTGGTTGCCAAAAATATCACTTTAAATTGCTGCAATTCTTTGCACGAAACATTGACCAATTAACTTAAGAAGGTTTGACCAATCGGCAGTAACACTTGGTCAATCGGCAGCAATAAGAGGTTTGACCAATCGGCAGGAATGAGGTGGTTTGACCAAAGTCAACCTTCCGAACTTAGTCATTAAGAATAACTTACCCGAATTAACTCACAATACCAACCACCAATAAATTTGCACTAATCTCCATGTCATTATATAACCCTCAAATCACAAAACTTGGTTATCACAAACCGAACCAAAAAATCATCAAAATCAAGCAAAAACATGAGTTCATCCAAACATCCAATCATCGAAATCTCATCAGATTCTTCCTCCTCCGGTGACTCAGGATGGAAAAACTACTTTCCCAAAACAACATCATCCTCTCAAAACAAAGGTAAGGCCAAGGTTGAGGAAGATCCATCTGATCCTCTTCCGTCTACCCCTTCTTCATTTGAGTACTTTAGCTCTGATGATGAAAATTCATCAGAGTTGAAGTCCTTAGTTTATTGTCAGGGTGAATGGGAGACATTCGCTCCCAATTTTCCCCTTACTGATGAGGATAGAGAACAGATGAAGAGAACAATGGCTCTGCTTACTGAGGAGATGGAGAAAACAACTGCAGCTTTTTATAAAGTACCGGTACCAAAAGGCAAGGCTAAGCTTCAAGAAGGCTCTAGCCGTGAAAAACCTAACCCTCAAAGTCGAAACAATCGACAACGTGAAGGCCAAGATCCAAGTCAAAGGAAGAATCCCATCAGACCAACTCCCAAGCCAACCCAGCCGGCTCCACAATCAAGCAACCCTATTCCACAACCAAGTCATCCAACTGCAAGGACACGCTCCAGAACACATCAAAGGCCAACTACCTCAAGCTCTTCAACTCCATCCCCTGAACCAAGACAGCCACTTCCAGTGATATTGGCACTTCCAGTCCCCCATGTTTATGAAGAGATCTGTCGCCAGAGAGGAAGGAGGTTCATGCCTGATAATATGGGTAAGGGTAAAGGGAAGATGGAATAGGTGGTAGGGTTTAGATAGATTGATGTATGAAGGTTGGTATGATGTTTTGAATGATGTTGATAAGTAGCTTTTGAAACTTGTAACTGAATGTTCTTAAATTTCTCTTGATGAATGAAGATCACTGTCTTTAGTTTAAATTCCAAGCATTAAGATAAAGAAAACTGCAAAACAAAATTAGAGAAACACAAGCATAATCATGAATGAAAAACAAGACAAAAATACAAGCATTAGCCTCCCCTTAGGCTAATGACACCCTTCAAACCAGCAAACATAATTACAACAACATGATTAACCAAACAGGACAATTACCAAGGATACCATGGAGAATAAGCCATTCCCCCTCCAAAGATTTGATTAGAATAGGCATGCCTGAAATCCCTCTGAAAATATGAAGAGGTACCAGCAGGAATGGTTCCCTGAATATCAGCAGAAACAGAGGTAACAGCAGGAACAGGTCTATCAGCAGGAAAGGGACCCCTATAAAAGTTCATTCCTGCTGCTTGTGGAACATATGGTGGTATTTGTTTAACATTTTTCCATAATGATCTGGTCTGTTGATGCCCACCTTTCATTCTTTTCTCATGAAAATCACAATCTTTGATGAGATGATATTGACTACCACACACAAAACATGTCTTCTTCCTAACAGACTTGTTCTTACTATAACGTTTCTTAATGTAGACACCATTATCACTAGTGGAACTAGAGACACATTTGCTTTTAACAGAATTAATTGAGCTGTTATCTGAAAAGACTGATTTAGAAGCAGATTTATTATCAGTTGAACTTGAGGGCTTATGATATTTGGGTGTGGTAGATTTTTCACTTGAGTCACATGAAACAAAGTCTTTAGACTCTGCTTCTGAGGACTTGTCACTTGTAGAGCAAGAGACACAATCATTAGGTTCAGGTAAATCTTTTAACTTTTGACCATAAACCATTTGTGACTCATTTGAGTCAATGTCAGAGTCTGAATGAACAGGGACAGGCTTAAAGACTCCTCAGATAGGTGGAGGAACAACATTCATTCCTCCTTCTTTCACATACTTAACAGGTATTTGGTAGTCTACAGGTTCAGGGTTAAAAACACTGTACTCATTAGGGTCATAAAATTGATTTGGCCCTATCAGGTTACCATAACCTAAACCTCTTTTAGTTTTTGTAGACATAGAACTATCGACTAACTTGTTTAGGTTTTTAGATGAATCTTTCCATTTATCAAACCTAGCCAAGGCATTATCTAGTTTAGATAGCAAATCCTGTTTCTCTAACACCACCTTAGCTTTTTGAGACTCAGTATATTTAAGTTCATTAGTGGTGTTTTTCAAGTCTCTCTCTAAAACCCTTATCTTTTCTTCATAAGCTAACTGATTATTTTGAAACCAAACTTTTTGTTTTTCTAATGTTTTGACTGCATTGTCATATGCTTGAACCTTAATAAAGTATTCATTATACTTAGATTTCATGTCATCGTATTCATTATTAAGAGTTGAGTATAATTCTTGACAAGCAGGATTACATCTTTGTACCTGAGATGGGAATCCCAACAGAGCATATTCTTCCATATATTCCTTTGTTTCATAGGATTCATCTTTATCAGTTAGCATTTCCATAGACTTATTATGGAACAAACTCCTAATCTTCCTTGCACACATTTCAAATCTATCACCTGATAGCGACATTGTGAAAAGATTCAAGAGAGACAGTTCAACAATGTTTCCTTCTTTATCAGAGATCCTCACCAGGCTCTGATACCACTTATAGGATCGAGTACTTCGAGCTAGATTGAGCTTGGTTAAACAAGAACCTCTGTATGATATACAAGTGTTTATGCGGAAACTAAACAGCAAGTATAATAAAGAAGAAAGCTAATGATCCTCTATGGATCAGACTATGAACTAAGAAAGGTGTTATTGAATATTGAAATCGTTAAAAGTTAAAGGTACATTAATCTCATGGACGGGATGTTCCTTTTATAACAATAAGAAACCCTAACCCTAACCCGTCTTACAAGAAAACGTGTGAAGAGATAAAGATCAATCTCTTCTAAAAATAAATCTAACAAACTTTCTAAACCTACGGATAACAAACAATAACTATCCGCAACAATCAACCTTATCGGCAGAAACAAAACAATACTATCGGCAGGAACCAACCGCAGCAGCAATGTAACACTATCGGCAGGAACCAGCTTCACTATCGGCAGCAATGAGAAACTCCTTATTTCTCATATCCCAACAATCCTCCCATCACTGAGAAACTCTTATTTCCCAGAGATCCTAACACACACCTTGTGGAATTGAAGGTTTAGGAGCTTTGGATGCGGAATGTAACATTGGACAAAGTGATAGTTATGTTACATATGCTTTTTATGAGAAGTTTGGAAATGGGAAATATGAAGTGGACAAGTATAATAGGAGGATAGCTAGGGATGTTAAAATTGACATTCATGGCTACACCTTTGCTATGGATTTGATTGTGGATGAGTACGAAGACACTACGGACCCTTCCGTTGTGTTTGGAAGGAATTTCTTGTTGGCAACCAAGTGTGTTCTTGATTTTGGTCTAGGAGAAATGCGACTCAATATTGGGGAATTGCAGGATGACAAAGATGTTAATTGGTTAATTGAACAAATGGAGGAGGTTTGTGAAAATGAAGATGGTATTCTAGGGAGAACGGAAATGGTCAAGATGGGAAAAGCTTCTCGTCTTAAACAAAAATACCCACCATTCAAAGGACTTACACCTTCACCATCATCATTACCATACCCCACTACACTAATCAAAGGAGAAAGTTCTTCTAACCAAACACCCTCACCAAAAGAAACACCAACCAAGGAAACCATTGATGAAACCAAGTGTGTTGAGGAGATCACTACAAAGTTCAAGAAATTGCTTGATGAGAAACCAATACTCCATGTGTTGGAACATTATGCTCATTATACGAAGTTGCTTGATGAAATTTTGGTGGAAAAAAAGAAACTTGATAAGAAGAGTGTGATTAAGGAGGAAGAAGAAGAGAAGGTTATGGAGAAAGGCTTACCCAAAAAGAAGGAAGATCCGGGTAACTACCTTATCCCACTAAAAGTGAATGGAACCATTGCAATGAACGCCTTGGCCGATACTGGGGCGAGTGTTAGTATAATGCCTAATAAGCTTTATAAGATTATGGAGTTGGGAAGAGCTTGTCCTTCCAATGATGTTTTGTTAATGGCGGACAACACCACGGTTAAAGCTTATGGTAAAGTGAAGAATGTGAGGTTACAAATAGGTTTCCAAACCTATTTGTGTGACTTTTTGATTTTACATGTACCTATTGATAAGGAGACACCAATGTTGGTTGGACGCCCATTCTTGAGTACAATTGGAGCAATAATTGATAATGGCAAAGGAACGATGGAAATTGATGATGGAGTGGTTAGGAGGATTTACCACACCAAGAAAAGAGAAAAAGTTCTAGCGGATGAAGAATCAGATGAGGAAGATTGGTTGGATGTGTTTGATATTAGCCATGATAATGAAGGTAACCCAAAATATGAAAAAACAGCCCCATCGTTTGAACATATTGAGGATGATATGGAACATGCATTGGCTATGTAAAACTACTTCAATCCTTTTAAAAACATTATTGTGTACAAAAAGATGGTTGATTTCCTTGGTTCTATGCCAATTAAACTTAAAAATATTGAGTGGACATCGGATGGGTATAGTAAGTATCAAAAGATTTAAGGAGACGAGAATTGGCACACTAAGATTGAGATTACTAGCCTGAGTGGACATCGTTTCACTCGTGAATTCAAAACAAAGGAAACCAATAGAGTTCTCTCGGGGAAGTTTCATTCGGAGGATATTCTATGGTTTGAGAATTATTATGATTGAAGGAAATAAGTGAAAGAATAAAGAAGCTTATTACTAAGCTTTTGCTCATTTTGTCTCTTATGAGTTTTAACATGTTTATTTATCTTATTATGTTTTGTGTTCTATGTTATTTGATGTGTTTTAGCATTTAAAGCTTTATAAGCTATCATGAATAAGAAGTATTTAAGATTGAGTTTTAGTTATTCTTGGTTTGTTTAGTTTGTTTCATTTAAGTTAATTGGAATGTTTGAAGTGTTTTTTTAGGTTGTGGTGATGATTTAAAATTATCAAGAAATGAAGAAACGGTTTTGTTTTGAATTGGGTTTGTGCTAAACATTTTTACCAACCCGCGATTAATAACCAAACCCACGGTTGAAGTACCCAACCCGCGGTTGAGTCTTCATTTGTGCAAGGAAAACAAAAGAAGCAAAAACACCACAATCCACGAACACTTTAATATCATTTCAAGATGGAAGTTTAGTTATCACATTAAGATTCTAGCAAACCTATGGCATCAAAAAGGGTAAGTAACACCATCCAATTACTTTGCATTTTTCTTAATTCGAATTTGATTTTTAGGGTTATGAATTGGGCGAATTTTATGGAGTTCGAATTGATTGGATTTCTTTGATGGGTTTACTTGAGGATTGATAGTAGGTTTGATTGCCATTGGAATCACATGAATTGATTGAGTATTGAATGAGAATTTGATGTTTTAAGAATTAGGGTTCATGTTTGTCAAATTTTTGAGGATTTAAATCAAGATTGATTGGATTTCTTGTGGTATATGATTAAGAATTAGTGTTTGTATGCTATTTGATTAATTATATGGACCACTTCTTTATGTGATTTTGATTTTGATTCTAAGATTCTTGTGGTTTAGAAGTGAGGAGAATTTGGAAGTTTAAGCACTTAGAATAAGCACTAATAAGCCAAATGGAGGAAGGTAGTAGCTTGTAGAGAAGTTGGAAAAGCTAGAAAACAAAAGTTTTTGATGTGAATTGCTGCGAACCGCCGGCTAGATACACCAAGTTGACGGTTGAGACACCCAATACCAGCCCAACCGCCGGTTCAATCCTGAACCTTGGCGGCTGGAACTTTCTGTCCCTCTAGAAAAACTGAACCGCCGGATCAATTCTGAACCGGTGCGGTTCAAGCTCTCGGTAAAAATTAAAAATATTCAAACCGCCGGTTCAAAACTGAACCGCGGCGGTTCAGACCCTCCTGTAATTTTTTTATTTATTTTGTTTTACTAATTTATCTAACAAGTTAACCTTTAGCTCCAACATTTCTTGTGTGCTTTTTTTGTTTGTTTTGTAGAAATGTGTTCGTCAAGAGGAGGAGAACCCGTTGATTGCTTTGCACATTGGACAAGGTCGACAAACAAGAGAAGTTAGCCTCATGCCGATAACTAGTGAGCATTTGAAATGGGGTAAACTAAGTAAGGAAGCAAAATCTTGTTTTAATAACCGGTTGGCAAAGTTACAAAGAAAAGAGATTGCGGTACCAAAGTTGGTATGTTGGAGATTGCTAAGAGAATATAATCTCAATGAAACTCTTGAGAAGTTGTTGGAAGTGAGTACGGAATCGGAGAATGGAGTTTTTGAAGATTTTAGTTTGGAGTACGCGTTGAGAATCAATGAAAAGGAAATTTACAAAGAATGGTGCTTAGAGTTCTTTTCTACGATCTATTTTAATCAAGAGGTGAAGATAAATAACGTTTTGGAGGAAAAGTGCATTTGGTTTAGATTGTGTGGAAATGACCATGCATTTACTTTGCCGGAATTTGGCAATTACTTGGGTTGTATGAGGAGAATGACATTAGCCATGAAGAGTTTGAGGAGCACTTTTGTAAGTTGGAAAAGGAGCCACCAAAGTATAATGGTGGAAAGATATGGAACGAGATTGGAGATCCAAACAGTGGAAGACCAAAGGTGACGGAAATACATTCACCAATGGCGAGGCTTCTACACAAGATGATTGTGAATTCGTTGGTGCACCGGGGCAATAGTCAAGATAAAGTTCATCAACCGGACTTGTGGTTGATTGAGATGATTAGGGAACCAAATCGGAAGATGAATGTGGTGTGGACTTTGGCTGTCTACTTGTCAAAAAGAGCAATATTATTTCAGAGCACGGTTTTATTAACGGGGGCCACTATGTGACTAGAATTGGAAAGAGTTTGGGATATGAGACAAAAAGTGAGTTGGATAAGATCACGGTGATAAAAGATTGTGAAAAACTTGACAAGAAAAATTTGACAGGTTTGCTTGATAATGATAGGATGTGTTTGGTCGATTCCATTCCAAATTTGATTCGTAACCAACCTCAACCACAAAATATGGGAGAATCTTCGGGGTTGAATTCGAGTTAGGGTGATTGGCGTGCAGACTTGCCACAAGTTGAGAGAAGGGATGTTTGGAGAGATATGACTTTGATGAGGATTAGACACCAAATGGACTATTGTGCACCAATTCTCACACACCTTGGTCAACATAGTGAGCCGCCCTATTCTTTCCCAATAACTTATGCACCGACTAGTGTTCCACCCTACCCGTACCCATATACACCTTATCCGTCGGAACATGTACCTTACCCAATGTCTAGTACATTTCAAGGAAATGAAGGGTATAATGTCAACCGGGAGGAGTTCATGGGTCATTATTCTTTTAATGTAGGTACTCAAGGTTATGAAGCTGGAACATTGTCAGGAGATTTTGGAGCATTGGTAGATTATGAAGGTGACGATGATGATAATATGGGTGATGCATGATATTTTCTATCATTCAAGGTTTATTCATGATGTGTGATGAACAATTATTTTATCTTCTTAAGTACTTTATTTTTATTTATTTTCTATTATGTAGGATTATTATTATTATTATTATTTTTAGGAACTACGTTTATTTTTAACTAGTATTATGGTTATGGTTATTGTTGCGTGTTTGTTTTTGTATGTTTGTTTATTTTTCAGGTTTGAGATACCATGAAATTATTGCTAGTTCATATGGTTGGTACATTTTGGAGTTTGGAGTGACCCAGCTCATGCGTTAAACACCAAATATTTTATTTTCCCTATTTCCTTTGCTTTGAAGTTAATTTTTCACATTGCGGACAATGCAAAACTTAAGTGTGGGAGAGGGAAGTAAATAGTGAAAATGATCTAGTTTTTACATTTGTGTGACTATTTTGGAGTTTGTTTTATTGCCCTTAAGGAAGTAGTTGTTTTTACACATAAAAGGTTATATATATAATTGAAACAACTTGAAATTTTCCAATAGCATAAAATGGCAATTTGAAATTTCTAAACGTATCTCGATTAAGTGAAACGATCTATTCTTGGGATTGATAACATTACTTGTGCATTTTTAGCCGATTCTACAAATATGTGAGGATTTGAGCCTATCATTTGAAGCATATCTTTATCCTTAAATCCTATTTTCTCGCTATAAGTGTGCCGGTGATTGAATTGATTCTAGAACTTGTGCTTGTCATACATTATGAATTCCAAAGTAAGGTCACATTCGTGTGATATAAATGAATTTAAGTGATAACAGGCAACTTAGGATTTCAACCAAATGGCCTTCCATTTTACATATATTGATATATTAGCTAGTCGCATTGGTTAGTTAACCACCCATATGGACCCATTTGTTAGCACTCATTTTTAGTGCTAGATACCCTTAGTACACCCCTCTGAGCCATTCTTTTTGTTTTGTTACATCCAGAAAATATAAAAAAGATTTTATACCTTTTAGACTTTAGCCTAACCTTTTTAGTCAAGTCAAATCAATGAATTACTTGTTGTTGGCTTGAAGAAGTTTTTTGATGATTATGAGCTTACACTTTGTATTTCGGATATATCTTTCCAATGAAGACGAAGGTAGCTACTTCTTATTTGTATTTTTGAGGTATATGCTCATCCAAAGTGTGGGGGAGATGTGATGTATGAAGGAGAAAGGTGTTGAAAAAAAAAATGATGAAAAGGAAAAAATAGCCAATGTGCTATAATTATGAAGATGAAGTATTTTAGATATCGATTAGCCAATGTGCTAAGACGTGATATATATTTATATATGGTGATCGATGAATGAAATCAAAGGGAAGGAAAAAGTTGTTATGGAAGCTATAATCATTATGGGATACATGGTTCGATTGTTTTTGCAACGAGTGATTTTGGTATTTGACTTGATTCTTGTATATTATTGTATCCACTAAAATAATCCCATGTCTTATCCTAACCCTTTTTGCTTTGTGAAGATATCTATTGTATGAATATTCTAGTGACCATCCGGTTCTTGAATAATCAAATAACGTTGCTAGTGAGTTAGGGAGTGTTTTGGTGACCATCCGTTATGCAAGTAACGTTGTTAGCAAACCAATGTACGATCTAGTGACCATCCGTTGTTTGAGTAAATCAAGAATTCGTTGTTAGCGATCTATTATGTTTGTACAATAGTTATTTGAGCATAAGTTGATATTAACCCTTAGCCTAACATTTCAACCCGAATAAAAGTCCTCTTTGATAAATTAATTTATTTCTTACATGATTTGGAGTAGTTTTGATACTTGTACAAGCCTATGGTATGAAATGAAATCATGACTGAGCAATTGAGTGAAATACACCTCCAACAAAAGAAATGAGTGTGAGTGAATTATATTATTCCTTTCTTTTCGTGAGGAGCTTAGTTGTGTTATCTAGCTTGATCGAGTATTTCGTGTAAATTTCACATATCAAAAGTAAAAATCACTTTTTGATCTTTTGCCTTGGCAATAAGAAAGATTAGTGAAATTTTTAGAGAATCACAATGGTTGGCTATTGGAAAAACAATTTTCAAGAGATTACTTTGCTTGAGGGCAAGCAAAACCTAAGTGTGGGGGATTTGATAACGCTCATTTTGTACATGTTTTGAGTGCGTTATTTGTATGTTTTTATATATTATTTAGTCATGTTTATGATCATTTTACGCTTAAAAGTTGGTAAGATGTGTTCAAGACTAGGTACAAGGAAATATCAAAGAAAGATGAAGAAAAGCTATGAAATCAAGTGAAATATCAAAGAAAAGATCGTCATCAAAGATATTGAATCATGCTATGATTATTTCCGTTGTACAAGAGAAAGTTGAGAAGATTGAGTCAAGATTAAGTGCCAAAAAGTATGTTAAAAGTTGAAGTTATATGCTAGCTCAAGGTTGAAATACATGTGCAAAACCAATCTCAACCCAAGGTTGAAGCTGAGATTCAATCCAAGATTCAAAAACTCAACCTGAGGTTCAAGTATGAAGTCCCAACCGCAGGTTCAAATCTTAACCGTGGGTTGAGAATTTTCTGAGTTGAAGAATTGCATTAACTCTTGGTTTTAACTACCATAATGACTTGAGTCCGATTACTTCCTCTCTTTTAATGGTTATTGAAGGCTTATTACAGTTTTTGGGGATGATTTCAAGCATAAATAAGACCCTAATCACCCCATAATACATACACACTTACAATCAAGCCTTACACCATAGGGACTTGATCACATTACTTACTAAACCCGAAAGAGCTTAATAATCTCTGTCATTCTCAAGGAAGATCCCAAGTAGAAACAAAGAAAGTGTTGGTGATACTTACTAGAAGAGGTGGAAGATTCCCTTGTTCAATTGGAGGCCCTAAGGAGTGCTATAACTCTTTATTTTCACATTGTATTCTTGCACTTGGGTAACTTTCTTTACTTTAAATAAATCATGTTGAACCGATTGATGTTGAATGAAATGTTAAGCTTGATGATGACACTTGTTATGGAATAATTTGTGATACTTGTTTGGGAATGATGTGGACTTTCGTATGAATGTTGAATGGTTAGTTGGTTAGAAAAAAGTGATTGCTTTCATGAGTTTGTTTAAATATGATTCGTGTTCTAAAACCTGTTGGTTAAACGTTATTGGATTTAAAGGTTGAAACGATTTCTAATATTGTTTGATTCCAAGAAGTTGATGTACAAATGGATTGGTACTTGATAATTGACAACTATGAGTATTCAAGTTTAAATGAATTCGGGATTATTGAATCACGAGATTTGGTTGAAAGAACTCGTAGGAACTAATGTAACTAATCATCTTTTTCATACATTTGATAACACAAAGAGCTAGCGTAATGGGATGAGATATTGGCTGAAAGGACTCACCCGTGAAACTAGTATAAACATGGATTTTCTTGATATTACCCATTGACTAGAAAACCATGTGAAAATTGATATGTGCCTCCTAAGTTTCACCCAAACATGTTCAACATTTTATCACGATTAGTCATTATTCCTAAACAAGTATTTGTTCGTTTGATTGCTTTGATTTGGAACAATTGTTTGTTTGTTTATCTACGGTGCTTAAGAGTGTGACAATCTTTAGTACTAATTTTTTTGCTACTATCTACATCGCTAAGACTTTAACTAGTAGTCTCTTGGGACGATCCTTATTTACCACAAACCATACTACAAACGAACGAGTATACTTGCTCGTATGTGTTTTCTTAAACAATTGGTAAAAAGGTGTTTTATAAATTTAAATTTTAAGTGATACTTAGGATAATATACACATCTTTAACGAACGCACATCATACACTCTCAACCTTAGGTTTATCCTTTTCTTGTTCCTCATCATCATCAGACACCCAATCCTAAATAGTAGGTGCATCATAATACTTTGTTTCAGTCTTAGGTTTGTCCTTATTAGATTCACTACTTTCTCCTAAAGACTTAACATTTGACTCACTCAGACAAGACAATTCTGGAATAGGAGGTACATACTTGCCTGTTTTTGAAGGAGGAACTTCATGATAACCTATGCCACTACCTCTCCTCATTAACTGACTCTCAATTATCTTATGAACACTTTCAAATGCAAACTCAAGCTTATTAACCTTAACCTGATGTTTTTCTAATTCCGTATAAGCTGCATCTTTTTCTTTTTCAGCCTTTTCTAATCTTTTAGAAAGTACATTGACTTCATTTTCTTTTACAAAAAGCTTACTTTCAAGAACATTTACTTTTTCTGCATACTCTAACTCATTTTGTTTGAAAAAGTCAAGTCTTTCCTCAATAGATTTTAGACCTACCTTATAGCCTAAATTGTCCAATTTTAACATTTTTACCTCTTCCATTAGCTTTTCATTCCTAGCTTTAAGTTCTTCAACAATATCTAAACAAGACTTATATGAACAACTAGAACTGTTAGATACCTCAGAATCAGAACTTGATGCAGAAGAGTAGGCCATAAGAGCAAAGTTAGGTCCTTCAGTTGCTTGATCACTCCAGTCATATGCTCCAAGACCATCACATTGAGACACCAAAGTTGTAGAATTTGTAGTTTCCATAGGTACAGCTCTCCTTGAAACCTCATTACTCTTGTTGTCTTGGTTCCTTGGTGCCCTGCACTCTCTAGCAAAGTGACCCTTCCTATGACAGTTGTAGCATTCAATCTTGGATTTGTCAAAACCCAAGGTATCCTTCCCAATAATCTTGAGATTCTTTCCAGTCCTGCTCAAAAACCATCTTGCCCTCACAGTCAACATTGCCATCTACCACTTCAAGTCCATCTCTTTAAGATCATCTGGATGGATCTGCTCCAAATCTTCATGCATCATTTGAGAACTAGTCGATGCACCAGCCAAGAAAGCATAAATAACAGCATCACTCAAGTTATCAAGGGTTGTAGACCCAACAGCATTAACTTGTGTGCCAGCAGTACTAACTCCATGAGCAATATTAACTACTTCATTAGGACTGCTAGAACTGTTGTTTGAGGAGGACACAAAATCAAGTTTTGTGTGATTGTTGATGAGCTAGATGACCCTTTAACTTCAGGTTCATAAACTTTAAGGTTGTTGTACAGATCATTTAAACTCATAGTATCAAGATCATCCTTGTTTCTCCATACCACAGTGTGTGTGTTCCACTCTGGTGATAAGCTTCTTAGGAACTTTTGATTGACATCTTCTTGAGAAATTTTGACTTCTACAAGTGCCAATTGACTGATGAGTTTCTGAAGCCTGTCAAAAGTTTGATCAAGATTTTCAGAACTTGAAGCAGCTAAATTTTCATATTGTTGCTTCAAAAGTTTCTTCCTTGTCTTCTTGGTTGCAGCATTCCCTCCAAATCTTGTCTCAATTGCTTTTAGCAACTGTTTAGCATCCTTGATATGGTTGAAGGTTAGCTGATGATCATTAGGAATCCCCATCATAAGAGTACTTCTGGCCTTTACTTCAAGCCTTCTTTGAGCCTTGTCTTCAGCAGTCTTGATAGGCATTATAGTAATAACACCCTCAGCAGAAGTTTCAGTCTTGGGTAGTTGATTACCATTCTCTCTGACCTCCCACATAGAGAAATCAACCATCTGGATGTACTGCTCTATCCTCATCCTCCATAGCTCATATTCTCCAGGCTTGACCATGGGGACCTTTGATGCAGTAATCATGTGAGTAGATTCTGAGTCCATGTCTTCCCTCGAGCTATAAACGATCCTACAGGTTCTTTTTGATTCACAGTCTCTAGATCACAAGCTCTGATACCACTTGTTGATCCCAATTGAGTACTTGATCGAATCCCTTAGCTTGTAAAGGTTTAGCTATGCTAGATAAATCTAACACAACTAGGTATAGAAACTGTCTTGTGGTTTATCAAACACAATGCGGAATCTTGTATTTGATCTTAAGAAGAACTAAACAATGAATATCACACTAAACACTTCAATATTATTAATAATATGAATACTCTCTGAGTATTAGGGTTACAAAACCTTGAAGTAAATCGTAAAACTATCTTTAAGCCGTATGTCTAACTATTCATCTATGCCCGAGGTCCTCCTTTTATAGACTAAGGAGTCCTAGTCGGCTTACAATAACTTTCTACACAAGATAAATCTTTATAGAATCTTTTATATATTTATCTAAACATACTTTACATAATAACTGACTCTAATACACTAGCAACACTAACAATGTATTAGCAATACTAACTAAGTGTTCTAGCATTATTAATCTTGCAGCAGCATTAATCTTCCATAAGCAACATTAACTTTGTAACCAGCAGCATTAATAACTTGTTGTATTTCCTGAGCAATAGTAAAGATGTCAGTAGTAGTAACCTTTAAAACCCAACATAATCTTTTCTTTTTGCGTTTGAGGTACTTGGGATGTGAATTATGAAAACCGGCATGTTTTGGACCAAAATCAACTAGGAAAAGAAGAAAAATGACCAAATTGCGAATTTGTCAAAATGGAGACCTGACGGCTTCAAAATTAACAAGTGACGGCATCACTTGTATAGAGTGACGGCGTCAACACATACCTGACGGCGTCAGAGATCAAACGGGACGGCGTCATGACGACGATTTATCAAGACGAAACCCTAATTGGAGGCGAGCTGACGGCGTCACAACTTGCAAGTGACGCCGTCACAGATGTATTCCTATATATTTTTTTCGTATCTTTTTCATTCATTGTAATATCTTGGAGTATCACTTTAGAGAGCCGAATTTCTGCTACTTTGTAAAGGTTTTTACAGCCTTTTCATCCGTTTTCATTGAAGATAAGTAATCCATTCTTAATCATTCAATATGTCTATGTGTTATTTGATTTTATGCTTTTCTTTTCTTCACTTTAACATGCTAGGCTAGATTTATTAGTGTTTGCTTAGATCTAATGAAACCTAGTTATTGATTATTGATTTATCGTCTCTTATTTAATTGATTGCCTCGCATTAGAATAAGAAAACCTGCTTAACTCTTATAAGTACTAGCTTGTCCATCTTATAAAACGCAGCCCTAGAGTGCACTAGTTGGTTTTTCTCGTTGTATTTATTGCGTGAATTGCGGCTTGTAGATCCTAGAAGACTTAATAGACTTTAAGGTTTCTAGGGGAGACTTATACATTCATAGAGTTGGGGCATTCGGCACCTCCCTACGACCAATAAAAAGGAATACATCGCTTCAATTAAAACAAGGACGTGACAATTCGACTAATCAATAGGAGATAACTAAGGAGTAAGAAAATTTAAGTGAACAAATTCTCCTATCATAAGAGTTACCACTTTTATTTTCTTATCTATTAGTTTAATTTAGTTTTATTATTTAGTTTTGTTTTAGTTAATTAGTAGCTAAAACACCCACTCTTCCAAGCCCTGATATTTTAAATTGCTTTTCAAAAAATATAAAAATACAAAAATAATAATCCCTCGCCTTTGGACCTATCTCAACATACACTTCTGCCTTCACATACACTATCCTCTATAGAGAATGATCAATCCCCCGTGTCTTACCTATACTACACTACAACGGTTAGGTACACTGCCTAGGAGGATTGTAAAACTTTTTAGGAGGTCTTACAACCGCCGCATCAGCTTCCAATCCCATTCAGCATGCTAGGACCAAACATATAGAATTTGACTGCCATTTTATAGCAACCCTTAAATTTTCGCATTGCAAAATGACTATTTTACCCTTTGACTTTTTTTTAAAAGGTTGACTTTGACTTTTACTTCTTGACTATTTGACTTTTACCTTAACGTAATAGCAAATACAGTAATCGGTAGTTAACCGATAATTTCCCAAGTTAAATAATTCACTCTAATTCGAATTATTACTCTGTGAATATTTTCGTTCACCTCTGTCTATTTAACGAAAGGTTATATTGCTCTTCTTGTGTACCGACACCGCAATAATAATGGTTTACATTCGATAGTCATTATTAGACATCAATAGTTTCGTTTATATATTATTTCTATAAAAACGACTCTAAAAATATATTTCTCGCAATTACCTAACCAAAGTACCATGTTTATACTTTAACTCAACGGGAGACAGAGTACACACAATACACCCTAGGATAAAAATCCTTACCTCCTTTTTCTTTATTATCCAAAAATCTTAACTAACCACCACAGATTCAGTATACATATATCTGTTTCTTTCTCCTCCAAATCAAAACAAAAGAGAAGATGAGAAGTAACTCTCCTTCCCCTCCCCTCTCCTGCATCGATCAACACCACCACAGCCGCCACCATGGCCACAGCCGCTCCTCTATCCCTCCACCACTCCTCATCTCCCTCGACATCATGGGTATGTCGATCATTTAGATCTAATTCCGAATATTAATCATTTATATTATTTTCGTGGAATCTAAAACAACAATAGTAACATGTTTTGATAATAATTCGTGTGGTATAAAATTATTCAAGAGGGTGTTTTGTTGCTCGGTTCACAGCCACACCCAAAGGGTGTTTGGCTCATTTTATTTTTCTGCTTTTTCTCTTTTGCTTATCGAATAAGCTTATATCTTATTTGAGGTGTTGATAGTTTATATTGGCTGTTATGCTTATTAAGGTCATTTGATTCATTTTTAGTTCCTTTTAATTCTAGCATATTGATTAAGCTTATGGCTTGTTTGGTTTTGATTTGGTCGCGGCTAAAGATCACCGCCGAGGGTGATGTGTGTTTGTTGCTCTGTCCGTGACACCAACAGCCCAAGACTGTTGGTTGTTGTCGTGATATGTTGTCGTTGTTATTTGTTTGGTTGCTCTCGGCTGAAAACCACCCCGAAGGGTGTGGTTAGCCATTGCTCTAGATGACATAAAGCCAGCCACAAGGTCTCGGGTTCGAGCCTTGTGGTGGCGGGATTCATCTATCTTATTATTTGTTTGTTTAAGCATGTTATTATTTTGGCTTATATGAAAGTTTATAAGTGGTTTATTTAATTTACTTTCGGTGTGAAACTTGACCCATGAGGTCAAGGGTTCGAAACCCCAAAAGGGGCGTATGGTTTTAACTTGGCCCAAAGCCCATGTCTTATGTTTAAGTTTTATATATCATTTTCAACACATAAGATTAGTTTTTGAATATTTAACGAATTCGGATTTTCGGACCGACATAAACTAGACTATCGACTTATGAGCTATGTTGAAACTCATATTTATTATTGTTTATGATTCACTAGTGTTTCGGGATTATTAATTTGAAAACTGGATCATATTTGAATATGGACTTATATTAGATTATAAGATTGGACTACATTATAATGTACGCGTGATGAACTTGGACATATATTGGACTATCGAACTATTAGACTATTGGACTCAATAAATATTTAACGGGCTTAACATATCGGACAATCACTCATTTGATTGTCACTGGATAATCATTGGATTACCATTGGATTATTAACCCAATAACCAATAAACATAAGTTGAAAACTTCTAATGACTATTTATTAGGTAAACTAACTGAAACTACATATCTCATTTACTTATGTGCTTATCTGATTCTTACCAGTTTATTCTTCTTTTATACGTGCTTATTACCTTTCATACTTATGCTATATGATTTATGCTTTGGCTTGCGTTTTGTCTGAGTCTATGTCTTCATACCACCACACGAATGGGATACTAAACTTTTACAAACATTGATACAAATTGTTGGGAATTAAACCTAACAGTTAGTACTGCCAGGCTTGTAGTTTCAACTGGTGGAAGATAACACAAACAGTACTAACTGCCAGTACAAATACTTTGTACTGCTTATGTATTGTAAATGTGTAATAGGATAAGTATAGAAAAGATTTAGTGAATATCCTATATAATTAGAGTTATAGTTATCTTGTACAGGAATCCTTGGTCTATAAAAGGATATCCTAGGTTAAAGTTTATGTACAGACTTATTCATAGAGATTCAAGGTTGTAAACCCTAGTGATAGGAGATCATACGTATTATTGATCATAATAATACTGAATCGTTTTGGTTATTCTCAAGTATTCATTGTTCATACTAAATACATTGTTCCATTCATATACAAACAATTATTCTTCTAAGTATAACTAAGTAGATTCCGCATACTTAGTTATATCCAATCAAAGTATCTCATACACATAATACAGGATTAACACCCTAAGTGTAACACATCAGATCCTATCAAGTGGTATCAGAGACAGGTTTTGATACTTTGAATTAGAAGATCCAAGAAGAACACTTTCAAGAAAGAAGATGGACATGGAGACTACCACAACCAATGTTGCTGCAAAGTTACCTATGCTTAAGCCTAATGAATTCGATATGTGGAGATTGAGAATTGAACAATTTTTCCAAGTGCAGGACTATGCACTCTGGGAGATTATAGAAGAAGGGAATTCATTCAATCCTTCTACGACAACAACATCTGAAGATGGTAAATCTGTGACTACAGTGCAGACAAAACCTATTACTGCTGAAGAGAAGGCCCAATACAAGAATGACATCAAGGCAAGCAGTATGCTCATGATGACTATACCCAATGATCAACTCTTGAACTTTAGCAAGTTCAAGGATGCCAAATCATTATTTGAGGCAATTGTTGCAAGATTTGGTGGGAATGATGCCACCAAAAAGACTCAGAAAACTCTACTCAAGCAACAATTTGAGAACTTCTCAGCAACAAGCAATGAGTCACTAGATCTCATGTTCAACAGGCTTTAGAAGCTAGTGAGTCAGCTTGCTATTCTTGGAATAGAGATACCTCAGGAGGACTTAAACTCAAAATTCTTAAGAAGTCTGCCAGCTGAATGGGGTATGCATGTTGTTGTGTGGAAGAACAAACCTGATATAGATTCCATGAGCTTAATGGATCTATATAGCAACTTCAAAATGGTGGAGCATGATGTGAAGAAGTCTACTGGAACAAGCTCAAGCTCTGGGAATTTGGCCTTTGTGTCAACTCCCAGTACCTCAAGTCCAGTGGAAGAAGTGCAAGTTGCTGGAGCAGTTGGTACTGCTAGTTCAAATATTGGTACTGCTAGTACTTCAAGCAGTACTAATGGACTCTTGGATGAAAATACTTATTGTGCTTTCCTGACTACTCAGCACAATGGTACTATGTTGACTCATGAAGACCTTCAAGAAATCCATGATGATGATATTGAAGATATGGACATCAAGTGGCAACTCTCTCTTCTTAGCATGAGGGCTAAGAGATTTTTGAAGAGAACAGGCAAGAAGATAATCATAAATAGCAATGATGTTGCTGGATATGACAAGTCAAATATTGAGTGTTATAACTGCCATAAGATGGGTCATTTTTCAAGAGAGTGTAGGAAGCCCAGACAGCAGGACTCAAGGAATAAGGGCTATGAAGGAAAGTCAACAAGATCAAGGGTTGTGGAGGTTACAGACTCAAGCTCAAAGGCAATGGTGGCAGTTGATGGCTTAGGGTTTGACTGGAGCTTCATGGAAGAGGAGGAAGCAGCACCTACAGAGATGGCTCTCATGGCTTTCTCAGATTCTAAGGTACAAGTTTCTAAATGTTCTAAATCATGTAATGCTTTAAAAGAATTAGAAACACTTAGGAAACATTATGATGAACAGAGAATAGAGCTAAATAAGACCCATTTTAATTTGGCAAATCATAAAAGGGGTTTAGCTGTTTTAGAAGAGCAAATTGTTCATTATAAAAGTAATGAGTCCACTTTTTCTGAAACTGTAGCTGTACTTAAAAGGGACATATTTTTTAGAGATGCTAAAATTAGTTTGTTAAAAGCTGAGGTTGATAGACTTAAAAAGGATAAAGAAAACATTCAAATGAGTGTAGACACATTAGAGTATGCATCTAAGGGTGTAAGTAAGATAATTGAATGTCAAATTCTCAACAAGGCTATGTCAGGTCTAGGTTATAAGTCTGTTCCACCTCCTTATAGAGGAATACCTACACCTCCAGGTATTGACCTAGAACACACTGGTTTAGAGGAATTTCAACTACCTAAGATGGAATACGGACCAAAACCAAAAGAAAAGGAAGTAGTTGAGAAACCTGTATAAGTAAGTGCAAGTTTTGAGAGTGCAAGTGATAAATCACTCTCTGATGATAAGGTGTCATCTGCTAGGGACTCAGATGCTCCAACCATAGGGGATTGGACTTCTGATGATGATGAGAGTGATCAAGATAAGATTAAGCCTGATAGTGTTAAGGTAGAGGAACCAAAAGTTCCTAAGGTGGTCAAGAATACAACTGTTAGGCCTAAGTCAAAGGTTAATACTGCTAGGAAAACAGTTAGGTATGCTGAAATGTATAGAACCACAAACAAGCCCAGAGGTAACCAAAGGAATTGGAACAACCTCAAGTCTCACCAACTAGGTGATGACTTTGCCTTTTATAGAAAAGCTTGTTTTAATTGTGGAGAGTTTGACCATCTTGCAGCCTATTGCAACAGTAGGGTAACTAGGTATTCAAGTCCTAGGGTGAACTCAGTAAGACCACCCACTCACCCTACAAATGCTATAATGGTACCTAGATCAGTTCTTTTGAGGTCTGGACCAAGAGCAGTTCATACTGCTAGAGCAGAAATTCATACTGCCAGACCAAATAAGACCTTTTACCCAAGACAAGCAGTTCAAAGTGCAAAAACATTTTTCAAATCTGCACCATCAACTGCTAGAAGGCCATTCAATAACCAAGCAGTTGTAAAGAATCAAATCTGGAAACCTAAGGTTGCTATTGCAAACCCAGCAGTTCATACTGCTAGGCAAGCAGTTAATACTGGTAGTTTTAAAAACACTGCTAAGGGAAAGATGGGCAATGGTATTAATGCATCAGCATCATGGGTTTGGAGACCACTTCAATCCAATGGTGCACCAACTGTTTTGAAAAGGTTTAATTATATTGATGCAAGAGGAAAACCTAAGTCAGTGATGGCTTGGGTTCCCCAAGGAAATTAATTCCTTGTTTATGTGCAATGTTAGTCATATACTTATTTTGTTATGAGACAAGTGATTTGCACCTTGTTTTCTATTGTTGGACTAACAATTGCAGGTTGATTGGAGTTGTGAATTGAGTGTTTGATGCTTTAGATGGTGAGATGCTTTGGAGCTCAAAGTGTGTGATCTGTGCACACAAAAAATGGTTATTGGTTCACCATGTCTAACCCACATAAGAACCAACTAGTCCAGAGCAAACAGTTTCTGGTAAAGACTTCTCAAATCCGTTCATGGTTGATAGTTTACCAAAAACTATATGGTTATCAACTCACCATATCTAACATTGAAGAGTTGGCTAGTCCAAAGCAAACGGCTATTGGTAAAGACACATCAAATCCGTTAATAGCTGATAGTTTGCTAAAAACTATATGTGTGTTATAATGTTTTTGAAATCCATATAAGTTCATACTGTTCTTTGAAATTTTTTGATAAAAGGTTTGTACTGCTAGTGCAAAGTTTGTACTGTTGAACAAGCCGTTGTAACTGTTGTGTCAGTAACTAATTTTTGTTTAGAAACTAGCCGTCGGAAGTTAGTTGCGATTTTTACTGGTTAAGTTACGGTTTTTAAGGGATCCTCTTCTAGATATTTTAACTTTTATTCTATTATAATCTTATCCTAAAATAAAAGTTAACTTATTCTTTAAGTCGGTCAAATAGAAACCCTAATACTCTCAATAATATCTCATCTCACTTTCATCTTCTACTTTCTAACCTAAATTTTCATTATTCACCACAGTCAAATCAATTTTTACTGAGAATATTATGGCTAATTTGGACTTTGTCAAGACACACAACCAGGTTGCTTTTCTTGAGAAAACAGAGGAAGGGGATGGATCAAAATTCTATGAGATTGTGGATTTTCTCAACAAATCTCATATAAGGTATGCTTTAACTGTTTCCCCTACTCTTTTTGTCTCTCAAATCACACAGTTTTGGCAAACTGCTATTGTCAAAACTAGTGAAGATGGAGACATAGAAATTCACTCTAAAGTGGATGGCATATCTTTCATTGTTTCTGAATCTTCCATTAGGAGACATCTTAAGTTAGAAGATTCTGACGGAATCAATGACTTGCCAAACACAGACATATGGCAAGAAATTGCCAGAATGGGGTATGATACATCCAACCACAAATTAACTTTTCAAAAAGGATGTTTCTCCCCTCAATGGAGATTTTTGATACATACTCTCTTGCATTGTTTGAGTCCTAAAAGAACATCATGGGAACAATTCAGTAACAATATTGCTATTGCTCTCATATGTTTGTCAACAAACAGAGTTTTTAATTTTTCAAAAATGATATTTGAGAGTATGGTCAATAATGTGAAGTAAAACAAAGTTTCTAATGTATTCAAGGTTTATCCAAACCATTTTGAACTAGAAAAAGAATCTACTTAAGAAACATAAAGAAACTTTTCCAACACCTTGCCTTCAGCAAAAACTCTTTCAAAATATGGCTATGGCAAGTAGACTGTTTAATGGGGTAGTAATACCTCTCTTTCCTGAGATGATACAACAAGTTGAGGATGAAGGGTCAGTAAACATAACTGAGCCCCAACACACATCCATTGAGGTTCCTGAAACAACTTATACACCCCCAATCACCACAACATATAAAAGAAGAACCAGAAAGGAGACTTTGATTGCTCAGTCAAGTCCTCCTACTCCAACCTTTGAAGCAGATGAGCATATCTTTAATGATAGTATGGATGGGGCTTACACTACTGCTAAGCAGGACAGTGTAAACATAACTAAGACCCCTAACATGGCAACACTTAATGTGCCAAGTCCTCCAAGACTTGCCACAGGTAGTGTAATCCCAGGCCAAATGGATTATCTGGGTGGTTCAACAGTACCTCCTAGTCCAACTAGGGGAGAACCTGAACCTTTGCCCCTTGATTAACCTCTCCTAGCAGGTCACACAGCTAGAAGTCATGAGGGCAGTATTAAACTCAAGGAATTGATGGTTCTTTGTACCAAATTATCGGACAAGGTGGAAAGTCTAGAGGATGAGCTTAAAAGTCACAAAAGCAACTTTGCCAAAGTCTATACCAAACTGATCTTAAGAGTTAAGAAGTTGGAAGCTCAAGCCAAGAGGAAAAGATCTAAGATAGTGATTTCTACTAGTTCTTCAGATGATGATTCAGATGGTAATTCAGATGATGGTGATGATTCTCCCAAACAGGGGAGGAAATCAAGAAAGACTGAATCACAAACTCAGGGGAGGATTTTGGAATTTGAAGAAGGAATTGGTGGTAATTTGGATGAGAAAGAAGGTTCTGGTAATAGAAATGAAAATATGGATATGGATGAGTAGAATGAGCAAAGTGGTGAATAACAAGGTACTGCTGGATTAGAAGTAGCAGTACAAACTGCTGAGGTTAAAGAGGAAGCAGTACAAAATGCTAAGGATAAAGGAAAGGGAATTCTTTTAGAAGATGAGCCAAAGCAGTTGAAAATCAAGCCAAAGACTCAAGCTCAAATAGATTTTGATGAAGAAGTAGCAAAGAAGATGTATGAAGCTGAAGTAGCAGAATGGATGGAAACTCAAAGATTGGAAAAAGAAAGAATGGTTTCAGATGCTGCTATTGCTCAAGAAACATTTGCTGAACAGATACAATATTTGATAGATACTGATCCCATTGTGAAGGCTAAGGCAGTTCAATTGGTGTCAGATGAAAGTATAAGTGTGGATGAAAGATCTGCTATGCTTGAAGATTTCATTCTATCAAAGAATAAGGAAGTAGCTTTGGATGATCTCTTTCAGAAAATCAAGGAAAGAAAGAAAAAACGTTATAAGAAGAAGATGCCTTCTTCTAAAGAGCAAATAAGTTTCATGAAGAGTTATTTGAAAAATAAAGCATTTGGAAGCAGAGTTACTTCAAAGGGAGATCAGTTGCAGAGATTGAAAAAGCTTATTATGAAGCTTATGCAAGAATTAATAAGCCAGTCCCAAAGGAGTTCATATATGATTCTGAAGATCCTAAAGGAGAGAAAAAAAGAGCTGAAATGTTAGAGTTAGATACATCAAAGAAACAAAAGACTGCAACTGAAAGTTTAACAGATGAACAACTCAAGAACATGATTGTAATAGTTCCTGAATCCACAAATGTTAAACCACTCCAAGCAAAACATCCTATTATAGACTGGGAAGTATTCACAGATGGAAGGATGAAAGGGTGGAAAATTATAAGAGTTGGAGGAATAACTGAGAAGTACAAATTGTTTGAAGATTTGCTCAAGGGATTTGACAGAGAAGATCTTAATCAGTTATGGAGTTTAGTACAGGAAAGATTCAAGATTTCAGATCCTCTTGAAGACAAAGATAAGGAACTATGGGTACAGTTGAAGAGAATTTATGAACCAGATGGAGGAGAAGCAATATGGAGATTTCAAGCTATGATCAAAGATGTTTCTTGGAAGCTATTTGATACATGTGGAGTTCATAGGATTTCTACTAAGGATGGTTTGGAGATCTAGCTGTGTTGAATACCTTAGTGTATTCAAAACTGGAAGTTGAAGCTGATTCAGAGATGGCAGAAATGTTAGTCAGAAGAATGTTTGATCTTGCAGAGCAAAGAAAAGCAAGTACTAAAAGATTAACATGGTAATGTTTGGAAGAATCCCCCCATCATCAGTGTTAATGTTTAATTCGAAGAAACTTAGTGATTTGGAGAGAAATCATAAGTTTAGGGGAGGATTGTTGGGAATTAAACCTAACAGTTAGTACTGCCAGGCTTGTAGTTTCAACTGGTGGAAGATAACACAAGCAGTACTAACTGCCAGTACAAATACTTTGTACTGCTTATGTTTTGTAAACGTGTAATAGGATAAGTATAGAAAAGATTTAGTGAATATCCTATATAATTAGAGTTATAGTTATCTTGTACAGGAATCCTTGGTCTATAAAATGATATCCTAGGTTAAAGTTTATGTACGGACTTATTCATAGAGATTCAAGGTTGTAAACCCTAGTGATAGGAGATCACTCGTATTATTGATCATAATAATATTGAATCATTTTGGTTATTCTCAAGTCTTCATTGTTCATACTAAATACACTGTTCCATTCATATACAAACAATTATTCTTCTAAGTATAACTAAGTAGATTCCGCATACTTAGTTATATCCAATCAAAGTATCTCATACACATAATACAAGATTAACACCCTAAGTGTAACACATCAGATCCTATCACAAATATTCCACGAAAACTAAAACGCTCTATCTTTTGAAATTCATACGTATCGATTACTTTCCGCTTGTCATACTTCTTTACACTATTTTGCCATACTCCTTGGCACCATTGTGTTACTTACGTCACTACATTCCAAGGTGAGTCATAGCCCCTTCTTTCACTTATTTTGAACTCTTTGGGGGAGATACATGCTCATTCTACTTACAAATTTACTCGCTTACCTTAAACATTGTACTCAGCTGATTTATATACAAACAAAATTACGGGCGTATAACAACGTAGCCCACTTTCACCCAAACTTGAAAACTTGTGTTCAACTGATTTGCATATGAATTACTTATGGATTTCACCCAATCTTTGACCCGGTTACGTTGAATTTTACCCAACGTAGGGCAAACGAATTACTTATGGATTTCACTTAATCTTTGACCCGGTTACGTTGGATTTCACCCAACGTAGGGAAAACGAATTACTTATGGATTTCACACAATCTTTGACCTGGTTATGTTGGATTTCACCCAACGTAGGGCAAACGAATTACTTATGGATTTCACCCAATCTTTGACCCGGTTACGTTGGATTTCACCCAACGTAGGGCAAATGAATTACTTATGGATTTCACCCAATCTTTGACCCGGTTACGTTGGATTTCACCCAACGTAACCCACTACTTATTTCATCAATAATGGTATTTATTACAATTATCATCTTACACTTGAAACTATTGGAATCCACTGTTTTACTTACAAACTCTATGAACTCACCAACCTTTGTGTTGACACTTTTAACATGGTTGTCCCAGGTCCATAATGATCGAGGATGGTACGAAGGTGTACGGATACATCAAGAAGGCTATAAATTTTATTATCATTCGAAAACTTATTTTGTAAGTCTTACAACTACTGGGACCTCATTTTGTAAACTCTGATATTCGAATGGAAAATCTTTTAAAACGACTCAAATAGAGATCGTTTTCTATCATTATAACTGTTATGCCATCAGGTAACACCCAGTTTGAATACCGCTGCGTTTCGCGAAATTGGGGGTGTTACAGATTGGTATCAGAGCTATAGTTATAGAGAAACCGGTCTAATTGAGACCTCAACTATAACCACTTTTACAAACAAAATATTTTATAGCCTTTCGCTCTCCGTGCCTTCCATCCTCCAGACGATTATGTAACTTCAGGGTATTTTATGCTACACATTAGTATATTGATATATACACACTCGACATACTTTTGATTACTAAATACATATGTGTATGCCTATTCTAGGGCATTACGACACAACCACATTTCTTCAATCATGTACCTACGCATACACTTTTGCGGTCTAGGAAACTTCCTTCAAGACATTTTAACTGATTTCAATGGTCTTTTCTACTACCCATACATTGTACTTTATACAATGGTCTCACTTATTTTTCAAGGCACTGTAAGTCCTACAGTGGTCTCTATTACATCCCCAGACACTGTAAACGAAACAGTGGTCTAATTTATTTCAAAGACATTGTGAGTTGCACAATGGTCTCATCTATTTCTCAAACCTTGTGAGTTGCACAATGGTCTCATTTATTTCTCAGACATTGTGAGTTACACAATGGTCTAATCTATTTCTCAGACATTGTAAATAATTACAATGATCTCTAAACTTTTCACAACCCTACGAATAATGTTTTATCTAAAACCTGTCACAAACTATCGATTTCCTTGATAGAAATTAAAGATATGAAATTTCTAAGGAACAAATTGATTCATCATCTACAAAAGCTGAAGTTCAGCAACTTTCTCTACATTCATCAAGTTCTCTTCGAAACTTTCATTGTTAAAAGTCTATGATTCTAGCCCAGTGTGGACTATTTTTCTTTTCCACACATATGAGTGTTTTGTCAGAAATTCTTAAGTAGGATGATTTACAATGTCCTTATTTGAATGGATTGGGACGCCTTTTTATTTAAATAAAGAAATTATGAATCGCCGAACCATAAGTTTATACTTCTTTATTTACATTGTTTAGGACGCTTCTCTATGTAAATAATGAATTATAAATAAGTGGGCTTATTTGTATCCGATATGACATGAGTATGAACTCGAACTTGAGAATCTCCAGTATTCTATTATTCAGTAAAAATCTTAAGAACTCATTTGAATTACATGAGTTTATTACTAAATTATCACTTTTGTAATTACAAATCCTTACAATCATGAGCTATTTCTTGAGTTAACAGACTTGTTACGCTCTTGACTTGGTTCAATATCGAACTAACAGACTGAGTACGATATTCCACCCACTTACTTGGATACGTAAATACCTACTTTATTTAGGTGCATGGACACCTACACATAAACTCTCCCAAGAGTTCCTTCCATTTGTTGACCTTTATTTTAGAGACATTGTTTCTCGAAATATTCTCTCTCCACATCCCCACACCGTTTGTTATTATTATTGTTACTGTTGTTATTTTTGCCATTATTGAATTCTCGAGCAGACCGAGCTCTTACAACATGATCCACTAGGTGGCGAGACATATAAATTGTGTCATCTAGTGTGAGTGATCAAACGAAGTTACGTCCTCTTGAATACTGAGTGGAAGTTCTTCGATGAACTTTTCCTATGACTTCTCATTGGTTGAGACCATCATTAGGCACGCTACTGCCAACTCTTAAAGCCACAAATATAAGTTGTGATATCAACGCCACAACAAGAAAACTTCACCTCAATTTCTTACACCTCATTCTGAGGACAATAATTCTTGATCAATAATTTCTTCAACTTAATCCAAACAATCTTGTAAGTATTCTTAATACCAATGGATTGAGCAACAACATTCCACCATGACAAAGCATCCCCCAGAAGTATGCTTGTGGCATATTTGACTTTACAGTCTTCAGCACAGTTGCTGATTTGGAAACGCTAACTCTATTCTCTCAAACCAACGAGTCAAATCAACCACTCTCTCTATGCTTTTGAAATTGCTAAATTTAAAACTCATGAAATCCTTTTGAGAACAACCTCTAACCCCTAGTACAACATTTACTCTTGCGGCGCCTCCAGTTGGCCCTGCAACATTTAGTTCTCCAGCATTTTCAGCTGGCCTTGCAATATCTGGCCCACCAACTAGCCCTGCAACATTAGGCTCTCTAATTGTGTTAGTCCTCCAATCATTTATATCCTTACCTTATTTCTTACAAATACTAGGTTGAGCCATAATATCAATCAGAGCACTTTTGCCCACCCATCAACACATTAAAAGAGTTCCTGATTTCACCAGGGAGTGTGAGATCAAAATTCACCACAAATACCTACACTTTTTCCCAGACATCTCAACATTGGACTATCCTGACTAGGATTGGTCCAGTAGTTTACACCCTAGAAGCTACCACCAGAAATTAGTGGTGTACATTACATCTTTCATGTGTACAATATGAAAAACTGTCTTTCTGATTTGACACTCACTATTCCTCTGGGAGAGATACAGATTGACGATTGTCCGACCTTTATCAAAGAACCTATCAAGATCATAGACCGTAAGGGCAAACAACTTAAGTAAAGTCGCATCCCTATTACCCAAAATTCGTTAGAACTTTCATTAAGAACTCGAATTCACGTGGGAGCGTGAAGACTAGATACGTCGCAAGTACTTCCATTTTTTTCTCGAACACACTATCAGCAGATAACACCCACTGAACTTCGGGACGAATTTCCACTTGAGGGGTGGATACTATAGCAACCCGTAAATTTTCACATGACAAAATGACTATTTTACCCTTTGACTTTTTTTTAAAAGGTTGACTTTGACTTTTACTTCTTGACTATTTGACTTTTTCCTTAACGTAAAAGCAAATACGGTAATTGATGCGCGTGTGCGTATGCTCTAATTTATACCCACGGTATGTCGTTGTGGTTTTAGCAGTATTCAAGTTTTAAATTTATATTTAGCCGACTTATCAATAACACACACACTTTAACGAGCAGTGTACCCGGTCAGTATGAATATAATGGTAAGTAGAGTGTCAATCACTAAGAGTGGAACGTATTATCTAGTTATCCTAATCAGTATTTTAATATCTTAAATTAGCTATACAACCTATTATAACGCAAGGGGGTTCAGCCTGAGAGACTGACACGGTTTGGTTGCAATTAAATAATCAACTAAACTAATAGACACGAATCAGCGAATAGCACACACGTACACAGATAAATACTCGAGACAATAAGAAGACCTGTCCTGATAGTTAAGTAGCTTGTCACTTGTTTTATTGCTAGTTTTATATGAAGTGTATAGTTCGATGCAACGCACCGAGATTAAGTCCTTTCTCGTTGGTTCTAATCTTATCGGCGAGTAAACCCTTAATGATTACTTATGACTATCCTATTTATCTTTCTTCCAACTTTCCTACAGACGATAGAATGCATAGGCGATCTAATAAATAGGCGAGGGCAGAGGCATGGCGACCCGATCAACGCTCAGCTAGACACAGAGGTTATCAATGCACTAATAAAAGTCACCAAAGACATCAACATATAAACTTTAATTAATGGGAAAGCAGTTTTAAGGGAGTGCAACCTTTCCGTTGTCACATTACACAAGCCACCAATCCTGATGAATTAAAGTTTACTAATACAATAAAACAAAACTACTTAATGAATTGAATACATGCAGGACCTTCTTACAGCTCTTGTATCTTCGTTCAAGGTGTGTCTTGTGCTGCTACTTCGACTGAATTCGGCCTTAGGTTTCTGTGGTCTTCGGTCTTCTAAAACTAGGGCTCCCGAAATTCGTCTGGTCTTGGGGTATTTATAGTTTCTGTCTGAGGGTAAGATGCGGCGCATCTAATAAGTATATGCGGCGCATTGACATAACTTCGCGTGGGGTCCAAGATTAATATATTCAGGAATATTCGTACACCGCCAGAAGATGCGGCGTAACTCCATCCTTAGATGCGACGCATGTCTTCTTGTATCTTGGATCGTATCTTGTGAAATCTTGATAGTGATGCGCCGTATGTAATAAGCAAGATGCGGCGTATCTGGAGCAGAATAGTCTTGATCTTGTACATTTCAGTAGACTCTTAACTTCTTGCTTGTTTTGCTCCATAATTAGTCCAAAATCGCCAAGTTTCACATAATACTTGTTTTTACCTGAGAATTACAAAAGTAAACATTAACGTATCAATTCTCACAGATAATATAATAAAACAAGTCAAATAAATAGGATAAAGGATGGTGATAAAATGTACTTATTTGAGTTCATCAAATATCCCCTCACTTGAACTTTACTTGTCCCCAAGTAAACCTTAGAATTAATCTTATGAAAATGTATCCTAAAAGATATTAGGATTTATTTTTATATTTAAGCATGTATTCATTTTTGTCATAATCACACAACCAAACACTTAACGAATTAGAAGTAAAATAAGATATTTCGATAAAAGCAAATCTAATCGTTTAACTGTCCAGTCGTGACGAATATTCTATCATAAGCTTGGCAAGTATACACTTCTCCCCCACTAAAGCAAAGGAATAACAAGTCTAAAGCGGTAAAAAGGGTTTGAGGTTTAAGGGTTAATCATTCTCCTTAATCTCTATCGATCTCAAATTCCAGAAAAGGCGACAAAATCACAAATACATGATCGAATCCACGAACACGATACTTGCAATTGCTCAAATCCTTAACTCGAATAGGCTAAAGATAGGACCAAGTAATCTTCACCAATAATATTATATCAAAAAGGGCGACAAAATCATAAATACATAGCCGAATCCACGACTACGATACTTAAGATTGCTCAAATCCCTAATCTCAATAAATCAAAGGTTTGGATAAAGAATAATATAGGGTATGGATAATATTTGGGATATAAATTGGTGTAAAATGAAAAATAAACAAAACAGATAAATTAAAATCCTAAGTGTGGTTAATCACTATCCCAACCATCCCATGAATAAGACTTATATCATAGAATAACTCATGCTTTAACACTTGAAACACACGCTTTAGGTAGACACGAATTATACTCAACAAGATCTTAATCAAAGAATATCCTTTAGTTGGTGTTCCCATAACGTTCAACTCCCATTCAATCCATAGATATGATATACAACAACTAGTGGTGATATCGACCACTTAATACAAAACTTTACATAAGTTGGTTAAAACAAACATCCAACTCTTCCTTTTTTCTTTTTCTTTTCTTATTTTTTTTCGTTTTTTTTTTTTTCTTTTTTTTTTTTTTTTTTTTTTTTTTTTTTTTAACTTGAAACATAAACATAGATGTGTAAAATTTCACCACATCACTATAATGATAACTCTGGATAATTTTTCCATACTTTTCATAACTTCAGAAATAACAGTAATAGTGAAAGTAGTAAACACACGAAAAATAAACTCATAGATATACAATATTTACTTTCATTCCAATTGCATTGTGCAATTTCCCGACCTAAACAAAGATAATGAATTACACACGCGAACACAGGTAATGTAAGGAAACACACTTTGCCTAAAGCAATTAACCAACCACGGATTTTAATCTAAAGGGTAGGCTAAGGTGTAAGGGTGTAACGATACATTATAACAAAGGTGTAAGAAACGAAAGGAATGGCTCTGAGTATTTTTCTAGGGGTATCTTACTCTAAAAGTGAGAGTAACAAAAGGGTTTATACGGGGGTTAACTAACCAGTGTAGTTAGCTAATAACATATAACATATAAAGGCTATTTGGGTGTAATCCTAGAAATTTACAAATTTAGACAAGTCATTCCAATTATAAAAATAATACTTATTATGGTGGTCTCGAATAGTATACAAGCCAAGTTCTAAAGTTTACAAGTCACCGGCACACTCATAGATTTGTGAATTTTGAAAAATCACAATTTTTCGAAAATAACGTTACGTGTGCAGCTATGCAACTTAGATCTTAAACAAAAACATGCTAAAAATTTTTTAAATTTTAATATATTAAGCACATTTTAAGCATATTTTGAAAAAGTTTAGGACAAGTAAGTGTTCTAATTCTCCAATCCCCCCACTTAAGTTAAACAACGTCCTCGTTGTTTGTATCAAAGGTTAAAAACTGGAAAATAAAAGAATTAGAACAGAAAAACTCCCCTGAGATTTGCTCGGTATGATCCTCCATTAGTATAAGAGCAAAAATCATTTTTCTTGTGGATGAGAACGTTTAAGCTTCATAATTGATGTATCTACAGGAAATGCAGGAATCTATAATACCACCAAGGCTTTAACACACCTAAGAAGGTTCAAACTTGAATAATACATTAGTAGTTAGTAAAAATAAAACATAAAACTTAAAATGAAAATCATCAGGTCAGTCGATGCGCCGTATCTTATGGTAGAAGATACGCCGTATCATGCCTGGAATAAATACGAATCAGAATAGAAGATGCGTCGCATCCTTAACCAGAGATGCGCCGCATTAAAATAAACTGACAAAAAGTTTTATAGTCAAAAGTGAAAATGCAGAAAAATAAAGTAAGATATGACCAGTGCAGGAGATGCGTCGCATCTAGGAATTGAGATACGCCGTATCTGCTGCGGGCCTGACTGACTCGACACAGAACATAATAGTAAAAATTTTCCGGGTTGTCTCCCGATAAGCACTTGTCTTTATTCCAGAGTCTTCAAGTTAGACTCACGTTCAGCTCTCATTTAGTTCTTGTCACGGTCCATCCTTCTTCTTTCATCCGAAAGATGTTCCCGTATAGCTCCGCAACATTTTCTTCCGTTCGACTTAATCTAGTATAACTCTTGGTCTTCGTCGCAACATATTCCTCATCTGGTCCCAAAGAGTATTTAATGACTTTAAATTTTTCAGAAATAATCATGGGTGGCTTATTATAAGGGATCCCAAGTAGTTGACACTTTCTTTTAATGAATTCTTCTTCGTCTTTATCAACAAACTTAAAATAAGGATCCTTAATCAAATAGTCATCAAGTTCATCAATTAATGACTTATTGTAATCATTATCTTGAATTGCCTCCCACTCTCTTTCCAATTCCCATTGTAACCGTCGACTAAGCTTCGTGTAATCATCAAATTGTTCATGCACCCATTCCCAGAAAGTAGTATTCGATGTTCCCTTTAGCTCTTTCAAGTATTTGATTCTACCATTTTCTTGCAAAGCCTCCGCTTTTTGTGGGCAGTCTTCAACATTTTCATACCACTCATAGTCTTCAAAGGTTTCATCGTTTCCAAACCGTTTCATTCCAATTATGCTTCCCCCATTACAGGTTCCATCATTCTTATAATCACAGGTCGGCCATACACTACTCCCGTCCTTGAAACAGAAAGGTGTACAAGTGTGATTATTGTGCTCAAATTCACATGGTTTATCCCAAACCCATGGTATTTGGTCATTCCATTCGTAGTACCAGGTGTTTTTGAAATCATCATAAGTTTTGAATCCTGGTAGATCTCCAGTTAGCACATCATCGTCGACTTGAAGAAGGTAATTAAATTCTTTGAATTGTATGCACAAAGGTGTCTCATAATTGAATAGATCAATGTCTATGCTGAATAATTCTTCAATGCCCTCATTGATTGTTGAATCATTAAGTGACGACCCATAGTCGCTCTCTACTTCTTCATCTTCTCCTCTCATCCAATATACCCATAACGCATCTTTAGTAGCTCGATCCATGCTCTTATGGTTATTGAACTTACTAGCCAACCAATCTGAAAAATCAACATTGTTAGGATCGTGGTCAATGTCAAAGCAAGGTTTTCCAATCATTTTCCTCCTTATCTCCATGAACTCGTTAAATTGTTCCCTAAAACTCCGTGTCAACCATGAGGTCACAATCCGTTTGATTTCATTCTCAGGAGCAAATTTAGGATTACCGTATTTAAGTTCAAGCCATTCTTCGAGGGAGAGGTCCATCAACCTTACCAACCTGCCATGAAATAGTAACTCCGCCACAGCATAAATTCTTTCATCGTCCAGATAGTTCTCATTTAATCCCCAGTACTGTTCGGAATAAGGCATGTAAGATATTTGTATAGGTTGGGTATTGCCTCCACCACAGCTTTTATTGCTTGAGTTCATGTATTCAATTTGGAACTTCCCATCATTCTCTTCAATAGTAGTCCAAGTCAATCTTTTAGATTCAATGATGGGCCATAAGAGTAGCAATTCATCTTCAGTGTAGCTCATTAGTAAATCATAAGAGAATATCCCATCTTCAATATTGCATAAGCGTTTAAATTCCTTATAAGTAGCTTCAAGAGGGGTTTCCCATGAAAATAAATCGGCATCAATCATGAGCACATTGAAGTTGACATCATCAAAAACTTTCACGTCGAATGAATCCGAAAGCAAGAGTTCCTTAGCAAGATATCCGTTCACTGACATGTCTTCCATAGCAAAACCTGTCATCATAGGTAAAATCTTCAGTAGGATTTGTTCGCTAGAAGAGAAATTAATGAATTTAGAAACGGATATAAGAATAAAAATAACTGATATCTGCAGACGATGCGCCGTATCCAAAAAGTTGGATACGCCGTATCTTATAATCGTTTAAAATTTAATCAGACTTTATTCAGAAAATAGATACGCCGCTTATAAAGTAGAATGCGCCGTATCAGTTTTAATTATCAAAAATCGATATTTATTTAAAATTAAATGCGTCGTATTAACAAAAGTTAATGCGCCGTATTTTTGTTACGTTTCAAAATACAAGATTTTTGATTCAGAAGATACGCCGTATCGATAAAAATCGATGCGCCGTATCTGTTTAATAATTCGAAAACTGTTTTTAATTAAAATAATAGATACGCCGTATCTGTAAAAACAGATGCATCGTATCACGTTATCGCTTAAAAAAATTTCTTATTAAAAACAGATACGCCGTATCTTGGGGAAAGATGCGTCATATCGAATTAATTAAACGCGTTGTAT
Organism: Artemisia tridentata subsp. tridentata; assembly: GCA_021014915.2. Taxonomy (NCBI): domain Eukaryota; kingdom Viridiplantae; phylum Streptophyta; class Magnoliopsida; order Asterales; family Asteraceae; genus Artemisia; species Artemisia tridentata. The sequence goes on along the minus strand of CP139502.1, from coordinate 176,542,467 downwards.
TTTATAAAAATTAAACGCAATACGCCGTATCTACGAAAATAAATGCGCCGTATCGTTTATATTAGCTCAGTACAACGATAGCAGAATACAGAAAATACGAAAAATAAAAACAAATAAAAACAAAAGAAAATAAACAAAAATAAAAACACAAAAACAGAAAATATGCAAATAATACAATGAATTCAATTAAACCTAATATACAACAGAGTTAGCGGTTAGATTAAAAATTAAAAACCTAATTAAAATACTAATCAAATTAACAGATAATAACAATTCACTCCTCGGCAGCGGCGCCAAAAACTTGATGCGCGTGTGCGTATGCTCTAATTTATACCCACGGTATGTCGTTGTGGTTTTAGCAGTATTCAAGTTTTAAATTTATATTTAGCCGACTTATCAATAACACACACACTTTAACGAGCACTGTACCCGGTCAGTATGAATATAATGGTAAGTAGAGTGTCGATCACTAAGAGTGGAACGTATTATCTAGTTATCTTAATCAGTATTTTAATATCTTAAATTAGCTATACAACCTATTATAACGCAAGGGGGTTCAGCCTGAGAGACTGACACGGTTTGGTTGCAATTAAATAATAAACTAAACTAATAGACATGAATCAGCGAATAGCACACACGTACACAGATAAATACTCGAGACAATAAGAAGACCTGTCCTGATAGTTAAGTAGCTTGTCACTTGTTTTATTGCAAGTTTTATATGAAGTGTATAGTTCGATGCAACGCACCGAGATTAAGTCCTTTCTCGTTAGTTATAATCTTATCGGCGAGTAAACCCTTAATGATTACTTATGACTATCCTATTTATCTTTCTTCCTACTTTCCTACAGACGATAGAATGCATAGGCGATCTAATAAATAGGCGAGGGCAGAGGCATGGCGACCCGATCAACGCTCAGCTAGACACAGAGGTTATCAATGCACTAATAAAAGTCACCAAAGACATCAACATATAAACTTTTATTAATGGGAAAGCAGTTTTAAGGGAGTGTAACCTTTCCGTTGTCACATTACACAAGCCACCAATCCTGATGAATTAAAGTTTACTAATACAATAAAACAAAACTACTTAATGAATTGAATACATGCAGGACCTTCTTACAGCTCTTGTATCTTCGTTCAAGGTGTGTCTTGTGCTGCTACTTCGACTGAATTCGACCTTAGGTTTCTGTGGTCTTCGGTCTTCTAATACCAGGGCTCCCGAAATTCGTCTGGTCTTGGGGTATTTATAGTTTTTGTCTGAGGGTAAGATGCGGCGCATCTAATAAGTAGATGCGGAGCATTGACATAACTTCGCGTGGGGTCCAAGATTAATATATTCAGGAATATTCGTACACCGCCAGAAGATGCGGCGTAACTCCATCCTTAGATGCGGCGCATGTCTTCTTGTATCTTGGATCGTATCTTGTGAAATCTTGATAGTGATGCGCCGTATGTAATAAGCAAGATGCGGTGTATCTGGAGCAGAATAGTCTTGATCTTGTACATTTCAGTAGACTCTTAACTTCTTGCTTGTTTTGCTCCATAATTAGTCCAAAATCGCCAAGTTTCACATAATACTTGTTTTTACCTAAGAATTACAAAAGTAAATATTAACGTATCAATTCTTACAGATAATATAATAAAACAAGTCAAATAAATAGGATAAATGATGGTGATAAAATGTACTTATTTGAGTTCATCAGTAATCGGTAGTTAACCGGTAATTTCCCAAGTTAAATAATTCACTCTGATTCGAATTATTACTCTCTGAATATTTTCGTTCACCTCTGTTTATTTAACAAGAGGTTATATTGCTTTTCTTGCATACCGACACTACAATAATAATGGTTTACATTCGATAGTCATTATTAGACATCAATAGTTTCGTTTATATATTATTTCTATAAAAACGACTCCAAAAATATATTTCTCGCAATTACCCAACCAAAGTACCATTTTTATACTTTAATTCAACGGGAGACGGGGTACACACAATACACTATAGGATAAAAATCCTTATCTCCTTATCCTCTTTATTATCCAAAACTCTTATCTCACCACCACACATTCAGTATACATATATATGTTTCTTTCTCCTCCAAATCAGAACAAAAGAGAAGATGAGAGGTAACTTTCCCTCCCCTCCCCTCTCCTGCATCGATCAACACCACCACAGCCGCCACCATGGCCACAACCGCTACCATGACCATAGCCGCTCCTCCATCCCTCCACCTCTCTTCATCTCCCTCGACATCATGGGTATGTCGATCATTTAGATCTAATTCCGAATATTAATCATTTATATTATTTTCGTGGAATCTAAAACAACAATAGAAACATGTTTTGGATAATAATTTGTGTGGTATAAAATTATTCAAGAGGGTGGTTTGTTTCTCGGTTCACAGCTACACCCAAAGGGTGTTTGGTTGATTTTATTTTTCTGCTTTTTCTCTTTTGCTTATCGAATAAGCTTATATCTTATTTGAGGTGTTGATAGTTTATATTGGCTGTTAGGCTTATTAAGGTCGTTTGATTCATTTTTAGTTCCTTTTAACTCTAGCCTATTGATTAAGCTTATGGCTTGCTTGGTTTTGATTTGGTCGTGGTTAAAGATCACAGCCGAGGGTGATGTGTGTTTGTTGCTCAGTCCACGACACCCACAGCCCAAGATTGTTGGTTGTTGTCGTGATATGTTGTCGTTGTTGTTTGTTTGGTTGCTCTCGGCTGAAAACCACACCGAAGGGTGTGTTTGGCTATTGCTCTAGATGACATAAAGCCAACCACAAGGTCTCGGGTTCGAGCCTTGTGGTGGCGGGATTCATCTCTCTTATTATTTGTTTGTTTAAGTCTGTTATTATTTTGGCTTATATGAAAGCTTATAAGTGGTTTGTTTAATTTACTTTCGGTGTGAAACTTGACCCGTGAGGTCAAGGGATCGAAACCCCAAAAGGGGCGTATGGTTTTAACTTGGGTCGAAGCCCATGTCTTATGTTTAAGTTTTATATATCATTTTCAACACATAAGATTAGTTTTTGAATATTTAACGAATTCGGATTTTCGGACCGACATAAACTAGACTGTCGACTTATGAGCTATGCTGAAACTCATATTTATTATTGTTTATGATTCACTAGTGTTTTGGGACTATTAATTTGAAAACCGGATCATATTTGAATATGGACTTATATTAGATTATAACATTGGACTACATTATAATGGACGCGTGATGAACTTGGACATACATTGGACTATCGAACTATTAGACTATTGGACTCAATAACTATTTAACGGACTTAACATATTGGACAATCACTCATTTGATCGTCATTGGATTACCATTGGATTATTAACCCAATACCAATAAACATAAGTTGAAAACTTCTAATGACTATTTATTAGTTAAATTAACTGAGTCCACATATCTCATTTAATTATCTGCTTATCTGATTCTTACCGGTTTATTCTTCTTTAATACGTGCTTATTACTTTTCATACTTATGCTATATGATTTATGCTTTGGCGTGCGTTTTGTCTGAGTCTATGACTTCATACCACCACATGAATGGGATACTAAAATTTTACAAACGTTCATACAAATATTCAACGAAAACTAAAACGCTCTATCTTTTGAAACTCATACGTATCGATTACTTTCCACTTATCATATTTTGAGACAAGCTTATATTCATTAGGTTATGCCGATTCCGTATTCTTTGAGTTATACTTCTTTACACTGTTCTTCCATACTCCTTGGCACCATTGTGTTACTTACGTCACTACATTCCAAGGTGAGTCATAGCCCCTTCTTTCACTTATTTTGAACTCTTTGGGGGAGATACATGCTCGTTCTACTTACAAATTTACTCGTTTACCTTAAACATTGTACTCAGCTGATTTATATACAAACAAAATTACGGGCGTATAACAATGTAGCCCACTTTCACCCAAACTTGAAAACTTGTGTTCAACTGATTCGCATACGAATTACTTATTGATTTCACCCAATCTTTGACCCGATTACGTTGGATTTCACCCAACGTAGGGCAAACGAATTACTTATGGATTTCACCCAATCTTTGACCCGGTTACGTTGGATTTCACCCAACGTAGGGCAAACGAATTACTTATGGATTTCACCCAATCTTTGACCCGGTTACGTTGGATTTCACCCAACGTAGGGCAAACAAATTACTTATGGATTTCACCCAATCTTTGACCCGGTTACGTTGGATTTCACCCAACGTAGGGCAAACGAATTACTTATGGATTTCACCCAATCTTTGACCCTGTTACGTTGGATTTCACCCAACGTACCCCACTACTTATTTCATCAATATTGGTATTTATTACAATTATCATATCAAACTTGAAACTATTGGAATCCACTGTTTTACTGTAACCACTCGTAAAATTTCCTATTTACTTTACAGAATTATTATCCTTTTTCCACGGGTAATTTTTTATTTATTTTATTATTTGAATGTATCTCTCATCTTATGTGACATAGATCACATCATTGATAAACGTGCTCCCACAGACCGGTCTAACGAACCTAATGTTTATTTCATAAACATAACGATATAAAAACATTACAGAATACCATTTACCATTTTACGATAAATCCTTAACGAATACATTCATTATCTGAATAGAGTTTCTAGGAAACCCTAAAATTCACCACAACACCAAATATGAATAACTAAACCTCATAAACTAAAAATACAACATATCTGAGTTAATGTACAAGTTATTAAAGCACCAGAAACCATAATTCTATTTTGTTCCCGGTAAAACCCTAAATTCACATAACTGTGATTTTATGTATTCATTTCACAAACCCTAATTTATTTCTAGAATATTTTTACAAAATATAAATTTTACAAGTTATTTAGGCTATAGTACAAGTCATTTATGCATAAATTCATTTATTTACAAAACCTTTATTAAAATCTCATTTATATTATTTTTAAAGCACAAAATACAAATCATTTATGCATAACTTTTATAAATTATATTTTCTAAACTCCTTAAATATTTTTACAAGTCTTTTAACCCAAGGTACAAGTGCCTAATGCACAAAAACAATAAATTCCATTTAATTACCTTTTAACTTAATAAAAAGTTACAAATAATTTTTATTACTTAACTAATTATTAAAACTATATTTTTCTTACATTCTAAATTATAGTACAACCATACTAAGCATAAAGTACAACACTCTTAAGCCTAATTCGATTTCCTCTTTATTTTACCTAAAATTCGAATTACCTAAAATTAAAAAATTCTAAATATTTTTCTAAAATTAACTAAAGACTTGAACCAAGACTAACTAATTCTTAAACCCTAGAATACACCTAATTAAGCTCAATGTACCACACTTTTATGCACAAGTCGATCCTTAGTTACTACATAGTTGGAATTCGATCAAACTAGAAACCATCCCTATCATCCTTAAATGTTCCTTAATCCTAAGAGTACCCACATGGCAGCCTTCTTCAACCTACACACCTTCTTGTCTCAAACACATAAACCCTAGGTTAAAAAGTATGAACATAAACCTTGGTTCATAACCGGCCACATCACCACCTCTTCATCCCTCCTCCTCCTCCTATCCAAGTGGCACTCTTCACCATTCTTATCAGCCTTTGTATGCACACTTGGTCTCCTTATCACTTAACTAGAAAACCCTAATTCCTCACTCTATAAATAAACAACACAACTTCCTTCTCATTTCACACCTAATCGAACCAATACACTAATACAAATACAACCCATTTCTGTCCTAAACACAGCCCTAAAACACTCTAAACACAAACCTAGGAAGTCCAGAAGAGAGGAGGATCTTTCGAGTTCAAGGCATCATTTCATTCTTTCTTAAAACCCTAATCGGCTAAACCCTAAGTAAGTTCATACAAACCCTTTTAAATTCTGTCTACTTATGTTACATATTCTTAAAAACCATAATACACGACGTTAAATAACACACATAAGTAAAAATTTCATAATTCTCCTTTCTCTTTTTAATTCTGTTCGATCAGTAAATCCCATATACCCAATATGTTCGAATTTTTGTATTAATGAATCAAAGATCATCGAAACATGTTAAAATATATCATTTAATATCATATCTAATGTTAAAAGTTAGTTTCAAAATGTTTAAAACACCAAAACCCTTTATCGAGTCATTTTCTGTATTTCTGTCGAGTGGAAACCAACCCAGGTGCTCAACTTGTGACCCAGAAACCGACATCCAAACGACCCTATTAAATTCTAATTTTTGGCATGTATTTAGTTCACCCAGCTAGCTTTATTTAGAAACAAGAATCAATGAAAATAGTTAAGTATTCGTTGAGTTATCAAGTTTTAAAATTCGCTTCAATTCGCTATAAGTAGAAACTAATTTTCAGTAATTTGTTTTTTTATTAAGTCGACCAGTCACCCTATTTAGGACTTGATTTTCGACCCTCAAACTACCTTGGAAAAATCTGATTTTTAGTATGTTAACAGTTCACTTGGCAAACTTCAATTAGGAATAAGAATTTTGGAAAATGATTTAATTTTCTAGAAGATATCGACCCTCAAAGTTTACTCCATATCGCTGGAAATAGAAGCTAAGGTTTCCAGTTAATGTTTTCAACCCTAGTCGACCAACAGCCTAACTTGTGACCATGTTTTCGACCCCTTTTTTACCATTAAAAATTCTAAGTTTCTGGCATACTAGAGTTCATGTAGCAAACTATTTTCAGAAAGAAAAATCATTTAAAACCGTCAAGTGGTTTAAAAGATATTTGAGTTCAAAGATTGCCTATCGCTAGTTTTAAAAAAAAAATTCAGATTTTATATTTTGAACTTGTTTGGTCACCCGATTTTGAAACAGATTTCGATAATCAAACCAATTTCAAAAATTACAAACCTTGGTTCATTTTAAAGTCGACCTAGCCGTCTTTTTATAGAAACCAAGAGCTCGTTAAATGGTTCCGTTTTCGTTAAGTTATTCGCGTCCAAAGTTCTAGCCAAGTCCTATATTTCATAAGTAAGATTTTTATAAAATTTAAGTTTTAGGGATTATTTTGTAAATAAATATTATCAAGAGTATTTTCTGTCATTAACAAATAAACAGGATAGAAAATGTCATTTTTGAAACTTAAGGGTAGAAACTGTCATTTTCCAAAAGTCCAGGGTATAAACTGTCATTTGACCAAACCTTAGGGATTAAAGTGTAACTTTTCCTAATCAACATTTTCATCCTTTCTATTTTATTTTCCAAACTAATATTAACGTAATACGTTTATTAACGAACCAACGAACGAAATATAACTTTAACTAACAAACCGAACCGAAACTTACAGATAAAAGATAAGATAAAATCTTACTTTTGAAACTACATATTGGCTCAAGTAAGCATTTAACCATCAACCACACAACGAAACAAAACAGAAAGAAATGGAATAAACTATAATCATTAGAAATGATTACTAAATATTGGCATAACAACCCAGGTTCTTTGTCCGGAGACGTTTATCAACTTTCTGTCATTTTGTTTTCCATCCAGACTGATCAGGTGAGTTCATAACCCCTACTTTTATATGTTTTGAATTATTTTTGGGGGAGATACATGCTCATAACATTTATAAACATTGTTTGCTTTATATGAATTAAGAATCACTAATGGACTTTTTCCCGTATTAAACACAAGTAATTTCCCAATGTTATCCTTATTTTATTGCCTTACGCTAAGTTTAATTAAGCCAAAAGTCCTCCCATCATGAACCTCTAATCACCCGCGACTTAGGGTGAGCGCGAATATTGTGGATAGATCTATTGGGCTGACAACCCCTTTGTGTTACCGTAACGTAACCCAAAGCATTATATTTGAGATGAATAAAGAGATGTGGCAATCTCCTACCCGGGGGCAAGGTTACCTACATTTAATTATGGGGTAATTATTACATCATTAGCTCATGACTGTTGATGTTCTGTTAATGTTTTGCGTTTCATGAGACTTAGTGCAATAAAATACATCCTTCCCTAATAATAATTGTATTCTTTGCAATTATTACGTTTAATCTTGTGTTTAAATGATTTCCAACTAAACTGAACGATATATTTCTGAATAAATGAAACATTTTCATTTACGAAACTTTATGAATTCACTCAACCTTTGTGTTGACGTTTTAGCATGTATTCTCAGGTTATTGGAAGCATGGATTGGCACGGGATTGGCTATGGACTATGTTATCATTCAAACCAATAATATATTTTTATTAATGTATTTTGAGAACCTCCTGCTGGGACCTGCATATTGTAACTCTGATATAAATGAATGATAACAATTTTATCTAAAAACGTCTCTTTTCGAGTCGTTTTCTATTATCATGACTGTGAACTGTTTAGTAGCACCCCAACTTATATTTCCGCTGCGAATATCGAAAACGGGGGTGTTACATTTACTCACAAACTCTATGAACTCACCAACCTTTGTGTTGACACTTTTAGCATGTTTGTCTCAGGTCCATAATGAACGAGGATGGCACGGAGGAGTACGGATACATAAAGAAGGCTATAAATTTTATTATTATTCGAAAACTTATTTTGTAAATCTTACAACTACTGGGACCTCATTTTGTAAACTCTGATATTCGAATGGTAAATCTTTTGAAACGACTCAAATAGAGATCGTTTTCTATCATTATAACTGTTATGCCATGAGGTAACACCCAGTTTGAATTCCGCTACTTATCACAAAATTAAGGGTGTTACACATTTTTGTTTGAGAGAAGCTCAAGAATGGAACTATCCTACCTACAATTATTCCCTCTCATCATCAAGTGGCATATGCGCTCACCAAAGGCCTGAGGAGGTCACATTTTCATAATTGTGTTTTCAAATTTGATATTTGTGATCCTCACACACGCCAACTAAGTCAAAAGTGATCAACACTATGTTGTCCACAAATTACCTTCATCACTACAAGAGTTTACAAAAGTGTAATAGCATGTAATGCCTTTGTATTAAGTTTTAGTTTGTAACAGTTTGTAGTAGTGTAGCGTAGTATAATGTAGTCAATGTATAGTCAAAATTAGTTAGTTAAATGAGTTCTTGTATTAGCTTTGTATCACTCTCATTTCATAATAAGATTTTGAAACATTTCCCAACTTCCTTCCAATCTCTCGATCTGATTCTCAAAATGAACGTGAGAAGCAAGAAAGAGTATTTTTTTTATTTGAAGAAAATAATATTTAAGACAATTTTAAGCTAGTTTACGTTAAGCATGATGATAAAGAGAAACATTTTTATCTATCTTAAATTAGTCTTTTAAAATATTCATGTTTTAACAGACTTAGGGCTCGTTTGGTACACAGTTTTTATCATGTTTGGGCCGAAAGATTCTTTTAAAAAGTTGTTTGGTATGTTTCTAAACCAGCTTTTGACTCCAAAATTTCAATTCCACTCTACCTTGGGTTTTCATAAACGTGACCAATCAAATTTTTTTTTTTTTTTTTTTTTTTTTTTTTTTTTTTAAAGTTTGATGCTTTTTTCTATCCACAAATTATTATTCTTTTTCTTATGTTTTACTTTTTTTTTATTGTAAACAAATATATAAAATAAACTTATCAATCATTTATATTTACTTATCTTGCAGACAATTTACACAGTAAAAAATATGCAATGCATATAATGTCTCACCGATCCTATACATATAGCCACCATAGACAGAACTTGAATAAATTTATTAGGATGACCATCAGATATATCATTTAGTTTGACAGGGCCAAGCTTGTGTTTTCTTAATTAAATTTATCGAGTATTATAAACGTTTCACGGTAAATATTCACCCGCCTATCTATGATAGCCACAAAGTAAAAAAGGTCTTAAAATATTAGTAGGGTGTCAGGTCAAAAGAACGGGTCTTGGGCCGGTCTTCGGTACGTAAAATCTTCCATTCCTTTTCTATTATATTAACGGGTAAAAAAAACCAAAAAATGGGACCGAAACCAAAATATCAACCTAAAAATACCAAATCACTTCGAAAAAACGCAACCTCGTATAAAACAACGTTTCAGCCCTTTCAAATTGAAACTAAATATAGCCACGATCGACAGTTTATCAACTTTATTTTTTATTCAATTCTCCCCGAAAGAAACTTGATAGATTTTGGTTGTTTTTCCTCTTGTCAAGGTGGTTGAGAAAGTGATATATTATAGTTATACGTATCATATTCGCTTACTATCATTGACGAACAAGAAATAAATCATTTTGATCTTCCTTAATCACCATTCATACGCATTCCAGTGAGGTGAGACATAATTCATGGCCTCAACCAAATCAAGACTTATACTTGTCGCTTTAGCGTAATTAGAGCTTAGGTGAGGAATATCGACTATAGCTAATACATATTACCCTTTAGTGTAACGAGTTTTGAGATTCGCTAGTTAACAAAGCTTGATTACATATATGAGGATTAGGGAGTGGATGCATGGTGACTTAGTTAACATCCAGTCAAACGATCGAGTGCAGAACTTGAAGTTGCATTGTTTTGAGTTAACTACTTTTCTCTATTTTCTATTTTTAATCGCCAATCATTTAAACGTTCAAAATATGTACATTTGTGAGAACATTTCTGTTATAAAATGTCTCTTTTAAAATCATGAACCTACTTATTCAACCTCATACAGATTGGACTTAGAAATAACTTCTTTTAAAGGTAATCTCATACACTTAGTACATACAAATATTCTTCCATGTTTTAACCATGTCATTTTTAACCTTTGTCATCCTTGCATGTTTTAACGAATCAACTCTAGCTGCTCATTGAGATTCTTCAAATCTGTGCGGCTTCTATATTGTATTTTCGAACGACTGTGCTGTGTTAGAAAAATAAACTATAGATTGTAGAAAAGCCAGATAAAAACAGACAAAACCACGTATGCTCGTTTGGTATAGTTAATATATATGAATGTAATGCACTACAAAATTTGAACCACTTTGTGGCTTAAAAATATTATCTCCATAGTATAATTTGAAGACGTGGATAAAATTGGTAGTTGGTAAGTTTTGTCTTTTATCCATTTTAGATAATAGAATGGCTACTAGTAATTAATTAACGAATGACAAATAAGATTTGACGAATTTGACCTTATCCAATTTCCTTTTCTAGTTTACCAATAAATTGTGCCAACATGGCCCATGGGAATAGTTGACACCAACATTCATTCTTTCCAATGTTATAAAAAATAGCATGCCATATGTACTCGCTAGTCAAAAAATAACTTTTATTATTTAGCAACATAATAATATTACGAGAGACGGAGTCATGATTTTTAGTTAAAAGTGTCGGTCGTGTTTAACTCAAAAAATCATAGTGATAAATATTGCTTCAAATATTATCTGTAGTGTTGTCTTTTATTGTTTAACTTATTCATTTATGAATTTTATAAATATGTTTATAGAATAAACCGTAAAAAACTAGTAAAAAAAGGTCTTGTAATTTAAATAACTAATGAATGAAATAAGTTGATTAAGGATAGCTCAGCACACACTAGTCACCAACTAACTTGACCCCTGATTTACAAAAGTTAAATTCAGGAATTAGGATTTCTTAGTTTTATATTAGTTTGCGTCAATTGTATGGCAAGCTTTCGTTGAATATATTTGAAAATAACAGGACCGGCCGGGTCACCAACCATCATCCACCATATGGTCGCGAAGTACAAGTATACAACAACATACAAGGGTCCTATCGTAATTAATAATGCCGTCACATGCCAAGTGTACATCTTAAGCTACAAGCTCTCTTTACCTCTATAAATAGATGAAAGATGGAAACACTAACCAAGCTTTAATTTAAACTTGGTATTACATTTTTCGGCTCAACAATTTTCTTTCTCCAATGGCATATTCATCAACCGTCCTCCTGTTTTTCATGCTCTTAGTGACTGGTAACATGCATGTTAATGGATGTTATACGTCGATAATAAGCTTTGGTGACTCACTAGCCGATACAGGAAACCTAAAACAACTTTCCACTAAATCAGATGGCGATTCACTCCATTTCTTATTTCCTCCTTATGGTGAAACGTTTTTCCATAAACCAACAGGACGTTTCTCCAATGGCCGCCTCATCATTGATTTCATCGGTAATATATGCATAAAACTATTTAAAGCGCATGTTAAGTTCTTAAGAAAAACGGAGTATATGCATATATTGTTTCTTTACACATCATTTGTTGAGTTTGCTTTTCTTGTTTGTGCTTGAAGCTGAGAGTCTTGGGCTGCCATTGATACCACCGTCTCTAGGCAGCTATGTGGCCAACAACTTGACGGGTTTGGGACAAGGAGTAAATTATGCGGTAGCAGGTGGGACTGCATTGGAGCCATCATTTCTTGAAGCAAGAGGAGTTTATCATTCGAGAGAGAATGCATCTTTAGGAACACAGTTAGGGTGGTTCAAAGAATCGTTGGCTTCTATTTGCTCCAACGTTTCAGGTAACCAACACCTAATTTATTGTTAAACGGTTAAACCGAAGCTACAAAGTATTACAGTAGTCTACAAATTAGTGGTAGCAGTAGCATCCATTTTCCCTGCATTACATTTCTTTCAACATGTTTATTTAATGCATTATAGCAGACATTTTAATAAACATGTTTATTCCTTTAGCATCAATGAAAAACACATCATTTTAATGGATGAATAATTCAAATATAATTTCTATGTCCACTAAATAAGAAAATATACTAATGGAAAAGATAATATATATCAAAAGGGTGATAACTAAAGTAAAAGCGGAATAAACCTCTTTAGACAATTGATAATTTGTCATGGAACACTTTTTAGTAAACCTCCAAATATTATACGTAAAATTTTATTTTTTTAATTAAAGGAAGAGGATAAAAACATTGAGTTATCTTTAGCTTGTTGTCAAAGGTTAAAAAATGTAATAGAGACTCAAGCTTGTTACCATAACTTATAAATTACCATTTTACGTTTAGACCAACTTAACTGATTATATTATATGAACTCGCTACTACAGATAGTATGTTTTCCTATAGATCGACCATATATTGATTATAACCCCTAATATTATTTATCGCAGATTGCAAGCAGTTGATCGGACGCTCTTTAATTCTCATGGGGGAGATTGGAGGAAATGATTACAATCACGCATTAGAATATGGAAAATCTATTGTTGAGATTAAAACCTATGTTCCGTTTGTTATTGACACCATCATTTCAGCAGTGAATGTAAGTCTATAATGAGAAATAGATGCTTTGTCGTTTTTTCGTACTTGTCTAATTGTATACAACTGAATTTGTTAGAGAAAAGATTTTAAATTAATGTGTTCTAAAACACAGGAACTTATTGAGCTTGGTGCCAAGACACTTATTGTACCCGGAAATTTGCCAATTGGATGCTCTGCTGCTTACTTGACAATCTTTTATGGCTCGAATAAGGTGCGATATGATGATACAACCGGATGCATTATTGAGTTAAACAAGTTTGCCGAGTACCACAATGAACTTCTTCAAACACAGTTAAATCGTATTCGAGAAGTTCATCCAGAAGTTAACATTATTTATGCTGACTACTACAATGCTGCCATGCAAGTTTTTGTCTCTCCATACAAATATGGTACATAAAACATCACTTTTGTACATACACATTCATAACACTAATACACGCAAATGCTATAAGGTCCAAGCAACTTAATTAAGTGCACATTTTTATTTGAGCGTATGTAGGATTCACAAATGGTGCTCTGAAGGCATGTTGCGGAGGTGGAGGACCATTTAACTACAACGCATCGGTAGCATGTGCAGACCCCCTATCGACTTCATGTGCTCAACCAGATACATATTTTAATTGGGATGGGTTGCATTTAACCGAAGCAGCATACAGGATTATATTCAAGAGCTTATTTAAAGGGTCATACACTACCCCACGGTTCAATTCATTATGCCCTACGTTAAAACCAGAAGGAACATCAAGTTCAATATAAGCAAGTGAAGAACTTATTAATTCTTATTCAAGCCTTTGCGTTCAAGTTACTAAAACTTGAAAAAGGGATATTTTGTATTAAATTAAAGTTTTAATATAGGCTTGCTGCTAGGCATAAAAAACAAAACTAAAAAAAGAGCTATTTTGACATCTATTTTAAATAGTAGTATTATTTGTAGGTCAAAGTGTATTTTGATACCTTAAACTTGGTTAACCTGGTTTTTTATTACCCTAAATTTTTAGTGATGCGGTGTAGTACCTTCCACTTGTAAACTCATTTACATTTAGGCCTTGAGTCAGTCACATGACTAACTATCATTAGTTTTTTAACGAAAGAAAACAAGATTTAAGTTTTTGCCACTTGCTCATTCTCAAGATAAGTATGTGATCCAACAGAACTCTATAATGAATATTATTCAACAAAAGCATTGTTTTGGCTTTAAATTATGCAATGACAACATAGTTTAACACATTTTACGGAAAAAAAAGTAGCCAATATTTTTATAACTAATTGTCACCAACTTTAAGACCACGATCGATTAGAAATTTTATCACTATAACAACATTAATTTAGAACTCATGATACAAACAACGTTGAAAAGTAAACTAAGAAAATAGATTGTAAAATCAAATAGTAATACACATAAATCAACACTTATATCTTTTATGAAATAAGAACTAAAGCAAATATTCTTACGATACAAAGTAATAGCAACCAAAGACCAATAAGTTATAATCAACCAACTTGTTGTTGGCCCTTAACCATTCTTCACTGTGCTCCACATATAACTCAACCACACCAGTTCTACTTGCACAAAACATTTCATATAAGCTAGCTTGATCATAGATAAATTTCATACCATCTGTAAGTGTCTTGGGTGGTTCTTTATAGTAAACACCATTCACATCGCAATCTTTAAAACCTAAACTCCTGAACTCGGTAGTGAACGACCACAAAAATACTCGATTCTTTTCTCTTTCCATACTAACGTAATCATAATCTCTATATTCAGTTATTGGTCCCTGATACGAGACAAAGTATGATATGTTTAATCCAGGAATTACTCGAAGATCAAACTAACAAAAAAAACAGGAATACAATGAAGAAGAATGTATTTGAACTTGAATTGCAAAGTAACTAACAATGAGTTTGTTACAAAGAAATATAAGGAATACAAGAGAGGAGAAATTCAGTTTACAAAGATGATTTACTAAGCAAATGAGGACTAGTATTTAAAGGGAATGTTTTGGCGCCTAAAAGTAGTTAAGTCTATTGAGGAGTAGTACACGTTCACCTCACGTGTGTTGGTATAAAAGCCTTCACACGTGCACCTTACGTGCCTGCAACATATCAAATGTATCAATCCATTCCCCTTAGATTCATTTTGTCCTCAAAAAGACTAGGTAGTATCAAACTGAGGGAACCTAGTAATCAAATCATCATATCTCTCCCAAGTGGCTTCATCTCTTTCTCTATTAGACCATTGCACCAAGACAAAAGTAACTGGTTTGTTGTTTACTTTGCCAAGTCTCCTATCCAATATAGCTATAGGCTCAGCAGACAATGTCCCATCACCATCACAAACAGGCAACTCCCCACTTTGAGCAACCTCACATTTGCACTCTTTGAGCTGAGATACGTGAAATACATGATGTATTTGGCTTCCACTTGGCAATTGCAGCTTGTAAGCAACCTTTCCAACCATCTCAATGATTTTAAATGGTCCAAAGTACTTTGAGCTCAACTTGTGATACTACCCTTGTCTCACTGTGACTTGTCTATGGGGTTGCAGTTTAAGAAAGACCCAAGTCCCAACATTAAAGTTTCTATCTGTTCTACTTCTATTGGCCAAGCTAACCATTCTATCTTAGGCCCTCTTCATGTGAAACTTAAGCATGATCAGAGCTTGTTTTCTTGCCACCAAAGTCCTATCCACTTACTCAAGTGCACTCTCACCAGCTAGGGCTGGCAAATCGTGTCAAACACGACCTGTTAAGACACGACACGATTAGGGGCAGACACGAACACGACACGATAATTTTTCGTGTCAAATTTTCAAAACACGAACACGACCTGTTTCTTAACAGGTCGACACGAAAAAACCTGTTAAGACACGAAATTTAACTAATTGATAGTCGAGCCCAGTTTACGAATGCGATATATATCCATAAACTAGTAACCTGTTTCTGTTTAGTGAAACATAAATCACCAATGGTTCATAAAAGTTTACAAAAAGTACCAAAATACATGATTCTTCACCATTTTAAACAAAAATCCATAAAGTTTAGATTAATAACATCCATAAACAAAATACATGATTCTTCGACGGGTCTATCTTTCTTCTCAAATCTTGATACGCTCAAACCTACACACAAAAGTTGTACAAACCAAATTTAAGTAAATGCAAACTTGCAATAATTGTCGGTTTATCATTTAAATATCTATCATAGAAATAGTAAACATTACCTTAGGAGTTAGGATTGCTCGTTGAGCTTACATCGGGTGATTCAAGACTAACGTACAACATATCTTCCGTAGGCTCATTTGAATTATCTTGGTTAGAACCTTCAAAGTAAAAACAAACATATGCGGTTAATATATTATTTTGAAAACAATTATAATTATATGGGGAAAGAGACATTACTAGAATCTGCAAATAACCAATCTTTTGTGCATATTAGAGCCTCGATTGTATCTTTACTAAGTGAACTTCTATGTTCATTTAGTACTCTTCCACTTGCACTAAACGTAGACTCGGATGCGACTGTCGATACTGGAATGGTCAAAAAGTCTCTTGCCATCCTTGCAAGCGTGGGATATCTAAACTCATTGGCTTTCCAAAAAGCCAACACATCCAGTTCCACCTTCCTAGAAACTCTTGACTCCTCTAAATACAATTGCAGCTCGGACTTGTTGTTCAGTGTAAGATCTTTACTTTGAAACTCATCAAAATCCTGAAATTGAATAATAAAAAAAGTGTATATCTAACTATATGCAGCAAACTGAAATATCCAACTATATGCAGCAAAATAAACAAATAAATTACCTTAAGTCTTGCTCCAATTCCGTAGGCATGTGTTGAATCGTCCGTTGTATCCTCCTCCACCCCGTTGGTAGCATTTGAAGTATTTGAGTTTGTAGATAAACCATCAGCCACAGTTAACGCAACATACTCACTGAAAGTGGAATGCAATAATTGATCAACATATGTATATTCATCGCTTCCTACTCCATAAATTTTCTTATAACTCCATTCGATAAATTCCAACTTGTATCTAGGATCCAACACCACAGCTATGGCTAAAGTAAGACTAAATTCAGACCAATATTTTTGAAACTTTTCCATCATCAACTCTGCCATGTTTTTCATATACTCATCTTCTGATCTTATACCGTCATACAAAGCTTCATAAGCAAAAAAAGCATGTGGATAGTACAAGTTGGCAGTCGGATATTTGGTACCTGAAAAAAACGGTTGTCAGCTAATGAAAAAATCCAAGAAAATGACAAATCTTAGCAATCTTGCCCCACTCTAATGCATTTGGACAGCTCTTGTAATTAGAATCACTCATTTCTAAATGTGTAAAGGCACACTTATAATAAAGGGCACTATCAAGCATTAGAAATGTAGAATTCCACCTAGTAACGATGTCTTGCCTTAACCCTCTTTTAGTACTTAAAGAGATCGACTTAACACAAACCACAAACTGTTCCTTCCTTGATTGTGATCCTTTCACATACTTCACACTCTCTCTAAATTTCCCACAACACACTTATCAATTTCCTTTAACCCATCTTGCACAATCAAGTTCAAAATATGTGCACAACATCTCAAGTGAAAAAAAAATACCATTAGAAACAAGAGGATGTTTTGTATTCAGTCGCTCTCCTCAAAAGCCCAACGAAAGTGTCATTAGAAAAAGCATTATCTAAAGTCACACTAAATACTTTGCTTTCTATGCCCCATTCTACGAAAACTGAAAACACCTTTTCGCATAAAGCAACGCCGGTATGAGGTGGTGGCATGAAAAAAATGATAAAACTCTCTTTTGCAAAACCCAATTTTTATCCAAAAAATGAACTGTAATTGCTATGTACCCATCAGTAGCAATGGAAGTCCATAAATCAGAAGTTAAGCACAACTTCCCGGGTGATTCCATCAACATGGTTTTAACCTTTTCCTTTTCTCTCTTAAACATTTTCAGTAAATCAGCTTTGACGGTATTCCTAGATATGATATTCACATCAGGTTGCATATACTTAAACAAATCTATGAATCCCTTGTAGCTTACAAATGACAAAGGCAATTCATGCTTCACTATAGCAGCTACAAACATTTCACGAAACGTATTTTCATTAAACCTAGGTGACTTCAATTTCATCTCATTAACCATTATCATTTGCCCTACATCTTTTAAACACTGCTAAAACACTTTTCTATGTGTCGAGTAATGTTCCCCGTACCTTGTTTGCTATCATATACGAGCGAATGACCACATTTGTTGCACTTGCAATCAACCTTTCTACCTACTTGTGTGTTCTTAAGTTTGGTAAAGTATCCCCATACATAAGATCTTTCCTTCCTTTCTTTTTGTTTCTTTACCGTTGTTTTTTTACCACGTGTGTCATTTTGTACCTCTACCTTCTCAACGTCACCCTCATCATCTTCCATATCCATAGAGCTCTCATTTTCTAGGTCAACTTTGTTACAATCAGCATCAATCTACAATAAAGAAAATAATACACATAAGGCTACAAAAAAATATACAATCTACATCAATTTTGGTACAATCAACCGCATATGTAACATCTTCATCTTGGCTTCCTTTAGCTCAATTTCAAGCTGATTGACTGAAGTCCGAGAAAATTTGGATGCCATTTTAGAAAACCAATTAACAGTTCACTGAATGAGCATTAAAAAAAAAAAAAAAAAAAAAAAAAAAAAAAAAAAAAAAAAAAAAAAAAAAAAAAAAACCAATTAGATCGATTTGCAACTTTGATTTGCATGTAATTTTTTTCTAAGATAAACAAGTATAACAGCCTAAACAAAAAATGCGTACAGTGAAAGATATACAACAATTAACAAGTTTAACCATACAATCAAACAATATAAAACTTGAATCAACAAACCTTCTTCCTCTTTTTACCCTTCTTTTCCATGTTATTTTGTGAATCAGACATCTAGTGTAAAGAGTAAAGTGTAAAGTAGATCTAGTGTAATTGTGTAAAGAGTAAAGTGTAAAGTAGATGTGGAGTGGGCGGCGGTGTCTACTGTGTGTAAAGAGTAAAGTAGATCTAGTGTAAAGAGTAAAGTGTAAACCTAGATATGTTTAATATTATTTAAAAATAATAATATATTAAATATTAAGCGTGTCTTAACAGGTTAACGGGTTTAGACCTGTTAAGACACGAATTTTAACAGGTCGACCTGTTAATGACACGAAACCTGTTAAGCCCAAATACGAAACCTGTTAACAAGTCGTGTTTTCGTGTCGTGTTTTCGTGTTCGTGTCAAAATTGCCAGCCCTATCACCAGCTAAATGGGGCAAATGAATTGGTGGTTTTTGTCCATAAACTGCTTCAAATGAGGTGGTATTAGTGGAAGTATGGAAGTTTGTGTTGTACCAAAACTCTGCTAAAGACAACCACTGTACCCATTCTTTAGGTTTCTCCTCTGACATACATCTTAAGTAACATTCCAAACTGTTGGGAATTAAATATTCTGAAGATTAGTATCGGGAATTAAAGGATTACAAGATCGGTTTCTGCTCAAGAAATACTCTTAAGTATCATTCTACTGCTAGTGCATTTGATTCTACTGTTAGCGTTAAACATTCTACTGCTGAATGATGCTACTGCTAATGAAGAAGATTCTACTGCTGAGTGGATAACTATTGAAGTATTCTACTGCTGGTTGGATAAGAATACAAAGATATTATGTGTATAATAGTCAACAATACACGGTAGATAATATCTTTAGACAAAGTGTTCAGTAACAAGTTGTAAACACAGATACATGTTGTATCTTAATGACTGACACTCTCAAGCAAGTGTTCGATTAGACTTGACAATATTGTAAAGATCTCTCTTGGACTATAAAAGAGAAATCTTAGACTAGATATTATGTATGCTTAGATTATAACTGTTAAGAACATAGAACAAACACAACAATATCATAAGTCATAGAAACATAAGATTCAAGGTTTTGTAACCCTAGTGATAGTGAAGATCACTCATATTATTGTGAATAATATTGAATCGTTTGGTGATAAACTTTCTTTGTTCATTGTTCTATAACAAACATAATTGTTCCATTTCCATATCCAAATAACCTTCTAAGTGTGGTTAAGTAGATTCCGCATACTTAATCATATTAACTCAATATATCATATACACAAAGCAACAAAGGTCTAACAACCTTATAGTGTATCGAACCCCTACGTTCCTCAATTGGTATCAGAGCAAGGCTGATATAGTTGATTTAGAAGAAGAAGAAGAAGAAGAAGAAGAAGAAGAAGAAATGGACGTTGAATCTATTCAAACCAATGTTGCTGCAAAACTACCCATGCTCAAACAGAATGAGTTTGAGATGTGGAGGCTGAGGATAGAGCAATATTTCCAAGTGCAAGACTATGCACTTTGGGAAATCATTGAAGATGGAAACTCTTACCAGCCTACAACCACTACATCAACAGTGGATGGCAAAGTGGTGACAACTCTGCAACAACACCCAACATCTGCAGAAGACAGAATAAAGAAGAAAAATGACCTAAAGGCAAGAAGCATGCTGATGATGACCATTCCCAATGATCAACTTTTAAACTTCAGCAAGTTCAAAGATGCCAAGTCATTATTTGAAGCTATTGTTGCCAGATATGGTAGAAATGAAGCCACCAAGAAAACCCACAAGACACTGCTCAAGCAGCAATTTGAAAACTTCTCATCTACCAACAATGAATCTCTTGACCATATGTTTAATAGGCTTCAGAATATTGTGAGCCAACTTGCTATTCTTGGGGTTGAAATACCTCAAGAAGATTTGAACTCAAAATTCTTGAGAAGCTTACCAGAAGAGTGGGCTATACATGTTGTAGTCTGGAAGAATAAGCCAGACCTTGATACAATGGAACTGATAGATTTGTACAGCAACTTTAAGATTGTGGAGCAAGATTTGAAGAAAAATGGAGGTACTAGTTCTAATACTGGGAACATGGCATTTATGTCAACTCCTAGTACCTCAAAATCAAGTGAAGAGGTGAAAGTTGTTGATGGTGTTGGTGCTGCTAGTTCATCAAGCAGTACCATGGGTATTTTGGATGAGAAGACTTGTTGTGCATTTCTCACAAGTCGAAATGATGGGTCCATGCTCACTTATGAAGACCTCCAAGAGATCAATGATGATGATATAGAGGAAATGGACCTAAAATGGCAAATTTCTCTTCTTAGCATGAGAGCCAAGAAGTTCTATCAAAGGACGGGGAAGAAGCTCTTAATCAGCAACACTGATACTGCTGGTTTTGACAAGTCAAAGATAGAGTGCTATAACTGCCACATGATGGGGCACTTCTCAAGAGAATGTAGAAGGCCAAGGCAGCAAGATAGCAAGAACAAATGTTTTGGAAGCACATCCAAAACAAGGGAGGTTTCTGAGCCAAACTCAAAAGCTATGGTAGCTATTGATGGGCTAGGTTTTGATTGAAGTTTCATGGCTGATGAAGAAGAAAATTCTTCACAGATGGCACTCATGGCTTTCTCTACTGAGGTACAAAATCATAAAGTTTGTTCTAATACTTGCACAGCTCTTTCAGAACTACAAAATTTAATCAAACATTATGATGACCAAAAGAAAGTCCTAAGCAGAACTCAACAAGACTTAGTAGACTATAAATGTGGTTTAGAATCCCTAGAGAAGCAGATCATTCATTACAAACAAAATGAATTTGCTTTTTCTGATGACAAAGCTCTTCTTAGACAAGACATATTCTTTAGAGATGCTGAAATTAAGCTTTTAAGAGAGGCTTTTGATAGGGTCAAAAAAGAAAATGGAAACATTCACTTGACTACACAAACTCTAGAACATGCTTCTAGAGGTGTGACCAACATGATAGAATGTCAAGTGATTAATAGAGCCAAGTCAGGGTTAGGATATAATTCTGTCCCACCCCCTTATAGAGGAATCCCTAAACCCCCAGGGATTGACCTAGAAAATTCAGGTGTCCCTGAATTTCAACAACCTGAGCTACAATATGGTGTACAGCCAAAAACAAAGCTAGTTGTTGATGAACCTAAAAAGTAAGTGAAAGTTTAAGTAAAACTTCACTTCCTGAGGACAAGGTGTCCTCTGATAGAAGATCAGATAGAGTAGTCATTGAAGACTGGGTATCTGATGATGAAGAAGATGAACAGGTTATGTCTAAACCTGAAGTGGTTAAGAAAGCAGGAACAAGTGTTCCTAAGATAGTCAAACAAAATGCTGTTAGGCCTAAAACCAACATTAAACATGTTAGGCAACCAGTTAGATATTGTGAACAATATAGATCCACTAGCAAGCCCAGAGGTAACCAAAGAAATTGGAATGGCCTCAAGTCTAACCAACTAGGTGATGACTTTGACTTTTATAACAAAGCTTGTTTTGTATGTGGAGAATTTGACCATCTTGCAGCTTTCTGCAACCAAAGGGTATCCGGGTATACACACAATAGGTTGAATTACAAAAGGCAAACTCCTCATTTTCACTTTCACTCTAATTCTAAGAGAACAAAACCCATAGCAGTTTCAAAAGCAGTTTCTGCTGCTAGACCATTGATGACTGTTAACCCAAGACCAACAGTTAAATATGCAAAATCATTTTACAAAAATGCATCAAAAACTGTTAAAAGGCCCATTCAAACAAGAGCAGTGGTCCAAAAACAAGTTTGGAAACCAAAGGGAATAACTACAAAGCTAGCAGTTTCTACTGCTAAGCATGTAGTTCATACTACTGCTAGGGAAAACAGGGCAAATGCTGTTAAGGCCTCAGCATATTGGGTTCTTAAATCCAATGTTGCATCAACAGTTCTCAAAAGATTACATTTCATTGATGCAAGAGGCAGATCCAAGTCAGTAATGGCTTGGGTCCCCAAAGGAAACTAATATTCCTCATTTTTTGTGCAGGAACATTCTACTGATAAACAAGAGGATCAAGGATACTCAGATAGTGGATGTTCAAGGCACATGACAGGCAACAAGTCCTATCTTTCCGATTTTCAAACATTAGATGGTGGCTATGTTACCTTTGAAGGAGGTATTGGTGGCAAAATTTCCGGTAAAGGTACAATTAAAACTGGAAATTTAGATTTTGAAGATGTGTACTATATACAAGAGCTTAAGTATAATCTTTTTAGTGTCTCAAAAATGTGTG
Source organism: Artemisia tridentata subsp. tridentata (assembly GCA_021014915.2). Lineage (NCBI taxonomy): Eukaryota > Viridiplantae > Streptophyta > Magnoliopsida > Asterales > Asteraceae > Artemisia > Artemisia tridentata. Next base: position 176,519,066 of record CP139502.1, on the reverse strand, counting down.
ATAAAAAGAACAAAGTTCTTTTCTGTGACACTGAATGTCTTGTACTTTCTACTGATTTTAAGATACCTGATGAAAGTCAAGTACTTCTTAAAATTCCAAGAAAGGGCAATATTTACAGTGTTGATATGAAGAACATTGTTCCTAAAAAGGCTTTAACTTGTCTTGTAGCAAAGGCTACATTGGATGAATCAATGTTATGGCATAGGAGGCTTGGTCACATTAACTTCAAAACCATAAATCAGATTGTTAAGAATGGTTTGGTAAGAGGTTTACCTCAAAAACGATTTAAAAATGACCAAACATGCATTGCTTATCTTAAAGGCAAACAACACAAAGCCTCTTGTAAGCCCAAAATTTTTAACTCTATTAATCAATCATTGTTCATGCTTCATATGGATTTATTTGGACCTACTTCTGTTAGGAGCCTGATGCATAAAAGATATTGTCTAGTTATTACTGATGACTATAGTAGATTTACATGGGTTTTCTTTTTAGCCTCTAAGGATGAGACTTCTAGCATCCTTAAGACTTTCATAACAGAGATAGAAAACCTAGTAAGCAAAAGAGTAAAAGTCATTAGATGTGATAATGGGACAGAGTTTAAGAATAGAGTTATGGATGATTTCTGCAAAGAAAAAGGTATTAGGAGAGAATTTAGTGTTGCTAGAACTCCACAACAGAATGGTGTTGCTGAAAGGAGAAATAGAACACTCATAGAAGATGCTAGAACCATGTTAGCCGACTCTAAGTTGCCTATCACTTTTTGGGCAGAAGCAGTCAACACTGCTTGCTATGTTCAAAATAGGGTTTTGGTTGTCAAATCTCACAATAAGACATCATATGAGCTTTTTAGAGGTAGAACTCCCGCAATAGGATTTCTTAGACCTTTTGGATGTCATGTGACAATTCTAAATACCTTAAACCATCTTGGAAAGTTTGATGGCAAAGCAGATGAAGGATTCTTAGTTGGATATTCTCTCAATAGCAAAGCTTTTAGAGTATACAACTTGAGAACTAGAAGAGTAGATGAGAACCTGCATGTGGAATTTTTAGAGAATAAATCCGATGTAGCAGGTCAAGGTCCTAATTGGCTATTTGATCTTGAGTCATTAACCCATTCTATGAATTATGTGCCTGTTGTTGCAGAAACTAATGATTTTTCAGGTTCACAAACAACAAATGAGGCAGGGTTAGACAAGGAGACAAATCAAGATCATGTATGGATGCCAATAAGTACCAGTGTGGCTTCAACTTCAACAAATGATGAATCTTCTTCTGGTAAAGCTAAAGATGATGTTGAAGATAAACACTAGGAAGATGGAACAAAGGAACAACAAAATGTTTCTGCTGATGATAGTACTGCTGAGACAGAGCATTCTACTGCTAGGCTTAATTTTTCTGCTGCTAGGCCAAATGTTTCTACTGCTGGCCCCTCAGACTCAAATGAAGCAGATTTCTCAGAAAAAGAGGTGGATTTGAGCAATATCACACCTAACTATCAAGTTCCTTCAACCCCACACACCAGGATTCACAAAGTCCACTCCCTAGAAAATGTGATTGGAGATGTATAATCAGGTGTAAAGACAAGACAACAACTGATGTCTTCAGACTGGCAAGGGCTTCTTGATGCCCTTTATGCTTCAAAGCAGCATGAGTTTTCAAACTCTTGCTTGTTTGTATGTTTTCTCTCTCAGGCAGAACCAAAGAACATTCTTAAAGCCCTAGATGATTCAAGTTGGGTGGAAGCAATGCAAGAGGAGCTTCTTCAGTTTAAGATTCAGAAGGTTTGGGTGCTATTTGATTTACCTAATGATGAAAAGGTAATTGGCACTAGATGGGTTTTCAAGAATAAAAGGGATGAAAGGGGAATAGTAATTAGGAATAAGGCTAGATTAGTAGCCCAAGGGTATACACAACTAGAAGGTATAGACTATGATGAGGTTTTTGCTCCAGTAGCAAGACTTGAGGCAATTAGGCTTTTCTTAGCTTATGCTTCATTTCTAGGCTTCACAGTTTATCAAATGGATGTCAATAGTGCATTTTTATATGGTACTATTGAAGAAGAGGTGTATGTCTCACAACCTCCAGGTTTTATTGATCCTGACCATCCAGAAAAAGTGTACAGAGTAGTTAAAGCTCTTTATGGCCTTCATCAGGCACCAAGAGCATGGTATGAAACACTGGCTTCCTACTTAATTGAAAATGGATTTCAAAGAGGCAAGATTGATCAGACATTATTCATCAAAAAGCACAAGAGTGATCTTTTGCTGGTACAGGTGTATGTGGATGATATCATCTTTGGATCTACAAGGAAGGAGATGTGTTTGGAGTTTGAGAAACTTATGCATGATAAGTTTCAGATGAGTTCTATGGGAGAACTTACATTCTTTTTGGGTTTGCAAGTTAAACAATCATGTGAAGGCATATTTATTAGTCAAGATAAATATGTTGCTGAGATACTAAGGAAGTTCAACTTTGCTGATTCAAAAATGGCAAGCACACCAATGGACTCTGAGAAGCCACTTCATAAAGATTTAGATGGAGACAATGTAGATGTACACACTTACAGATCTATGATAGGTTCTTTGATGTATCTCACATCATCAAGACCTGACATCATGTTCTCTGTTTGTGCTTGTGCAAGATTTCAAGTAACTCCAAAGGTTTCTCATTTAACAGCAGTCAAAGGATTTTTAGATATCTAAAGGGTCAACCAAGGTTGGGTCTATGGTATTCAAGGGAATCACCTTTTGACTTGGTAGCATTTTCGGATAGTGATTATGCTGGTGCTAGCTTGGACAGAAAGACAACAACTGGAGGATGTCAATTCCTTGGGTGTAGACTTATCTCATGGCAGTGTAAGAAGCAAACAATTGTGGCTACTTCAACAACTGAAGCTGAATATGTAGCTACTGCAAGTTGCTGTGGTTAAGTCCGATGGCTTCAAAACCAACTTCTTGACTATGGGTACAATTTTATGAACACTGTCATACATATTGATAATAGTAGTACTATTTGCATAATTAAAAACCCAGTGCAACATTCTAAAACAAAACACATTGAAATAAGACATCATTTTATTAGAGATTTCAATGAGAAAAAGTTGATTCAAGTGTTCAAAATTGATTCTGAACACAACTTTGCAGATCTTCTCACTAAAGCTTTTGATGTTGGAAGGTTTCAGTACTTGGTAGCAAGTATTGGAATGCTTAATCCTCAATGATTTTAAACTTTGTGTTTTTGTAAATAAATTTTTGTTTGTGCTGCTGGATTTAAAAGATACTACTGTTAATAAAAAGTTTGTGCTGCTGGTACAAATTTTGGTTTGTTAAGTTCATATTTGTTAGTCATACTATGATACTGCTATAAGACAAATGCTTTGCATTTTGTTTCTTGGTTTTAGACTAACATTTTCAGGTATGAACATTGAACAAAAGGGAAGTTTCAAGTGAAATGGAAGCAGCAGAATGATTCTAGTTGCTAAGATAATAGGTTTATGATGGACTGAGTTTGGGATTTCATTAACAAAGGTTAACACCTAAGTTAATAAAATCTTTAAAACTTATTTCTTGAAATCTAGTTATCATATTTCATATTGAATTGATGCTTCAACTGATCAGATAGTAACTGATTCAACTCACTTTCTATCATTTTATACTTTTAAGTATAATGAGCAAGTCTAAGGACATCTGATAGAAAGAACAGCTAGTAAAAGTGAATCTAACACTTGTGTTAGAGGCAACAATTGCTATGAGCTGGAAACCCTGTCAAGAAAGCCTTTTGAATAGGTTTATCTTTACACAGGCAGTTATTTATAACTGAAAAAACATTGGTTCTCACACAACCAAAGGTTGCTTTAAACCAAATTCTAGATTAAGTGTCTGTTATACACTTAATCCCTTCAAAATGGTTGAAAGCAGTATGATTTTTCTATAATAAAATCATGAACATACTGTGTTAATACAAATAGCGTCTCAAAAACGTTATTTATATTCTTTGATCTTTCATTAGTTTTGTTAATGACAAATATAAGGAATATCTTTTAGCAAATAATAAATACTAGCTTAGTCTCTTAAGTACACATTTTACACTTCACATATTAACTAAGAATTACAAGTTTAGTAACTTGTTTCCTTAAAAGGAAACTTTAATTCTAAAACCATTCCATGACATCATTGCATACATCACATAGAAGATCTTTGATATATCTTGGTTAGATTTGCAAGATACATAGTTGACATTTGAAGATCTTGGATGATTTGGTAAGATACAACTAAGATATGGTAAGAGACAATTATACCTTAGCTGTCATGTCCCACGGATCCAAATCACATAAGGGACGGATCCCTTTTGAGGGATCCGTGGGATCCGTGAGCTGAAGATCAGCTTGCCTATAAATAGGAAGCTGATCATTTGGCTCTCTCATCACTCATATAGCTTTAACACACATATTCATTCAGTACATATCTTACTAACATCATTCATAGTTGCATTTCACTTTGATCTTTCATTTTGTAGAAAGGAGATCAAGCATTCAAGGATCTACAGAACCGTAATCCTTTAGTTGCATTACTGTGTGATATTGTAGTTTGTTTCACACATCATATCTATCATTTGTAATCAGTGAGTGTGGTTAGTGCTTCAGTCCTTAAAGCACAAGGAGTGTAGGGAGTAGTTGTACCCGTGTAAAGAACTCGACATCTAGCTTAGTGTCGGTAAAGTAAGTAGGCGACGTCAGGTTGGTTCTACCTTGTGAAAAGAACTCGGTGTTTAGCTTAGTACCGGAAAAGGAAGTAAGCGACGTGTAAAGGTTTTCTCCGCCTGGAAAAGGAGTTTGTTTCTTAGTGAAAGATAAACTCTCGAGTAGGAAACTCGGGGAGTGGAGTAGGGCAAGGAAGAGAGTCCTTGTAACCGAACCACTATAAACAACAGTGTCGTGTGGTTTGATCTTTCCTCTCTTTATCTTTTGTTTATATTGTGTGATTATTTATTTGTGATTGTTTCCTTTGAAATTAACATATAGTAACAAAGCAAAGAAATCTTTAAAACGGTAAAAACTATTCAACCCCCCTTCTAGTTTTCCACAATTGGCATCAAGAGCTACGTTGCTTAAGATCTTTAAAATATATTGTATTTTAAAACTTAAAACGATCCATGGATTTTGAAAACTTTAAAGAAGGGCAATCTATGCAGAGACCACCTCTATTTGAACCAAATTGTTTTATTTATTGGAAAAATCGCTTTGAGACTTATGTAAAGTCAAAGGACATAGATCTATGGTATATTATAGTTGATGGTGATTACAAACCTATTAGTAATAATATTTCGGGTGGTCGGGATGAAGGAGTTTCTCTTACTCGTCACAGTGATGAGCAAAAGAAACTAATTGCCAAAAATAATGAAGCCAAAATGATGCTTTATAATGCCTTACCTAAGAAAGAATATGAAAGAGTCTTTATGTGTAAAACGGCTAAGGATATTTGGCAATCTCTCATTATCACACATCAAGGGAACTCACAAGTAAAAGATAACAAAATTGATCTTCTTGTCCAACAATACGAACAATTTGTTATCTCTGAAGATGAGACCATTAATAGTGCGTTTGCTAAGTTCAATACTATTATTACATCACTTAAAGCACTTGATGAATCTTTTTCTAGTAAGAATTTTGTCAGGAAATTTCTAAGAGCACTCCATCCGAAATGGAGAGCAAAGGTGACAGCTATTGAAGAATCTAAAGATCTCTCAAGCATGACACTAGATGAGCTCATAGGAAACCTAAAAGTTCACGAAATGATTATGGAAAAAGACTCGGAAATTGTCAAAGGCAAAAAGGAGAAGATCAAGTCTATTGCCTTGAAAGCCAAAGTCGAGTCAAGTGATGATGAGTCTTGTTCAAACAGTGATGATGAAGAGTATGCAATGGCCGTGAGGGATTTCAAGAAATTCTTCAGGAGACGAGGAAAGTTTGTTAAACCACCTCGTGATGAAAAGAAATCCTCTCGGAAAGATCATGAAGACAAGAAAGGTAAGGTTGATAGGAAATGCTATAGGTGTGGTGACTCCAGTCACTTAATAGGAGAATGTCCAAAGCCTCCAAAGACCAAGTCTCAAAGAGCCTTCGTTAGCGGAGCTTGGAGCGATAGTGAAGGAGATGATGATGATGAGCCTAAGAACAACGAAATGGCACTTATGGCTAATGACACAGAAGAGGTACATTCTGATTCATGCTCCTTTATAGATGACGAAACATTAGAAGTAGAATATAACAAACTGTGTGACGTTACTTTAAAAATCATAAACAAAAACAAGTTTTTGAAAACTAAGACAACACTTTTAGAAAAAGAAGTATTTTGGCTTAAAGAAAAAGCAATACGAATTGAAAAAGGTAAAGATAGTAAAGAAACGTGTGTGTCTTGTCAAGAACTAAAACTTGAATTAGAAACCTTAAGAACCACACAGGAAGATTTGATCAAACAAAATTCTAAGTTTAAAAGGTTTGATAAAAACATAAGTTGTGCAGATGAAATAATGAAAATGCAAAAGCTACCTCATGATAAAACAGGACTAGGCTTTATGAAACTAGGAACTTTAAGTGAGTATAAGGAACAGACTGTGAATAAAACTGATTCAACCAAGTTGGACACTCACGGATCCGACGGATCCAAAAATTTGGATCCGCCAAGTGTATCCAAAGGATCCGCGGGTACTCAAGTTGAACAGAAGGTTCACAAATTCGACCGTTCCGAATTTGTTAAAGTTACTAAGAAACCTAACAATAGTATAACCAATAATAAACATAAACCAGCAGTATCTTTAGGAAGAGGACAAGCTAGAAATGAATATAGAGTTAAAACGGATCAACGGAGACCTCAAATGAGTTTTCCCAAACACCCCTTTCCAAAGAGTATAGTTAATCCACAACATACTTATCAAAATAATTGGAACCAAAACATGCCTAGAAACTTTCATGGTCCTAGCTATATGTCATGGAACAATGGTCCACCATTTACATACATAAACCATGATAATGTCATGTTTAACCCAAACGGACCCATGAGATATTGGGGACCAAATGCTTGAGTCTTTTATGAACTTAGGTATGCTTGAAAGTTGATCTTGAACCTGATGAGTGGATCAAAGATAGTGGGTGCTCAAGACACATGACGGGAAACAAAAAGCTTTTCTCAACCTACCAAGTGTATGACGGAGGTAATGTCACATTCGGTAGCAAGCTTAAAAGTAAAATCATCGGAAAAGGTACAATCTCTCATGACTCTCTATCTATTGATGATGTTGCTCATGTAGATAATTTAGGTTTTAATTTACTTAGTATAAGTCAATTATGCCGGAAAAAGTATAACGTCCTTTTCAGTGAAAATGGAAGTAAAATACTTAAAGATGGCATAACCGTAGGAAAAGGTGTTTTAAAGAATAATGTCTATGTTATGAAATTAGATAAAACACCTAAAGATAAGTTATGTCTTACCTCCTTGGACGAAAACTCAACTCTATGGCATCGACGCTTAGGTCATGCTAATATGAGGCTTATTCAATCTTTGTCATCCAAAGAACTCGTTAGGAACCTACCCAAGTTGAAATATGACCAACACTTTTGTGATGCTTGCAAAATTGGAAAACAAGTACATAGTAGCCATAAGGCTAAAAACATGGTATCTACATCTAGATGCCTAGAATTATTACATATGGATTTGTTTGGCCCGTCGGCTATACAAAGTTATGGAGGAAATTTTTACACTTTAGTTATAGTAGATGATTACTCTAGATATACATGGACAAAGTTTTTGAAAACTAAAAATGAGGCATTCGACAAATTTGAAATTCTAAGCAAGAAAATTCAAAATCAAATAGGAAGTAATATTGTATCTATTAGAACTGACCATTGTCGAGAATTTGACAATGAAATTCAATTTGGAAATTTTTGTGATAATAATGGAATAACTCATAATTTCTCGGCTCCTCGTACACCTCAATCTAATGGTGTAGTAGAACGTAAAAATAGAACAATTCAAGAAATGAGTAGAACTATGTTAAATGAACAAAACATACCACAAAAGTTTTGGTGTCACGCTGTAGATACTTCTACATATATCCTAAATAGAGTTTTAATTAGACAATTTTTAAATAAAACTCCTTATGAAATTTATCGAGGCAAAAAGCCTACATTAGGATATTTTAGAGTTTTTGGAAGCAAGTGCTTCATTTTAAACACAAAGGACTATCTCACTAAGTTCGACCCAAAGTCGTATGAAGGTGTATTCCTTGGGTACTCACAAAACAGTAAAGCATACATTGTATTAAACAAGGAAACATCAAGAGTCGAGGAATCGTTGAACGTAACATTCAACGAAAGTCTACCTCCCTCTAAGACATCACCTTTGGTAGATGATGACTTAGTTGAAGTTCAAATGGTTAATGCTATTGAAAACATTGAAAATGACAATGAACCCGTAAAAGGAGAAATAGTCAATGTTAAAGAAACTAAAAGTCATCCATTAGAAAACGTCATAGGAAAACTTAATGAAAGAACATTAAGATCCAAAGCTCAAAATGAAAGTAATTATTTTTTCTTTATTTCAACCATTGAACCTAAAAATATAGACGAGGCAATAAAAGATGAATCTTGGGTAATTGCTATGCAAGAAGAACTTAATCAATTTATTAGAAATGATGTTTGGACTTTGGTACCTCCACCTAAAAACCAAACCATAATAGGCACCAAATGGGTCTTTAGAAATAAAATGGATGAAAAGGGTATTATATCTAGAAATAAAGCTAGGCTAGTAGCTCAAGGTTACAATCAACAAGAAGGTATAGATTATGATGAAACCTTTGCACCAGTAGCTAGACTTGAGTCTATTAGGATATTACTTGCATATGCATGTGCACATGATTTTAAGTTATTTCAAATGGATGTCAAAAGTGCTTTCTTAAATGGTCTTATTAATGAAGAAGTATATGTTGCACAACCTCCTGGCTTTGCCGACTTTGAAAAACCAAATTATGTTTTTAAACTTAAGAAAGCTTTATACGGACTTAAGCAAGCACCAAAGGCTTGGTATGATCGACTTAAGACTTTCCTAGTTGACCATAAGTATACCATGGGCCTAGTAGACAATACTCTCTTCACCAAGAAAAAGGGATCACATATTATTATAGTCCAAATATATGTGGATGACATTATATTCGGTTCAACTTGTCAAGAGTTATGCGATGATTTCTCAAAAATCATGCATGACGAGTTTGAAATGAGTATGATGGGGGAACTAAACTTTTTCTTAGGTCTCCAAATTAAACAATTAGAAGATGGGATATTCTTCAACTAATCAAAGTATATCAAAGATATGCTTAAGAAGTTTGGTCTTGAAGACTCAAAACCTTTGAGAACACCCATGTCCTCCGAAACCAAACTTACTAAGGATGAAGAAAATGAATCCGTAGATAGCACTAAATATAGAGGAATGATTGGTAGTTTACTCTATCTTACGGCTAGTAGGCCTGACATTATGTTTAGTGTTTGTCTATGTGCACGTTTTCAAGAAGATCCAAAATCTTCCCATCTTGAAGCTGTTAAAAGAATCTTTAGGTATATTAAAGGTACTACACACTTAGGATTATGGTATCCCAAAGGAACGGGTGTAGAAACCATAGTGTATACTGACTCAGATCACGCAGGTGATTATGTTGATAGGAAAAGTACTAGTGGTATTTGTACTTTTGTAGGATATTGTCTAACATAATGGTTCGCTAAGAAACAAACTGCCCTCGCAATATCAACAACAGAGGCAGAGTATGTGTCTGCAGGGAAGGCGTGTCAACAAGCACTGTGGATGAAACAAGCTCTCGTCGACTATGGAATTGAACTCAACAACATTCCCATTCTTTGCGACAACAAAGGTGCTATCGATCTAAGCAAAAATCCAGTCCAACACGCTAGAACCAAACATATTGAAATACGCCATCACTTCCTTCGCGACAATGTACAGAAGGGAATCATCTCAATTGAGAAAGTTTCCTCAGAGGACAACATTGCCGATATTCTCACTAAACCACTTAAACGAGAACCTTTCAATTATCTTAGACTTGGATTAGGATTAATGGAACCTAGTGATTAGGAGAAACATTAGTATTAACATTAGTTTAGATATACACGACACTAAACCAAAACATGCGTTCTGAATCCGCGGATCCGATCGACAACAAGGACGGATCCTTTGTTTGGGATCCGCCGAATCCGTCGCATGCTATGTGCAGTTTATTATTTAATAAACAAGAACAGCTACTATTCATTCCTCACTCCAAAACATATCACCTTACTACATCCGACACACACTTAATCTCCATCACATTTTAGACCATTTTCTTCCACAAATTTGTGCTTCTAACATCACTGTAAGTATTCTTATCATATTTATACTCCTGATCTGCGTCTAGGATTTCCATTTCATGCACAAAACATAAACTTGGGGTATATGCATAATTCTTGAAAAATCATGAAGCATATTTATTGCATTATACTTAAAAACATGTTTTTCTTAGTTAGGAATTGCATCTCATAGCACATTGTCTTAATTTAACAAAAACCCCATGAAAATTTTTCACTAAAATCTTCTAACGACTAGGTAAAATGATTTTTTTTCTTACATTGTTCATACAAATGCAAAAACATTATCTTTTAGACTTCACTTGCATAATGTCTCTTGAATGCTAAAGGGAATACATAACTAATATGTATTTTCGGGTACATTCAACCGTAGCTACATTGAAACAGGAGTGTTTGGGTTATCTCTCGTTTGTAAACAAAACTTGCATAAACTAATTTTTTTCTTGCATCAAAAGGAGTCGAGATAACCGCACCTCCACATTGTCCCCATGTAGGCACACACTAGGAATTTTACACTTCCTTTGATCATTTTAACTAAAACTATGTAACTTTTTGTACTTAGGAAAATCATGCCTCCCGCAACCAACTACGATCACAAGAAAACCGTTAACTCCTTACCCAAAGTCCACAAAACCAAAGGTCTAACCAATGCCCAAATCGAAATTTTCAAAGCCTTAGAGAATAAGTATGTCCATGAGGGTAGAGCCATAGATTCATCATTCTATGAAGGAACTCCACTTAGGGAACAATTAGCCGCAATTCGATTTGATTCTCTTTTAGACATTGATGAACCAATCATTCCTAGGTTCATACTTGAGTTCTATGCCAGTGTAGGTCTTAGCTCGAGTGATGAAGGTTACTTAAGTCTTCATTTTACTCTAAATGGAAATCTTGTCAACATCCCTCTTGATCAATTTGGTGAGGTCTTAGGAATTCCAAGTCAAGGAACATGTATTTACTCGGACAAATGGTCCTTAACAATCTTAGACTCCAATATTGATAGGACGGCACCATATGCCACTCCTCTCTAATCAAAAGAAGTGATTAGGGAACATCTCTTCATTCCTAAGAACAACCCCACAAGAATGTATCGTGGTCGTGAAGTTGCTAGAGATCCATTTGCAATGGAACTTAATGAACTAAGACCCGAATTCAAGAAGATGGAGGATGTATTAAGGGCAAATGTGATGTGCACCATAGGAAACCGTGATCATATCAATGCTTGTTTATGTCACATGATGTACAACATCTCTACTCGTCAACCCTTCAATCTTGCCTATTATGTTGCCAAAAGAATGTGTGACATTCCGGTTCAAAGCAAGATTGCAATGCCTTATGGTATGCTCTTAACCCGACTTTATAGAGCCTTTGCACCCGCTCGTCCAAACCATCTAGGCTTTGTTCCGGATTACAATGAAATTGAACATACCTTCGTTCCTTTGAGTGACTTTAGGGTTAGTGTTGATAAGGGCAAACGTCCTCGTGTTCCAACATCATCTTCATCATCTTCAATGAGTGAAGATGATGGTATGCCAAATTCTAGGATTCCTCCACCCGAATACTTGAGCCATCTTCCTCCAATTCAACATGAATCTGCTGAGTATCGAAACATCAAAGGAATGGTGAAGAATCTGGGTCGTTGGATGATGAAATTACACAAGGGGATGAAGAAGTTGAAGAAGAAGCTGAGTTAATGGAGTGTTTGGTTTTAAACAATGTTGGATATTGTGTTGTTAAACTTCTATGTGTCCAGAATTTATCTGATAATACTTGTTGTGTATGTGTAATAACTAACACTTGCAGGTGGATAACCATCATGGTTATCAATTTTCCGGGTTATAGCCAGTGTTTGGCATAACACCCAAAACGGTAAGTTTCTAAGTACGGATTAAACTATGTGCAATCATGTGTTAATGTAATCATATTTAGTTGTTTTGCTATACATATTAGATACTAAATAAGGTCTAGGTGAATTTTCAGGTTTTCGTCGAAAAACGACAAATTTGACATATGTTCTGTTTACTTTTTAAGTTTTAGACATATGGATCCGGCGGATCCCAAAACAGGGTTCCGCCAAGGCTTATCGTTGGATTCGCCAACCGCCATCCTGCGGATTTGGCGGATTCCAAAATAGGGTTCCGCATTTGCAACCATTTGGATCCGCAGGTTTCCCAGTAAAATTACAAAACTTTTTCGACTTATCCCGATTCTTAAAATCTTAAGTGTTTAGTATCATTTAGGATTCCTTCACTAATCATAATTCATCCTAGAATCATTAGGGAATTCTTAGAAACTTAGGAACAAAATTTCCCACCAAAATTTAAATTTTTGAAATATAGGTGTGAGTTACCAAACTGATACAAAGAAGGAACCCTTTTTAGGGATCCGTCAAATCCGTGGAAATATCAAATCATCATCCTTTCCACTATCTTCTTGTAATAACTGCAAATCCACAACATATTACTCAACCAAAGCTCAATGGATTGACTTCCTTGATATGACCTGCACAAATTTTTGTTCCAAATCATTAGTAACCAACATTCTCTATTGGATTCACATCAAATCCAAACACACAGACTCACAAACCTTCTGTCTATAAATTAGCACTTTAGGATCATCCCTTCACACAACAACCATTTCCTCTCCTGTACATCTTAGCTATCATACTTCACCATGACTAAGTCACACAACTCTTCCACATCCAGAACCTCAAGAAGAACAGCCCGCATTAGTGTTAAACCCTGTTGTTTTATCAACTTAGCAAACTCCTCATCTGAGGAAAATTCTCCTCTCAATATATCATCACCCATTGCTAGTGAAAATTTCCTTACACTCTCCACCCCAACACCATCAAATGTTGTTATACAAACACCACCACCAACCATTACTCCAATAGCCTCTACTCCACCACCGGCTCCATCACAGCCTGTTAGATCACCATCACCACCAAAATCACCCAAACTCCAACCATTGGAATTATTTAGGACTCCTCCTACATCACCACATCTTGATGACTTAGAAGAACTTTCACCTAAATTACCCAATCTTCCACCAATGACCTTTGAAGGTCAACAACCAATGCTTTTTCATCCGGTTTACCCGGATATCCATGGCCCTTTATACCATGATGCACAATCATCCCAACCTCAACAACAACCTCTATCACCCACATCTACTCTAGTTGCCATTGACGAGGCAATGTGGATGAATGTGCCTCAAACCCAAGAAGAGATTAGTGAAGAGCTCAACCGTCTCTACACTCTCTCGGGTATGGTTGATCATCGCCTTCATGAAGCAATGGACATTCAAAACATCCTTATGAACTCCCTCCAAACACCACAACAACCATCAAACAACAACAACAACCAACCACCACCACCACCACCACCGCAAAACTTGGAGCCTAATCTTCCTCCCGGCTTCTCAAGTCATGATTGCGCACATTGTGAGAGAACGGCTCACTTGGCCCAAAGGACCAACATCTTGGTCCATGAGCTTCAAAATGAGATGAGGTTCATCTTGAACCATGTTCTTGAACGTTTAAACGCAATCTCTCATCCGCCTCAATAAAAATGTTGTTAGGAACCTTCTAGGATGATGGTGTAGTTGTCTAGGATTTATTTTGTAATGTAACATCATATCATATTTGTGACTTTTGTCACATAATTTTCAATTAATGAATGTGATGTTTTTATGCTTATGAGTGATCAACATATTGCATATTATCATTATCATTGTGAACTAACATTCTTATATAGCATATATTATACCTTGATTATGATTACCCTAGGTACAAATAATGATCAGACACTTACTTTGACTTTTAAAAGTCAAAACTTATTGAAAGGCTTGTTTGGGAGAATACTTCACAAGCATTCTACTTCTTAATTGAAGTCATTCATTACTAACACTTCATTTGCAGCATATCATACCTTTCATAGTATACGTTGGTACTCGAGAAGTGAGGAGTATACATCAAGGGGGAGCATCTCATAAGCATTTCATATACTAACCATTTGTTTTGTAGATTCATGCATCATTTCCTTGATTACTCCATCTAGGGGAGTATAAAACAAGGGGGAGCTTTAAAGTTCTCAAAATCGCATTCCGCTACGCTACTCTTTTTGTTTCGACAAAAAGGGGGAGAAAGGAACTAAGTTTGCATCAACTGTGATTCATCACAGTACATACATTTTTACAAAACGTTTCTTTAATAAACAAACTTAATATATATTTTTAAGAACTCATGCTATATTTATTATCTTGCTCAAAAATATACCTTATGTTTTGTCATCAACAAAAAAGGGGAGATTGTTAATACAAATAGCGTCTCAAAAACGTTATTTATATTCTTTGATCTTTCATTAGTTTTGTTAATGACAAATATAAGGAATATCTTTCAGCAAATAATAAATACTAGCTTAGTCTCTTAAGTACACATTTTACACTTCACATATTAACTAAGAATTACAAGTTTAGTAACTTGTTTCCTTAAAAGGAAACTTTAATTCTAAAACCATTCCATGACATCATTGCATACATCACATAGAAGATCTTTGATATATCTTGTTTAGATTTGCAAGATACATAGTTGACATTTGAAGATCTTGGATGATTTGGTAAGATACAACTAAGATATGGTAAGAGACAACTATACCTTAGCTTTCATGTCCCACGGATCCAAATTACATAAGGGACGGATCCCTTTTGAGGGATCCGTGGGATCCGTGAGCTGAAGATCAGCTTGCCTATAAATAGGAAGCTGATCATTTGGCTCTCTCATCACTCATATAGCTTTAACACACATATTCATTCAGTACATATCTTACTAACATCATTCATAGTTGCATTTCACTTTGATCTTTCATTTTGTAGAAAGGAGATCAAGCATTCAAGGATCTACAGAACCGTAATCCTTTAGTTGCATTACTGTGTGATATTGTAGTTTGTTTCACACATCATATCTATCATTTGTAATCAGTGAGTGTGGTTAGTGCTTTAGTCCTTAAAGCACAAGGAGTGTAGGGAGTAGTTGTACCCGTGTAAAGAACTCGACATCTAGCTTAGTGTCGGTAAAGTAAGTAGGCGACGTCAGGTTGGTTCTACCTTGTGAAAAGAACCCGGTGTTTAGCTTAGTACCGGAAAAGGAAGTAAGCGACGTGTAAAGGTTTTCTCCGCCTGGAAAAGGAGTTTGTTTCTTAGTGAAAGATAAACTCTCGAGTAGGAAACTCGGGGAGTGGAGTAGGGCAAGGAAGAGAGTCCTTGTAGCCGAACCACTATAAACAACAGTGTCGTGTGGTTTGATCTTTCCTCTCTTTATCTTTTGTTTATATTGTGTGATTATTTATTTGTGATTGTTTCCTTTGAAATTAACATATAGTAACAAAGCAAAGAAATCTTTAAAACGGTAAAAACTATTCAACCCCCCTTCTAGTTTTCCACATACTGCTAAGTCACAAGTTTCTTAAAAAGGATTTTCAAAGGGACTCAGTAAAACCATCCATTGATAGATAATGAGTCAATGCCCCATGAATCACCTCTCATAGGATTTAACACACCTAGAAGTTATGAGGGCAGCACATAAACTCTTAAGAAATTGATAGCTTCATGTACAACATTGTCTGAAAACAAGTTCACATTGGTAGATCAGATAATGATGGGATGATGGTGAGAGATCTTCCAAACTGGGGAGGATAAAATGTTATTTGCATCTCAGGGGAGGAAATATCTCAGGGGAGGAAATAAAAGCCCAAGGAAGATTAACCAAATGAAAGGAAGGAAAAGACAAGAGCATACAAGATGATGACATGGAGGTTGAAAATGACAAGAACAGAGCTGATTCTGGAGTATTATATATATTCAGAAGGGATGAAGCATTCCAAAGGAGAAAGTTCTATCTAGGTCAATCACAGTTCACTACGTTTGTTCATCACTTGCAAAGGCATGCTGATAGATGATTTCACTTGTTGAAACAAGCATCCAAGATACACAGCATCATTGCCTCTTATAATTCCTCCATCCAAGGAAATTGCACCATCTTTTAGGCTTTGTTTAAAGCTTGAAGATAGGTTCTAATATTGTCGAAGTCAAAAGAAAATGGCAGATGAGTTACTGAGAAAGATATTTAATCTTGAAGAAAAGACGATAGCTCAGATCAAGAATCTGACTACAGAAGTGTTTGAAAGATCTTCATAATCCATAATTTAATTCAGAAACATGTTGAAAAGGATTCACATGTTTAGGGGAGGATTGTTGGGAATTAAATATTCTGAAGATTAGTATCGGGAATTAAAGGATTACAAGATCGGTTGCTGCTCAAGAAATACTCTTAAGTATCATTCTACTGCTAGTGCATTTGATTCTACTGCTAGCGTTAAACATTCTACTGCTGAATGATGCTGCTGCTAGTGAAGAAGATTCTACTGCTAAGTGGATAACTATCGAAGTATTCTGCTGCTGAGTAGATAAGTATACAAAGATATTATGTGTATTAAAGTCAACAATACACGGTAGATAATATCTTTAGACAAAGTGTTCAGTAACAAGTTGTAAACACAGATACATGTTGTATCTTAATGACTGACACTCTCAAAGCAAGTGTTCGATTAGACTTGACAATATTGTAAAGATCTCTCTTGGACTATAAAAGAGAAATCTTAGACTAGATAATACGTGTGCTTAGATTATAACTGTTAAGAACATAGAACAAACACAACAATATCATAAGTCATAGAAACATAAGATTCAAGGTTTTGTAACCCTAGTGATAGTGAAGATCACTCGTATTATTGTGAATAATATTGAATCATTTGGTGATAAACTTTCTTTGTTCATTGTTCTATAACAAACATAATTGTTCCATTTCCATATCCAAATAACCTTCTAAGTGTGGTTAAGTAGATTCCGCATACTTAATCATATTAACTCAATATATCATACACACAAAGCAACAAAGGTCTAACAACCTTATAGTGTATCGAACCCCATACGTTCCTCACAAACACCTGTTAACCACCTCAGTTTGCCCATCTGACTGAGGATGGTATGCAA
The DNA here is from genome assembly GCA_021014915.2 of Artemisia tridentata subsp. tridentata. Taxonomy (NCBI): domain Eukaryota; kingdom Viridiplantae; phylum Streptophyta; class Magnoliopsida; order Asterales; family Asteraceae; genus Artemisia; species Artemisia tridentata. The sequence goes on along the minus strand of CP139502.1, from coordinate 176,501,611 downwards.
TGGACATTTTTAGCTTAACCTTGAGCATCTTAAAGAGTGATTGCCAAAAGTGACTCAAAAATACCTTATCGCTGTCACTAACTATGGTATTTGGCAATCCATGTAACTTATAAATGTTGTCCATAAAAACTTGTGCCACTTGTTGTGCAGAGTAGGGATGTTGCAAAGGGACAAAATGTGCATACTTACTTAGTCTATCTACTACCACAAGGATAACTGACTTACCTTGTGATTTAGAGAGATTTTCTATGAAATCCATTGAAATATCACTCCAAATGGTATATGGTATGGGCAATGGTTGAATCAACCCTGGATAAGCACTTAGATCAGGTTTTTGTTTTTGACAAACCAAGCATTCCCTCACCCACTGTTTAACCATTCTTCTCATGCCTTTCCAGAAGAATAAAGAACTGAGTGTTTGGTAAGTGACATGTACTCCAGAGTGGCCACCTGTAGCTTCTCCATGAAAGTGCAAAAACAACTGTTTCTTTAATTGTTCATCATTGCCCACCATCAACTTCCCTTTCCTTCTCAGTTGACCATTTTCCCAACTATACTTGCTATCTGCACTTTGTTGCTCCTTGGCTTTATCAATTGCAACTACCATAACTGGATCATTTTGCTAACTAGCTTTAATCTGCTCCCATAAAGGGCTGGTCATGGTAGTAGTTAGCAGTGAAAACATTTGACTTGTAGGACAATTCATAGGCACCATTGAGAAAGCATCAACTGCAATATTTTCACTTCCCTTTTTATAAGAAATTTCATAATCATACCCAAGCAGCTTTGGTAACCATTTTGCCTGAAAATAGGGTAGTGACTCTTTGATCCAGCAAGTATTTGAGGCTAAAGTGGTCAGTCTTGATTTTAAAATGCCTATTCATGAGATACCCTTCCACTTTTCTAAGGACAAAATCACAGCAAGAAACTCTTTCTCATAAGTAGAATAAGACTGGTGTTTGGGAGATAAGGATTTACTGAGATAAGCAATGGGATGACCATCTTATTGTAACACAGCTCCAACTTCAGTGTCACATGCATCAGTTTCTACCACAAATTCCTTTTGAAGATTTGGCAAGCTTAGCACTGGTGCTTCCATCATAGCAGTTTTCAATTTCTCAAAAGCTTCCTGAGCTTGATCATTCCATTTGAAAGATTGCTTCTTCAACAACTGAGTAAGAGGCTTACTAATGATGGCATATTGTCTGATAAACCTTCTATAGTAACCTGTTAGACCAAGGAAACCTCTGAGATGCTTCACATTCTGTGGAATAGGCCAATCCTTCATAGCTTGAACCTTCTTTTTATATGTAGAAACTCCTTGGGCAGACAACACATGACCCAAATATTCTACTTCAGGTACAACAAAAGAACATTTGCTTCTCTTTGCATACAAAGTACTTTCCCTCATGACCTGCAACACACTTCTCAAACGTTGCAGATGCTCAAACTCATTTTGACTGTAAATCAAAATATCATCAAAGAAAACCAGGGTAAATTTCCTCAGAAATGGTTTGAAGATAGTATTCATGAGGGACTGAAAAGTTGAAGGTGCATTAGTTAGGCCAAATGGCATTACTAGGAACTCAAAGTGACCATCATGTGTTCTAAAAGCTGTCTTATGGATGTTTTCTTCCCTCATCCTGATTTGGTGATACCCAGATCTTAGATCCAATTTAGAAAATACCACAGAACCTTGCAACTCATCAATCAACTCCTCTATCACTGGAATAGGAAATTTGTCTTTCACAGTGTGTCTGTTCAACTGTCTGTAGTCAACACACATACTCCATGAACCATCTTTCTTTTTAACCATGACAATGGGTGAAGAAAATGGGCTTTGACTTGGCCTTATAACTCCTGAATCCAACAGTTCCTTAACCATTAACTCTATAGCATCCTTTTGTCCAAGTGGATGTCTATAGGGCCTTATGTTGACTGGTGGGGTGTTTGGAACTAAGGGAATGTGATGATCATGGGTCCTTTTTGGTGGTAAAGCAGTTGGAATGCTGAATACATCATTGTACTCCTCCAATAATGACTCAATTTCTGCACAAGGGTGTTTGGCACAACTGTCTTTTGTCTCTTCTATAGACAATAAGGTAGGAGGGTATACACAAAGTGACATAGAATTTAACTGCACAGTCCCTACTTGCATCCATTTGAGTGATGACTGTGGAGTACCCCTTAACAACAGTTTAGTATTTGCATACTCAAACTCCATGGTCAAATGTTTGAAATTGAACTTAATGCCTCACAACCTCCCAAGGGTATGACCATCATATCAGTAACAAAAGGCACACCTTGCAATGTCCATTTGAAATTCTTACACATAGTGTTACTAGTTAAACTATTTCCATTAGCCACTTCCACTTGCAGAGGACACATAGCCTGTACTGGGCAACCAATTCTTTTTGCAGTCTGCACATCCATAAAATTGTGTGTGCTACCACAATCTATGAGTATGTGTATCACCTGTTTACCCACATAACCCCTTACCCTCATGGTCTGGTATGATGTTATGCCATTCAAAGCATGAATTGAGATTTGAGGGTTTCCTTCATGCTCATTAACAAATTCAGTTGGTATGTTCTGTGTCATCAATTCAGTCCCACACTCTTTATAAGTCTTTTCACCACTATCACCCCCCTCATCAATTATCACCTCTAAAGAATGCAATTGACCACTACATTTATGGTTAGGGGTATACTTTTCATCATAGTAAAAACACATATGATTAGCCCTTTTCTCTTCCAATTCTTTTTGAGTCAATCTCTTCCTAAAGGGAGCTGCATTATTTCTAAAACTAGTGTTTAGCACAACCACATTAGAACCACTAGTCTTTTGATAACCACTACCATTCTTGTTAAACACATTAGAATTGACTTTTGGAGTACTAAGAACAGAACCATACCTTGATTTTAATGCCACAATTGTCTGTTCTTGCATTTTTGCCAAATAATACACCTCAGTCAAAGTATTCAAGGAAAACATCCTGATTTGAGCACTAATCTCCATCTTTAAGCCACCCAAAAACAAACTGATTGCATGCTTTTCACTCAACTCAACTCTATTCAAGATGCCCTCAAATCTTTCATAATAATCTTTGACTGAACCTTCTTGCTTCAAATTCTTCAACTCCATAAGTGGATCATCAAAAACTGTATCAAACCTTCTTAACACAGCCTGTTCATACACTTCCCATGGACAATCATCCCCATTCCTTTTACAGAATTGCTGATGCCAAATCAGGGCTTTATCATAAACATGCATAGAAGCTAACTCAACTTTATCACCATCCTCAACTCCATCTATCTTAAAGAACTCCTTGCATCTATACACCCAACCTTTCACATCATCCCCATTAAACTTGGGAAACTCAATCTTTGACATTCTACCATATCCTCTGTTACCATTTCTTGGGTTTTGATTGCCACTACCACCAAGATTTTGACTACCACTATGACTTGTACCCTCCCCATTCCTTAATCGATTCACTTCTTGAGTCAAAGCATTCTGAGTAACCAAATATCTAGTCATACCATCTTTAATATCAAGAATGGCATCTTTCAGTTCATTAACTGCACTTTGCAAAGATTCCATAGTGGGATTATCCGCTATTGTATTTCTTGTGTTCACCATTGTTTCAATATCATTAACACTCATCAACAATGGGTTAACGACTATTGATCCTCTCATTGATCACCCAAACCAAATGCTTGTGATCAGCTTGTTCGAGGTTGGAGAAATTAACCACTAATGGGCTAGCCTCGTGACCGTACAAATGTTTGGCACTGATCTAATGTGATAGAGCAGGTGAAATTAGTGGTAACTAATTTCTTTCCTGAAAATCTCTGTTTCTTGCTGGAAATTGACCGGAGAAGACCACCAGAAAATCAAGAATGTCAGTTTAACACTTCTTGAAGAATCAGGAGCCAAGAATGGGCTCTGATACCACTTGATACGAGACAAAGTATGATATGTTTAATCCAGGAATTACTCGAAGATCAAACTAACAAAACAAACAGGAATACAATGAAGAAGAATGTATTCGAACTTGAATTACAAAGTAACTAACAATGAGTTTGTTACAAAGAATGTAAGGAATACAAGAGAGGAGAAATTCAGTTTACAAAGATGATTTACTAAGCAAATGAGGACTAGTATTTAAAGGGAATGTTTTGGTGCCTAAAAGTAGTTAAGTCTGTTGAGGAGTAGTACACGTGCACCTCACGTGTGTTTGTATAAAAACCTTCACACGTGCACCTCACGTGCCTGCAACATATCAAACGTATCATTCCCCTCACCAATACACCACGGTAATGTAGCTTAAATGTTACAATGGTATCCTACATCCTAAAAAAAGACGAATATAATAACTATTATTAACCATTCAAAGATTCAAATTAAGACGCTATGTCACTAATAAATCTATAACTCATACCAACACATATTCAGAATGAAAAGCCTTTAGCTTATTGGCCTTTATTTTTATCAAATCGTTATAGCTTTGATGGATTTGAAAAAAAAAACAAATATGGAACCAAACCAAATACCTTACAAGTAATTATATTATATGATCAGGTTATGTTAAATGGATTAAAGTCATGCCTCTCTACACCATGCATCGATATATGATACCTAAAGTGTATGTTGTTTACCTTGAGAAAAAGGGAGTGGTAAAAACCTAATGATCATTTTCTTTCATTAAAAAAACTAATGGTGTTTAGTCACATGACAACATATGACTGAGTCAAGGCCCATTTATAAGCGAGTTTACAAGTTCAGGGTACTACACCGCACCATTAAAAGGTTAGGGTACTAAAAAACCCGGTTAACCAAATTTGAGGTATCAAAATACAGTTTGGCCTTATTTGTATAAATAGTTACTTTATACATCAAGCAAGTAAAGACCGGATATATAATATTAACTTTTTCATGATTTGTAAAGGGATTTTTAATACGCGCATGAGTATGCTAAAAGGCACTTAAATTATCTTAAATTACCGTGATCAAATGTAATAATACTTTGCTAATTTAATCATAGAGTAAATTGCAAAAATCATCAATGTTGTTTGACAAAATTGAAAATTCAGTCCTTATCATTTTTGAAAGTGCAAAGGGCGTCTTTGTGAGGAACTTATATAAGTCCCAAGGCAAAGTGAATTGACTAAACTACCCATCATCGTTTTCCTCCCTTGTTTTTCTTTTAGTTTTTGATGGACGATTATGACAACAAACCCGAAGTTCGATCGCGAGTTGTATCGAGCACAAGTAGCAAACATGAGACACACGAGACTACAAACAGTGGCGGATCCAGAATGTTGAACCATGTGTGACACCAATTTTTAGCTCACTTCGTTTCATGGATACATCAATTTGGGTATATTAATTATTTTTTCCGGTTTTAATTCGCGAATTCAAGCTATTCGGGATTTGATTCATTTTGGTGTATACGTCACCGTCAATAATTGAAATAATCAAATAATCTAAATTCAATATAAAGAAATACTACATCCGTCCCAAAATAAGTGTCCAGTTTGACCCTAAACTGTTTCAATTTTGACCTTAACTATTTTTGTGGGTGTTATATAATATTTGATGCAAAATATATAAATGGATTGGGTTTTAAGTGTACTTTTCAATGGTATAATTTTTCATCAATTATTATATATATATATATATATATATATATATATATATATATATATATATATATATATATATATATATATATACCAGTTTGACTCTGAAAAGTCAAACTGGACATTTATTTTGGGACGGAGGGAGTAGTGTGACTTTAATTAGATATTGTTTGATAAGTGGATATTGTTTGATAATACTCAATACTAAAGTCATTATTTTTGTTACATTATAAGTTAGATATTATTTTTGTGCCAAACTCTATAAATAATAAAAATGGTAAATGAATAAACGGATGAGATTATTTTTGTTCAAGTTTACGCAGCTTAACTGGGTTATATCCGTGACTATTTTCAACATTTCCTTAATAACCTCCAAATGTGTATTTAGTAAGGTCTAAATTCTTGACCTTTTGTGTGTTGATCAAATGTGTTACCGGTAACAAAAAAATGTGTATTGAAAATTATATGATGTATATTATGCATATGCTTTGTATGAGCGTACTTTTATGAGTTTTATCACTTTATAAAGTGTCTATTCACTACTGTAGTAATTATGTACTCTGTAGTATATTAATATTTTGAGTATATAAAAAGAAAACCTTGTTTAAACGGTGTATTTTATCAAAAGGTATTTGAAGTTTCCGTTAGTAAAAGGTATTCGTATTGTTTAAACCGCGTAGCATATGTTCATTTCACGAGTTACATTTTAAAATTTATTTAAGTTATCTAATTTAAGTAGTATTAAAAAGGTCTTCTAAGTTTTCATTAATAAAGTGTTTCTATTATTGTTTAAATCGTGTATTGTAATTTTACATTTTTTATTTTATGCAGGTTAATTATTTTAAGGTGTATTTTAAGAAATCTGTTTTACTCATTTTTAAAATATTTTAAGTTTAAGTAAGTAAATATTAGGGATAATGAATTTTAAATTTGTCTAACTTGCCACTTTTTACTGAGTTGTGTATCCATATTTTTTTTTTGACTAAGTAAGGTTCTAAACTTACTAATCTTTGTTATGTTGACACTAAACGGAGTGATTAAGGTTTGTTAAGTTTTTCCTTTGAACGTTGGCATCCACGCTGGAGGTTTTTTGTCGTTTTATATAACGTTAATGTTTTTTCACTAAAATTAAACACAAATCGATCATGGCTCAATACGCTCCAGGCACACCAAGAGTGATTGGTAAGTACGTTCGACCTAACTGTGGATGTGGACTTGCTATGACAATGAAAACGGTATGGACTAGGGAGAATCCAAGAAAACGATTTATTGCTTGTCCCAAATATGTAAGCCCTAATTTAATTGGTTTTTCTGAAGGTGTCGAATTTCATGGGGCTTTTGTTTGATAAGTTAAGTTAACTGATTTTCTATTGTTTATTTGGTTGTAATTACAGGACATGGGTAGTAAGTGTGGGTATTATGAGTTTTTTGATGATGATCCACCAAGTGAGTATTATAGGGAATTGCTATATGAAGAGCATCAAAAGGTCAAGTAAGGGAATCAAAGGAATGAGATGCAAGAACACATTCTTGTGCTAACAAAGGAAAAGAAGTTGTTGGTTGAAGAATTGACTTGCACAAAGTCAAAGTTACAATTGTATGACAGACTTTTTCTGATTTTGATTGGGATTTTGATTGTCTTTGTGTTGTATTTGGAATGAAAGTAGGAAACTGATTTAGGTAGATGATTAACAGTAGGATATTAAGTAGCAGTATCATGTAATGGATCTTGACTCCATAAATTTAAGCTTTTGTAAGGAAATGAAATAATTTGCAGTTTTCATGTATTTGCAGTTTTCATGTTTATGCAGTTTGCAGTCTTGGCACTTGCAGTCAAATAATAGCATAAAACTTGGCACTTGCGGTCAAAGCTGAAGATTGAATTTAGAAAGTCAAATAACATAGTTCAGTTCCTAGGGGTTACAATAGTTTTATTTTAGGTCATTTAAGGCATACATAAACCACCAACATCCATGAGGAAAAGTCCTAAACATACAACTAAATCATACTTTTTTTCCCTTCCCTTTTGAACCATCTCTTGCATCTTTGGGATTTTTGGCAGCAAATGGCTTGATACCAATCAGTTTACAAGTTTCCTTATTTGGCAGGCCTAGAACCTTAATCCTATCAGCAAAAGCATCTTTTGCAATCTGTTTTGAGGTTAGACTCTTCCTAGCTTCAACCTCGTTTGAGCTTGAACCAATTTTTGGTTAATAAAACTGCATTTCATCATAGCCAAAATCAGAACTTGAATCTTCACCAGCACTTAAATAGTAAACTGACTTGGCATAATAACCACTATCATCACTATCAGTCTCTTCAAGCATACCATTATTTCCACCATCACTATCATCGCAATCAGTATGTTCAGAAGCATTTGCAGTTTCCTTACCTTTATCAATAACACTTGCCTTACCCCTATCACTAACACGTACCTTACCCTGATTAGCACTTGCCTTACCCTTATCCTTATCACTTGCAGGTGCCTTACCCTTGTCACTAGTAGTAGCCATACCAATATCTTGTTCAACCTCAAGCTCAGCCCAATGCACCATTTCTTCATCAGTAAAGTCATTGTAGTATCGCTTTTGAGGTGTTGCTCTATACTTAGAAGTAGGTGAACTAGGGTCAGGAATAGCTAAATACTTGTAAAAGTCAATGTTAGAGTGGTCCATGTAAACTTCCAATCCACCAAACAACTTTGAAAAATCATACATTCTATTGCATTCCCAATCACAGTCTAATCTTACTAAACCCTTTTCTAGATCACTATGTGGAATTCTATAGTACAGACCAAAGCAGTGTGCACAATCAGTTGATTTTTTCAAGAATGTTGTTAGTTTATTGAGTGAAAGCCTTGCAATATACACCTTCAAAATAACACCATTCTCATACCTTTAAGGATCTTCTAAGAAAATGCCATCATTCCACACATCTAACTCAATACCATCGGGTCCCAGGAATTACCATTCTGTCAATGACACAATTGCAAATTAGGGTTAGAAAAAAAAACTAAAAATTTGTAATAATGCAATCAAATTAAACACGTATTATGTAAACATACCTTACAAAGTATTCAAATTGAAAATTACGTGGTTGATTTTAGCTTCAATCAATTATTAGGGTTTCTAATAATTGGGGATATTTTAAGTGTGTGTTTTGTATCTGGATTTGTGTTTGCGCTTATCAAAAAAAAAAGAAAAAAAAAAATTATAAAAAGGGAAAAGTAGAACGGGAACGGGGTTTATCGGGAGGTGTAACGGTCTTTTTTAATAAAATAACGGAGTCAACGGGGTCAAATTTGCCAACTCAGCTAAAATCCTTGTCATGTGGATTGAGTACATAAGATAACAAAGATTAGTAAGTTTAGACCCTTAATTAGTGAAAAAATAAAAAAATAAAAAAAATGGATACACAACTCAGTAAAAAGTGGCAAGTTTGATACATTTAAAACTCATTATCGTTTTTCTCCCTTGTTTTTCTTTTAGTTTTTGTTGGACGATTACGACAATAAACCCGAAGTTCGATCGCGAAACGCTAGATCGCGAGTTGTATCGAGCACAAATAGAAAACATGAGAGACACGAGACTACAAACAGTGGCGGATGCAGAATGTTGAACCATGTGTGACACAAATTTTTAGCTCACTTCGTTTCATGGATACATCAATTTGGGTAAATTAATTATTTTCCCTGGTTTTAATTCGCGAATTCAAGCTATTCGGGATTGATTCAATTTGGCGTATACGTCACCGTCAATAATTGAAATAATCAAATAATCTAAATTACCTATAAAGAAATAGTGTTACTTTAATTAGATATTGTTTGATAATACTACATACTAAAGTCATTATTTTTGTTACATTATAAGTTGGATATTATTTTTGTGCTAAACTCTATAAACAATAAAAATGGTAAATGAATAAACGGATGAGATTATTTTTGTTCAAGTTTACGCGGCTTAACCGGGTTATATCCATGACTATTTTCAACATTTCCTTAACAACCTCCAAATGTGTATTTAGTAAGGTCTAAATTCTTGACCTTTTGTGAGTTGATCAAGTGTGCTACCGGTAACATAAAAATATGTATTGAAAATTATATGATGTATATTATGCATATGCTTTGTATGAGTGTACTTTTATGAGTTTTATCACTTTATAAAGTGTCTATTCGCTATTGTAGTAATTATGTACTCCGTAGTATATTAATATTTTGAGTATATAAAAGAAGACCTTTTTTAAACGGTGTATTTTATAAAAATGTATTTGAAGTTTTCATTAATAAAAGGTCTTCATTATTGTTTAAACCGTATAGAATATGTTCATTCACGAGTTACATTTTAAAATTCATTTAAGTTATCTATTTTAAGTAGTATTAAAAAGGTCTTCCAAGTTTTCATTAATGAAGTGTTTCTATTATTAGTTTAAATCGTGTATTGTAATTTTACATTTTTTATTTTTTGCAGGTTAATTATTTTAAGGTGTATTTTAAGAAGGGTTTTGTTAAATGTTGTGTGTAAGCATTTCAAATTTATAAAAATGACAATGAATGAACTCATATATTTCATAATTATATATTTTTAATCATTATAAAATAGGTAAGTAATGTTAATTATGGAATGTTTAGAGTTCATTAAATGTTAATTTTATTTTATAGAAAGCTTATACACAACCCATAGGGTTGTGTTTAACAAAACCCTTTTAGGAAATCTATTTTACTCATTTTTAAAATATTTTAAGTTTTAAAAACTAAGTAAATATAAACTTACAGATATTAAATAGTAATTAATTACCGAACAGAATTCCCAATTTAGTATTTCCGGAAATTTATTAGAATCTAATGACTGGGTCACCTGCTATCATCAACCGTATGGAATATTTCAACAAATATATAAAAGGGTAATAAAGTAAATTCAAAAACCTTCACTGAAAGAGTCATGTCATATTCCACTTTCCAAAAGTACAAAGCAAGCAACGAATCTTTATTGCCTATATAAATAGATAGAAGATAGACGGATCACCAACCAAGCTTTCATCAAAACTTGGTTAATTTATTTTTTTCTATTCAACTATTCATTCAATGGCTAAATTATCAGCCATCGTTCTCATTTTAACATTGGTATCTACTTGTAACACTTATGCTAATGGATGTTATACGACGATCATAAGCTTTGGTGACTCATTAGCGGATACAGGAAACTTTAAACAACAATTCAACCATTCAAATGTCCAGGCACCCCATTTCTTGTTTCCGCCTTATGGTGAAACGTTTTTCCACAAGCCCACGGGACGTTGCTCTAATGGTCGTCTAATCATTGATTTTCTTGGTAATGCGTTTAAGAATACGTTTATTTCTTGCTTGAAAAGTAACCCTTTATTTACTGTATTGAATGTGTTTTTTATCTTTTTCTTTTTGGAAGCTGAGAGTCTTGGGCTGCCACTGATACCACCGTCTCAAGGTAGCAACACAAGTATGGTTACGGAATTGGGACAAGGAGTGAATTACGCGGTGGCTGGTGCAACAGCGTTGGATTCGTCATTTCATGAGGCGAGAGGAGTTGTGAATACTATGACGAATGCATCTTTGGGAGTTCAGTTGGGGTGGTTCAAAGAATCGTTGCCCTCTATTTGCTCAACGGTTTCAGGTAACCAGCATGCACCTGTAGACCTGTATACTATACATACTTATCTTTAAAAAGTTACATTAAGTAAATGACCACGTATTAGTAGTTGGTTAGATAAAATTTCTTCCGATGTTCACAAAAAAAAAAAATATATATATATATATATATATATATATATATATATATATATATATATATATATATATATATATATATAGATAAATTTCTTCCAATTTCTTCACACATATACTTTTATTTCTTGAAGAAATATTTTTATTAAAATTCTAGCTCCTATAGAAACAGCATTAATAAAAGTTACCAGCTCAATTGTATACAGATATTATTGATATTTGACTGATTAATCTTGGTAGATTAAGTGATTAACAGTAATAATATATCCTGTATAAAATTCTTACATATATGTACTCCTAGTAAATACTATATAGGTATGACAAGATGAGGATGTACACATATCTCTCTTGTCATGGGTATGAAGTAAAATGAGAAGAAATGGACTAGATACTAGATAGTTCGATACATGATTGGATGTAATAATCAGAAATTCAGATACCAAAAAATACCCTAAAATAATAAAAGAAGATAATTTGTAGCCATTAACTATTTCGTTTTTCGTTTTAGACATCGTGAATTTGTATACTAATATGATTAAAGGACAGGTTAACGTATAGTATGAAGTATCTAACCTAACCATACAGAAAGCGTGTATGTTTTGTTTTCCAGTTTTTGTTATTAGTTATTATTCCTATATATGGTATGTGTTCCTTTTTTCTTAGCTTTATTTTCCTTCTACTGATTTACCAACGTTATTGTATTTCAATTTTATATTCAGACAAAAGGTGTTGACAGTCTTATTGAGTATCGTTATTTTTATTTAGGCTTTTGCCAATATTTGGTCACACAACACATCTTATTGTATACTCCGTGTTAATTGAACACATTATATCAGAATAGATGTATTAAAAAAACATTAATTAAAGTTTTAATTGCTTTAACTAAAAAAATCTTTTGGTGTTATTAACTTATACTTTTATTTTGAATACATCATGATCTTTTTTAACGGCGAAGTTTCTTGAGAAAAACCAAAGGATGAGCTAGGTGCAATGAAAACGCTACAAAAGAATACAAACAAACATGCCAAAGAAACAACCCGATACACTCAAGCATCAATCACCAAACTCCAAACACCAAAACAAAACTTATGAAAATACAGACCTCGGGTTGCAGCACCAATCACGTGATCAATGATCTTATGTACTCGATCTTTCATATATTACATATATTAAGGTTTCGGTGCATTTGGAATTGAAAGTTGTAAAGAAGTGTTAATTATATTCTCTTATAAGTATATAAATTTTTTACGTTATTTTGCAAGCATGATATTTGTTTTTAAAAGTTCTTTACATTACTAATTGTTGACATTTTCTAAAACAGAATCTTCATATTAACAAATAGGAAAGTTACTCTAAACAAAACACTAAGGGTGTGTTTGGCAGAGAGAAATGAGATAAGAGAAATGGAAATGAATTGAATTCTCTTGTTTGGTAGAGAGAATTAAAAAAAAGTGGAGAATTGAGGAGAAATTAGTTGAGAAATAAAGAGAATTGGGTAGTGTAATTTGGTTACTCCCATTTCCATAACTTTGGTGGAGAATTTGGAGAAATGATGTTTTTTTTTTTTTTTTTTTTCATGATGTGCATTTTATTTGCAAACCGATTTACGTAAATGTATTTTTTATAAAAAAAATTAAAATAAATTTTTTATAAAAAATAATTTAAAAAAAAATATATTTTTTTAAAATATATTTTTTATAGAATTGTTATTTAGAAAAAATATTTTTTTTTAAATAATTTTTTTAATTAATTTTATAAAAAATAAATTTTAAAATAAATTAAATTTTTTTTAAATTAGTTTTTTTTTTTAAATAATTAAAAAAAATATTTTTTTAAATATATATTTTTTAGAATTGTTATTTAGAAAAAATATTTTTTTAAAAAAAATCAACAAACAAAAGTTCTAATTCTTTCAATAAAAAGTTTTTTTTTTTTTTTTTTTAATTCTCGAGTTTATTTCTCATGTTACCAAACACTAGAATTAACTTTAAATTTCTCCACCCATTTCTATTCTCTGAATTCTATTCTCTACTTCATTTCTAATCTCTGGAATTCTCTAACGTGCCCTAATAGTGTATGTCATTTAGCTAATAGATGAGTTATTAAAATCTTATAATGGGTCGACTTCTAATAGTGAAGTAGAATAATTAAATAATTATTAAAGAGGTGAGAGAAGCTGAGTCATGGTCACATGGACCGAACACCAAAATATTGCTGCAATATATGAAAGTTAGGGGCGGCAATTTCTTACTATTACACAAAACTTGATCTGATTAACATGTTTGAATTGAATCTAAATAGGTTTTGTATTATGTTTGGATCGATTCATTTAACTCGTTTATTAACCAGTACAGGCTCACGTTGGGTATAGATTAAACGGGTCGACCCGCTAACCCGTTTAAGATTCTTTTCAAAAAAAAAAATAAATAAATAAATAAATAAAAACTATATATACCTCAATATACGGGTTAAATGAGTTAAAAGGGTCGATCAATTGAATTCGTTTAACCCGTGTATAGATTAAATAAGGCTGTTCATGTTCGTTCATTAAAAATCTAAACCAATGAACATAAATGAAAGTAGAAAAATAAACATAAAATTTATAACAATATACATAATGAACGTTAACGAACTCATACTCAGACTTCCACGAACATAAATGAACATGCAACACTTTTGTTCATGTTCATTCATTTAACTAAACGAACGTAAAATATCGTTCATGTTCGTTCACTTAATAAATAAACGAACATAAGTGATTTTTTTTACCTCAGTTTGTTAGATTGCACGAACGGTTGATCACTGAACGTTATGTTCGTTGACTGCCTAGTGTTGATGGTGCAAATCAAGTGCCACGTATTACTAGTAAATTAAGGTCTTCATGGACGCTAATGTTTTTTTTCTTTTACCCATTCAATATAAAATAAGACACTATTATGAGCAACTAGGACGAGCTCCTACAATTGTGCATGGCATTTTCAAATATCAGTTTATAGTTTTACACAAATGGTAGAGCAACAACTATGATGATAATAGTCAATCTTTCTTCCAGATCACTTATTTATTTATACTACTGAATTTTGGTAATTTTTTCATTCAAATACGACCATTTTGATTTATCAAATAGTTAACTGAAAGTCAATCAGGATTATATAAAAAAATTTGTACTATACTCGTAAATATAACATGTAATGTAACGACTGCGTGGTGACCCATCCAACTACTATACTTTCTCAACTAGAAACGCTATCTTTTAACTATTGCTTTTGAAAGCACATATGTATGATTACAATAGTTAAACTAGTATGTGGTTCCTAGTACCCAGGCCAGCGGTGTCGCTATTCCTGATGATCAGGTTAGGCAAGCTAATCAAATCATGCACTGTACCAATAAGCATCTGAAGATGGTGACTTTTATGTCAACCCCACATATTATGACCCAATTATATGTGTCGAATATTGATGGAGCATGTTAAAAAAAAAATATTTATGAAGCAATTAATTTCACTAGTTAATAAGCCTGAAAAATTAGTTGAAGCCTTTATTAAAGTACCCCGTAGTACATATATAGTAAAACAAGATTTAATTGGATAATTTATGACACTCCTAGGTGGAGCTCGCATGTCATGCAAAGTAGGTATCCTACTCGTTATTAAGATCATATTAAAATCGTAGCCAATCATTTCGTTCATCAGCATCTTGCTGGTTGTTAATAAAAACTCGCCCTACCATTTTGCTACTTGTTAATATAAGCTGAGTCATGGTCTCAGGACCACATTTTTGTACTACTCGATCGCTTGAGCATCAAATTAATTATAGTGACAAATACAATTGCTAGTCATGTCAAAGGCATGGATAGTTTAACTATGTGATATGTGGACTAAGCAAAATGCAAGGCGAAAACTACTTGATGCAATAACCTAATAGTGGCGTGACTATGATTTTTGTTTAATAATATAAGTTTAATTAAACTATAAGTTATTACAGATTGTAAAAGCACAATTAGACGTTCACTGATTCTGATGGGAGAAATCGGAGGAAATGATTACAATCATGCATTATCTGCCGGAAAATCTATTGATGAGGTTGAAGCATATGTTCCGTTTGTTATTAAGGCCATCATCTCAACTATCAATGTAAGTATGTATAGTTATAAACAGAATAGCCTGTTTATATTTCTTACTTTACTTCAGTCTTGAATTAACGAATTATGTTTGCCAATTGTTTAACTTCATGGTGATTCTGGATATACAGGAACTTATTGATCTAGGTGCCGCGACATTTGTTGTACCAGGAAACTTACCAATTGGATGCTCTGCAGCTTATTTGACAATGTTTTACGGCTCTAACAAGGCGCAATATGATAATTCTACTGGCTGCATTATCCATCTAAACAAATTTGCCGAGTACCACAACACACTTCTACAAACAGAATTAAATTATATTCGAGAGCTTCATCCGGAAGTCAACATCATCTACGCTGACTACTACCATGCTGCCATGCAATGTTTTCGTTCTCCAGACAAATATGGTACTTAACATGTCAATTTTAAGATGCAAACTTATAGACCTTCGAGAGTGATACGTGTCTTGATTTATATTTATATTTAACTACTCATGTACAAAGCTTACATGATTTTTTATTATTGTAGGATTCACAAATGGAGCTCTAAAGGCATGTTGCGGAGGTGAAGGACCTTTTAACTACAACATATCTGTAGCATGCGCAGATCCATCATCCACTTCATGTGATGAACCAGATACATATTTTAATTGGGATGGATTGCATTTGACAGAAGCAGCATATAGAGTTATCTTCAAGAGCTTATTTGAAGGATCATATACAACTCCTCAATTCAACTCCTTGTGTCCTACTTCAAGGCTAAGTCCGGTACAAGAATTGTCGAAATCGATATAATAACCTGTATAAATTTATGGATTCTTATTCAATCCTTAAACATGTAATTAAAATAGAAACTAGAATGTGATGTGTTTTAATCAATCAAGATATATATTGGTTGTAATACATATAATTAAACAATGTATTTTGATTTGTTCTTTGTATTATTTTTTGTAAAGGTTCATTACCACAAGTGTAGTAACTAAAACTTAAAAAAAAAAAAAAAAAAAAAAAAAAAAAACACCAACTTTACAACATTTTCATGCACCAACATAACCGATCTTGTGGAATTTTTTTGAATTTTTTCGCAAAATTTTTGGGAAAAAAAAACCAAATCTTTTTACGTAGTGTACGGATATTTATCTTTTTATTTGATCTTTATCATATATAAAATATATATATATATATATATATATATATATATATATATATATGATAAAGATCAAATAAAAAGACAAATATACGTATACTACGTAAAAAGATTATTTTTTTTTAAAGTTTGCGAAAAATTCCAAAACAATTCCACAAGATCGGGTATGTTGGTGCATGAAAAAGTTGTGAAGTAAATTTTTCTAAAAGTGGATACTTTTTCCGAAAATAAAATATGAAAAAATACGTTTATGCATTAAATCATTTTTTTGTGCATCAAAAATTTGTTTTTGCACCCAACTTCTTTTGACTTTTTTCATCAAAATAATATTGCACATCTAATTAAAACAAGTTGAAAATTTTGTGCATCAAAATTTTTTTGCGCATCAAAATTCGTTTTTTGTGCATTAAAAAAAACGTATAAAAACTCAAAATTAGAAAAACTTCTTTCACAAAAATTTTATGCACCAACATACCCGATCTTGTGGAATTTTTTTGGATTTTTTCGCAAACTTTTTAAAAAATAAAAATCTTTTTACGTAATGTACGGATATTTGTCTTTTTATTTTAACTTATATATATATATATATATATATATATATATATATATATATATATATATATATATATATATATGTATATATATATATATAGTGCAACTTTCTTTTCAGAACCCACTTTAGGTGCGAGAACCCCTTTTTAGCCATTAGATTACTTGATCAATGGTTAAAAATGAATGTTCCATTTATGTAAATAAATAAAACATCATGTTGTTGTTGTAACTAGTATAAGGATAATTTAGGAATATCACAATTATTTTTTTCTAAACCGTCTATATCAATATCAACCTCATCTCATATCATTTCAAAAAATAAAACTCACAAAATTCTCATCATCTATCATCACCAACCTCAATTTATTACCTAGGTACAAACCCTAACCCTAATTAGATCCGATCAAATCCACCACCAATGGTGGCGGCATCAGCATTTCGTCTTCTCCCTGACCTCTAATCCTACTCCTCCCACAAAACCTGCGTCGACTGCTATAAAAGAACCTTAACCCTAATTAGATCCGATCAGATCCGCCATCAATGGCGACGGCATCCGCATCCCGTCCTAATTAGATCCGATTAGAGGCGGCGGCGGCATCCGATCAGATCCGACCAATGACGGCGGCATCCGTCCTAATTAGATCCCACCAATGGCGGAGGCATCCGATCAGATCCACCCTAATTAGATCGGAATCGTGTTTTCATTGGTTTAGTGGGTGATTGTGTCTAGAGTTAAGGTGACTGTCAATTCTTTGTTTTCGGTTACACATTTTGAAGTGATGGAATCGTGTTTTCATTGGTTCAGTGGGTGATTATCTTTGTGTTTTCGATTCTTATTTAAGATCTATGGTGATGTTTTCTTGGATACGTTGTTAAAAAATATGTTATGATAATAGAGAAAATCTCAGATTTTAGTTTAAAACAGGGGTGTTTATATTATTTCAAAACAGGGGTGTATAACTAATGAAAAACATATATGTTTTATGTTCAAAACATGTATGTTTTTTGGTCAAAACAGGGGTGTATTGATTGCTGCAGATCTGTTGGTAGTGCAAGTGAAGCAGAAAAGGCAGGAATACCATTACAACAGTACCAAGATAGTTTACAAGTGTGCACCAAATCCGAGTATTCATTTACTACTGGTTGCTTACTAGCTTAGTTTTACATCTTAAACAATATGGAAGAGATAACCAGCTTAACAGAAAAAGATAACTTTTTTTAGTACTAATCATCATTTGCAATTCAAGAAATACATTCCCTGATTGGATCGATTACATACTTCATGCAATATCTTTGGTTACCAGTAATCAGTTTTCCTTAGAAATTAGAGTAAATAATTTGACGTTCTTAGTGATATATATAATCTACTGACTCATGTTTAGATTGATTTTGCATTCAATGATGTTGACATTATGGAAGAAGAAAGCCTAACTGCAGGCATTGGGCGCGAGATACGTCAGGGAGAGGTGTCTTTATTTGAGGAGAAGGTCAGTAGAAAAGTATTCAACTTTTTAAGGTTCATATGTTTAATAGTATTATTCACGTGCATCTATTCACGGATCTGTTAGCTCTGATATCTTTCAGATATCATTTGGAAATTTATTGATGATACTAATACAATAATTGATTCACTGTACAGAGAATATTGGATGTGACCAAGAATCTGGTTTTAATGGTTTCCGAAAAACACTACAAAAGTCCTGTCGAGGGTTCAATTCCGGTTTTAGTTAAATCTGTAAGTTTCAGTCACTATAACTTGTCAGCTGGATGGACACTGCAGAAGAGATTGATGACCTCTTTATAGGAGATGCTGAGGTACGGTTTTGCAGACATACTGAAATTTAGTCATAATCAGGGAAGGGAAGAAAGCATACGTCTGAACTTTTGAATCTGGACTTAAATGCAGTAATATTTTGTAATGTGTTTGCTTTAGTAGTCGTGTTTTCATTGGTTCAGTGGGTGATTATCTTTGTGTTTTCGATTCTTATTTAAGATCTATGGTGATGTTTTCTTGGATACGTTGTTAAAAAATATGTTATGATAATAGAGAAAATCTCATATCTTAGTTTAAAACAAGGGTGTTTATATTATTTCAAAACATGGGTGTATAACTAATGAAAAACATATATGTTTTGTGTTTAAAACATGTATGTTTTTTGGTCAAAACAGGGGTGTATTTTGGTCAAAAGAGTATATTAATGTTATTGTTTCTCCATGTGCTTACATGTTTTGATGAATTATGTTTGATACAGAGGAAAATAACAAAAGAGGGACAAAAAGATCAAGAGACAGGAATATGGTGAAAGAAATGGAAAAGGCAAGTGGCAGTAGTGTTGGAAGAGTTAAAAAAATGAAAAAATGATGATAACATTTGCGTGTGCACATATGTCCATTTTGTGTCGAATTTTTATTAGTGCTCACGTGTATAGATCAATTAGATTCATGTATTTATGCTTTTGAGAAATTTGTATTTCAATTGTGTTTCATTCGATATCGAAGTTTGTGTATGACATTTTTGTTCTTGGTTTGTTATAAATTTCATTATATTAAAAAACCCATATGCACCTAAGTATTTCTGAAATCATATATTGTAGCACTAAATATACAAATATATATATATATATATATATATATATATATATATATATTTTATATATATATATATATATATATATATATATATATATATATATATATATATATATATATAGTAAATTACAAAGATGGTCCTGTGGTTTTCGTTGACTTAACTCTTGGTCCTTTTACTTTTTTTTTGCACCGATAGTCCCTAACTCCGAAACCCTTAACACTCACGATCCTTTGACCAAACGGCGTTAGCTTTGACCGTTAAACACCCCTAATGTGACTTGCACATGAGGGTATAATTGTCCTTCACTCTCTTAGTCCCACATCCACTAACAAAACCACCACCATTCACTCTCTTTCTTCTCACACCTTTTTCATCATCTCCATCTAACAAAACCACTAACAAAACCACCACCATACCACCCACCATCCGCTGCCACTGTTTTCGGCATTAATCCACCACCAGACCATCTCCCATTCAAAAGGCATGACCCACAAAAACATACTACGCATCCCTTTAATTCAATATATATATTAGTAAACGCAACAAACATCCCTTTTATGCCAAGACCCACAACATCTCTTCAATAAACTAAAACATGGCCACTGTTGATAGATATGAGTACTACTAGTCCAACATCTATTTTACAAAACACAATCTATAATTTCTTACTTAATGGAAAGAAATGTTTTTATTAATAGTTAGATGATAGATGAATAATTAAAGTGGTTCAAAAAAATTATGTACGATTATGCTGCTAGTGAAACACCACATGGTTAATTGAAGTTAAGGTATATATGTATAAAAGAAAATTATATCCTTTTCATTAGTCAAACCACAAAAATAAAAGAAACACGTAGAGATCTCACTAATAAGAAATAAAGAGAGGTTTAGAGATCAAGTAAGGTCACAAGTACACCCTGTTCATCTTCTTGTTGCAAAAACTACAACAACAACACAGCCACAACCACATACCAACTGCACACGATGGTGGGTCCATTGATCTTATTGTACGGATCACGACCACCCATCACTTCCACACTAATCTCGACATGCAACCACCACCAAAACAACGGATCTTGCAAACATCATCACAACAAATCCACCTTCGTTTGGAGCCAATTCGAACAACCCAATTAGCTAAAATTTTTCATTTTAATCTTCTGTTTCGATTCGGGATGTGTTTTGATTTTTTATGTGTTTTGAAACTGGATCTATAATCTTGTTGAAGCTGAGATTTTGATATAAAAGTTTTGAAATGAACGTGTTTAAAATGATGATTTTTAGGTTTGCGATATGTTTAAATGGTGTTTTGGGTTGTTAAAGAAAGGGGGTTGGGTGAGATGGCTGCTATGCGACGGTGGTGGTTGCGTTGTGTGGTTACTAGTTGTAAAAGTGTGGTGTGATGAATGGTGGTGACTAGTTCGGGTTAGTTAGATTGAAATAGGGATGTTAGAGATGGAAAGTGAGAAAATGGGAGATTTGGAAGCAATGTCGAAGATGGTTTTAAAGGTGGAGGAGGGTTATTGTTGGGTTTTATATATTTCATAGATTTTATGATCAAAAACAAGAAGAATGAAACGCAAGAATTACTAAAAGATAAGCAAAATACACCAAGTAGATTCTACTGCTAGGCATAAAAGATTCTACTGCTAGAGTATTTTATTCTACTGCTAGTGTATTGTTGAAGTCTGCTGATGCGCGTGATGTGTCGTTGCGGTTTAGCAGTTTTAATGCCTACTCAAGTTTTAAATTTATATTTAGCCGACTTATCAATAACACACACACTTAACGAGCAGTGTACCCGGTCAGTATGAAGATAATGGTAAGTAGAGTGTCGATCACTAAGAGTGGAACGTATTATCTCGTTATTCTAATCAGTATTTTAATATCCTAACGCAAGGGGGTTTCAGCCTGAGAGACTGGCACGATTTGTTGTAATTAAATAATAAAATAAACCAATAGGCACGAATCAGCAAGTAGCACACACGTACACAGATAGATACTAGAGACAATAAGAGGGCTGTCCTTATGATTAAGTAGATTGTCACTTGTTTTATTGATAGCTTTATATGAAGTGTATGTAATTAATCCTTTCTCGTTGGTCCTATTCTCATCGGCGAGTAAACCCTTAATGATTACTTATGTCTAAAAGTTATTCCTAAGTGATCAATTTAGAAACAACCGTGGGAGCCACATTATGTCCCGCAGTCAAATGCCCGCAAGCCACTAATAAACACAGAGGTTATCAATGCACTAATAAGTAGTAACCAAAGACATCAACATATAAACTTTAATTGATGGGAAAGCAAGTATTAAAGGGAGTGCAATCTTTCCGTTGTCACATTACACAAGCCACCAATCCTGATGAATTAAAGTTTGCTAAAACAATAAAACAAAACTACTTAATGAATTAAATACATGCAGCACCTTCTTACAGCTCTTGTATCTTCGATTTGGGTGTGTCTTGTGCTGCCTCCTTGACTGAATTCGTCCTTTTGCTCTGCTGTCCGAACTTCGGTTTTAGGGTTTCGAACTCTTTAATTCGTCTGGTCTACGGGGTATTTATAGTTTCTGTCTGAGGGAAGATGCGGCGCATCTACTAAGTAGATGCGGCGTATGTACTTAACTTCGCGTGGGGTCCAAGATTATAATATTCAGGAATATTCGTACACCGCCAGAAGATGCGGCGTAACCCTTGATTAGATGCGGCGCATGTCCTCTTGTATCTTGGATCGTATCTGGTGATATCTTGATAGAGATGCGGCGCATTTCGAGAGTGAGATGCGGCGCATCTGGAGCAGAATTGACTTGATCTTGTCCATGTCAGTAGACTTCCACTTTATGCACGTTTTGCTCCATATTTAGTCCATAATCGCTAAGTTTAACCAAATGCTTGTTTTTACCTGAGAATTACAAAAGTAAACGATTAAGTATCAATCCTCATACATAATATAGTAAAACAAGTCAAATTAATAGGATAAATGATAGTAATAAAATGTACTTATTTGAGTTCATCAAATATCCCCCCACTTGAACTTTACTTGTCCCCAAGTAAACCTTAGAATTTCTCTTATGAAAATGTATCCTAAAAGATGTATTAGGATTTATTTTTATATTTAAGCATGTATTCGTTTATTTCATAATTACACAACTAAACACTTAACGAATTAGAAGTAAAATAAAATAAGTCGATAAAAGCAAATCTAATCGTTTAACTGTCCAGTCGCGACAAATATTCTATCATAAGCTTGGCAAGTATACACATCTCCACCACTAAAGCTAAGGAATAACAAGTCTAAAGCGGTAAAAAGGGTTTTTAGGCTTAAGGGTTAATTATTCTTAATCACTATCGATCTCAAATTCCAGAAAAGGCGACAAAATCACAAATACATGATCGAATCCACGAACACGATACTTGCAATTGCTCAAATCCTTAACTCGAATAGGCTAAAGATAGGTCCAAACTTCACCAATAATAATATATCAAAAAGGGCGACAAAATCATAAATACATAGCCGAATCCACGACTACGATACTTAAGATTGCTCAAATCCCTAATCTCAATAAATCAAAGGTTCGGTTGGATAAATAACAATACAGGGTATGGATAATATTTGGGATATAAATTGGTGTAAAAATAAAAATAAACAAAACAAAACAAATAAATTAAAATCCTAAGTGTGGTTAATCACTATCCCAACCATCCCATGAATAAGACTCATATCATTGAATAACTCACGCTTTAACACTTGAAACGCACGCTTTAGGTAGACACGAATTATACTCAACAAAATCTTAATCAAAGAATAAACCTTAATTGGCGTTCCCATAACTGCCAATTCCCATTCAATCATAGATATAATACAACAAATAGTGGTGATATCGACCACTTACATAACTTTACGTAAGTTGGTTAAATCAAACATCCAACTTTTCTTTCTTTCTTTTTCTTTTCTTATTTTTTCGATTTTTTTTTTTTTTTTTTTTTTTTTTTTTTTTTTTTTTTTTTTTTTTTTTTTTAACTTGAAACATAAACATAGATGTGTAAAATTTCACCACATCACTATAACTTTCTTTCCGGATAATTTTTTCATACTTTTCATACTTTCAGAAATAGCGGTAATAGTGAAAGTAGTAAACACACGAAAAATAAACTCAAAAATATACAATATTTACTTTCACTCCAATTTGCATTGTGCAATTTCCCGACCTAACCATAGATAATGAATTACGCACGCGAACACAGGTAATGTAAGGAAACACATTCTGCCTATAGCAATTAACCAACCACGGATTCTAATCTACAGGGTAGGCTAAGGTGTAAGGGTGTAACGAAACATTTTAAACATAGGTGTAAGAAACGAAAGGAATGGCTCTGAGGGTTTTTCTAGGGGTATCTTACTCTAAAAATGAGAGTAACAAAAGGGTTTATACGGGGGTTAACTAACCAGTGTAGTTAGCTAATAACACATAACATATAAAGGCTATTTGGTGTAATCCTAGAATTTTACCAAGTTAGACAAGTCATTCCAATTATATAAATAATACTCATTATGGTGGTCTCGAATAGTATACAAGCCAAGTTCTAAAGTTTACAAGTCACCGGCACACTCATAGATTTGTGAATTTTGAAAAATCACAATTTTTGAAAATAATGTCATGTGTGCAGTTATGTAACTTAGATCTTAAACAAAAACATGCTAAAAAATTTTTAAGTTTGATATATTAAGCACATTTTAAGCATAATTTTTGAAAAAGTAGGACAAGTAATTGTTAAGTGTTCTAATTCTCCAATCCCCCCACTTAAGTTAAACAACGTCCTCGTTGTTTGTATAAAAGGTTAAAAACTGGAAAATAAAAGAATTAGAACAGAAAAACTCCCCTGAGATTTGCTCGGTATGATCCTCCATTAGTATAAGAGCAAAAATCATCTTCCATGTGGATTAGAACGTTAAAGCTTCATACTTGATGTATCCACAGGAAATCCAGGAAACTATAATACCACCAACACTTTAAAACACACCTAAGATAAGAAAGGTTCAACTTGCATAATACATTAGTAGTTAGGAAAAATAAAACTTAAAAATTAAAACTGAAAATCATCAGGTCAGTCGATGCGCCGTATCTTATTGAAGAAGATACGCCGTATCGAGCCTGGAATAAATACGGATCAGAATAAAGATGCGCCGCATCCTTAACCAGGGATGCGCCGCATTAAAATAAACTGATAAATAGTTTTTAAAGTCGAAAAATAAAAATGCAGAAAAAATAAAATAAGATATGACCATTGCAGAGGATGCGTCGCATCTCAGGACTGAGATGCGCCGTATCTTCGTGCGGCCTGGACTCTGAATATTTTCTTGAAGTAGATCGAGTCGAGCCTATGCAAGTAATCCCCTAGAGTGGCAGGAGTAAGTCCCATGTTCGTCATCAGTACTGAGTTTTCCTCCACTCTTGTCGTCTTATGTTCGGTCACTCCAGCTAGCGTCTCTAGGTTTGGTTCAGAATGTAATCCTTCTTGGTGATGCTTGAGTCATCAATTATCCTGAAAATAAACAACTTGCACACGAGAGTAGCGGACCGATCAAAGTAAATATCAAAAATCAACTATATTTATCAAATTATATTCGTCGTATTAACAAAAGTTAATGCGCCGTATTTTCGTCACGTTTAAAAATAAAAGATTTTTGATTCAGTAAGATGCGCCGTATCGACAGGGATCGATACGCCGTATCTGTTTAATAATTCGCAAACTGTTTTTAATCAAAATAATAGATACGCCGTATCTTCAAAAGAAGATGCGTCGTATGGCGTTAATGTTTAGAAAAAAAAATTTTATCAAAAACAGATACGCCGTATCTGCAAAAGCAGATGCGTCGTATTACTTTATCGCTTAGAAAAAATTTTCTTATTAAAAACAGATACGCCGTATCTTGGGGAAAAGATGCGTCGTATCGAATTAATTAAACGCGTTGTATATAAAAAAATTAAACGCAATACGCCGTATCTGAGAAATCAGATGCGCCGTATCGTTTGATTTAGCACAGTACAACGATAGCAGAACAGAAAAATACGAAAAATAAAAACAAAAATTAAACACACAAACAAAAATAAACACACAAAAATAAAAAGAAAACAATTAACACACAATACAACAAATATGCAAAATAGTACAATGATGCAATTAATCTAATAAAAAAAAAAACCTAATTAAAATACTAATCAAATTAACAGATAATAACAATTCACTCCCCGGCAGCGGCGCCAAAAACTTGATGCGCGTGATGTGTCGTTGCGGTTTAGCAGTTTTAATGCCTACTCAAGTTTTAAATTTATATTTAGCCGACTTATCAATAACACACACACTTAACGAGCAGTGTACCCGGTCAGTATGAAGATAATGGTAAGTAGAGTGTCGATCACTAAGAGTGGAACGTATTATCTCGTTATTCTAATCAGTATTTTAATATCCTAACGCAAGGGGGTTTCAGCCTGAGAGACTGGCACGATTTGTTGTAATTAAATAATAAAATAAACCAATAGGCACGAATCAGCAAGTAGCACACACGTACACAGATAGATACTAGAGACAATAAGAGGGCTGTCCTTATGATTAAGTAGATTGTCACTTGTTTTATTGATAGCTTTATATGAAGTGTATGTAATTAATCCTTTCTCGTTGGTCCTATTCTCATCGGCGAGTAAACCCTTAATGATTACTTATGTCTAAAAGTTATTCCTAAGTGATCAATTTAGAAACAACCGTGGGAGCCACATTATGTCCCGCAGTCAAATGCCCGCAAGCCACTAATAAACACAGAGGTTATCAATGCACTAATAAGTAGTAACCAAAGACATCAACATATAAACTTTAATTGATGGGAAAGCAAGTATTAAAGGGAGTGCAATCTTTCCGTTGTCACATTACACAAGCCACCAATCCTGATGAATTAAAGTTTGCTAAAACAATAAAACAAAACTACTTAATGAATTAAATACATGCAGCACCTTCTTACAGCTCTTGTATCTTCGATTTGGGTGTGTCTTGTGCTGCCTCCTTGACTGAATTCGTCCTTTTGCTCTGCTGTCCGAACTTCGGTTTTAGGGTTTCGAACTCTTTAATTCGTCTGGTCTACGGGGTATTTATAGTTTCTGTCTGAGGGAAGATGCGGCGCATCTACTAAGTAGATGCGGCGTATGTACTTAACTTCGCGTGGGGTCCAAGATTATAATATTCAGGAATATTCGTACACCGCCAGAAGATGCGGCGTAACCCTTGATTAGATGCGGCGCATGTCCTCTTGTATCTTGGATCGTATCTGGTGATATCTTGATAGAGATGCGGCGCATTTCGAGAGTGAGATGCGGCGCATCTGGAGCAGAATTGACTTGATCTTGTCCATGTCAGTAGACTTCCACTTTATGCACGTTTTGCTCCATATTTAGTCCATAATCGCTAAGTTTAACCAAATGCTTGTTTTTACCTGAGAATTACAAAAGTAAACGATTAAGTATCAATCCTCATACATAATATAGTAAAACAAGTCAAATTAATAGGATAAATGATAGTAATAAAATGTACTTATTTGAGTTCATCATCTGCTCAGGTTATAACGAGCAGTACTAACTTAAGTTAGTACTGCTGGTTCAAAGAAGGTAGCAGTTAGTACTGCTTGTGCAAAGAAGATAGCAGTTGGTACTGCTAGTGCAAAGAAGCTACTGCTGAGAAGATAACTGAGTGACTTATACTACTGCTTAATGGATAAAGATGAAAAAGATATTTTGTGTATAAGAGTCAATTATATACGGTAGATAATATCTTTCATATGTGTTCAGTCAAACAAGTTGTAAACACAGATACATGTTGTATCTTAATGACTGACACACACAAGCAAGTAGTAGATAAGACTTATCAAGTTTGTAATGATCTCCTTTGTTCTATAAAAGGGAGATCTTAGCTTAGAAGTTAAGTGTGTCTTTGTGCTTCACTATGTGTTATCTGTGAAGACACCAGAGTGTTTTACTGTGCTTAGAACTCAAAACACAAAGTGTGTTACAAATGTAAAACATCAAACAGTGAGTGTGTGTGGGAACATCAGACAAGGGGTCTGTTGTTGTTAGGTTTGTTTAGCCTCAAGGATCTTTGATCCCTGATTAGATTGTAATCGTGCTATATTTGATCACATAGCATTGGGGCTAGTTTAATAACAAGAGGAGAAGTTGACAAAACCTTGTTGTGATAGTATTGATTCTTTCATTTGAATATTCCGCCAATATTATCATTATGCTTATCATAGTTTTCCCTAGATCAAGGTCTAAACAACCTAGAGTCCAAAAATGGTTCAAAAGAAAACTTATATTAAAAGTGTGCTCGAATTATATTAAAGTTTTCTCAATTGGTATCAGAGCGGGGGGCTCTCGATCTAGGATGTTACAAGGTTTTTGTTAAAGAGAGGAGAAGAAAGAAGAAAAATTCGTTTTTGCTTAAATTTTTCTTAACTTTCTGGAGAGCAGTTTTTCAAAGGCTATAGCTCATTCGTTAATCGTTGGATCGGGCTAAAATTTTTGTTGAAGGTTCTTGGCATATCAAGGTATATTCTCACTGGAGGGATCTTCAATCTAAGCTTTAGATGGAAAGATATGCATCATTGAAAACTGCTGCAGAAACAGTTGAAGTATGATTGAATTTTTGGTTTTCTTTCAAAAGGTTCTCAGTTTACACACACAAAGGGGAAGAACCACACACAGAAGAGAGTTGGTTTTTTTTCTTGAAAGATTAAAGGCTTTTTTTTTATTTCTTATTGGAGAAGAAGGTAACTTGTTACTTATTTGAAGATGAAGTGGAATTTTTCAAGGTTGTGCTCTTATCATATCTTAAGGTGGGTGTTACACTTTAAAGATAACTTGTTCGTTCGTTCAAGTGACTACGAAATGACAAACACTTAAAGGAGTTACATTGTAGTGCTCAGTGTCTCATAGAAGATGAGTTTATTGTCATGAGATTACGGTCTCCCTATACAAAAAAGTTGGGTATACGTTCGAAGTCAGATTTAGTACAAGATATAAGACACAAGGTTGGTTTCTTTCACTTCAGCATCAAGTTAGTAATGGTTAGTTTTCTTCATCAGTCATAAAGCCTACAGAATTGGAGATTCAAATGGTTAACATATGGGTTTCAAGGGAAGCTTAAATGTTCAGATGCTTAACCATTTATATGCTACGCCAAGTTTTTATTGCTTATATTTCCTATTTGTTGATAACAAAAAGGGGAAGAAATATTGTGGTGGATGGCATGGATTAAGGGGAAGACAATATTGTTTTATTCATGGTGAGATTTAATTATCTCAATTTCTCTACTTCGTATAGGGAAATTCGTACAAGAATGTGTTTGTTTTGTAATCATCAAATAGGGGAAGATTGTTGGGTTTTATATATTTCATAGATTTGATGATCAAAAACAAGAAGAATGAAACACAAGAATTACTAAAAAGATAAGCAAAATACACCAAGTAGATTCTACTGCTAGGCATAAAAGATTCTACTGCTAGAGTATTTTATTCTACTGCTAGTGTATTGTTGAAGTCTGCTCAGGTTATAACGAGCAGTACTAACTTAAGTTAGTACTGCTGGTTCAAAGAAGTTAGCAGTTAGTACTGCTTGTGCAAAGAAGATAGCAGTTGGTACTGCTAGTGCAAAGAAGCTAATGCTGAGAAGATAACTGAGTGACTCATACTACTGCTTAATGGATAAAGATGAAAAAGATATTTTGTGTATAAGAGTCAATTATAAACGGTAGATAATATCTTTCATATGTGTTAAGTCAAACAAGTTGTAAACACAGATACATGTTGTATCTTAATGACTGACACACACAAGCAAGTAGTAGATAAGACTTATCAAGTTTGTAATGATCTCCTTTGTTCCATAAAAGGGAGATCTTAGCTTAGAAGTTAAGTGTGTCTTTGTGCTTCACTATGTGTTATCTGTGAAGACACCAGAGTGTTTTACTGTGCTTAGAACTCAAAACACAAAGTGTGTTACAAATGTAAAACATCAAACAGTGAGTGTGTGTGGGAGCATCAGACAAGGGGTCTGTTGTTTTTAGGTTTGTTTAGCCTCAAGGATCTTTGATCCCTGATTAGATTGTAATCGTGCTATATTTGATCACATAGCATTGAGGCTAGTTTAATAACAAGAGGAGAAGTTGACAAAACCTTGTTGTGATAGTATTGATTCTTTCATTTGAATATTCCGCCAATATTATCATTATGCTTATCATAGTTTTCCCTAGATCAAGGTCTAAACAACCTAGAGTCCAAAAATGGTTCAAAAGAAAACTTATATTAAAAGTGTGCTCGAATTATATTAAAGTTTTCTTAGTTATGGTGGTGGACAGTATGTAGTGATTGCTGGTGTAGTGGTGGCGGCATCATTAAGTGGTGGCGGTGGCGGAATTTTGGTGATGTCGACTGTATTTTGTGTTGAAAAAAGAGAATGGCGTTTGTGTTTTTTAAGAGAGATGATAATGATGGTAGTGTGTGTTGTTAGTAGGGATGGCAACGGGTCGGGTTTGGAGCGGGTTTTAATGAACCCGTACCCACACCCGTTTATAATATCCAAACCCGTACTCGCCCCATTACCTGCCGGATACCCGATTAATATTATCCATCGGTTTTTCAGGTTTCCCCGCGGGTATCGGTTATCCCCAATTGAATATTCTATGGACATAATGGCGGTATTAAGATTAGGTCACACTAAAATTCACCGACAAAACAAAGGAAAACACCCTAATATATTCAAATTTTTTAAAAGTTAAAGAAAATGAATATCGTATCAAACGATTTAACACTTTTGAATAATTCATGTACAAAATAAAATGTGTTATGCAATACAGATACTTATAAAAAAAATATAATGGAAGAAATTATATATAATGTATATATATATATATTCTAGTTAATTATAATATTAATAAAGCGGGTATAGATTCGGGTAAACGGATACGGGTACGAGTAATCGGGCGAGTATTACCAGAACCCGTCAACGAACCCGTACCCGGCTAAAAAAATTTATCAATACCCAAACCCGCATCCAAACCCGCCAAACCGCCCCGAACCCGACCCAACCGGTTCGGGTTCGGTTTTCCCCGTCGGTTTCGGGTGCTTTTGCCATCTCTAGTTGTTAGTGTGTGTTTAGTTAGAACTAGTCACAATGTCTATCCCATTGAGTTGTACCATAGGTTAATTGTATTGTAACTTTTCTTTTATTAGTACACAGTGGTGTGCCAAAAAAGAAAGAGAAAAATGAAAAGACATGTTTACCCTCATGTGCCTTGCACGTGAGTAACTTTTAACAGTCAAAATTAACGTCGTTTGATCAAGGGACTCTTAGTGTGAAGGGTTTTAGAGTTAGTGACTGTTTGTGCAAAAAAAAAAAAAAAGTCAATGAACCAAGAGTGAGAGTCAACACAAACCACAAGGACCATCTTTGTAATTAACTCATTATATATATATATATATATATATATATATATATATATATATATATATATATATATATATATATATATATTATATATATATATATATAATTATATATGTCACTAATTAACCCTCCATTAAGATTATAACTGTATGGGTATTTTTGTCATTTTACATCCAACCCTATATAAACCTTTTTCCGCAAAATATCTTATTTCTTCACTATCTTTACACACAGTTCACTTATCTTTACCAGATCATTCTAATAACCCGCCATTAAAATCACCTTCAATCGCATACACAGATACCACCGTTAATCTCCCCATCGTTCACCACCGCCTTCCGCACCGTTCACCTCCACCTTCCTCACCATTAACCGCGGTTCATCATTGTTTAATCATCAATCTGTAACCACCATTCATCATTCTTATTATAACTAATCCTAATTCAATGATTTGATTTCGTAATCCGATTCTACAACAATTTTCAAGATGCCGATTGAATCATCAAACTGTAACGAGTGTAGTTCATCTATAGATGATGATAGTAAGTATTTAATTCAAGACCGACTGCTTTTTATCAGTTTTGTTTATCTTGATGATTTTGTTTCGTTAGCTGATTTGTATGTCTAATTTTCGTGGTTTGTGATTTAATATATCAGTTTATTGCTTTTAGTAGTTTTTCATTGTGATGCAGTAGATTAATACTATGATGCGGTAAGTGTACAACTTGTCAAATTGTTATTATGTACGTATCAGATACATTGTAGTGTATTAGGTATAGTTTAGTATACTTTTGAATTTTGATGACTAGATATAAGAGTGTGATACAGTAGATTTAAAACATTGATGCAGTAGTTGTATAAGGTTCCATTAGGTTACGCATAGTTTTTCCTTAAGTTTTTGTTCTGATGTGCTTGAAATGTCATTGTGATACAATGGATTTGAAATACTAATGTATTTGTTATATAATATTTCATTAGGTTACGCATAGTAGTTGTATAATGTTTCATATTGCTTTCTTAACTTGAAACAAAATTAAGAAAAAAATAGAAACAAATTGTGTTTTGGAAAGTTGCACACAAGGTGTTTGTTAAAATGTATATGTGATATTTTATAAGTGTGATGCACTGATGTTATACTATGATGCATCAACTGTTATGTTTTAATTGTTTTGGTCAACTTTTAGTGGAAAAGATTTGTATGTATAGTTGTATGTATGATGCTTGAGAATAGAAAAGTTGATGCAATAGTGTTTGTTTGTGGTTGCTTATTGTTCAAGTAAAGTTAATCGATTTTTGTTTTCATACGAATATGTGAATATGAAGTAATAAAATAGATAGTTAGATGGTTGTTATAGTATTTGGTGATTAGCGGATGTTTGACACATATAGATTTAGTTTGTGATGTGCTTGATATAAGTTTATGCATACTATGTGTATAAAACATTGACACGGAAGGCGTATAAGGTTTCATTAGGTTATGCATAATAGGTGTATAAGGTTTTATTATGTTTCCTTAAGGATTGTATAGATTTTCTTGATATAAGATAGTGATGCAGATGATATAAAACACTGATGCATTAGGTGTATAAGGTTTCATTATGTTTCCTTAAGTTTATTTTCTGATTTGCTTAATATAGATGCATTTGGTATATAAACACTGATACAGTTGATTTATAAACACTGATGTAGTAGGTGTTTAAGGTTTCATTAGGTTTCCTTAAGGTTTGGTATGATTTTCTTGATATAAGATAATGACGCAGTTGATTTAAAACGATGATGCAGTTGTTAAGTAGTTTAGTTTATATGAATGCAGTCATTATGGTGATTATGTAGGTTACAGATGCGGTGTTGAAAACTAGTTTATATAAATGCAGCGGAGGAGGTGCTGCTGGTGGGGTCATTATCACCCTTATCGCGGATAGTTTGACGCTTAGGAACATGCATAATCTTTTCTATGACATTCAATCTAGCTAGAGTAGGTACATTCATTTTAAGTACTTTTTGCTTGATATTTGTGACAAATGAAAAAGGTTTTTTCTTTTACGTAAAAGAACCACAAATAGTAGATAGGTATTATAGTGAAATGAGGATCCTAAGTCTATGTATGTAGGTCTAAATAATTCAAATAATGATGAGCAATTAACATGGTGACTGTTGAGAACAGATGACGTTTGAACTTTAAACCTCTAAATTTCTTCATTGTTACACTGATAAATATTGAATATGTTTGAAATGTTATCATTGTATTTATGGGAGGCTTGGAACAATGCAGGGTGTAGCTAAGCTGATGGAGCTCTGTAGAGAAGGCAATAAGAAATGGAGGATATGAGCAAAAGATTCCGAGGTAAAAAAAAAAACACCTTGAATATTGAAGAAAAGCAAGAAACAGTAGAGCCGAAAAGAACTAGCCTTAGAGGATCTAATCATAAATGAGCATGATTTCAGTATTCTTTTTTTTTTAATCTGAATAAGTATTGTATAGATATTCAAGCATTTAATTACAAGACATGTTTTCGGTTGTGAGACGTATAACATTTATTACCAAAGAACAATACAATAGTATCTCAGTGTTTCTAAAATATACTTGATATATTTTTGTTCATTTTAAATTAAGTCATTATGTAATTTTGTTTATTTTATTATGATGCAGTAGAATATAGATAGTGATGCAATCGATTATACAGTCTGATGAAATTTAATAACATAGGGATGCACTAAAGTATTATTGTGATGCAGCAATATAATAGCATTGAGAAGCATCAGTATGCATAACATTGTGATGCAGTAAATTAAAAAAAATTATGCAGTATAGTGATGCAGTAAAATAAAATTGTGATTTAGCAGTATGATAACACTATGATGCAGTAGTATTGCTAACATTATGATGCACTAGAACATTATTATGATGCAGTAGAATATTAAACAAACACCGATCATTAAGAATTAAAATATCTGGTATCAAACAAACAATAATCAAAAGTATTAGAAAAGATTTTAAACATTTAAAAGTACTTTGTATCACAAATATTCCATTGTCGACAGTGTTCTAGGTTGTCCTTCAAGGCAACTTCACGTGCTTAGGTTCAGCTAATAAAAACGCATAGCATTTCAGGTGCATATTTCTTTCCAGGTAGTCAATAAATGTTTCAAAGGAATCAGCATTAACAATAAGTTTTTATGTAGTAAAGAAGTAACTATGATGAATTAAAAGTTTTAGATATAGATAAACTGTGATCCAGTAGAAAATTAACTCTGATGCACTATTTTTTAATCATGGTAAAACAATGTACTGCATCATAATGTTGTTAACTACTACATCATAATGTTGTTACTACATTATAATCACAATTCACTGCATCATAGTTACACTTCACTGCATTTTTGTTTTTGTATCAAATATATAGATTAAGATTTGTCATATTATTACAAATATTCAAACGTAGGATTCAGATAGTATCATAAAATAAACAGTAATACAATTATATAAATGTTATTGATGAATTTGATATGGGTCATTTGTAAACAGCAATAGCAAGTGGATTTTCCTAATAACATGCATCTTCTATTTTTTTGTTGTTGATTTTTCTTTCTCCCCACCGTCTTCGACGTCCTCATTCTCTTCTTCATAATCCTTCTGGTGTTCATGAATTACTTCTATTTCAATGACTTCTTTTCCAGTAGAGGCATCTTTATCTATATCACCTTCATTATGACCTTCCTTATCACATTCTTTCTGACTTTCATCTGAATCTCCTTTATTCTTATCACCTCCATCTGAAACTTATTTTTTCTTATGACCTTCATGTACAACTCTTGTGAAAACATACAATTCTTTAAAAAAATGTATTTCTTTTTTGCATAATTTCATTCAGCTCCTCATCATCTAGGTATAAAGACAATGTTATTTGCAGCTTGTCATCGGTGTCGATAATCAATTGATTAATTTTTGACAAATTATCTCTTAAACATTATGTCATTTCCTGCATATGTAAAACAATTTTTAGTTTAGTGCAACATAAAGTATTTATATTTACTACATCATAGTGCATTATATTTGTTATATATGGCACTGTTCTTTCAAAAATTGTATTTGGGGAAACTGTTGAATTGACGTATATAAGCTACAAAAAAATCAAACAATATTAGCGAAAAATAAAGTTTTGATTCAGCAAACATAAACTATGATGCAGCAGAAAATAAAGTGTGATGCAACAAAAAATAAATTGTGATGTAGCCAAAAAAAATTGATGCAACAAACATAAACTATGATGCAGTAGAAATTCAACTGTGATACATCAAACATAAACTGTGATGCATCAAAAAATAAAATTTTGACGCAAAAAACATGAAAGGAAACTCCAACTTCAATTCTATGTCTTTTCTTTTAAAAAACTGCCACTGTACATTTGAGATAAACATAAACTGTGATGCAGTAACAAATAAAGATGATGTAGTAGAATGAAACAATAATGCCGTAGAATATAAACTATGATGCAGTAACAAATATATAGTGATGCAGTAGAATAAAAACGGT
This sequence comes from Artemisia tridentata subsp. tridentata, assembly GCA_021014915.2. NCBI lineage: Eukaryota > Viridiplantae > Streptophyta > Magnoliopsida > Asterales > Asteraceae > Artemisia > Artemisia tridentata. The sequence continues at coordinate 176,465,782 of CP139502.1, read as the reverse complement.
AATGCACTATACGCCTAACCTAATCTAGACTAATATGACACATACAAGAACCTACTGCATCACATCTTTACAAATATTGTATCAACCAATCAAACACATAGACAAACACTTTTCGACACTTACGTACCTAACCTAATATAGACTTATATGCCACATACAAGAACTTACTGCATCATTGCATCATACCAATTGCATCAATCATTCAAACACACACACAAGCACATTTCGACACTTAAAACACTACGCGTCTAACCTAATCTAGACTTATATGCCACATAAAAGAACCTATTGCATCACTGCATTACACCAAATGCATCAATCAATCAAACACATACACAAACACTTTTCGAAACTTAAAATACTACGCGCCTGATCTAATCTAGACTTATATGACACATACAAGAACTTACTGCATCACTTCATTACAACTACTGCATCATGCATTCAAAGACACACACAAACTCTTTTAAACACCTAAAACACTACGCGCCTGAGCTAATCTAGACTTATATGACACATACAATGTTGGGAACACGTCTTAGATTATTGAGGTATCGATCATATTTTGTAATAGGTTGCTTAAGTCTTTAGGTTAGTTTTATTCTACAGCCTGTGTAGAAGGCCCATGGGTTGTGGGCGTTTATTATTTTGTTTAATGGGTTGTACCCCATCTTTTGTCATTTCCTAATTAGGGCCAAGCCTATCTAATTATTACTCTATAAATACCCTTCCTATTGAAGGGAATGGGTGTTAGTTAATGCATTATTAATTTTCTCATTACTTAAGATTTAACCTACATTTCTCTCTCTCTCTCTCTTAATCCTCCTAGTAACCTTGTATGATAATAACAAGACCTAACAAGTGGCATCAGAGCTAAACAAGGATTTAGGAATTTGTTTATGATTCGTTATTGTTCATCAGAACATTTTTCGAGTTAGGAAAAAACTTGAAATTTCCCGAGTTAGGAAAATTTTCAAAAGTCCCAAGCAACTGTAACTTTTCCGAGTTAGGTAAAGTTACAAAAGGTCCCGAGTAATTGAAACGTTTCCGAGTTAGGAAATTTTTCAACAAGTCCCGAGTGATTGTAAATTTTCTGAGTTAGGAAAAACAGGAAACTTTCCGAGTAAGGAATATTTTCCACTAAGTCCCGAATTAGCTTAAAATTTCCGAGCTAGGAAATTGTCCCGAGTGAAAAAATAAATAAATAAATAAATAAATTCTAAGACTCAATTGTTTCCGAGTTAGGAATTATTGAGTTAAAGAATTATCGAGTAAAGATATTTTCCGAGTTAGGAAAGATTTCCGAGTTAGCTTTGTAATTTCCAAGTTTGGAAGAAACGCTATTTCTTTGTGAGATTTAACATTTCCGAGTTAGGAGAATTGTGAATCTTCCAAATAAGTCATCAAATTTGGTGCTTTTTGATCCCCAGTTGCTATGGGGAACAAAGGACGAAATACAATCGATTCCTCCATTTAAGTGGTTCTCGCTTCTCCTTGTTCCTGTTCCTAACTCCTCCCCGGGTAGTTCCCAATGTTTGGCACTTTCCATACTTGATGGGTGCAACATCAATAGTTTAGAAAATTTCATAAAATTCCGAGTTAGGAATATTTATATATCTTCCGAGTAAGGACGATCTTAAATCTTTCGAGTAAGGAATTTTCTCAAATTTTTGAGCAAGGAACATTCTAATTTTTTTCCGAGCAAGGAAACATATTGTCTTACAAATCTTGTGTGATTCTTCCGAGTAAGGCAGTTACCGAGCAACTACAGAAATTATTTCTAAGTTAGGAAACAAGTTGTGCGCACTTCATAACAAACGAACACAAATCCTATTTCCTTGGAACGATCCAACATCCACAGGTTACAACGCGATGTCTCAACCACCATACAACTACTACTTTCAAAATCAGCAACAACAGTATCAACAACAACAACCACAACAACAACCATATCCTCAACCATATTATCCTCAACCACAGTACCAACAACAACAAGCTTTCACACAACAACACCAGTTTTTCCCTCAACAACCAACCCCTCAACAAGTTCCACAACAGCCAATGCCGACTTATCAACTTCCACCAAAACAACCTCACTGGTTTGACAAGATGTGTGATGCTATAAGCAGTCAACAATCCCAACACGAGGCCGGATCTTTAGATACACCACCTATGCTTACTTCGGGTAATTACGTGCAGTGGTCGAGTCGTTTCCTTCGATTTATCGAGCAGAAGAAACCCCATGGTAAGTACATGAAAAAGGTCATTATTGAAGGACCTTACCCAGCACCTACAACCACGGTTCCAGGTGATGCCAATGCAACTCCTCCAAGAGCAGCAACTACAATTCCCACTCCTGTTGCTCAACTCACAACAGAACAAGTCCAACAACAAGAAGCTAATGAATTGGCAATGTCTTATATACTTCAAGGAATTCCTAATCCTATTTTCCGAAGCATAGATGCACAAAAGACAGCCAAGGATATGAGGGAACATGTACACCTTCTTATGGAAGGTACTGAGTTAAATCAGGAGGACATGGAATCTAAACTGTATATGGAATATACTAATTTCATGATTCAACAAGGGGAGTCATTGGAGTCATACTACCACAGGTTCACAAACATCGTCAACGACTTGGACCGTCACAACATCAAACTACCCAGGATTGCAGTGAATTCTAAGTTTCTGGGGTGTCTCGGACCAGATTGGCAAAAGTACGTGACGTTTGTTCGACAAGCCAAAAAGATAAACGACGTTACTTATGGATTATTGTATGATTACCTTAAACAACACCAATCTGAAGTTGACAAGGATAGAGTAGCACGTGGAGGATTCACGCCATCATCAACTCCAAACTCACTTGCCTTAATGGCTCAGTCTCATTTCACTCCAAAACCACCACAGAGTTTTGTCCAACCACCACCAGGTCAAAGTTTTCCCCAACCACAGCATCCCTCACAAACCACATCTAATCAACTCGTTCCATACGGAGGTTTATCACAACAAATGGTTCCATATGAAAATACCGATGCTAACAGTGATGACGACGACGCGTTCAAATCATTGAACAAAGGATTTGTTCTGATTGCCAAAACTTTCAGCAAGTTCTCAAACAAATCTAACAACCGTCTGAGATCCTCTTCCAACACCAGAAATCAGGCAGTTTTTCAGGATGGTCGAGTTCAGGTACAAAACCGAGCTTCAGGGAGATCTGGATCGGATAGCTACATGGGTAATTCAGGTGGACAGAGGTTCAATTCCACTGGAAGTAACAGGGCACAAGTTGTTGACACAGGGAATTCTGGGATTCGAAACAGCGGGATCAAATGCTACAACTGCGGGGGAAAGGGCCACGTAGCCAATGCATGCCCCAAGCCAAGAACCAGGGGGAGTGCATATCACAAGGAAGCTCTACTTCTAGCCCTCAAGGATGAACGTGAAGGCACTCTCACTGAAAAGGAGCAAAGCTTCATGGCAAATGCTTACTCAGATGATGATATGGAGGACCTGGAAGCAGCTGTTATGTTGATGGCTAATATGCAGGAAGTGAACATGGGTGAAACAGGCCCGGTCTATGATACCGATGGCTTGTCTCAGGTACCTAATTCAAAATGTCTAATTGATGAAATTGTGTCACCCTTTGCATCTGCTTCAGCCGGAGAAAATCTTGGACAAAATGATTCATCATTATCCTTGGAAGTAGATGACCAAATAAACACCGTTGTTACATTTGATGATGATCAAATTAACCCCGTTGTTTCATTTGATGATCCTCTTTCTGATGATGATAATGACCAATTTGAACAAGAAAATCTCTTGCCTGACTCAGAGCTCATGACCTTACTGGTGACCACCAAGACACAGTTAGATGCTCATAAATCCCAAATTGAAAAGTGTAATGAAATAAACAGAAATCTAAAAGCAAAAGTCGCATTATTAACTAAGGATAATGAGTGCTACAAGCAACAACTTTCAAATTTTGAAAACCAAGAAAAACATGAGAAAAGCTTTGAGTCTGCATTCCAAGAGTCATATGTGCAGGTACAAAATTTAGAACATCAAGTTCGTGAATTGACCGTTTCCAAGAATGAGATAATTTTACAAAAGGAACAAGAAAAATTAGACTTTCAAAAACAAGTTGACATTCTTCACTCTGAACTTAATCAAACAAAAATAGAGTTGTCCACTTGTCAAAATGATTTTTTTGAACACCGAGAAAATTCAAGGAAACGGGTTGATTCATATATTGAGGAAATTCTTGTCTTGGAATCCAAACTTAAAGAATTTCAAAACGTTGTGTATAAAACTGGAAAATCAATAACCACCATCCAAAAGCTAACAGTGAAACCAAGTCCAAAAGGATATGGGTTTGCTATTGGCAGTGACAAACCAAGTTTTCTACATAAAGCACTCAAAGAAAATCCAAAGTTATATAGCGCTGAACATTTGTTTGATGATTCCTTTATGCGTGTTGCTGTTTACGTTAGTGAGGAGGAAATAGAACAGGCGGACGAAGTCGATCTAAAATGAGCAAAAACCATTATCATAAACCATATGATTATTTTCAAGTACCTCATATTAGCGAAACCTTCGTCCCGCAAAAGGAAAAATCACAACCATCATGGTTTGTTGAACCAGATGCATTTCCTGAAGTAGTCCCTGTAACCAATGAGGCACAAGTAAATAACTCTTTGCAAAATCAAGGTGTCGTTTCTTCTATGCCATAACCATGTCGTGTCCTCCGATATTTTAATACTTTTTTGGAGGACATAAAATTTTTGGAAGACACAATTGAACGAAACTCAGAAATAACAGTCTCTACTTTCCTTTCTCCTTATGAAAAGGAAAAGAGAGAAGTTTTTCAACAACAATTTTTACCACACGTTCAACACCTGAGACTTTGTGCTACACATTGGGAATAGGAACTGCAATCGGATATTGCATCAATGATGAGCATTTTCAAAGCAAAAGACGACAAAATCTTGAAACAAAAATTTCAAAAGAAAACTTTGGAAAAAGAAGCATATCGACTTTTGGAAAATGTTCTATGTTCTGATGTTATTTATGTAATTATGAATTCTATTTTTGTGGATTGTAATGATATGATTGTTGATGCTCATTCTGTTGATATTAAGTTGTTGAGATTAGAGATAGAGAATTTGAGACAAAAAATGAGAGACTTAAACAAGTCAATGATGATGTGAAAAATGATTTTTCAAAAGAAGTTTACAAATTCAACAAGAGGTTACATTGGTGTCAAACTCAGAGTCTCTCCCTTGAGTTAAAATTACAACACCAAATCACATCTTTGCCCTTTCAAAACAGTCATGCTTCTGAAAATCTGACTGAGAAAGAAAATGTTGTTTTAAAACAGGAAATTTCCAAATATGAAAAGGACATCGATAAAGTTTGCGAAAACCAAAATAACCTTCTTCAATTAAATCGTGAATTGGATTCTAAAATTCAACAACAGAAACACATCATCATTGAATTGAGAGAGAAAATTAATGTACGTGAAAAAGGGAAAATTGCAAACAAGAATGTGATTAAGCCAGGCATGTATAAAGTAGATAAGATACCTAAGAAAGCATCTTCCCAGACCACTAATATGAATGCTTCCACTTCTACAGGACTAGGCACCTCTAAGGTTAGCAGATCCAAGGCTCCCGTGAAGAATAGTGTTCGGAAACCTAAGAGAAGCTCCCCTAAGGACCAAGAAGTAGAAGTTTACACAAGGACTTTGAATAAAAAGCAAGTTATATCTAGAGTAGAATCAAGTTTTAAAACGTGTAATTCTAATTCTGATGTAACGAATGCTGATACTTTGAATGTTTTGAATAATGGTCGTATTGATGTTTATTGTGTGTTTTTTCGTACGAGTGTTTTGTCTGGTAATCATGAAAGTTGTGTTGCAAAAACCCTTTTGTCTCGTAAGAAGAAACGTACTACTGGCATTTCCCTTAGGCCCTCTACCGCTGCCAAGTCTATCTTAGGGAAACCGCCAAAAGTAGTTTCTAAGAATACCGTAGACAAGACCATAAGCCCTACTAGAACAATCCAAACACCTAGTGCCTTTACTAGGAAGAAAGCAGAATCTAGTTGGAATTGGCAACGTTGGCTTCAAAACAAACCTAGTTTTACTTGGTTACCCAAGAAGCTTAATAATTGTGTTACTAACCTAACGGGTTCCACTGTTACTGTTTCTCCATCTGCATTGTCTTCTTGTGATGCAGGTGATACAAATCGTACTATGGATTGTTGATAGCGGGTGTTCCCGACACATGACATGCAACCTAAATCTTCATGTAAACTTTGTCTCCAAGTTCATAGGAACTGTCAGATTCGGGAATGATCACTTTGCCGCTATCATGGGCTATGGGGATTACATCAGCGGGAACATCGAAATAAGCCATGTCTACTACGTTGAAGGCCTAGGACACAACCTCTTCTCTGTAGGACAGTTCTGTGACGGTGCCTTGGAAGTTTCTTTTCGGGAGAAAACCTGCTTTGTTAGAGATCTACACGGAAATGATCTTATGACAGGAAAATGCAGAACGAATCTGTACACAATTTCATTATCAGATATGACCGCCTCTTCTCCAATATGCTTACTCTCTAAGGCACAACCCACAAAAGCATGGTTATGGCATAAGTGTTTGTCTCACTTGAATTTCAAGACAATGACAGAACTTGCACGTCATAAGTTAGTCGACGGTCTTCCTAGATTTCGGTATGCCAAAGATCACCTTTGTCCGGCATGTGAACAAGGTAAAAGCACTCGTGCTCATTTTCCTCCAAAAACAGAGCACAGTACAGATCATGTACTCCAGCTTCTTCATATGGATTTGTGTGGACCAATGAGAGTGCAAACAATCAACGGGAAATGGTACATTCTGGTAATCGTAGATGACTTCTCTCGATGGAATTGGGTCTACTTTCTTCGCAACAAAGATCAAGCTCCTTCGATGATCATCACCTTTCTCACCAAAATTCAGGTTCAGATCCGCAACACAGTTCGCAAAGTCAGAACTGATAACGGAACCGAATTCAAGAACCACACTCTCCGTGAGTACTTTGAGAAAGTCGGTATTGAACAACAAACATCTATTCCTCGCATCCCCGAACAGAATGGAGTGGTTGAAAGATGAAACAGAACGTTAGTCGAAGCTGCAAGGACGATATTGATCAACGCTCAATTACCTGATTACCTTTGGGCTGAAGCTGTCTCCACTGCATGCTACACCCAAAACAGTTGCATGATCACCAAAAGACACAACAAAACCCCGTATGAACTTGTTTACAAACGAAAACCGAACATAAATTACTTTCACGTATTTGGGGCCCTCTGTTACCCAAATAATGATCGTGATGACCTTGGAAAATTGAAAGCCAAAGAGGATATTGGAATTTGTGTTGGCTACTGTGAGAATTCAAAGGGATTTCGCATCTGGAACCGTCCAACCCGACAAATTCAAGAAACGATACACGCTCATTTCGATGAACTCGCGGATTTGGCTTTTGAGCAAAACAGCTTAGGACCCGATTCTAACCGTCTAAACTTTCCTGATCACTTAGCTGCACCACTATCAGTCAACCGCAAGGACTTAGAAGATCTGTTTGCTCCACTGTTTGATGATTCGTTCAATATTCGTGCTCCTGACGAATCCACCAGTTCCGCTGCAATACCTGTTCAAGTACAGGCACCTGATACACCAGCAACGTCTACCATAGTGGCTGACGATGCACCACCTACAGAACCATCATCATCAGTCGATCAATCAGCCTCTAATTCCAAGACTGCAGTTGAAGATCCACCCTCACCTTCTGAAGTACCCACACCATCAAGTTTTGACGGAGACGCACTTTTCAATCCATTTGCTCCGGCACCCACCTTTCCAGATATGGCCGAATCATCTATGAGCAACTTGGATCCGTCAAACATGCACCAAAACTTTCAACACTACCCCTCAACCTACAAGTGGACTAAGGATCACCCTTTAGTGAACGTGATTGGTCATCCAGACAATCCGGTCATGACACGCAAGAAACTCCAAACCGATGGTGAACACTGTATTTATGCACTCACTGTTTGTCAAACTGAACCGAAAAACATTAAAGAAGCTCTCACTTATGACAATTGGATTGAGTCAATGCAAGAAGAACTTGATCAATTCAAACGTCTGGAAGTTTGGGAATTGGTAGAAAGACCAATTGGAGTTTACGTAGTCGGACTGAAATGGGTCAGGAAGAACAAGTTGGATGCGGATGGGACAGTTATTCGAAATAAGTCTCGCCTGGTTGCTAAAGGATACAGTCAATAAGAGGGTATCGACTTCGAGGAATCTTTCGCACCAGTGGCAAGAATTGAGGCCGTTCGTATGTTTCTGGCATATGCAGCTCACAAGAATATCACTGTATATCAAATGGATGTGAAGACGGCGTTTCTGAATGGACAACTCCGGGAAGAAGTGTACGTCACACAACCAAACGGCTTTGTAGACCCAGAACATCCGAAGCATGTTTACCGGCTCATGAAAGCCCTCTATGGCCTTAAACAAGCCCCGAGGGCATGGTACGATAAACTGTCAGCATTCTTAATAGCTAATCATTTCACAAAAGGCTCTGTTGATCCAACGCTGTTCATACAAAAACACGGGGAGGACATCTTAATTGTTCAAATTTATGTAGATGATATCATTTTTGGTTCAACACATAAGAAATACTCAAACGCTTTCGCTAAATTAATGAAACATAACTTTGAGATGTCCATGATGGTGAACTGAAGTTCTTCTTTAGGACTGCAAGTTCATCAATCACCCCGTGGTATTTTTCTAAATCAAGCCAAATATGCACAAGAGATTTTGAAAAAGCATGGCATGTCAAGTAGTGATACCTATAATACACCGATGTCCTCATCATCCCCTAAGTTGGATGCTGATTTACATGGGACACCAACTGACCCTACCAAATACCGTAGTATAATTGGTTCACTCATGTATCTAACAGCCAGCAGACCAGACATAGTCTTTGCCACATATCTTTGCTCCCGCTATTAGTCTAGACCAACTGAACGACACCTCTATGAGGTTAAAAGAATCCTTCGATACATAAAGGGAACCATTCACTTGGGGATCTGGTATCCGAAGGATTCTGGCTTTGAACTAATTGCCTTTTCAGACGCTGATCATGCAGGATGCTTAGATACAAGGAAAAGTACTTCAGGGGGAGTGCAATTCTTAGGTGACAAACTCGTATCTTGGCAGTCAAAGAAGCAGGATTGTACATCACCGTCATCAACAGAATCAGAATACGTTGCCTTGTCGGCATGCTGTGCTCAGGTCATCTAGATGCGATCACAGCTGATGGATTATGGATACGTGTTTAACAATATTCCGATGTATTGCGACTCCAAGAGTGCCATTGTTATTTCGTGCAACACCGTGCAGCATTCCAAGTCCAAACATATTGCTCTCCGTTATCACTTCATCAAAGAGCATGTGGAACAGGGTACCGTAGAACTTTACTTTGTGGGTAAAGAATACCAACTGGCTGACTTATTCACCAAAGCCTTGCCTCATGCAAGATTTGTGGGATTAGTTCACCAGATTGGTATGCGATGTTTGACTCCAGAGGATTTGGATAATTTTCTCAAACAAAGCTAAACGAGTCACACATCATGGCTATTATTTTGTAAATATTTTGTAAAAAAAAAAAAAAAAATCTCATCACAATGGATAAAATGTGTTAACCCTTCATAACACAAGGGCTGAAAGTGTCAGGTTTTAATCGGTTTAGCACTTTAGGACATTTAATGCACTAGGGAAATAGTTAAGGGATTAAAGGTGTCAAGAGTGCATACTTTCAAAACTATAAAAGCCCAAAGTCTTATTCACTTTTTCTTTCTCACAAATATCACAGTACACAAACACAACAAAATAAAAACCCACCAAAAGTACTTAGCCATTCATACGCAAGCTTTTGATTTCTTTCAAAACCTCATTTGTAAGTGTTATACATGCTTAATTATATGTTGTAATCACTCGTTTAAAATCTCATAACATTTCTGTGGCTCAATTTGCTCATACGTGAATTAGGGTTCATAGAATTAATTTTGGGATTTCTTGTTTGTTATGTTTCAATCCAATTGTGTGTTTTCCTGATCATAACAACATGTTTCGAAGTGATTTCTCAATGCTTAATTGTACTGTGTAACTACATTTGATGCGTATTGAGATTAGTTGGGTTATTTAGGTCGAATTCATGGCTGGGAACAAATGAATGTATGTTTTTGTGATTTTCTTGGTGGGATATGTCTGTTTATGTATTGTGATCATGCGCTTAGGAGTTCATTACATGAATCAATCATATGTTCTAAGTACAAAAGATTATAGGTCATAAATGTGTTGTGGAAATTTTCTGTATGGTTTGTCATGTGTTTCTGGGTGCATGATTGTGTTTAGGACAATGTTTTTAAGTTGTTAGTTGTTCATTACTTGTTGCTTGAATATGTCCTGAAAGCTTTTGGATTGTTTGAATGTTTCCCAGTAAGGTATAAATGTTGCCAGGTAAGACATATCCTCTCCGAGTTAGGAGATTGTTCTTGGTTTCTTTGAAATTGTTAATAATCTTTTCCGAGCAAGCCTCTTTATCTCCGAGCAAGGAGAATTAAACTGAGGTACTTAGAATCTTCCAAGTAACTCAGTTTGTCTCCGAGTAAAGTGATAAACAGGCTTTCCGAATAAGGATTTTACCTTTCTTCGAGTAACCAAAGAAAATCAGACTTTCCGAGCAACCTTTATATTAAATCTTTCCGAGTAACTTATATGGACCAATTTTCCGAGTAAGCCAAAACTCCGAGTTAGGAGGATTTTGTAATGTTTCCGAGTAAGGAAACTGGTAGTCTCCTACTTAGACCAGACATTTCCAAGTTTGGACAAAATCCTCCGAGCAAGGTTTATTTCCTCCGAGTAATGTGTTGTTTCTCCGAGTAACTACTGATTTCCAGACATAGTGTATTTCTTGTGTACAAGTTCAGTAGTTAAGAGTTTTTGCTGATATATGCTGATATGTGCTTATCTGTGATTGTTTCTTTCTAAGTGATACATCATTTAAGCCGGATTGAGTTCATAGACTTTATCACTAACACTAACATTCATATACACCCTCTTTTGTGTGGTTGTTTGTGTTTGTGATCTATAGGATAGTCATGTCTCAGACTTCCATTGCTAGAACGGAAATGATCCCAGAAGGGGATGAGCGCCAGATTAGCAAGCCCAACTCCAGAGCTGATTTCGATGACCTGAAATGTCACAAGTCCTGTCAGATAATGGTTGAAATACTGAAGCGACACTTCGTCAACCCTGTCATGACTAAGACGGCCAGTGTACCTGAGGTTTATATGCATCAGTTCTGGCACAAGTTGTTTATCAGCAAAGATACGAAGACGATGGGAATAACCATTAATGACAAGAGAATCAAGTTTGGTGTCAACACTCTTAGGACCATTCTTGATCTTCCTCCACCAGAGTCCACTCCCAATGGAACCTTCCGTAAAGATCCTACCTTTGAGCAGATTGTTGACAATTTGAGAACTATTGGCTATAATGATGACAGCGTGGACCTCACCTCTAGCTCTAAGGTCGACAGAAAGTACATCCCACAACCTTGGTTGACACTATTCACCATCATCAGTCACTGCATCACTGGGAAAGAAACAGGATTAGAACACCCTAGGCTTGAACACCTCAAGTTCTTTCACGGTGTCATTATTCTGCACCACGTGGACTTTGCTCACTATATCTGGACCGATATGATTTATCAGTACGAACAGTTTGCTAAGAAGAAGGCTTACAAAGTTCCATTTCCTCGCTTCACAAAGTTGATCATCTCCTATTTCATGGATAAGCATCCAGAGATAGACAGACGCCCAAGCGAGAATTATCACATGGAAAGCATGGATCACATTCTCTCAACTATCAGGATCCATGCTTCCAACAATACCAAACGCGGATAAAGATTCCTCCAAAGCTATTGTCTGATCCGGTTAAGGCAACTGAAGCTTATGACTGGTATGATGAAGCTGAAAAAGCTGGCGAAGTTGGTGTTACAGCCAAGAGAATTAAGTCGACGAGAGGCAGAGGTCGCGGAAGAGGAAAAACAGTCATTTCTTCCTCCTCGTGTACCAAAAAGATTACTCGTGAAACAAAGAAGAAGATGACACTCAGAGATGAATCTTCGGAAGGGGAAGAGGAAGAAGAAACCATAGATCTGAGGGAGGAACGCAGGAAATCGATCATAAAGTTCACATCCGCACTGGCTAAAGGTAATAAAGATTTGGGCAAAGGAAAGGGTAAAAACATAAAGATAACTGATACAACATATGAGCAGATTGAACCGCCATCAACAAGAGATGAGGAAGATGAATAGTTTAGAAAGGCCACTGAAGAGAGTATAGCCAAATACAAAGCTGATAAGAAGAAACACAGGGGAAAGGAACAGGGTGAAGGATCAGCTTCACACCCAAGGGATGAATCAGATTCACAATCCGAGGAGGACTCGGAGGATAAACATAGTCAGACAGCTGGTAGTTCAGAAACTGAGTCTGAGCATCAGTCCCAATCTGACCACGGTGACCACACAGCTTCAGACTCGGAATCCGATGATGAAATGAACGAGAATGATCAGAATGATGATGAAGGGAACACTGAGAAATAAAAGAATGCTGAAGATGATGAGAAATCAACAGATGATGAGATGAATGAAGATGAAGGTAAAACTGAGAAAGTAAAGGATACTGATGATGCTGAGAGTAGTGAAGAGACAGATGAGAATAATGGTGATGAATCAGATGAGGAAACCGATAGAGAAACTGAAACCCAGGGTGATGATCGAATACCTACCCCACAAGTGAACCCATCACCTAATGTTGAAACCTCTAAAACCAAAACACCATCACCACTTGCTCACACCACAATGAACACTCCACCACCAGCCACACCTACTAAACCATTACCTGACAACAGTGACAAGCTTAAAGAGTTAGAAGAGAAGTTCGCAACCCAACAGCAACAGCTCGAAGCGCTTCAGAGGGATATGAATAAGTTCAAAGGCTACAACATTGAGAGAGCGTGTGATCACTACATCAGTAACACCCTACCTCAACAAATCAGCACGGAACTGTCTGAAACTATTCCTGGGCTGATGAAAGAGTATGTGAAGAGAAAGCTGGATCGCGTAGTGGCTAATCATCTTCGCACCACATCTGTGACACTCCATACTTTACCGTTGGATCCACCTCTTTCATATTTCAAAGAAAAGTTGCTTGCCGGTATTGCAGATGATCCGAATGAACAAGAGCTTCATCACGCATTGATCAACTCAATCAAAAGAGCCGAAAAGCAGGGGGAGACCTGCAAGCAAGACAAACCCAGTAAACGTCGTCGGGATGAACCAGACAAGGACGATCAGACCAAGAAGAAGGGAAAACGACCAAGAAAGGAGGGTACTTCTAGAACCCAACCTACTACTACCGTTCAATCCACTGGCACTGAAGGGTTTGTTCCACTAGACACGGGTACTTTTGATGATACTGAACCACTTCATGACTTCCCTATGGAGCAACATGAAGTTGATATTGCTCCTCCCAAGTTCACAACTGTTACTGCACCACCAGCTTTGTTGCCTGCACCCGAATGGGTAAACCCCGATGCTACGAAGCAAACATGGTTTGAACAACTGGTAGATGCGCATCCTGATACTCCTAAAGATGTTCCTACTACCGAATCTGTTGTGGATTTTACCAAGCGTCTAAAGAACGTAATGCGGGTTCAGCAGTTAGAGCTTTCCGACATTGTCAAGGTTCGAGAAGTTGGCTTTACTAAGTTCAAGACAGTCACCACATCACATTTGGAGTTCGAATATAACTTGGAACAGGTTGCAAGGGTAATGTCCGAGAAAGTGAATTGGGATTCTTCTGGCTCCTCAAATCTTCGTGACTATTCGAAACCCTTACCTCTCATCGGACCCTCTCACAACCTACAGATACCCAAGAAGTACTTCTTCAATAAGGACTTGGAGTATCTGATCTATGGTAATACGAACCCTGAAAAGCGGTATGCTACATCCCTCACTAAGTGTCCGACAGCTTCCTACGTGATCGATGTTTTTGAAGAACACATGGACGAGTTGTTTCTCAAAGAAGTTGAAGAATATAACGACGATGCCCTTCTCGGTATCTATCACTGGCCAGATATGCGGAAGTGGTTCTATAAGTGGAAGCTTTCAAAACCGTCTACAAAAACGGATGTGTTTCATACGAGTCGGATACTATCTATCGTCAGCTGAAACTGAATCCAAGTATGGGTACAACTTCCTGACGAAGATCATCGTACGACGACAAGATGGAAAGGAATACACCTTCAAAGAAGCTGATTATCCCTATCTGAATCTCAACGACATTGAAGATATGTATCTCCTTAAGATTCAAGGCAAGCTTGCGCATTTACCGGGTGGTCTTCAGTACGACATCCTCAATTCTCTTCTGATTTACATCCGCAGTATTGTAATCAGACAAAGAGTTGAGGATGTTCACCTTGGGGTAGAAAGCTACCAGCGGAAGTTAAATCTGATCAAGCCTGATTTCGAACCACCTGGGATCGTAGAAATGACACCTTATACTTTTCATGACAGACCATTTGGGTTGGTATATGTCAGGAATCAAAGGTTACCAAGGTTCATAGGGTTTCAGGATATTCACAAATTCGGTGATGAGACTTTGTTACGTGTTAAGTCTGAACTTGAAGGGATTTTGGAAAACCATAGAAAGGAGCTGAGGGTAGGATGGTTGAGGCATATGTGGTTGAAAAGAAGAGACGTCAGACAAGTGTACAAGTTCATAGACCGCATCGAACGAAGGCTTAGGTTTCGTGAGCAGATGAGGAGATTCGAAAGTTATGTAGGTGGGGGTCCAAGAATTCCAAACATTCTTACCTTACGACGTCCTACATAAACTAATGGTATCCTTGGTTTATAATCATTTCAATCTTTCATCATTTGTTAATTTGACTATGGCTTGTGCACAAATAACAGTGCACAACCCGTACATGTAAAGAAAGGACCCTGAGGTACGCTTCAGTGCCTTAATCCTAAAATAAGGAGCGAAAGTGTCACAACCCGTAATTTCAGGTCCTTTTTTAAGTTTTGAAATTTCACTATTTATCTCAGGAATTACTATTCATGGGTTACTATTCACTGATCAATATTCATCATTTCACTATTCATTGTTTTTTAGGTCGGTTTGAGACTTTGAGAAGTCGTCAAAATTTTTACTATTCATAAAACGCTATTCATTCCCGGAGAAAAATAACTATTCATGGTTATCATTCATCATTTCGTAAACTAGGTTTACGGGTATTTAAATGCGCGTAACCAGTAAGGTTTAACTGCGTATTCATGCATCATCAATAAGGGCACATCATATAGACTAGAGTAGTCTACATATCATCCGTAACATCGTTATCATATTAAGTCATGCACGGGTTTGTGTGTTTTTCATTTACGTATATTCGTTTATTTGTTAAACGTTACCACTCAGTCATTACTACTAACATTATACCCAATACTCCCGACTATGATCCTAATATATTTTCATGTTAATTTTAATGATATAAAAGTTATATTATTAATTTACCCGGTGTTTTTAAACCAATTGTTATATTTTCCGTTAGGAGCTTATAACTCCGTCGGTTTGCGATATTTCAACCCGATAATCATTCTAGCACCCGATTCATGCAAGGAATATGATTTTACAATTTTTACAACTTCGTCGTATTTTATTTCAACTTGTCATGATTCATTTCTAGTTAACTCGGTGCACGATAACACCTAATGTATACATAAACTAAACTAATACAACTAGTGGGAGACATAAGCTTTAATTAGCAATCTTTTCTCTTCTCATTTCTCCCATGTGCCGCCCCTCCCCTAGCCCCCTAATCTTCCACTTCACTTGATTACTAAGTACATTTCAATTAATGTTTGTAGCTTATATGTTTTCTAATTTATTTCCATAACACATACATTCCAATAACAACTAGCAAATAAGATCAAAACTCTCTTTTTTCTCTTCTCTTTGGATCGGCCAAACCAAGATCCCCAACCATGATCCATTATTTTTTGAAGAACAAGTTATAATCTAGCTCCATTTACCTTCCTTGTTAGAGTTTTGTGATAAAAACTCAAGGTTTCTTATACATTTTCATCAAAATCTCATCAAACCATCAAGTAAGCTTCAAGAACATCTCTTTGATCATTTCATACTTTCATTTAATTCATACGATTATGTATTTCCAAGTTATAATAGTTAATCATGCAACATATTTATGTTTTAGATACCACTTTGCACATAAACTATCCTTAACACTAGATCTATAAGTTTCACTAGTGATCTCATGAAATCCACCAAGTTTGGTGATGTTTAGGACCCCATGACACCCTAAGATGGTGTATGGTAGGATTTGCGAACTTGTGGAGTTGATTTGAAGTGGTATGAACAAGTTTAGAACCAAGAAAATGAGTTTTAACAAGAATAGAAAAGGGTCTGTCCAAAAACGTGAGATCTGGAAATTTCAGTAAACCTTGAACTATTTTGGCCTTCATATTCAGAAAATACTTTCAAAAACGAAACCGTGGCCGCAAGAATGAGTAAAAACCGACTTACGATGAGAAAGTTATGATTTTTCAAAGTTGGACGACGAAAACTAATTTCTGAAAATTTGAGTGCTGTTTGCCGAATTTCAACGGACAAAACGAGGCATTAGACACGATCTAGATGACCCGACCTACTGTAAATATGTTAGTTCATACTAATACGAATCCGTGGATATAAAAAATGTAGAAAATGAACTTATAACGACCGAGATATACACGTTTGAAAACCCGACGAACTATGTTTATTTTGACAGCACTAATAGAAATATATTTTCTAAGTGTAAAACTAGTATTTTGCAAGTCACAACATTGATAGCCGACTGTCTAATTGATCGAGACGTATTTGGTCAAAAGTTAAATATAACGACATTATGATGTTGTTACAAGGTTTTCAAAAACGTCGAGTTTTACCGCTAACACTTAACTTACAATACTTCACGACTAGTTTTACGAGGCCATTTGGGCATATTTTCACAAGTTATGAAAAATATTAATTTGCGACGAAAACATTTTATTTACCGATAGAACACCAAACAAGGATCGTGGAGTACCGTTTCAACATATTTACACGGGAAGTGTTTATTAACTTAACGAGACGTCAAAAATGTATTTTTCATCGATAAACGTTACTTTAAAAACTAACGAGTGGTATCGTTAACATATGTATGTGCATGTGTAGCATCATTTCATTGCTTACATTAGATCATACCATCATATTAGGTCGCGGTTGGAGACCGAGCCTCATTTCAGCATATCCACTTTTGTCATTGTAGCTATCGCATCAGGTGAGTTTCATAGCCCCTCATTTTACTTGTTTTGTAACTGTTTTGGGGAAGAATACATGCTCGTTTTTCATTAAACTCTATGCTCGTTTTACTTTTAAACTTCATGCTTGTTTTGCTTGAAACATGAGTTGTTTTTCAAACATTATTGATTGGTTAAAATACTTGAGTCGTTGCTCGGAAGTATTTTGTGTTTACATTGTTCACCCTTGATCATTTTTCTTATGGACACTAGTACATTAAGCTATTTCATATTACATATGTTATGACCCGTTAAGTGCGAATGTTGTGGGTAGATCTATTAGGATTGAACTCCCTGTCCGGGTGGTGTTCCCCACCTGACTGTTAAGTCAAACGGACGCATAATCATTTAAGGAACCCTGAAAGTCCTAGGTGTACATCTACCAGAATCTTTGAATGTCCGGGTGGTTTCCCCACTTGATTGATATGCCAAACGTGTTGTGGTTTCCCCACTGACTGATATGCCAAACGTGTTGTGGTTTCCCCACTGGCTGATATGTCAAACGTATTGTGGTTTCCCCACTTGACTGATATTTCAAACAGACTGTGGTTTCCCCACTTGACTGTTAGGTCAAAGTATGCCCAACCTAGAATCTTAAGACTTCGGTGTCATGAAGTTTAGTTGTCAATAACTCTATATATATTGGGAATATATTGTTCATTTAACATTTGTGGTCCATAAATCATTTGAAATTCACATAAACGAGATCTTATTTGGTAGTGGGTTGTAAACACACAGGTTGCAAGTCTTGTATGGGCGGGGCTTGGGACTGAGTGGATTTACAATGCCTTTGCTGGGAAATCTTCATTCAAATGCGTTACATTTTGCAATAAACTCTATGAACTCACCAACCTCGTGTTGACACTTTTAGCATGTATTTTCAGGTATTAAGCAATAGCACGCTACTGGAGGTTTTTGGCAGGGCATGGCATGGTCATAGAAGACTCTGATAAACATTTGGGACCGTTTAACTTATTTAAAGGCCTATTTCCGCACTACTTTTCATAATGTAAATTTAACACTTTTGCTAATGAGTTTCATTCTAAACGATTGAGATAAAAACCGTTCTTTGTACTTGTGTTGTGATACCAATTGAGTTGCACCCCAGCGACGTGTATGCTTCCGCTGGACCCGATTTCTGGGGGTGTGACAGATTGGTATCAGAGCCTTGGCTATAGAGAACTGGGTGACTTTAAAACCTAGACTATAGCTACTTTCACAAAAACTTAACCCTATGACCGCCACGTGCCTGCCTGCCAAGCTGATGCCTCATTTGTGGTTTGTTGCTGACATATTTAATGAGATTTGTGTCTTATTATCAAATCATTTATACTTGCTTATTCTCGTTGATTACTATAATTGTCTTCCATATAAGCATGCTCACATATCATACACGTCACCGCGTTACGCCTTTCCCTTGCGTAGTTTCATCATTCAACCTCGAGTTTGGTCACTTGCCTTAGTTTTTCAGAACGTCTTTTCAAATGTGAAGGACATAGTATTAGTATAACTGAGCTGAGTATTTCAAAATTCATTGAACCTCGGTGGAATATAGACTGGTCATCTATATTCGACCCGGGACAGTGGGACATAGGCTGACCACCTATGTCCGACTCAGAGATGAATTTTGCAATACTGGGAATAGTTATAATAATATTATGTCCGGGTTGCATTTCTACCCAATTTCTAAAGGTTTCATTCATGTGTGTGTACTCAATCGTTGCAAGGATATTCACATCTACCTCACCTCGTGAACCGCCGCCTAGAAGCACGCCAGCTAACCATAGACACTACCTCAAGCTTTCATTTTATGACAAGCCACATTATGGCACCTACACCTAGGAAACGTCTTATTTACGTTTCGCTCTTCTTTTCTTGTTTTGAAGAATCATGCCACCCAAGAGAGCTACTACTACTATGACACCAGCTGAGATCAGAAAGCTTGTTGCCGACAGTATAGAGGCAGCGCTAGTAACCGAGAGAGCTGCCGTAGCTGCACGGGCTGCCGAAGCCGCTGCTGAAGCCGCTTCACGGGCAGAAACTGCAGAAGCTGCAGGAACAACTACTAATGGAACTAATGGACGTAAATGTACATACAAGGACTTCAAGAGTGGAGATCCTCTGAATTTCAAGGGCACTGAAGGAGCCACTGCTATGATTCGCTGGTTTGAAAAGATTGAATCTGTGTTTCTTCTATGTAACTGTCCAGAGGAGTACAAGGTAAAGTTTGCTACCCATACACTCGTTGGGGAAGCTATGTCTTGGTGGAATTCGTATGCAAAACCCAGGGGAATGGAAAATGCTCACAAGCTTACGTGGGATGAATTCAAGAAATCGCTAACTAAGAAGTTCTGTCCACGCACTGAAATAAAGAAGTTGGAAACAGAGTTTTATGAGCTAGTGACAGCAGGTAATGATATCGAGACATATATCAGGAGGTTTCAGGAGTTGGCGGTGCTATGTCCAACTATGGTTCCCGATAATGAGAAGCTGCTAGAAAATTTCATTGGTGGACTACCTCACAGCATCCGCGGAGATGTGATTTCTTTTGACCCACAAACTCTAGACGAAGCTATCAGGATATCTCAAAAGCTTATGGCTCAGGTGATAAAGAATGGAACCATTGTCAACAACAATGATCATAACAACAACAACCCCAGCAACAACGAAAACAAGAGGAAAAGGGATGATAACCAAAGGAAAGATCAAGTTCAACAGCCAAACGAAGGACAAGAAGTGGTTAGAGCCTATGCTACAGGACCGCGCACCAAGAAAAGATATACTGGGAATTTACCTTACTGCAACACGTGTAACCTTCATCACTTAGGTCATTGCAGTGAACCGTGTGGGGTGTGCAAGAAGCGGGGTCACCAGACTAAGGACTGTAAAAAGCCTGCAAATCAGAGGCTCCCAGGGAGTTGCTTCAAATGTGGAAACTTAGGACACCTCAAAAAGGACTGCCCAGAGCTAAGGAACAAGAAGACCAAACCCTAAACTCTCTAGTGTTGTATTTCTTTTGTGTTTCACTTTACGTTCTATCATATAAGTTTCATGTACTATCACGATTTCCGATCTAATGAATGTTCTATCTTTTATCACCGCAATGCGATTCAAATAACCACATCTCTTCACCGACTCCACTTCAGAGGTCAACATTAACTGAATTCAGGGACTGAATTCCTTTAACGGGTGGAGTCTGTCACAACCCGTAATTTCAGGTCCTTTTTCAAGTTTCAAAATTTCACTATTCATCTCGGGAATTACTATTCATGGGTTACTATTCACCGATCACTATTCATCGTTTTTGAGGTCGGTTTGAGACTTTGAGAAGTCGTCAAAATTTTTACTATTCACAAAACACTATTTATTCCCGGAGAAAAATGACTATTCGTGGTTATCATTAATCATTTCGTAAACTAGGTTTACGGGTATTTAAATGCGCGTAACCAGTAAGGTTTAACTGCGTATTCATGCATCATCAATAAGGGCACATCATATAGACTAGAGTAGTCTACATATCATCTGTAACATCGTTATCATATTAAGTCATTCACAGGTTTGTGTGTTTTTCATTTACGTATATTCGTTTATTTGTTAAACGTTACCACTCAGTCATTACTACTAACATTATACCCAATACTCTTGACTATGATTCTAATATATTTTCATGTTAATTTTAATGATATAAAAGTTATATTATTAATTTACCCGATGTTTTTAAACCAATTGCTATATTTTCCGTTAGGAGCTTATAACTCCATCGGTTTGCGATATTTCAACCCGATAATCATTCTAGCACCCGATTCATGCAAGGAATATGATTTTACAATTTTTACAACTTCGTCGTATTTTATTTCAACTCGTCATGATTCATTTCTAGTTAACTCGGTACACGATAACACCTAATGTATACATAAACTAAACTAATACAACTAGTGGGAGACATAAGCTTTAATTAGCAATCTTTTCTCTTCTCATTTCTCCCATGTCCCGCCCCTCCCCTAGCCCCCTAATCTTCCACTTCACTTGATTACTAAGTACATTTCAATTAATGTTTGTAGCTTATATGTTTTCTAATTTATTTACATAACACATACATTCCACTAACAACTAGCAAATAAGATCAAAACTCTCTCTTTTCTCTTCTCTTTGGATCGGCCAAACCAAGATCCCCAACCATGATCCATCATTTTTTGAAGAACAAGTTATAATCTAGCTCCATTTACCTTCCTTGTTAGAGTTTTGTGATAAAAACTCAAGGTTTCTTATACATTTTCATCCAAATCTCATCAAACCATCAAGTAAGCTTCAAGAACATCTCTTTGATCATTTCATACTTTCATTTAATTCATATGATTATGTATTTCCAAGTTATAATAGTTAATCATGCAACATATTTATGTTTTAGATACCACTTTGCACATAAACTATCCTTAACACTAGATCTATAAGTTTCACTAGTGATCTCATGAAATCCACCAAGGTTGGTGATGTTTAGGACCCCATGACACCCTAAGAAGGTGTATGGTAGGATTTGCGAACTTGTGGAGTTGATTTGAAGTGGTATGATCAAGTTTAGAACCAAGAAAATGAGTTTTAACAAGAATAGAAAAGGGTCTGTCCAAAAACGTGAGATCTGGAAATTTCAGTAAACCTTGAACAATTTTGGCCTTCATATTCAGAAAATACTTTAAAAAACGAAACCGTGGCCGCAAGAATGAGTAAAAACCGACTTACGATGAGAAAGTTATGATTTTTCAAAGTTGGACGACGAAAACTAATTTCTGAAAATTTGAGTGCTGTTTGCCGAATTTCAACGGACAAAACGAGGCATTAGACACGATCTAGACGACCCGACCTACTGAAAATATGTTAGTTCATACTAATACGAATCCGTGGATATAAAGAACGTAGAAAATGAACTTATAACGACCGAGATATACACGTTTGAAAACCCGACGAACTATGTTAATTATGACAGCACTAATAGAAATATATTTTCTAAGTGTAAAACTAGTATTTTGCAAGTCACAACATTGATAGCCGACTATCTAATTGATCGATACGTATTTGGTCAAAAGTTAAATATAACGACATTAAGATGTTGTTACAAGGTTTTCAAAAACGTCGAGTTTTACCGCTAACACTTAACGTACAATACTTCACGACTAGTTTTACGAGGCCATTTGGGCATATTTTCACAAGTTATGAAAAATATTAATTTGCGACGAAAACATTTTATTTACCGATAGAACACCAAACAAGGATCGTAGAGTACCGTTTCAACATATTTACACGGGAAGTGTTTATTAACTTAACGAGACGTCAAAAATGTATTTTTCATCGATAAACGTTATTTTCAAAACTAACGAGTGGTATCGTTAACATATGTATGTGCCTGTGTAGCATCATTTCATTGCTTACATTAGATCATACCATCATATTAGGTCGCGGTTGGAGACCGAGCCTCATTTCAGCATATCCACTTTTGTCATTGTAGCTATCGCATCAGGTGAGTTTCATAGCCCTTCCTTTTACTTGTTTTGTAACTGTTTTGGGGGAGAATACATGCTCGTTTTTCATTAAACTCTATGCTCCTTTTACTTTTAAACTTCATGCTTGTTTTACTTGAAACGTCAGTTGTCTTTCAAACATTATTGATTGGTTAAAATACTTGAGTCGTTGCTCGGAAGTATTTTGTGTTTACATAGTTCACCCTTGATCATTTTTCTTATGGCCACTAGTACATTAAGCTATTTCATATTACATACGTTATGACCCGTTAAGCGCGAATGTTGTGGGTAGATCTATTAGGATTGAACTCTCTGTCCGGGTGGTGTTCCCCACCTGACTATTAAGTCAAACAGACGCATAATCATTTAAGGAACCCTGAAAGTCCTAGGTGTACATCTACCAGAATCTTTGAATGTCCGGGTGGTTTCCCCACTTGATTGATATGCCAAACGTGTTGTGGTTTCCCCACTGACTGATATGCCAAACGTGTTGTGGTTTCCCCACTGGGTGATATGTCAAACTTATTGTGGTTTCCCCACTTGACTGATATTTCAAACGGACTGTGGTTTCCCCACTTGACTGATATGTCAAAGTATGCCCAACCTAGAATCTTAAGACTTCGGTGTCATGAAGTTTAGTTGTCAATAACTCTATATATATTGGGAACATATTGTTCATTTAACATTTGTGGTCCATAAATCATTTGACATTCACATAAACCAGATCTTATTTGGCAGTGGGTTGTAAACACACAGGTTGCAAGTCTTGTATGGGCGGGGCTTGGGACTGAGTGGATTTACAATGCCTTTGCTGGGAATTCTTCATTCAAATGCGTTACCTTTTGCAATAAACTCTATGAACTCACCAACCTCGTGTTGACACTTTTAGCATGTATTTTCAGGTATTAAGCAATAGCACGCTACTGGAGGTTTTTGGCAGGGCATGGCATGGTCATAGAAGACTCTGATAAACATTTGGGACCGTTTAACTTATTTAAAGGCCTATTTCCGCACTACTTTTCATAATGTAAATTTAACACTTTTGCTAATGAGTTTCATTCTAAACGATTGAGATAAAAACCGTTCTTTGTACTTGTGTTGTGATACCAATTGAGTTGCACCCCAGCGACGTGTATGCTTCCGCTGGACCCAATTTCTGGGGGTGTGACAGAAAGCTTCTTTCTTATGAGTAGAATTAAACCAGAATTTTTTCTAAGTTTTCAAAAATTCTGCTCATATGGATATGTATTCCCTCGTTAAGGGGGAGTATTTGAAACTAAATCTTTGTTCTGAATACCAAAGTTCTTGAAATTCTTCCCGTAAACCTCAAAAAGAGCATATTTTAATCAAATGTTTTTCAAAAACAACATGGGTATGCTATTTTTCAGGGGGAGAATAAGTGATGATTAAAATATGGTAAATATAAAATTGTAATCTCACAAGAGCTCGACTCAGAATTGACCCTCGAATAGACGATAACTAGTGTCAGTAGTCGAAAAGACATGTCCGGGACGGGTAATAATTTCAAGCCAGTTTATCTGGTGATGTAAGCATGTCTCGCAAAGGACATGTCTGAGTAGAATGTACCGATTTCGAGCGATTTTCTTTGAATCTGATCTGGACGGGTAATAATTTCAAGCTAGTCTAACTAGTGATGTAAGCGTGTCTCGCAACGATCAGGTTCATTGAAAATCAATGAATTCAAAAGTGCTAACTCTACCCGACATGTGCAAATTTACCTTAACTACTTATGAGCACATGTTAAGGGGGAGTATTTATGAAAATAACAAAACTCTCAAAATGTTTACAAAATATGTTTTTACAATTATAAGCACTTTGAGAGATTTTCCAAAGGTTTGGTTTATGGCGATAATGGGTTAGTCATGGAGTAATAAGGTGACTAAGGTTAGGAATAACCGTCCTATGATCCGCCAGAGCCGGAGGGATCTACCCAAGGACAATCCCAATAGTGTAGAACTAGAAAGTCCTAGGTATCATGAAAAAAGGAATAATGAAATGAAAGGAGAAAGAAGGGGTTGAAGAATTAAAAAGAAAAGTAAAGAAAAGGGTGAAAAGAAATAGCCCTCCAAATGGTTCAACCTTAGGGTAGAAACCGGGTTCAATACATATGCTACTGGTTGTTACTATGGTAACACCGGTATTGAAGATTAAGACATCATGGACCCAGTGACGCACTGCACTAAACCTTCTAGCCACTCAGGTGTCTCTCAAAAGACACTTGTTTCATTTCACACGGAGAACCCTACATAATCTATCAACCTCTCACTCCGAGATGAGTTGGTATTGAAAAGGAGGCATTCTGCTCCACGCCTCCGACGACCAAACAAATAAGCACTAATCGAGTCTAGAGCCAAGAGATACAACAAAAGATCTCATAGGAACACTTAGCATTACACTGGTTGTTCTACATTAATGGACGCCAGTTGTAAAATTAAGAAGAGTCCTACGCAGATCCTAGCAATCTGCCGAGAACATTCTTGAGAGAATTCACATTTGTGATTCTCAGTGATTAAATGGAAATCCTGCCAAGGTCAACATCAAACAGCCCTAATAGCAGGTCACTTCGGTAATCTGTTATGGGTTATGTTTAGTGTTAGTTCTAAACGGTCTACAATCCGATTCAGAACGGCCTGGGTTGGGATTAGAGAAAGTCTTTACACTATGCTGTTGACAATCTCGAAGTCCAAACCTGTAAGTACCAGATGATTTATTGCTAACTGTTTACATGCAGCGAATCATGGAGACCGGAAGTTCTAAATCCACCATTTCATCATGCTCATATCCCGATGAGAAGTCTATGATCAAGCTGTATAACATGAGCATGATGGAAAAGACATAAAGACACCAGTGTTAAAGAATGTTGGTGAAAAGGCAGATCGAGATCATTACCATATCACTTAGTCAAGAACGAAGAACAAAGATTTCAAGAGACATCAGAAGCCAAAGAAGCAAAGATGACGTCTAGCAACCTCGATGATCAATACTTGGGGAGATTGTTGGGAACACGTCTTAGATTATTGAAGTATCGATCATATTTTGTAATAGGTTGCTTAGGTCTTTAGGTTAGTTTTATTCTACAGCCTGTGTAGAAGGCCCATGGGTTGTGGGCGTTTATTATTTTGTTTAATGGGTTGCGCCCCATCTTTTGTCATTTCCTAATTAGGGCCAAGCCCATCTAATTATTACTCTATAAATACCCTTCCTATTGAAGGGAATGGGTGTTGGTTAATGCATTATTAATTTTCTCATTACTTAAGATTTAACCTACATTTCTCTCTCTCTCTCTTAATCCTCCTAGTAACCTTGTGTGATAATAACAAGACCTAACATACAAGAACCTACTGCATCACTTCCTTACAATTATTACATTATGCATTCAAACGCACACACAAACTCTTTCAAACATATAAAACACTACACGCCATACCTAATCTAGACTTATATATCACATACAAGACCCTACTGTATCACTGCATTACACCAACTGCATCAATCAATCAATCACTTACACAAATACTTTTCGACACTTAAAACACTACACGCCTGACCTAATTTAGACTTTTATGACACATACAAGAACTTACCGCATCACTTCATTATAACTACTGCATCATGCCTTCAAACACACACACAAAATCTTTTAAACACTTAAAACATTATGCCCCTGAGCCAATCTACACTTATATGTCACATACAAGAACCTACTGCATCACTTCTTTATAACTACTGCACCATGCATTTAAATACACTCAAATAAACTTTTTGACATCTAAAACACAATGCACACTACCTAATCGAACAATATTTGCCACAAAACATAACCTATTGCATTACTTCTTTACAACTACTGCATCAATCATTCAAATACACTCACAGAAACTTTTCGACATCGAAAACAAACTGCGCGTTACCTAATCAAATAATATTTGCCACAATATATAACCTACTGCATCACTCCATTACAACTACTGCATCATCCACACAAATACACACAGAGACAATTTTCAACAGCTAAAACATAACATACTGCATCATGTATTCAAATAAACTCATAAAAACTTTTTGACATCTAAAACACACTACGCGTGACATAATTAAACTTTATTTTGCCACAAAATATAACATACTGCATCACTTCATTACAACTACTGCATCATGAATAATAATTCACAGACACATAATTTTCAATAACTACAAATATCCTAATCCAACAATATTTTCCACACAACATAACCTACTGCATTATTTCTTAACATTTACTGCATCATTGTAATAAATAATAACCTAATTCAATAGTATTTTAAATGGCTGAAATAAGTCTTTTACTATTTCTAGTTGCTAAATCAAATTAATAAAACATGATTTCAGTATAATAAAATTAAGAAATTGATGCAGTAACAATTTTAGGGTTTGTAGATTAACTTACGAGGAGGTTTGAATCGACTGATGTTTGTCTTCACCATAGGTATGATGCAGTAACTATTTAGTGTGTGAATTTAGTACGTGTTTTAATTGTGTGAATTTAGTGTGTGAGATTGAGAGAGAAATGTGTGAAATTCGGGGAAAAAATGAAGTTAGATATGTTACGGGTATTTTGTTATTTAGAAGATTAGTTTGTAATGATACATGTTTGCCCTTCAACTTTTCATTATTTACAAAAAGCCACTCCGCTTTTATTTTCTTTCCACTCTAATCCGACGGTTGAGATTGCTTCCTATACTTCTCATTTTATGCCCCTTCTCATTATTTTGGTGCTTACTGAGGGACAAATCCTCATCATCCATTTAGTTTGATCTAATGGTGGGGATTAAACCTAAAATTTAATATGTTTAACCTTAAATCCTCCAACTATATAAAGCCTTATTTTCTTTTCTTTTTTCATTTTCTTCATTTTTTTTTCACACAGTTACTCTATGCTTTCCTCCCAACTTGCTCTCATCCCTTCCCTCCAATAAGTAGTTATTCCGATCGACTATTACTGTTCCGATCATAATTACTGTTCCGATCACCATCACCATCACCATCACCATTGCGATCTTGGACATTTTTTCTAACATCGTGTACACCTTACCTACAAGACATAATCCAAATAATAAATAAACGGGGATGGAGTTAAAAAAAGTTAATTTTTTGCATAAATGATAAAATGAAGAGGTAGAAAACCTTCAACAAATCCACAACGGTCTGCAAAGCAAATATCTTATTATCTATAGGTTTACTGACTTCCTATGCATAGGAACAAGTTAATTATATAAGCTCATTTTTTTGTCCGTGATAACTTTTCTAAACCCATTTTTTGTGATGTGATATACAAGTGTCAGACAAATGATGTATTGAGATTTAGAAACTGAAGGTAAAAAGTGTCTAGTTCATTACTCTTGAAGTTTACACAAAATGCACACCAAGTGTTTGATGAAATGTGTGAGTGGAAAATATTTGATAATCTTGTTATCTGGTCCTGTAATTTTGCTTACTAATTAATCTGTTAGTTGAATTTTTTCTTTTAACTGCATTGGAACGTTGTTTTTATGTCTGATTGTTGTTTTGAATCTGCTATGTATCATATGTGTAGTATCACAAGTGATATTTGAAGTTGATGATAGTAAATTTGTTGTTTTATGTGCTTTATGTTGATGATAATTGTGTTTAAGTTACTGATAACTTGTTTTGAATTTTTGTTTGAGCAACGTGATCATATCATTTAATTTACAAGCTATGACCCTGCACTATATGGTGTGTTAGTGCAAATATTACGATATTTAAACTAAACGGTTTCTTCGGTTTTAATAATGACAAACATGTAACTTGTAATGCATAACGTAAAATGCACAAGTTACTTGCAAACACAAATCATCAATGCATACTTACATCAACATCTCTTGACATCTCAAGTATGCTTCAACAAAGTCGTAGATTTCCATCCCGACGTAAATCACTCAAGGTATGAACAAACAAATCTACAACTTGACTAATGATCAAAGGATTATATTTTTCTCTAAACTTCACATTTTTAATATGACAAAACATTTTTTCAAAAATACATTTTACAAAATATTTTTGAATTAAAAAGAAATGTTTTAATTTGAAAAATAAGTTTAAAATCACCAATAACTATTTCCCCCCCCCCCCAAATCAGCTCCAAACTTCCCCAAATAAACCTTCCCCAATAAAAAAAAATTTTGGAGCGTCTCTGTCTGGGACGGTACCACGGTACCACTAAATTTAGTGGTACCGTCGGGTATTTAGTGGTACCATGCCCCCTGTAACGGCCAAATCTTCATTGCTTATAAATACCAGTCCATTCCACAGTTTTTAGGCATCCTTTTTCACACACAATTTTCTGAGTTCAAATCTCCTATCACATTTGATCATGTAGTTAGTTTATCGTTGTTTAAGAGTGATCCAATCATCCATTCAAGTGATCACCTTCATTCCTCTACTAGTGCAAGAGAAGAACACTTCGTATCAAGAAGATACAAAGTGTTGTAGTGTTAGTGTAGTGCACTCGTAACATTCGTTACGTACTTGTTGTATCTTGATATACATCAAGTAGTCTATCACCTTGTTTAGTTAGTTTGTGTGGATCATTGTGATCTTGTTGAGATCGGGGAGATCTTGTGTAGCTTGTGTTGATAGTGAGTAGACCGGGTAGATCGTGTGAAGATAAGGTAGATCGGGTAGATCATGAGTAGATCGGGTAGATCGTGAGTAGATCGAGTAGATCATGTGGATCTTGTAGCTTGTGTGATTTGTGAGGATCGGGTAGATCGTGAGTGAGATTGGTACTAGCTAGATTAGTACTCGACATTTAGCTTAATGTCGGAAAATAATGTAAGCGACGCGATTTATGTGGTCTTAGTGGTAGGAATAATCGCGAAGTCTTTCTAGGTGGTTCCGGGTGCGGAATTCCGTTGTTAGTAAATAGTATAGGTGTCGCGGATTCTCAACTGTACATGCGGATGAGGAGAACTGTACATACGGATGATCTAAACCCCTCATCCCGAACTAGTATAAATCTTGGTGTCTTTCTCCCTTCCCTTAACCTCTTTACATACACTCTATATTGGTTGTTGGCTCACACACTCATATAAAAGACTTAATTTAAACCTAAAATAAGTCGAAAAGAATGTATTCACCCCCTCTATGGTTCTACATACTTTTACAATTGGTTAGGTACTTTTGTTAGGTGGAGGTGCTATCTCATCGGCTTCCAAGAAGCAAACTTACATTATTGACTCAACTATGGAAACAGAGTTTGTAGCTTTAGCTGCAGCTGGCAAAGAGGCAGAATGGTTAAGGAATCTAATATATGTGATTTCACTGTGGCCAAAACCAATTTCTATTCATTGTGATAGTGTTGTAACTTTAGCTAAGGCATATTTTCAAAAATACAATGGAAAGTCTATTGTTAGACACAGTATGATTCATGAGCTCATTACAATTGGAGTAATTTTTGTGGATTTTGCTTGATCTCAACAAAACTTAGCATATCACTTGACAAAAGGATTAGCCAGAGACATAGAGCATAAGTCGGCTATAGGGATGGGATTAAAGTCCATAAAAATATCTAACGGTGAGACACTTAATTCCCTTCTAGCTAACGCTAGGAGCTAAATTCAGTGTGAAAGTGTGGAAAACTAGAAGGGGGGTTGAATAGTTTTTACCGATTTAAATTTAGTTTATAAAACTTTAGATCGATTGTATGTGAAACCCTTGGATGTTGACATATGGATAATGCAAGTTGCTTGAAAAGAAATAAATACGATAAAAGTAAAGAGATAAAAGGATATAAGCGAGGAACAACAGTTTATAGTGGTTCGGCTACAAGGACACCTTCCTTGCCCTACTCCACTCCCCGAGTACCCAACTCGAGAGTTTGTAAACACTATGTCAACAAGATCTTTCAACTAGTAGAGAAACCTCACAACGTCGCTTAAACTTTTTCCGGTACAAAGCTAAATACCGAATCCTTTACACGGAAGACCAATCCAACACAACAACTTTGAGAATACAAGAAGAAGTATCAACAACAAGAGACAACTCAGTGGTCTTGAGGTGATGAAGAGTCCGAGCAACTTGAAGAGAAGAATGGCTCGTATGCTAGAAAGTGTGATCTCGTCTTGTAAGAAGAACCTTGAGAACACAAGAGAAAGAAAGCTACAAAAATGATCTTTAGAGCTGAGGTTAAAGAACTTAGAATATAGAGAGAAGATATATCTAAGAGGGGTTAGAAACAAGAGAGGAATGGCTCACTATTTATAGGCAATTCTGAGCACTGTTCATCGGGATCCGGCAGATCCCTTCCCAAAGGGTCCGGCCAATGTGAAGCTAGGGATCCGGCTATCTAGTCGTACCAGTCCGTATTTTGGGTTACAATTTCGGGTTTTGGGTTATGGGTTAAGGTCCATGGGTCATGTGATGTCATGATTGATGTCAAAGACATCTTGGGTCATGAGTTATGGACTTTGGGTCATGGGTTATGGACTTTGGGTCATGGGTTATGGACTTTGGGTCATGGGTCATGGGTTTTACCCATTATGAAGTCATGCATGATGTCATGCAATGGGTCATGGCTTATGGATCAAGCTCCATGGGTTATGGGTTGTGGGTTATGGGTTATGGGTTATGGATTACCCAACTCTTTTTCATGCATTTCATTTAATACAAGTAAGCATATTTGTATGTAAATTGTAAATGGTAAATGTAAAAACATGTAATGTTTAGATTTATACTTTTACATAATCTTATGTTTGTTATCGACAAAACTTAAAGAGATCGATAAATATTACTCCCTCCGTCCCTAAATAAATGTCCAGTGTTGACTTTTAAAGTCTTTTCTTTTCAACTTTGACCTTAAATTATTTCATTTGTGTTATGTAATACTTAATGAAAATTATACCAATGAAAATACGTTTAAAACCCAATCCATTTATATATTTTGAATCAAGTATTACATAACACAAATAAAATAATTTAAGGTCAAAGTTAAAAATAGAAGACTTTAAAAGTCAATAGTGGACACTTATTTAGGGACGGAGGGAGTAATAAACGTTTTTACGGTTTATTTGTATTAACAGAAAGCTCATTTTTAGTGATTGGAGCACATTCAACAAGATCATCCCAAGGTATGTGCTCGGTTCTACAGTCGATGTTAAGTTGAAGTTCAACTTCTTAATAGTTCTTTTGAAAAATTGCATGTGCAGGTGCAAGAATAAAAGGGCTACATATGTAAGCATGAACTTTTGCCACTTCATGAAGCTTGGACTTGGTTTTTTATATACTCATCAAAGGATACGGACACATGGCTTAATAATAGTGTCAAGTTTATAAAAATTAGAGAAGTACAGTTACTTATGTGTATATTATCTTCGGGTATTCATATGAATTTAAGGGTTCAATCCTAAGCGAGACCCTAATTTTCAATATTCTAGAGTGTGTAATATATTAAGTGAAAATTCAATCCATAGTGACATTTTCAATTATGCATGAGTTTAGTTTGTTCTGTGTGTTTTAGTATATTAAGGATTACACTAAAATGGGGAAGAAATCTTGTAATTTTAGTGTTATCAACTATTTTATGGGATTGTGTTTTACTTGAGAACAACGGCCTTATACACGTTTAACGTAAGAGAAAGGTAATAAATAGCGCGAGGTGTGGTGTAGCGGCATGATCAAGCCTCACACCTTTGTGGCCAAGGCAAAGCTTTTGTGTTTATAAGGCGGTAGAAAATATGCAAATATTTATATATTTATATCATATTTCATATATATCGAGTTTACAAAAAGATGTGGCATAAGGCGGCGTGGCGGCATGGCGTGAGGACATGACCAAGCCTCACGGCTTTGCGGGGCTTTGCGAGCCTTTTAGAACCATGCTTAATAGGTTTGCACACTCGCTATGGTCAGCTTGATATTGCCACGACAAAGATACGGGGAAATACTAATCGTTGTTAACGGTTTTTCTCGTCAAAACACAACAGACGCGTATTTTACTAACCAACACAATAGTTGGTAAATAAACAAAAATAACTAAATTTCGTTTGGTGGTTATAACCATCTTTCTGGACTCATTTACATCAATCAATACTCTCTAACATTTTTTACTCATTTTTCATGCCTTATAATTCAATCGCCAATCTACCTTATCTGATTAAAGATTTCTTGAATGATCACATGATTCAGATAATATCTAAATTATAACTATTCACACACCACAAATTTCTAAGGCTGGATGGCAAGGAGGGTGAGTCGATCACCTTAGCCCAATTCTCACGCGCGACAGCCTTGGCCGACTGCCCATCTCACGCGTGAGTTTACATTCCCTAGGAGAAATAAGGTGATTCGTTCACCTTGCTAACTTGAAAGAAATTCGGGTCCATTTAAGTTTTGTTACCATTAGTATTATTAAAAAAATAAATAAATAAATCCACACTACACATTTTTTCTCTATAAATACCCCAAAACTTCACAATTTTTATACACATCTTCTCGTATTTCGTTCAAACAACATATATCTCATTCCTTTTATTTTTCAAATGAATTCCGATACGATTATGTTTACTGACTCAGAAGAAGAACAAGAAATTAAAAGTCGGAACTTGGATTTTATTGCAAGAGCGGTGTCGTTTATTAAAGATAGATGAAAAGCAAATCGCCCGATGATAAAACGCATTAATCATTATGGTGCTCATGACCGTTTAGTCGCTGCCTATTTTAGTGAGAACCCGTTCTACGATGCACGTACATTCCGAAAGAAGTTCCGAATGAAACGATCTCTTTTCAACTGGATAGTTCGGGAGGTAACTGTTCATTGTCCATTTTTTAGTAATAATATTGATTGTACCGGAAAAGAAGGCATTTCAGCATTGATGAAGTGCACCTCCGCAATTCGTCAATTAACATACGGCTCGGTTTCTGATGTTTTAGACGAATATCTGCAGGTAAGTGAGAAAACTTCTCGTCGATCTCTTGATTATTTTTGTAAGTCTGTTATGGAAATTTTTGGTCCAGAGTATTTGAGGAAACCTGATTTGTCGCTTTAAGTATATTTATATTTTCCAAAGAAAATACAACGAATGTATTTCCCCGGGTCGTAGTCCCAACGAAGGTTGAAGTCGAGTTGTCGGTAACGGTGTCGAATGTGTAGTGAAATGTGAAATAAGAGTGATATTTTGGAGTTTTTATACTACAAATATGAAATAATAAATAAAAACAACTAATCTAGCAAAAAAAATTATAAATCTAAAAGCTACGAGGCCAAAATCGCAAAGAAAAACTAAACACGAATCAAAACCGGGAAAACCCGAGCTTAAAATGTAAAATCTATGAAATAATAGTCCTAGGGATGCAAATTTAATTTTCCTAAATTCTAATTAATAAAAGAAAATTAAAAAAAAAAGAATTATATTTTTTTCATTTTTATTTAATTTTGAATGATTTAAAAACTAAAGTAAAGAAATAAAATGATTAAAAATATCAAACTAATTCGGAAAATTATGAAAATTTACTGAAAAGTACTTTAAGCTATTCTAAATGAAAGAAAAATAAAAGGTTTGAAAAAGCTACTTGGATAAGCAGTTAAAAGCTTAAGCAGCTTAAATAAGCTAATAGAGAAAATAAGGTTTAAGAATTAAATGTTGCCTAAATAAAACTGAGCATAACTAGAGCATAACGGTAAGGGTGTGTGTGTTTGAGTGAGGAGACCTGGGTTCGAGTCCCAGGTCTGGCTTTTTTGAAAACTTATTTTTTTACTTTTTTTTTTCTTTTTGGAACTTAACTATAAGCAGAAAATAAGATATTTTTGCAAAAACAACTTTTTTGGAAAATTGAAAAATAAGCTAGAATTGGGCTGGGTTTGGATGGTTATTTTGGGTTAGTGTTATTATTTTTTTTTTGGATTTTTGGTTTTTAAGGTTTAGGATTTTTAGTGTGATTTTAGGTAAAGTGAAGGGACCAAAAGTGTAACTTCTGAATTTTCAAGGACCACTTCTCCAAAATAAATCCAAGGGCTTTTTCATGTAATACTTAGACTTTTCAAGGACCAAATCTGACATATGAGCATAAACTTTGATCATTTGCATCCCCGGCTTCGGCTTTTGACACATTTCCAAATCTCGTGCTCGGTTTCTCAGTTTTTGCTTGATTTATGTTCATATTTCATGATATCCGCACCTGCATAGAAACAAACACAAAAATACAATATCTTTGGCATTTTGGTTAGTTTTTGGGTCGTTTTAGTCTTAATTTGGTCAAGAAAAGGTATGTGTTTAAGCACATACCAAAATCCCCCCAGACTAAGATATTGCAGTGTCCTCACGCAATGTTATAAAAACATGTTTTTGAAATCAGAAATTTCTAATCTCTTTTTACTAACTTTGAAAAGTAGCAAAATTTTCAAAAGAGATAGAGAAATCTAAAGTTCTAAAAACTCTCCATTTTCCTTTTTATTTTATTTTTTGTATTTTTCTCATTATTATGTGACGGCTTTGTTGACAATCATTATCTATCAATAACTTTTAGGGTCAACGAGTAGGAAACACGACTCATAAAGAAGTGACCATACGGATAAAATTCGTCGTCCCTGATTTTTCACGATTCCCCAAACTAAGCTTAAAAACGAAATCATTGTCTATTTACAAGTTAGATGCCAACACTACCCATGGAAGTTACTTGTGTAATTACCTCTTGCTCTCATTTTCCTAATTTGCCTCTATGTATTTTATTTTTGGTGAGAAATGAATTGCTTCATATTTTCTCATTTCGATAGGTTTTTAGTTCGATAAAGATACTAAATTAAGATGCTAAGTAGTTTTCAATCTTCTCTCGAGAACCGTTGCTTTGAAAATGAGGTCCACATCAAGATTTTTATTTATATTTTTGACTTTTGTATTTTTTTTCTTTTTTATTCATCCTATTTTTTTTATCACTAACTTTTCACTTTGCGTACCCTAAACGACGGAGCTTCACGGTTTAGTTCCAAGACCTTACACCTTCCGGAATTAAGGATCCAAGGGCCATTACAACAGAGTGTTCCAAGACTCTAGACATTCCTGAAATGAAGATCCAAGGTGGTTAGACCAAGACCTCACACATTCTTGAACTAGAGGTCCAAGGGCCGGTGCAAGAGGGTAGCCAAGACCTAAACGCCTTCCGGAAATAAGGATCCAATGCCCGATCTCGAATCCGTATCTTAGAGCACTTAACTTATTATTATTAAACTTATTTATTAAGTAACCTTGATGTGTACCCAATTTTTAAACAATGATTCTTTTAAGAAGATCAAGAACTAATCATCGGTAAAACCTAACATCTTTAATTATTCTTACAATTATATATTGTGAAACAATTTTGCGGGAGCAAAAGGCCACAAGTAACTTCGATGAGCTCTAAAGAGAACCAACTACTCCACGCTTAGCATCTAACTTCTAAATAAACTCTATCATTTCTCGTTCTTCGCAAATTTAAAATCTTAAATAATAAGATCCGCGAATGCTTAGCCAAATGGTTAAGGAGACAAGCTAGGGCTCAACACGCCCGGTCAAGTCAGAATTTTATTCCTACTCTCACCAGCGGAAAGTCAACAAAATGTCAAAATTTATTATATTTTTGCAAAAAAAATTTTAAAATTTTCTCATTTTTTTGAAGAAAAACGGGGTTGCGAGAGTAAACGGCAAAAAATGCAAGGCACAAATCAAATCGAAAGATTACCCCCCCCCCCCAGACTAAAACGAGACATTGTCCTCAATGTCTTAAAGGTAAGGGTTCTCCTACATAAATCTAAGGCCGTTTATTAATTATGCCAAAGATAAATGTAAAACGATAAGATTAAGGATATCGGATAAGCAACGAATGATGAAACTCGAGTGGAGAGAAGCAAACCACGAGCACGAGAGTCTTCATTATTCGGGCAAATCCTGGACACATCACAAAAAACCACGAAACACAAGATAGTGTTTGATCCTATGACCGTTCACCTTGAAGTTTGGACCGTCGGGTTGAGCTAACTCGACGGTTCCATATGGAAAAACTTGAGTGATGGTGAACGGCCCAGACCAGCGGGTTTTGAGTTTGCCCGAGAAAATCTTTAATCGAGAATTGAAGAGGAGGACTCGATCACCAACATTGAAGATGCGGTTATTAATCTTAGAGTCATGAATCCTCTTTGTTTTCTCTTTGTAGATTAGAGAATTCTCGTAGGCTTGATCCCGAAGCTCATTTAATTCATTAATTTGGAGCTTACGGTGATCACCCACGGTCTTGAGGTCAAAGTTTGCATGTTTTAAGGCCCAATATGCCTTATGTTCGAGCTCGATGGGCAGATGGCAAGCCTTTCCGTAAACCAGCTTGTAAGGAGTACACCCGATGGGTGTCTTGAAAGCAGTTCGGAAAGCCCATAAAGCATCATCCAATTTGTCGGCCCACGAGGCTCGATTTTCACCAACGGTTCTTTCAAGGATACGTTTCAATCCACGATTCGAAACGTCGACTTGACCGCTCGTTTGCGGGTGATACGCGGTAGAAAGTCGGTGAGTGACACCATACTTGAGCATAACTTTTGCAAATTGATCATTGCAGAAGTGAGTACCGCGATCACTGATTATAGCCCAAGGGGTTCCGAATCGGGAGAAGAGATTTTTCAAGAACTTAACCACAACTCGGGCGTCGTTAGTGGGGAGCGCTTTCGCTTCAACCCATTTGGACAAGTAGTCGACGGCCACGAGTATATATTTATTCCCTCGTGAAGACGGGAATGGCCCCATAAAATCGATGCCCCACACGTCAAAGATCTCGCAGACTTGAATTGCATTTTGAGGCATTTCGTCTTTTTGCGAGATTTTTCCTTGACGTTGGCAAGAGTCACATGACTTTACCAAGTCATGGGCATCGCGGTAAATCGTCGGCCAATAGAACCCAGAATCAAATATTTTTTTAGCGGTGTAGCTGGCACCATGATGTCCCCCCGTGGGTCCATTATGGCAAGCCGTGAGAATGTCAACGGCTTTTTGGCCATGCACACACCGTCTAATTACTTGATCGGCACATATTCTGAACAAGTAGGGGTCGTCCAAGAAATAATGTTTAACATCTTTGAAAATTTTCTTTTTCTGCTGGGACGACATCCCTTTCACCACAAAATTTCCCGCATGGTAATTTGCATAGTCGACAAACCATGGGGTACTCGGATCATTCTTTAAAGATACCATCCCAAGTGTCTCGAGAGGAAATGTTTCGGTGATTTCCTTTTTCTCGAGAACACTTTGATGGGAATTTTCAAGTCTGGATAAGTGATCAGCGGCTAGATTCTCTGCTCCTTTTTTTATCACGAATGATAATATCAAATTCTTGGAGCAGAAGAATCCACCGAAGTAATCTCGGCTTAGCATCTTGCTTCGCTAAGAGATACTTGAGAGCAGAATGGTCCGTATACACTATGCTTTTGGATAAGACAAGATATGGTCTAAACTTCTCAAAAGCGTAGACAACGGCCAACAACTCTTTCTCGGTAGTAGTATAGTGAGATTGAGCTTCGGTCATTGTCTTGCTAGAATAGTGTATCGGCTGGAAGTACTTTGATTTGCGTTGCCCCAGGACTGCACCAATAGCATAATCGCTATCATCACACATTAGCTCAAAGGGCAAGTCCCAATCGGGGGCAACCAATATTGGTGCTTCAGTTAGTTTCTTTTTGAGAACCTCGAATGCTTCGATGCATTCGGGAGAAAAGATGAACGGAGTGTCTTTTTCAAGAAGATGGGTCAGAGGCCGGGCGATTTTAGAGAAGTCTTGAATAAATCGTCTGTAGAAACCGGCATGACCAAGTAAACTTAGGATTCCTTTTACAGTGGTGGGATGAGGTAATTTTGCGATCACATCGACTTTGGCACGATCTACCTCAATCCCGGCATTTGATATTTTATGGCCGAGGACAATGCCCTCTTTGACCATAAAGTGGCACTTCTCCCAATTTAGCACAAGATTGATGTCTGATGAGTGTGTAAATACTCATCATTTTACACCCATTTAAGACACAAAAAAGACCAAAAACACCCAAATATATTGCAGATATCCTTGGTTTTGTGTTTTTATGTGTTTCAGGTACAAAGGATTGAAAACGGGCATTTTTGGAGCAATTCGACAGCGATTGTGTATTTGGTCAAGAAAAGTCAAAAACGGAGTCAAAGTCAACCAAAACAACACAAACGGCCCTTGGATTATTTTCATTTGGCAATATTGGTCCCTTGGTTTAACTTTCAAGATATGGCAGATTAAGTCCCTACAATTTCCACAATTTCAAATTTGGTCCTTGTGATTTAATCCCATTAACTAAACAAAACCAAATCCATAAAACCCTTAACCATTTAAAAGCCCAAGCCCAATGTTTAAAACCCAACCCGGATCCACCAAACCGCCTTTTTTATTAATAAAAACCGGGTCAAGAAAAGTCAACCCCAACCTTTATCCCTTTTTCCCGCTTTTCCCTGTCACACCCAACACCATCATCACCACTTCTGCTACTATCACTGCCACACTCAACCTCCCCCCTCCTAGACACTCCACCCTACTAGTCACATGTATCCCTCCCCCTCTTCACGAGATACCAAGCCAGGTCAGCAATCCACGTGATTATTTGAGCGCCAAAAACCAATTAAGGGCTGAGATCATCCAAAGTTTAATCCAACGACTTGGATTTTATCCCAAGAAGCACAGAAGCAATTTGAAGCTGTTTTGTCTCACAAAACAAGCACAAGTGTTGAAGACTCCTAGGTTTTAGAAAATAGTATAAATAGCAGTCATTTGTAAGCCTTCAAGGCAGGATTAATTTAGCTTAAAATAGTTTAAGGTATTGTATTTTTCTTTTAGCTTTGTAATTTCAAACTCAGTTAATGAAAGTTTAGTTTTCTCACTTGGTCAACGTTAATCAACTGTTAACTATTGATGTGCTTAATTTAGCTTATCTGTTCTTTTCTCTGTTCATTTGAGCCTCATGGTGTTAGTTGACATCAGTTAGGTGACCGAATTTGCTAAGTTTTCATATTTGCTTTGGAATATCTTAAATCAGCCATGGCATAAGTAGTGTTTGGAATTGAGTCTGTGTTAAGTTGCCACTATTCACTTGCCACATTTTTAGTTTTGATTGATCTTAGTTTAAGCTAGTTAAGCTGAATGTGTTAGAAATTAGGTGGATTAGATGCCTTTTGAAGCTTTTGGTGGATTAGTGAAAACTTAGAAGCAAGACTGCCTCAAATAGCTTCCATATAAGCCAAGCTTATTTGGTAGGGACTTGTGGCATTTTTGTGTTCATATTAGTAAGTAAAGTGATCAAGCAAAATTTGGTAGGGTTTCACTGAGTATCAAAAGAATCAGAGGCCAAAACCCAAACCTGCTGCATCAGTATATGCTGTGCAGGTCTGTACATTTTGAGCTGATCTCAGCTTTTGGCTTGCTTCAAATCTGCTTGTCCTTATGTCCTTATTGCTTAATTTTTAGTTTGTTAGTAGCTTGTAGTACTAGTTTTAAGATTTTGAGCTTGGATTACAAATTGTAGCTTATTTCACAGCTGATATTGTGTCTGCAAATAGCCCCATTAGACTATTTTCTAACCTGCATCAGTATTTTGTGTTCATGGCCACTTGATCTAGGGCTTATTTAGATAAGCAATTGATTGTAGAATTTGGGCATTCTTGGGATATAAGTAGTCTGTGGTATGAACTTTTAGAATCTGCTTTTTTTTCCCCCAATTAGCTTACCCCTAGCTTATAAATTGGTTTAAAGTTGGCTAATCACTCATTATTTCTGTCTAAAATTGTAACTGTGCAAACTGCTTTTTAGCTTAACCAAGAGTGCTTATCTGGATTTTTTAAGTTGATTTGAGTTTCAAATAGTGTGTTTGTCTGAATTTGAGCATGGGATAAATTTTGGTACTGTTTAGCTTATTTTTGAGCTTAATTGAAACTGCTTATCTGCCCAAATTGCTTATTAGGGTTTAGATAAGCTCTCATTTCATTTTTCCTAGCTTCCTGATATAATTTTAGATTTTTCTGGAAATTTTCATATTTTTCCAAAGTCATTTGCTATTTTTAAATCATTTAATTAGTTTCTATTAGTTTTAATTCTTAAAAAATAATTAAAAAGTCAAAAAAAATATAATTCTTTTTTTCAAAATTTTCTTTTGTAATTTAGAACGTAGGAAAATTAATTTGGTATTCCTAGGATTAATACTTTTAGATTTCACGTTTTAGTCTCGCGCTTTCCCCTTTTTAATTTCGTTATTTGTTACGTTTTGCTAATTTATGCTTTGTAGACTTGTATCTTATGCTTTTTAAGTTTCCCATAGCCTATTTATGCTTCCCGTAGTTGTAAATTTAATCAAAATCCAAAATCTCTCCATTTTTATATTTCAAACACGATTCACAAACCCGATCTCACAAATTCCATTCATCCTTCATCGGGGATAACGAACCGGGTTACACATACTTCACTTGTGTTTCC
Source organism: Artemisia tridentata subsp. tridentata (assembly GCA_021014915.2). NCBI lineage: Eukaryota > Viridiplantae > Streptophyta > Magnoliopsida > Asterales > Asteraceae > Artemisia > Artemisia tridentata. Next base: position 176,424,245 of record CP139502.1, on the reverse strand, counting down.
TTGGAAAAATAACGTATTGATTTTAATTGATCAATTTTTGGCGCCGCTGCCGGGGAAGGTTGTAGCGAATTTTTAATCTCGTTTGTCGATTCGTGTTTTATAAACCAATCTTTGTGAAGGTTTATAGTATTTTTGTGAATATTTTCTAAAAAAAAAATAAAACACTTTGTCTAAGGTGTTTTCAAAAATAATAATAATAATAATAATAATAATAATAATACAAAATAATATATCCTCACTTTATTGAAAGTGTTGTAAACCATTCCGAATATCCAACAAAACAAAATCGTGAGTTAATTGTTTTCGGATTATCTTGAAATTACAACCTATACAAGTGGTTTAAGGATGGTTTGACATTAAATTGACAAACCGAAAGAGGCGGGTTTTTAATCAGCTTTCGAGCGGACCTTTGCTTCTCCGCCACTCTGCGAGTAGTTTTGAGAGAAACGTATTTCGATTGACGAATCGATCCCAAAAATATTGTGTGTAATCTTTCCTTTTAAAAAAAAATCCAAAAATATTTTCATTTTCAAATTTTGTTTTTCTTTTTAAATTTATGTTTCTTTTTGGTGTATGAACACCCGTTCTTCTACACCCGATCTTCTTTCTCCAGTTTCCAATCCCGAAAGAATTATCCGTCGAGGTCGACGTCTTGATTTTCAAGACGGAGAAGAGATGGATACTGATACAAACAATGATGAGGCAGCTCCCGATCTCCGAACGATGGAGGAGTTGTGCCAACCGAAAATGCAAGGACGTGGTGGCCCGATTGCCCCCGTTAATGTCCAAGCCGCGGATTTTGGACTTAAACATCACATGATCCAACAAGTCCAAACTTCTTGCCAATTTCACGGTTTGCCGGGTGAAGATGCAAACAAGCATCTTTATAAATTCATTACCGTCACCCAAAGCATGAAAAAAAAATGGGGTCACCGATGACGCCCTTCGTCTATATCTCTTCCCCTATTCTTTGACGCATCATGCCACCGCATGGTTTGATCGTCTTCCCAAGAATTCAATTCATAGTTTCGATGAAATGACTTCAAAATTCTTGGCAAAATATTTCCCACCGTCGATGGTGACGAAATTGAGAAATGATATAAGTAACTTCCGCCAGCTTCCCGATGAATCTTTATTCGAAGCATGGGAACGTTACAAGCTTTCGATTGATCGGTGTCCTAATCACAATATGTTACTTGTTACCATAATAGACACATTCTATAATGGTTTAACATTAAGACATCGCGACACGATCAATGCTGCGGCCGGTGGTACCTTTATGAAAAGGCGACCACAAGAGTGCTATGATCTAATCGAGAACATGTCCACCCACCATAATCATTGGGATTCCTCTGCCGAGAGGAATGAGTCAGCCAAATCCACCACTTCTTCTTCTTCTACTTCCGAGATAGCTTCACTCACTAAAAGAATGGATGATTTGTCCACTTCTGTCTTGAGAATACATCAAACTCAGATTCAAAACAACAACAATCATCAAGTAAATGTTGTTAATCAAAGTTGTGAAACATGTGGTGGTCCTCACCCATATTCCGAGTGTCCTGCCACCGTTGGCAACACTCAAGAGAGCGTTTATGCTGCTTTGGGATCCTATAATCAGGGAGGTAACACTTACCAACCCCAAGGAGACCGTAATCTTCTCAGCTATCGCTCCAACAATTTTCTTGGACCACCCGGTTTCAACTCTCAAAATCCAAATGGGCAAAACCAAAATGTCCAATTCAATCAAAACCAAAGCCGAATGAACCAAGGTTTCCAAAACCAAGGTTTTCAAAACCAAGGCAATCACCAAGGTTTTCAAAACCAAGGTAATCAAAACCGAGTTCAAAATCAGGGAAATTTCAACCAAAATCTGGGGAATGTTCAAAACCGAGGACAAAATTTCAATCAAAACCAAGGTTTTAACCAAAATCAAACGTCCACGGAGGAATTGTTGAAACAATTCATGAAATCCCAAGATGAAACCAATCGGTTGATGGCCACCCAAATAAATGAGATCAGAAAGTCTTTAAATGATCGACCCTCGGGCTCAGGAACTCTTCCTAGCACCACGATCGCTAACCCGAGGGGCGATGTGAAGGCGATCACAACTAGAAGTGGTAAAGCATATGATGGACCCTCGACTCCTATGCCTCCTCCACCGGGGGAAGTGAATCGAGATACCGAGGTGACAACGGACAAGGTGCATTTTTCAAGCCCACGAAGTACCGCACACGTCCAACCTCCGGTCGACCAAACTCCAATTCCGGAACCCGATGTTCCGAAGACCAATCCTAAGCCTTCGATTCCATATCCTTCGAGGCTTAATGATCAGAAGCTTAAAGATAAAACAAATCAACAAATGGAGAAATTTTTTAAAATCTTCAATGAGTTGCATTTTGACATAAGCTTCGCAGATGCTCTCGTTCTTATGCCCAAATTTGCATCTGCACTCAAAAGTTTGCTAAGCAACAAGGATAAGTTGATTGAGATGGCAAAAACCCCACTTAATGAGCAATGCTCGGCGGTTATCCTCAAAAATCTTCCCGAAAAGCTCGGAGACCCCGGCAAGTTTTTAATCCCATGTGATTTCTCGGGGATGGTTCAATGCTCTGCATTGGCCGATCTTGGCGCAAGCATTAACCTTATGCCACTCTCGGTATGGAAGAAATTATCTCTTTCGAAGCTTACATCTACTTGCATGACACTCGAGCTAGCGGACCGTACTGTAACTCATCCGCTTGGAATAGCCGAGGATGTTGTTGTGAAAGTAGGAAAGTTCCACTTTCCTACTGATTTTGTTGTGGTATACTTTGATGCCGATCCTCGAGTTCCACTCATTCTGGGTAGAGCTTTCTTAAGAACGAGTCGTGCTCTCGTTGATGTATATGCTGAAGAGTTAACCATTCGTGTTGAAAATGAAGAAGTCACGTTTAACATCAATCAAGACTCTAAACCTCGAACCACCAAAGGCAACGTTGCTACGGTGAATCAAAAATCTGATCTCGTAATTGCTTTCAAAAGAAGTGATTCGGTACTTTCAAGATTCGAGGTTAAGAGTACTTCAAACAAACGTGCTGAGCTCAAAGCAATGAAAATTACCCCTGGCACAAGCAAATGGTTTGAGAAATGTGCTGGGGAAGTAAAGAGTGTTTTTGATTACGATGAACAAGAACCGGAGATCACAACGGAAGTGGTGAAAATTGCTAGTTCTAAGAGCACACTACTTGTCCCACCTCCGGAATCGGTTTGTCGTATCGAGATTGTTGATTCTATGGATGGAACTAAAAATTCCACTCCTATTTCTGCACCAATCATTTTCGACTCTTCCATTACTTCTCCTCCGATTGAGGGAAGTGATATCTATATGGAAGAGCTCGAGGTGTTCTTATTTGATGCTCCAATTTCGCCGAAAATTGTTGAGCCCGATGGTGATCCGGGGGGAGATGCTCCGTTATTAGAAAAAATGATATTTGATGAACCGTTATTTTTTCTCCCCCCGAAGAAAGTTATTTTTGAAGATAAGCCATCAGATCCTTCGGAGCTCAAGCACGAGGATCTTGTTCCCAAATATGAAAGTTTTATCTTTGATACGGCTGAAGAGAGTAGTGGCAATCCCACTTCTCATTCTGATTTTTCTCTCCCGGCTTATGAAGCCTTTTCTTTTGATACTGATCTTTTGGAAGAGACGAGTAGTAGCAGTACCACTTCTCATGCTTATATCTCTCTTCCCGAGTATGACTCATTTCTCTTTGATAAAAATGATCCGGTTATCTTTGAAGAGTTCTCCGGTGAACTCTCTCAGCCGGAATTTGATCATTTTTATCTTAAGAATGATTCTAGTGTGGGGGGAGGTGTTATTGATCATAAAGATTTACTTCTTGAAGATTTCATCCCGACCCTCCCTCCCGTTGAAGACGACATTGCTTTTAATGATGAAGAGTTTTTTTATGATAGTCATAAAAATCTTGCTTCTCTTCATCACATATGGAGTGATTTCTCTTTTCCCTTTCTCCTACGGGAATGAGGGCACCATCTTTGACCCCGGTATCGTGCCTTATAGTTTCTACTATTAAAAAATACCGTGGGTATCTCATCGGTGTGGAACTTTCTTATGTTCATATGTTTATCCAAACACATGGAATGAAAGTCCGATGGAGATTGTTTCTTCCACATGCTTCCACAAGAACAAATGAATTCGGGGTCGAGTCAAGCTAGTGACTCGGTTAACAAAAACATTAGCATTGCATGGGTAAACGCCCATGTTTCTGACTTCTCTCTATTTTCTAACACTAAGTGTGGGGGAATTCCTCTACTGTGCTTTCTTTTGTGTGTTGTTTGCTCGTGTTTTCAGGTTTCCCTGAGATCGTGATGATTGATGCGCCTGTTTTCAATCCAGCGGCCCAATATCCGATCTTTTTACTAACGTTTATCTAGGGATATCTTTTCAACCTTTTTTGTGAAAAATGGAGATTTCCGTTTCACACTTGGCTATTAGTATTACCTTTTTACGTTCTAAGTGTCGGCATAATAGCCGGTACTTTGAATATTGAGGGCAATATTCAATTCTAAGTGTGGGGGGGAATTCTCGCGAATTTTGTCACATAAGTACCTTCTAGTTCCCTAGTACCCCCATTTTTGACCAAAATTTTAAAATTTTTGTCATAAAAAAAAAATAATGTCATCAATAAAAGTGTGTTAGTCTTGATTAGGTTAGAACAAGGGGAATCCCGACTCTGCTAGAGTGTTGATCTAGCTGCTTCCTTAACGTTTAGACTAAGTTTTTACAATTTGTGCAAATGAAAATGCTAAGCGTAGAGTAGTTGGTTTTCTTTAGAGCTTATATAAGTAATCTATGGCTTTTCCTCCCAGAAGATAACTAATCTGATTTAATAAGTGCTTATTTTCAAACTTTTGAACACACAAAATCATTTTTTTATACGATTTTGAAAAATACTAGTTCAAGGCTTTATTTAAACTTCGGAACAAGCATATGTTAGAATAATGCAAAATGAAAGTGAGACGTTGCTTGAAAGTTTCAAAAAGTTAAGTAATAAATAAATGTGCTAAAAAGCTAAGGTTCAAGATCGGCCCTTGGATCCTTATTTCCGGAAGGCGTTTAGGTCTTGGCTACCCTCTTACACCGGCCCTTGGACCCTTAATTCTGAAAGGCGTTAAGGTCTTGGAACTCTCCGTTGTAACGGACCTTGGATCCTTTATTCCGGGAAGGTGTAAGGTCTTGGATCCAGTGAAACTCCGTTAGTTTATGTTGCACAAGTAAAAAAAAACAAAAAAATGAAAAGAAAAAAAATAAAATAAAATGGAATGATATTGCAAAATGCAATAAAGTTTTGAAACTTGCTTGTTGTGAATTTTAAATCTATCTTTCAACTAGTATTAGTCAAAATTTTATATAAACGTCGATTTTTGTGATCAAAATTTTGAAAATCAAGCACATTCACCTAACTTAAATAAATGTGGGAGTGAAAAGTTAAGTCTCGACTTACATAGATTATTAGTATAAGTAGTGTTAGCATTTTACAAAAACATTTGCACATTGAGTTTAAGCTTAGTTGGGAGTATAAAAAAGAGGATGACGATTACAATTCCCTGAAGACACCCATTTTGTGTGAATCCCGTTCCATGATACCATTTTTGAAAATCAAGCATGTTATCTATTTTTGTTTTAGTTTAAATTTCTCGCATTTAATAAAAGTCGAAACGGGGTATACTTGGTTCCTTTCATTACTTCATATGATCGGATTGCTAGGGACTAGCAATAGCTTAGTGTGGGGGATTGATGAGTGTGTAAATACTCATCATTTTACACCCATTTAAGACACAAAAATGACCAAAAACACCCAAATATATTGCAGATATCCTTGGTTTTGTGTTTTTATGTGTTTCAGGTACAAAGGATTGAAAACGGAGCGAAAACGGGCATTTTTGGAGCAATTCGACAGCGATTGTGCATTTGGTCAAGAAAAGTCAAAAACGAAGTCAAAGTCAACCAAAACAACACAAACGGCCCTTGGATTATTTTCATTTGGCAATATTGGTCCCTTGGTTTAACTTTGATGATATGGCAGATTAAGTCCCTACAATTTCCACAATTTCAACTTTGGTCCTTGTGATTTAATCCCATTAACTAAACAAAACCAAATCCATAAAACCCTTAACCATTTAAAAGCCCAAGCCCAATGTTTAAAACCCAACCCGGATCCGCCAAACCGCCTTTTTTATTAATAAAAACCAGGTCAAGAAAAGTCAACCCCAACCTTTATCCCTTTTTCCCGCTTTTCCCTGTCACACCCAACACCATCATTACCACTTCTGCTACTATCACTGCCACACTCAACCTCCCCCCTCCTAGACACTCCACCCTACTAGTCACATGTATCCCTCCCCCTCTTCACGAGATACCAAGCCAAGTCAGCAATCCACGTGATTATTTGAGCGCCAAAAACCAATTAAGGGCTGAGATCATCCAAAGTTTAATCCAACGACTGGGATTTTATCCCAAGAAGCACAGAAGCAATTTGAAGATGTTTTGTCACACAAAACAAGCACAAGTGTTGAAGACTCCTAGGTTTTAGAAAATAGTATAAATAGCAGTCATTTGTAAGCCTTCAAGGCAGGATTAATTTAGCTTAAAATAGTTTAAGGTATTGTATTTTTCTTTTAGCTTTGTAATTTCAAACTCAGTTAATGAAAGTTTAGTTTTCTCACTTGGTCAACGTTAGTCAACTGTTAACTATTGATGTGCTTAATTTAGCTTATCTGTTCTTTTCTCTGTTCATTTGAGCCTCATGGTGTTAGTTGACATCAGTTAGGTGACCGAATTTGCTAAGTTCTCATATTTGCTTTGGAATATCTTAAATCAGCCATGGCATAAGTAGTGTTTGGAATTGAGTCTGTGTTAAGTTGCCACTATTCACTTGCCACATTTTTAGTTTTGATTGATCTTAGTTTAAGCTAGTTAAGCTGAATGTGTTAGAAATTAGGTGGATTAGATGCCTTTTGAAGCTTTTGGTGGATTAGTGAAAACTTAGAAGCTAGACTGCCTCAAATAGCTTCCATATAAGCCAAGCTTATTTGGTAGGGACTTGTGGCATTTTTGTGTTCATATTAGTAAGTAAAGTGATCAAGCAAAATTTGGTAGGGTTTCACTGAGTATCAAAAGAATCAGAGGCCAAAACCCAAACCTGCTGCATCAGTATATGCTGTGCAGGTCTGCACATTTTGTGCTGATCTAAGCTTTTGGCTTGCTTCAAATCTGCTTGTCCTTATGTCCTTATTGCTTAATTTTTAGTTTGTTAGTAGCTTGTAGTACTAGTTTTAAGATTTTGAGCTTGGATTACAAATTGTAGCTTATTTCACAGCTGATATTGTGTCTGCAAATAGCCCCATTAGACTGTTTTCTAACCTGCATCAGTATTTTGTGTTCATGGCCACTTGATCTAGGGCTTATTTAGATAAGCAATTGATTGTAGAATTTGGGCATTCTTGGGATATAAGTAGTCTGTGGTATGAACTTTTAGAATCTGCTTTTTGTTTCCCCCAATTAGCTTACCCCTAGCTTATAAATTGGTTTAAAGATGGCTGATCACTCATTATTTCTGTCTAAAATTGCAACTGTGCAAACTGCTTTTTAGCTTAACCAAGAGTGCTTATATGGATTTTTTAAGTTGATTTGAGTTTCAAATAGTGTGTTTGTCTGAATTTTAGCATGGGATAAATTTTGGAACTGTTTAGCTTATTTTTGAGCTTAATTGAAACTGCTTATCTGCCCAAACTGCTTATTAGGGTTTAGATAAGCTCTCATTTCATTTTTCCTAGCTTCCTGATATAATTTTAGATTTTTCTGGAAATTTTCATATTTTTCCAAAGTCATTTGCTATTTTTAAACCATTTAATTAGTTTCTATTAGTTTTAATTCATAAAAAATAATTAAAAAGTCAAAAAAATATAATTCTTTTTTTCAAAATTTTCTTTTGTAATTTAGAACGTAGGAAAATTAATTTGGTATTCCTAGGATTAATACTTTTAGATTTCACGTTTTAGTCTCGCGTTTTCCCGTTTTTAATTTCGTTATTTGTTACGTTTTGCTAATTTATGCTTTGTAGACTTGTATCTTATGCTTTTTAAGTTTCCCATAGCCTATGTATGCTTCCCGTAGTTGTAAATTTAATCAAAATCCAAAATCTCTCCATTTTTATATTTCAAACACGATTCACAAGCCCGATCTCACAAATTCCATTCATCCTTCATCGGGGATAACGAACCAGGTTACATATACTTCACTTGTGTTTCCTTGGAAAAATAACGTATTGATTTTAATCGATCAGTGTCTTCGCACCTTTGAAGCATTTTGTCTAAATGGGAGAGGCACGATGAGAAAGAATTTCCATATACTAAAACATCATCCATAAAGACCTCCATCATTTTCTCGATCATATCGTGAAATATGGCCATCATGCACCTTTGAAACGTGCCCGTGGCATTGCATAAGCTAAAAGGCATGTGACGGTAGGCAAACGTTCCATAAGGACACATGAAGGTGGTCTTTTCCTGATCTTGGGGATCAATTGGTATTTGAAAATACCCAAAAAAGCCATCGAGAAAACAATAGAACTCATTTCCCGCCAAACGCTCGAGCATTTGTTCCGTAAATGGTAGAGGGAAATGGTCTTTACGGGTAGCATCATTAAGTTTTCGGTAATCGATACACACTCTCCATCCGGTGACGAGACGTGTGGGGATTAACTCATTTTCATCATTTGTTACAACGGTCATTCCACCCTTTTTGGGCACACAGTGGACCGGGCTAACCCATGAGCTATCTGAGATCGGATAAATCATCCCTGCGTCAAGGAGTTTAAGAACTTCCTTTTTTATAACATCATGGATTTTTGCGTTAACCCGCCTCTGTTGCTGAACAGCGGGTTTGAAATTTTCTTCCAATAAGATCTTATGAGTACAGAAACGAGGGTCTATGCCCTTTATATCGGAGATCTGCCAAGCGATGGCACTCTTATGTTTTTTAAGCACGTCTAAGAGCTGGGTCTTCTCCTCATCTTTAAGGTTTTTAGAAATAATGACGGGATATTTGTCGGTATCTTCTAAGAAAGCATATTCGAGATGAGGAGGTAAATCCTTGAGCTCAAGCTCTGGAGGATTCTCAATAGACGGCTTAATTTCTTTAATTTCTTCTTTTTGAATTTCTTTCGTCGGAGGGAGAGAAGATGTTGGATCTTCATTCAATAATCTTTCAAGCAAAAGAATATCTCCCTCCGGATCAAGATAAGAATCATCAACTTCCGGTGAAGTTGGTGTTTCTATAGCAAGAAAGTCATCGACCTCTTCCAAGAAGAAATCACCTCCCTCAAATGGAGTGAGGGACGGGGAAGGGTCGGAAAGAATAGGTTGAGAAGAAGGAGTGGGATTGCCACTCGAGGATTTATCGGAAAATCCAAGAATTTCATGAGAATACTCCTCCGAGGCAACATCAATCACATCGATCTGATTAACCGAGACAGAATCGTAATTGGAGGAGTATTTGAAAGTTCGGTCGAGGTTAAAGGTTATGGCCTCATTATCAACTCTTAACGTTATTTCTTCACCATAAACATCAATTAGAGCACGCCCGGTCCTCAGGAATGATCTTCCAAGAATTAGAGGAACCCGGGGGTCAGCATCGAAATCAACCACCACAAAATCGACGGGGAAATGGAACTTCCCCACCTTGACAAAGACATCCTCGGCTACACCCTTAGGATGGGTTATGGTCCGGTCCGCAAGCTCGAGGGTCATGCAAGTGGGGGTGAGTTCGGGCAGAGAAAGTTTTTTCCATACGGACAGCGGCATTAGGTTGATGCTTGCACCAAGATCGGCCAAGGCGTAGCATTCAACCATCCCCGGAAATTCACATGGAATGAGAAACTTTCCAGGGTCTCCAAGCTTTTCCGGAAGCTTTTTGAGGAGAACCGCTGAGCAATTCTCATTAAGAGAAGTTTTTGCTAGTTCAAATAGTTTATCCTTGTTACTCAATAATCCTTTGATTGTAGAAGCAAACTTAGGCATAAGAAACAAAGCGTCCGCGAAGCTTATATCAAAATGCAAATCTTGGAAGATTTGGAAGATTTTCTCCATTTGATTTGAAGCTTTTTCGCGGAGCTTTTGATCATTCAATCTTGAAGGATACGGAAGTTTGGTTTTTACGGGAGCTTCTTCAGGCTCAAGCACAACCTTTGGCTTAGATTGTTGGACAACCGGAGGTTGGACGTCTTCGGTTCTTCCGTTATTAGTAGGAAGTTCCGTGTCCTTTGTCGCCTCGGTCTCACGGATGGCTACCTTGGGAGGTAGAGAAGAAGAGGTAGTCGGAGTCGTGGGTCCATCATATGATACACCACTCCTAGTAGTGATCGCCTTAACATCGCCCCTCGGGTTAGCGATCGTATTGCTTGGAAGAGTTCCAGAGCCCGAGGGTCGATCATTTAAAGACTTTTTGATTCCTGACACCTGATTAACCAACATCCTAATTGTTTCTTCCTGGGCTTTTTGTTGATTTTGGTTTTGAAGAAGTTGTTGTTTCAACATCTCATCCGAGGGCGATTGGTTTTGCACAAATCCTTGATTTTGATTATTGTTAAGATTTGGCCCTCGTTTGTTTTGATTAAAACCCTGGTTGTTATTTTAAAATTTTCCCTGATTAAAAGTTCCTTGGTTTTGAAAATTTCCCTGGTTAAAATTTCCTTGATTCGGGCCTCGATTATAATTTCCCTGATTTTAGTAACCATGAGTTTGACCTTGATTGTAATTTCCTTGGTTTTGGTTACCATGATTCACCCGATTTTGATTTTGATTATTTCTATTTGGCACATTTTGATTTTGATTAAAATCGGGTGGTCCGAGAAAATTGTTAGAACGGTAGCTGAGAATATTACGGTCTCCTTGAGGTTGGTAACCGTTACCTCCCTGATTATAGGATCCCGAAGCAGCATAAACGCTCTCTTGAGTGTAGCCACCGGCGGCTGGGCACTCGAAATACGGATGTGGACCACCACAAGTTTCACAACTTTGGTTTACAACATTGACTTGATGATTGTAATTTTGAGGGAAATGGTTTTGATTGTTTTGGAATGAAGAAAAGCCGGGTGGTCCCATTTGGTTATTAGCACCTTGGGGACGGAATCCTTGAATGTGATTGTAGGTTGCTGATGCTACGGTAGCATTCGAACCTTGGCCACCGGAGGCTTGACAATCATAATAAGGATGTGGACCACCACAAATCTCACATTTGTGATTCACAACATTGACGGGCTGAGAAGGTCTTTCTTTAATTAGAAGCCCAATTTGTTTAGTGAGAGCGACAAGAGCCTCTTCTGTTTTGCTATCTGATTTGTTGCTCATATTTGAAACTTGAGCTCTGGTTCTAGAACTCCTCACTCTGGCTTTATTTTCAATGATAGTCAAAGCTTCTTGAGTGTTTCTAGTCAGAAAATTTCCACCCGCAACGGAATTGAGTGAATCTTGATCAGATGGATTCAACCCATTGTAGAAAGTATCAATTTGAAGCAAGGTTGAAAATCCGTGATTAGGACACTTCTTTAACAACTCTTTGAATCTATCCCAAGCTTCGTTGAACGATTCATCGAAAGCTTGCTGAAATCGAGTGATTTGATTTATGAGATTCGATGTTTTAGAAGGAGGATAAAAGTGGTTCACAAACTTGGAGGCTAAGTCATCCCAAGTAAAAATCGAATTAGGAGGTTCCTTATCAAGCCAAGTCCGGGCTGCTCCTACGAGAGAGAAAAAGGGAATAACCTCAATTTAAGCACATTATGAGGAACGTGATTTAAGTTAAGTGTTTCAGTGATGTCGATGAATTTCTGGACATGGGAATGAGGATCTTCATTTTCAAAGCCGTGAAAGGAAATACCGGTGATAAGATTAAGTAACCCAGTTTTATTTCAAATTGATTTGCAAACATATTGGGTATCACGATTGCTTTGCCACCACCATTGAAAGGTGATTGGAGTAATTCTTCCATTGGTCGGAGATCGGGAGCCGGATTGGCATTTTGATTAGCATTAACACCCACCGGAGGGTGTTGATTGTTTGGGTTGTCATTCATTTCCTCAACGGTTGAGAAATGAACACGGTTGTTATGACGGATAATCCTTTCGGGATTTGAGAGTGGTGAAAGAAGATGATTAGAAGAAGAAGAACGGGTGTGCATACACCAAAATGAAATCAAAAAGAAAAATCAAAAAAATGAAAAATATTTTTGGATTTTTATTATAGAAAAATTAATCAAAATATTTTTGGTATCGTTCCTTCAATCAATATTCGTTTCTCTTAAGATTACTCGCAGAGTGGCAGAAGAGAAGAATGGATCTCTTTTCGGTTTGCAATTTAATGTCAAGACCTCCTTAAACCCCTTTTTTAGGTTGTAATCTAAAGATAATCCGAAAATCAAATGATTTCACGATTGTTTTGTTGTTTATTTGGAATGGTTTACAACACTTTCAATAAAGTGAGGATATATTATTTTTGAAAACACTTTAGATAAAGTGTTTTAATTTTTTTTAATTTTTTTATTTTTTATTATTTTTTTTTATAACAAAAACAAGTAACTTCCGAGGGAAGGGTCTTCAAAACACGAATCAACGATCGAAATTAACAAACTCTTCTCAAAGCCTTCCCCGGCAGCGGCGCCATTTGATTTGTCGCTTTAAGTATATTTATATTTTCCAAAGAAAATACAACGAATGTATTTCCCCGGGTCGTAGTCCTAACGAAGGTTGAAGTCGAGTTCTCGGTAACGGTATCGAATGTGTAGTGAAATGTGAAATAAGAGTGATATTTTGGAGTTTTTATACTACAAATATGAAATAATAACTAAAAACAACTAATCTAGCAAAAAAATTATAAATCTAAAAACTACGAGGCCAAAATCGCAAAGAAAAACTAAACAAGAATCAAAACCGGGAAAACCCGAGCTTAAAATATAAAATCTATGAAATAATAGTCCTAGGGATGAAAATTTAATTTTCCTAAATTCTAATTAATAAAATAAAATTTTAAAAAAAAAGAATTATATATATTTTTTTTATTTAATTTTGAATGATTTAAAAACTAAAGTAAAGAAATAAAATGATTAAAAATATCAAACTAATTCAGAAAATTATGAAAATTTACTGAAAAGTACTTTAAGCTATTCTAAATGAAAGAAAAATAAAAGGTTTGAAAAAGCTACTTGGATAAGCAGTTAAAAGCTTAAGCAGCTTAAATAAGCTAATAGAGAAAATAAGGTTTAAGAATTAAATGTTGCCTAAATAAAACTGAGCATAACTAGAGCATAACGGTAAGAGTGTGTATGTTTGAGTGAGGAGACCTGGGTTCGAGTCTCAGGTCTGGCTTTTTTGAAAACTTATTTTTTTACTTTTTTTTTTCTTTTTGGAACTTAACTATAAGCAGAAAATAAGATATTTTTGCAAAAACAACTTTTTTGGAAACTTGAAAAATAAGCTAGAATTGGGCTGGGTTTGGATGGTTATTTTGGGTTAGTGTTATTATTATTTTTTTGGATTTTTGGTTTTTAAGGTTTAGGATTTTTAGTGTGATTTTAGGTAAAGTGAAGGGACCAAAAGTGTAACTTCTGAATTTTCAAGGACCAATTTTGCAACTTCTCCAAAATAAATCCAATGGCTTTTTCATGTAATACTTAGACTTTTCAAGGACCAAATCTGACATATGAGCATAAACTTTGATCATTTGCATCCCCGGCTTCGGCTTTTGACACATTTCCAAATCTCGTGGTCGGTTTCTCGGTTTTTGCTTGATTTATGTCCATATTTCATGATATCCGCACCTGCATAGAAACAAACACAAAAATACAGTATATTTGGCATTTTGGTTAGTTTTTGGGTCGTTTTGGTCTTAATTTGGTCAAAAAAAGGTATGTGTTTAAGCACATACCAAAACCCACTATGACTGATGTCGTAAAGCTTTATCGACATCAAGAAGAAATACACGGGTTTCCGAGGATGTTAGAAAGCCTTGACTGTACAGATTGGGAGTCGTTTGGTTGACCGAATGCACACAAATGTCAATATGTTAGACGTGATCATGGTCCGAATCCGTTCATTTTGCTGGAAGTTGTTGCGTCACAAGACTTATGGATATGTCATGCTTTCTTTAGTGTTTTTGGGTCGAACAACGACATCAACGTTCTTGATCAATCCACTTTATTTAACGATCTTAAACAAGGAATAGCACCGGAGATTCCATTTGTTGCTAATGGGGTAACTTACGCATTTTGTTACTATCTTGTTGACAGGATATATCCGGAATTTGCAACACTCGTTAAGACGATTCCAGAACCATCAGATGATGACCACAAGAGAATAAGGTATAAGCAAATGCAGGAATCGGCAAGGAAACTAGGAAAGATATAGAACGGGCGTTTGGTGTTTTGAAGAAGAAATGGGCGATACTTGCAATCCACAAAAATTATGAAAAAGAAAGAATAATGATATGATTATACATCACATATATAATATATGAAAAAAGAAATAATAATATATATAATAATAATAATATATAAACAATAATATAATACTATAAACAATATACCCGAAGATACCCGGAGGAAGCACATCAACCGGATGACCCCATACGATCCGATGAACAAATGCGAAAAGTTATGAGGTACATAAGATCACATCAAATGCATCAAAACCTTCGTGCCGATTTGGTCGAACATTTGTCTCGTAATATTTTAATTCCAGTTTTTAATGTAATATTTTTAATTTCTGAAGTCTGTGTAATGTTTTTAATTTATGAATAAAAGTTTTCTATTTCGTACATTTTTTTGTATTTATATGTTTAAGTTTACGTTTTTAATTTCGTAAGTATTAAAAAAATGAGAGATTAGGTGACCATAAGTTGATATTGTCCAAAAAAAAATGAGTGGGAGTGAGGGGAAGTGAGAGGAGAGAGAAAGCTGACGTGCCGCTGAGGACGGTGTAAGGTGACTTCCACATTACCTTGCCATCCGGCGTAACATGCACGCATCATGATTTTCAGCGTATAGTCATTTGATTTAATTTTGAGCTTTACAGTACTAACATATTGGAATTGAAAATGTATGTTAGATCAATAATATTGGCTCCAAAATAGGGCTGTAAACGAACTGAACGTTCAGTGAACATTTCATGAACCGTTCTGTAAAAAGTTCGTTTATGTTCGTTTATTTATTATATGAACGAACATGAACAATATTTTACGATCGTTTAGTTAAACGAACGAACATGAACAAAAGTCATGTCCGTTTATTTATGTTCGTGAACGTCCGATTATGCGTTCGTTAACGTTCGTTTATATTCATTTATTTATTTATGTTCATATATCATATCTTTTAATTGTATAATATTAAAATTAGTTTGTTTAAACAAAACAACACTTATAAAACAATATTAGATGCATCATTTAATAAAGTTTATGTTTGTTGGTCTATGTTCATTTATGTCCGTTTAGCGTCCGTTTAGTGTCTTAATGAACGAACATAAACGAACATGAACAACTCATTTTCTTAATAAACGAACATGAACAAGAAAATTCGTCCGTTTAAACGTTCGTGTTCGTTTATTTGTCCGGTTAAAATTAAATGAACGAACATGAACAAGACTCCGTTCGTATTCGTCCGGTTTGTTTACAGCCCTACTCCAAAGTATCAACTATGTCGACCATATATTCACTGTAGAAGCAACTCTCAAGATATTTGCTTGGTCCCATTGGCACGACAAATTAAGAAAAGGAAATTTCCAGGAAGATGAGGATACGAAAAAGAATAAAGGAACCTTCGTGGAAATTGACTCCCTTTGAATTCGTGGACCATTTAAACAAAAAAGAAAGTATAAGTGTATTTGCAATACTCTCTTATGCCTACGTTTCACATAATATCATATTTACCTTTGTTTTGTGAGTGATGATGCACCTTTACTCTAGTAACTGATTTTATAAAAACAAAGGATGCAATAATTAAACTTTGTACTATAAATTGGATAAGTTTGTAAGAAAATTACATTAGAGAGATAGGTGGAGTGGCAACCTAATAACTATTATTGGTTTGGCATATCAACACACACCCAATAACATCACTATTACTAAAACACTCTTCTCAGCTATAAATGTTATAGGCGCAAGTGAGTTCCGTAACACACCACAAAAAAGCCCAGCAACGCCCATTAATAGGCCGGCGAAAGGACAAACGACGAACAAATGACGTGCACCTCAGTGCAAAATGGTGGCGTCATTGGGCAAAATAAAGTCTTATGGCGTATTGTTCGCCGGTGCACGATGTCCTCTTAGATTTGGGTTTCTTACTTTTTTAAAATAATTGAGATCCTCTAAAGTTCAAATTGAGCATGATAGGTCATGTTGATATTTTGTAAGAAAAAAAATGTGAGCCCTTTTAATGTGTCACTTTTATTTTAATTAAATTCAAAATCTCACTCAAAATAACACTAACATTATCTATCATGTTCAAGTTGAACATGAGAAGATCTCTATATCCTTTTTAAAATCAATAGGGTCGGGTTCAAGAAAAGAATGGTAGTTTGGTTTCTTACATTTTTAGGGGATAGGTGGAGATGCTCAGCTGGAAGTGAATTTAAGAATAGAGCAAATAAAAAATAAAAAATTATATATATCTTTCATGAAAATATTGTTTTAAATTATAAATATAGAATTTTAAAAAGGTTAACATGTTGTTTTTTTAATTTTATAAAGCATGATATATAACTTTGTAGGTTTTTAGTTTGCGGTTTAAAAAAAGTAAAATCGGATCGGATTAGACTTTAAGATTGTATGATCAAGATCGGGATCATATAAAAATCTTAAGCTTGCTAAGATCCTACGTAAGAAAAGGCGTACAAAATATAATATACTTGATTAGATCAACATTTGAGGAAAATAAAATTGCTATTAATTTAGCAAAAGTCAAAACTTCAAAAGTTTATTGATGGTTTATGTAAAACAGATTAAAATTAAAGAAGCTACCATGTATGATATGATTGATTTATGTTAAAAAGGTTGTGATAATCTGAATACATTCTATAGTGTTACAACCGTTTAAGCAATCAATAGTTAACATTTAATCTTAGACCGATAGTAAGAACCACAACAAGACCGCAAATAACTCAGTCACATCAGCGCTAACTCAGTTTTCTTTCTTCTAGACCAAACACAGATCAAATGTTCATAGTAAGAGGACCGCACTTACAACTAAAAGCATACCTCACAAAATTAAATTAAATAAAATCTCACACACAAACCATCTCAATTCTTTTGATCCACTGACAGACCGAAACTTTCATTTTTTTGGTAGGGGACGCGTTTGGTATGGTGTTTGTAGATGAGGGGACGCATCTTGAATGGGTAGCCGACCATTTCATTTGGTCCAATTATTTTTAGTCTTATTGATGCTATAAATAAAATTTAAAAGTGTCCAATGGCCTTTTCAATATGTATATGTATTGTTTTCATACATATTTTCTTAAAGCTATCGATTTAGATTCACAAGATCAAGGGATTGTCTAATCAATGCCCACCAATACCTTAAGGGCATTGGTTAGAAGGCACGAACCTCTATAAAATAACTCAGGGACCCAAACATAAATTACAAATTTTAAATTAAAATGTGTTTTTTTAATCCTTTTTGATGGGTCCATACCTTTCTTAACTGATGCCCTTAGGGCATTGGTTAGACAATTGCTTTATGGAAAAATACCTTGGGTTGTTTTTTAGCAAGTCATACTTATATTTACTTTGTTTGCTACTCAATAATAGGGGTAGCAATCGAGTCGTGTCCGTGTCGACCCACTCTTGTTGGCGGGTTGGTAAAGCCTCAACCCAAACACGACCCATTTATTAATCGTGTCAAAAACCTCAACCCTAACCCGCACACACCTAACATGTGTAACCTATTTATGACCCGTGTAACCCGTTTAAATAAACTAGTTAAAAGGTTTAATTAGTTTGAGTGTTAAAGAGTGTAAGTGTTCAAATAATAACACATAGATACTAATATATATTATATTAGCACTTAAGAAAACATAGATCCACATCCTAAATAAGTACATATATCATATTAGGTTGGAGTATATATTTTATTGATTAAAAGTTTATATATTTAAACGGGTTCACGGGTTCACCTGTTTAAAATTACTAAACCCATACACGACCTATTTATTAAACGGGTTATACGGGTTAACCTGTTTTCGACCCAAACCCGTTTATCCTCGACCCAAACCCGTTTATCTTCGTGTCGTGTGACAAAATACCATGTAAGTTAAAATACCAGTATAAATACATAGATGGAAGCAAAATGAATCAACAAACTATCTATCATAGCCCCCTAAAGAGCCATTGAGAGCTCACTACGTACTCTTTAATGGCCAATCATTTTTCATCAAGCTATTCCGACTTTACAATATTCTTTGTAATTTTTCAACTATTGTGCTCTTGTAGCTTGTTTGCAAATGGATGTTACACCTCAATCATCAGTTTTGGAGACTCCTTAGCCGATACTGGCAATCTAAAACGACTTGCCTCAACGCCAGAAGAGCATTCGCTCCATTTCTTTTACCCTCCTTATGGTGAAAGCTTTTTTCATATGCCCACTGGTCGTTGCTCCAATGGTCGCCTCATCATTGATTTCATTGGTAACCTCTTACCCCGGAAATCGGGTTCCATGCTATTTTAACATAGGTGTTCGTGCAGTTTATTTTATTGAGGCTTGTTTTGTCCCCAACATATATTGCAAAGAAGAACAAATTGTTTTAGGCTTCTAAGGATCATTGTATTTTAATCATGGTTTTTCATACGGATCTAAGAGATTAGAGATTGTGGTTTACAAAGTGAATTATTCTTTTTAGGGACCACATATTTTAAGACTTTCGTGCAGAAAAGGAATCAAACAATTAGTCGCGGAGCCTACTATTTTCGAACTTTTTGTTCAATATAGAAGAATAATTCATTTTTAACGAATAAATGTTATCTCGTAGTCTAAAGCTGCATTTAACATGTAAGGAATGGTTTTTTTTTTTTTTTTTTTAATGTGAAGCTGAGAGTATCAGGCTTCCATTGGTACATCCGTTTGTGGGTGTCAAAGGGAGGCACATGTTGGAACTGCGAAGAGGAGTAAACTATGCGGTGGCAGGTGCAACTGCGTTAGATTCTGAATTTCATGCCGCCAGAGGGGTCAATAATCCTACGACAAATTCATCTTTACGAGTTCAACTGGGTTGGTTCAAACATTCATTGCCATCTCTTTGCGCTAATGTTCCAGGTAACAAATTCAAGTTTACATACATATATAGAGCCATGGATAACATGATCTGACTACTAAACGTCTTATTCATAAAAGTGGTGTCACAAACACAGACATTTTAAGTAATTTTTCAAATATAATCAGGCATAAGGTAGAGTGTTAAACTGCCTAATGCCTGCAGATTGTTGTTTCAAATGGATATCAGGCTCTTGGGCTCTTGGCTTTACGCTTTTCGTATAACCTGCAATCTCTGTATTAAGCAGGATGACTATTAATATAGATCTCTATTGAATAAAAACTTGTCTAGGAAAATTAAACAAGCCTAATTAGTCCTTAATTTTGAAAACTTGCTGTTCAATGCCCTTCAAAACGATTTTCTGGCATTTTAACTTATGTTTACATACATCTGTTATTACTCATATTATTTTTTTTATCACGGGTCACTGATGATAGAGAATGGTTATTCTCAATTGGTATTTTCCTAGTTGATGTTTCTTTAAAAAAATAATACTAGTAATAAAATGGTTAGAATGTCTATGTTTGTTGGTTTTTGATGCGAGCACCTTGCCCATCCTTGATTGGCATTATTTGAAATCTCTGTTTAACAATACTTCAGCTCGAATCTTAACCCGTCTGAACCTGGAATAATTATCTTTTCTCTATAATTTTTACACATTAATTAAAACGAACGATTCCAAGTTTGCTTTTTGTAGCAACTTGAATGTGTTTTCCTGGTCCGAACAATTATCCGTTTAGGTTGTCCCTTTAGAAGAATTATATGTCTTAAGATGATTAACTACTAGATATTATGGATCAATGATTTATAAACATAAACATAAATTCTTGTAGAATGTAGACATATGATTGGAAATTCTTTGATTCTCATGGGTGAGATTGGAGGAAACGATTACAATCATGCTTTGATTGCTGGAAAATCAATCGATGAAGTTAAAACATATGTTCCGCTTGTCATTGAAGCCATTGTCTCCACGGTTAATGTAAGAACATTCATAAAAGGATATGTTTTGTTATTTCAGCTTACGGGAGTTTATTAACATCTTAGTTATGTTCGAAACGCAGGAACTTATTGAGCTAGGAGCAAAGACACTACTTATACCAGGAAACTTGCCAATTGGATGCTCTCCAGTGTATTTAACAAAATATTACGGCTCTGATATGGCGGACTATGATAATTCAACCGGATGCCTAATTCAACTAAATAAGTTTTCTGAACACCACAATGAACTTCTCCAAACAAAATTAAATGAAATTCGAGAAATTCATCGTGAAGTTAACATCATCTATGCTGACTACTACAATGCTGCCATGCAATTTTTTCGCTCTCCAAACAAATACGGTACATAAGATAATCAGTTCTTGAACAAAGTAGAGAAATAACATTACATGGCCTCATATATCCTTACACTATTTTTATATGTTTTAGGATTTATTAATGGAGCTTTGAAGGCATGTTGTGGAGGTGGAGGACCGTTTAACTACAATTCTTCAATACCATGTGCAGACCTGTCATCAGCTGTATGTGTTCGGCCAGATACGTACGCTAACTGGGATGGATTGCACTTAACAGAAGCCGCATATAAAATTATATACATGAGTTTATTTAAAGGTCCATACACTATGCCTCAGTTCAACTCCATGTGTCCTATTTCAATGTTGCACGAGATACACGGAATATCAAGCTCTATGTAAGTGTAAGTGGTGGATAATTTATTGATTTGTAGTCGATCCCTGAATATATTCAAGTAAGCAAGGATCAAAAGAGATGTTATGCAATCAATTAAAACATCATATGATTTGTGTTATCATGTATGTATATAAACATTGTATGTTTAAGATATTTGCCAAATAGTTTGTACAATGATTATTTCCCTAAACTTCTTGTTGCATTGAATTCTTTCATGTTTTTAGAATATTATTGGTCGGATTAACATGGTTGTGTTTGTTTGTAAAACGAGATTATTTTGGGTGATAACCCATTCTTAACAACATATGGATATGTTGTAGACATGGATCATTTTGTCAGAACCTTGTAAGGCCTACGTTACCGCATATTTAGTCCTACTCCTCGATCTCACCTGCTTGCAAAAGTTCAAAGACCATGAGAACTGACGTGATCCACCTGATTAAGTATAATGATGATCTTAGGCTAAAGGGAGTGGGGCTACCCAACTAAGGGGCGACTCGCGACACGTGGCGCCTGAGTCAGCAAGTTGGTAGCCTCCAAAAATGGGGGAGTGGGGCTACTCAGGAGGGTGGGGCGACTCCTGACACGTGGCACTTCTAATGATTGATTTTTCAACTTTTTTTTTTTTTCAACTTTTTTTTTTTTTTTTTTTTTTTTTCATATTATATAAATAATAACTAAAATTACATATTATATAAAAAAAACAATATTACATAAATAATAATCCTAAAACATAAATATTACTTAAAAATTAATACAAACATAAATATTGTTCATAAAACATAAATAATAATCTTAAAACATAAATATTACTTAAAAATTAATAAACTACGCATCCCGATATTTTTGAATAAGATCTTGTTTCGCTTTTTCCATGATTGATCTTTCGGGTTCCGGAAGATCGCTGTAGTCAGTGCTCAACACTCTCAACTCAGCAAGCTTAATTTTACTTTCCTTTGCCTTCAACTTTCGATCCCCATACTCCAATCTTTTTGCCGTGAGATCCATCAACCCTCTCAATTGACCCGAAATATCGTCCAAAACATTATCCAACTTCCCCTTTCCCTTGCTCGACGAACCACCCACACTCGAACTCGATTTCCTACTCATGTCTCTTCCAACC
Organism: Artemisia tridentata subsp. tridentata; assembly: GCA_021014915.2. Taxonomy (NCBI): domain Eukaryota; kingdom Viridiplantae; phylum Streptophyta; class Magnoliopsida; order Asterales; family Asteraceae; genus Artemisia; species Artemisia tridentata. The sequence continues at coordinate 176,402,081 of CP139502.1, read as the reverse complement.
GGCCGTTCCCGAAACTCCAGCTCCTCATCCTCATCCTCGTCCACTGAGTTAAGATCGAAATTCACACGAGCATCCTAACCTTGACTTTGATAATCGCCGGATGATGAAGTTTTCGTTCTTTTCTTAGTTGGTTCTCCTCGACTTTTTCTTGCGTCGGTTGAATCGGTAACGTAATGAAACTTAGAACTGAATCTTAACTTATCCCAAATGTCCACAAATCCAAAAGCTTTTCCATAAGTCCCCTTGTACTCGGAGATAGCTTTTTTAACCACGTCGGCGTCATTCGAACCACTTTGATGGTTGTTTGCATTTCTGAGCCGTGTATAGATCTCATTGAAATGTTGGATTTGTGGGCGTATTTTCCTCCACTTGGCACTCACCTCGTCCGGTTCACGATATCCCTCCTCCTCGCCCATGAGCTTCACAAAAATCTTCGTTATTCTGGACCAATATGTTCTCTCCTTTTGATAATTAGCTACAAAAAAATAAAACAACATTTCATATATATATAAATATCCGTAAATGTATATATAAATTTATAAATAATAAAACAACATTTCATATATATATAATACCTTCGAGCGGGTCCTCGGTAACCTCCAACCAAGCTTTGCATAGGCACATCTCCTCCTCTTTTTGCCACGGAATAGCCGTGGTTTTCACCCTCGGTTCGTCGGCGGGTTTGCGTCTGCGTCGTCTTTTTCTAGCTTCGACTACCGTTGGGTTTCTTCGACGACTTCAACGTCCGGAGAATTTGGCGTCCTTGGTGGAGTGTCAATGACTCGTTGACTAGAATATGCTAAGAAAAAATATATTAAATGGGCTTTAAACAAAATATATAGCAAAATATATAATAATATCCGTAAACTAATTTATATATATAATCATTAGGAATACAAGTTATCTAAATTCAAAAAAGTATCAATATCCTAGAAAATATACTTTTTTAAACGTAAAAAAAAAAAGCTTTTTTTTTTTCCATCAAAAAGTTCCGTCGAAAAAAAATAAAACTATATAAAAAAATTCCAAAAGATCGGGAATGTTGGTGCATGAAAAAGTTGTGAAGGAAGTTTTTCTAAAAGTGGATGCTTTTTCCGAAAAAAAATTTTGAAAAAATACGTTTGTGCATTAAATCGCTTTTTTGTGCATCAAAAATTCGTTTTTGCACCCAACTTCTTTAGATTTTTTTCATCAAAATAACATTGCGCATCTAACTAAAACAAGTTGAAAATTTTGTGCATCAAAATTTTTTTGCGCATCAAAATTCGTTTTTTGTGCATTAAAAAAAACGTATAAAAACTCAAAATTAGAAAAACTTCTTTCACAAAATTTTTATGCACCAACATTCCCGATCTTGTGGAATTTTTATAGATTTTTTTGAGAACTTTTTTGGAAAAAAAAATCTTTTTACGTAGTGTACGGATATTTGTCTTTTTATTTTAACTTTACCCTATATATATATATATATATATATATATATATATATATATATATATATATATATATAATATATATATATATATATATATATATAAAAGAAAAATATATAAGTAAATAAAGAGTAAAAATGTTATACCAAAATGTCTACCCGATGTGTTTTGCGGAGTAACTCCGGCGAAACCGTATCCCTCTTGTGACGCATTCCAAGGTGAGAAACCCGGCATTGGTTGATTTTGGACGTTCATTTGTTGGATATATTGAAACAATGCCGGGTTATTAAGCAAATTTAGATCATTCATATCCGGTTGATTTGGGACGTTTGGACGTGACCGATACCCATACGGGCTGCGAAAGTTATTTGGATTGGGATTTGGATACATATTTTTATAGAGTTGATGAAGTGAGTTTTTTTATAAAGGAATAAAGTGTTTTTTTTTTTTGTCGGTGAATGAAGTGTGGAGAAGATGAAGTGGGATTTGGATAGTATATATATAGCTATGAAATGGAAGAAAAAAAAAATTAATACAAACTGCCGTTCAACGGCTACAATTGCATGAAACAAAGCAACTAGTCAAACTTTACAAGGCGATACGTTTGGGTCGCCAGGAACCCGAAACGCCTAGGCGGGGCGGTGTATGGGGCGATAGAGGGGCGATCCAGAGCCTTATCGCCCCCCAGGTTGCATCACTCCGTTTAGCCTTAGAGCACCCTACGTAGATATGTCCAGCTACTTTTTATTCCTTGAAACTAACTACAACATGAAATCATATCTGAATGATCGAGATCATTACTTCTCTAGATCCCGAGAATGGGTACAAACTGACAATGTGGCATCCATGTCATATAATTTAATTTTCGACATAAGTTAATGTGCAGACATGTTGGGGCCTTGGGAGCTTTCGAATTGTAAGGAACCACAAAGCTAGCTCGCCCACAAACAAGGAAATGTAAATACTCATGTAATTATTCTTATGATGAGTGCAGCCACTTTAAAACAAAAGTCAAAGCAGAAAAAAATAACATGTCCTCGGAATATAAAGAAAACTGCCACATCAGCGCTACATCATCTTTAACTTTTTAACCTTAAGAGCATCTCCAACGGAAAATAACAAAAACCACCAAAAACCAGTCACGTCACTGCCACATCAGATTTCTTAAAAACCTCATTTTTTACTCCAACAATATCCCTTCTCAAACCCCATTATTTTAATATATTTATATATATAAATATAGGTATATATATATTTGTGTGAGAGTGAAATCTTGTGGGGCCCACTTTGGTTGGTTTTTGTTGGTTGATTTTTCAAACCACCTTGGTTTGAACAAGGCCTTCCAATGGTTAAAAACCAAGAGGCTTGGTTTGAACCACCAAAAGGGCATCCGTTGGAGATGGTCTAACTAAAAAAAAAGACACCTCTTATCGTAACTCAACCTTTTGGGCCCACTTTTCTTTAAAAATAAAATTTACAAATTTTACTCTCAACGATTTCATTCATTAAAAAATCTAATACTTCATTAATAAAATTAAACATTTCAATACGAAATAAAAACGTTACAAATTAAAATAAATAAATAAATAAATAAGCCCAAACCAAAAAATAACTAATAAAATTGTTAGTGCTGATATTGAAATTTATTGTTCGGCTGCTGCATTATCCTAACCCATTAATTTTGCTAAGCCTATTAATAAATTTACTAAAAGCACATTATCCTAACCTATCCCTAATTTCACTCACTACTCCTCCTTCCTTGTCCCTAACAAAACGCAGCACACCTTCCTACCTTATCCCTCCATGAACCAGAGGCCATCAACACCACAGTACCCCATCAACACCAGGCGGCACCACGCAGCAACAACATCCAACATTTAAGGGGCGGTAATGTAATTTTTTTTATTATTATTATTCAATCCATCCTAAACGCTGCGTTCGCAGGTTAACGCAAACCTTAACTCACCAGGTTAACGCAAAGGGACGGTATGGTAACTTGGCTTTAACGCAGCGTGCGTTAAGCTTTCACTCACCTCTTGTGTGACCACACCGAGTGCTCTAATGATTTTTGTACTTCAGTAGCTAGCTAGTAGGCGATAAATTGTGGTATTTATTCAAAGCAATAATGCATGACGTACATAGGCAAATAAAAGGCACAATATAGCTGGGACTAAACTTCTGATACAAACCCATCGGTTCATAAGCTAAGTGTAGAACTCACTCCAAAAAGCTAGCTCAAAGGAGGAGGAGACACCTAGACTTTATAAACCATCAACCAATCCCATACTTGGCCGATGTGGGATCGTAACAATACCCCACGCTTTGAAGAACCAACGTCCTCGTTGGTCACGGCTATGTTGGTTACGGTTGGCACCCCTCTTTGGGTCCAAGCCACCACTGCATAGGCCACCACTCCGAGCTCGTTGGTTACGGCTATGTTGGTCATGGTTGGCACCCTTCTTTTTTAGGTCCAAGCCACCACTCCATTGGCCACCACTCCGAGTGTTGGAACCTCGAAAGGTAAGGCTAGCTCTGATACCAATTGATACAAACCCATCGGTTCATAAGCTAAGTGTAGAACAAACTCCAAAAAGTTAGCTCAAAGGAGGATGGGACACCTAGACTTTATAAACTATCAACCAATCCCATACTTGGCCGATGTGGGATCGTAACAACTTCCCCAAGGATGATATCGATTCCAATGATGCTCCTTTTTTTTAGCAGCTTTTTCATTAAAATAAAACCAGCAAGAATACAAACAGTTCAGACAACTTGTAGGTATAGTGTATAGTGAGAAGAGTGAAAGGTTACCGTACCTTCTTTTTCAATTGGTGCATAAATGTTGCAGTTTGGTTTATTTTTGTCCTTTTTATCTTTTTCAATTGTATACTTCACTTCTACAACTTGTAGGTATAGTATATAGTGGGAGAAGAGTGAAAGGCTATTTGTAGTAAGTGACTTTGTTCTTGATTGATACCAAATTTTTTTAATACACAGTTGATGCCTTTCAAAAAAACCGAACAGTCAGACAAGAGTATACTGGATTTACAATCCAATTATGTTTGTTCCTAATTAAAAACAAATCTTACATAGTGTACATGTCTTTAAATTTTAGTAGTTACTTTTAATCCCTGTATTGTTTCATTTTTCTCAAAGAGTTAATTGCATTTTTGGTCCCTGTGGTATGGCCAAATTGCAGGTTTGGTCCCTAAAACTTTGAAAGTGCACTAGACGTCCCCATTTTCAAGTTTCCGTTGCATGTCTGGTCCTTCGCCAAAGTTAAATGACTTAACTACCCCCTCTTTTCATAGGGACCAAAAATGCAATTCGGTCCTTTTTTCAGTTTTTACAAGGTACGTCCTTGTGATTAGCACACAAATTCACATTCGGTCCTTTTTTCAAATTTCTCTCACGAATCATCCAAATTGTTGTCAAATTTTTACGTTTTCGTCCTTGTTGCCAACGATCGTTAGTATTTAACGTTTTCATTAGTTTTTATACGTTTTCGCCCGTTTTCTTACGTTTTCGTCCGTTTTTATACGTTTTCGTCCGTTTTTATACTTTTTCGCCCATTTTCGTACGTTTTCGCCCGTTTTTGTCTGTTTTTATACGTTTCCACCCGTTTCCTTACGTTTTATTACATTTTCGCACGTTTCCTTATGTTTTCGTCCATTTTTATACGTTTTCGTCCATTTTTATAAGTTTTCGCCCGTTTTCTTACGTTTTCGTCAATTTTTATACGTTTTCGTCCGTTTCCTTACGTTTTCATCCGTTTTTATACGTATTCGTCCGTTTTTATACATTTTCGTCCGTTTTTATGCGTTTCTACGTTTTCATCCGTTTTTATACGTTTTCGTTCGTTTTTATATGTCTTCTTACTTTTTTGTCCGTTTTTATAAGTTTTCTCCCGTTTTCATACGTTTTATATGTTTCCTTACGTTTTCGTCCATTTTTATACGTTTTCGCCCGTTAGCAAACCTATAAAAACGGACGAAAACATAAAAAAGGAGCAAAAACGTATAAAAACGGACAAAAACATAAGAAACCAGACGAAAACGTAAAAAACGGACGAAAACGTATAAAACGGCGAAAAAAACGGACAGAAAAAAACGTATAAAAAGCGGACGAAAACGTTAGAAAACGGAAAACGTATAAAAAACGGACGAAAATGTAAGGAAAGGGTGAAAACGTATAAAAACAGACGTTAAGTAAGAAAAGCGTAAGGAACAGGCGAAAAACGTATATAAAAACGGGCGAAACTTAAGAGAACGGGCGAAAACGTATAAAAACAGACAAAACATATAAAAACGAACAAAAACGTAAAAAAAACAGGAAACGGACGAAAACGTAAGGAAACGGCGAAAACGTATAAAAGCGGGCGAAAACGTAAGAAAACGGACGAAAACTTAAGAAAACGGGTGAAAACGTATAAAACGGACGTAAACGTAAGAAAACGGGCGAAAACGTTTAAAAACGGATGAAAACGGGCGAAAACGTATAAAAACGGACGAAAACGTAAGGAAACGGGCGAAAACATATAAAAACGGACGAAAACGTTAAATACTAACGATCGTTGGCAACAAGGACGAAAACGGCAAAATTTGACAACAATTTGGATGATTCGTGAGAGAAATTTGAAAAAAGGACCGAATGTGAATTTGTGTGCAAATCAGAAGGACGTACCTTGTAAAAACTGAAAAAATGACCGAATTGCATTTTTGGTCCTTATGGAAAGAGGGGGGTAGTTAAGTCATTTAACTTTGGCGAAGGACCAAACATGAAATGGAAACTTGAAAATGGGGACGTCTAGTGCACTTTCAAAGTTTTAGGGACCAAACCTGCAATTTGGCCATACCACAGGGACCAACAATGCAATTAACTCTTTCTCAAATAATAGCACAATTTTAGACTCCTGATCTCTTCACAGTTATAGTTACTTATTCTTGCTTAATCATCATGCTGGTGGCCCATCAGGCCCAGTGTGGAACTGAACAATCAATAGAGCAAAAAAAGTAGAAAGCTTATTTTCAACTTGGACTTTATTGATGGGCCAGATAAATGAGCCTATTTAGTTGATTACACAAATACTTTTTTGAGCTTTTGACAAAAATGACAGAACTTATATGGCAAAAGTTTGTCCTTTGACCAAACTTTGTAAGTCAAAATTGAATATTCTAGTGTTACTTAATTTTGTCTTATTAATTATGATATGATCAGATCTTCCTATTATCAATTAGAGCGCTAAGTATAATAACGCGGTAGTCAGCGTTATGCCGTTGTGGCAGCAGTGTTGGCTGCTTTACACACTGTACCCAACCCAAATCCAACAGCGTTGGGGTTTGCATTGATGCACCAACGTGCGTTGGTTTGAGAGATTTACCTTTTTTTATTGATTAAAAAATGATGAATTTGTGTTTGTCCGGTGTTTTTATATTAAAAATTAGTGTGTGTGTGCGCGCGCAAGTATGTGTGGTGAGAAAGATGAGTTAAGTATTTTCGTTTTTTTAAATAATGGCTGGGTTGTTTGATTTGGTGTGTGAATTAGGGGTGTTCATGGATCGGGTAATATCAGCAGTAACCGAAAACCGAACCCGAACCGAACATTTTAATCGGTTTATGGTTCGGTTATGGGTTTAGCATATTGACAACCGAACCGAACCGAAAATCGAATTATAATTAATATTTAATATTTTTTATATATTAATTAAAAAAATATAACTTGACTAACCCTAGGTCCTATGATGTTAAGGTATTTTGTGTTCAATAGATGTTAAAACTTGTCTAGGTATGTCGTTTTGCATATATTTTGGCATACCGTCATGGGGTCATGTGCTATGATTAGTTATTTCTTAGGAAAGTTTATGTATCTGGATGATGTATGTTCTATTCTCTAGGTTTAATCATTTGACATACATATCAATATGTGTATGCAAGACTGTTATGGTTCAATATTAGAGCAAATATAAATGTTGTTCAATATTCAAGTACAAAATTTCGGTTTTCGGTTTTGACCCATAACCGAACCGAACTTCGGTTCGGTTCGGTTCGGTTTTCGGTTATGACTCAAAAAAAAATTTTAACCGAACAACCCGAACCGAATAAACCAATTAACCGAGAACCGAACCGATGAACACCCCTAGTGTGAATGGGTTGGGCCGTTGGATTTGGTGAATAAAATATAAGTTTCATTTTTTTAATAAAAAATTTGTAATTTTTTTTTAAATGTTATTTAATAAAAAAAAATTGGTTTGTTTGAAAAAAATTAAAAAGAAATAAATATGGTGAGTCCCAAAAAGGGTTTTATGTTGTTATGAGTGAGAGGGTATTTTAACATTTTTGAGTGTTGATGTTAAAAGTCAAAATGGTGATGTAGCGTTGATGTGACAACACTTTTAAGTGTTGGAGAAATGATACGCTCACAAAAAAAAATTCACAAAACAATCCACAAAATGAGATGTCATAAAGTGATTGGCTTAATGAGAGAGAAGAGAGAGAAGTTATAGAAAAATACACTAATCACTCTATATCATCTCATTTTGTGGATTGTTTTGATGAAATTTTTTTGTAAGTGTATCATTAACACTCTATTCCTAAGTTTTTGAAATGAAAGAAAAGAAGAGAAGAGTTAAAAATGAGAAGAAAAGAAGAGGAGATGAATGAAATTAAAATTTTATATCATGTTCCCGAGTTAGAAGAGAAAATAAGAGATAACATATGATTTTACAATTATACCCTTGGTTATATATAAAATTTATGTTTTATATTAGGTCATTTAAGTAATTTTATTTAGAGTAAATTGCAAAAACCGTCCTTGTGGTTTGTCAAAATTGAAGAAATCGTCCATGGTCTTCCATAAGTGCAGGCGGCGTCCCTGTCACGAAACCTTTTGATCATTTTGGTCCCTGGTTTTAACCGGCGTTAAGTGGATTCCATTAGTAGTTACACGTTAGCCCTTTTTGGCCAACGATCGTTGCAATGTTCATCCTTTAAACTAACGACCGTTAATAATTTAAAATTGTTTGGTTTATTATAAGTTTTTCGATTTTTATATACATTTTTTTATAAAAAAAATATATGTTTTCATATATGTTTTTATACGCTTTTGCATACGTTTTTATATACATGTTTTTATACGTTTTTATATACGTTTTTATATTCTTTTTATATATTATATACGTATTTATAAAAACATATACGTTTTTATATACGCTTTTATATACGCTTTTATATACGTTTTTATATACACGTTTTTATACGTTTTTATATATGTTTTTTTAACATATACTTTTTCATATATGTTTTTATACGCTTTTATATACACGTTTTTATACGTTTTAATATACGTCTTTTTATACTTTCTATATATTATATACGTATACGTTTTTATACATTTTTTATAAAAACATATACGTTTTTATATACGTATATAATAACGTATATGTTTTTATAAATACGTATATAATAAGTATATAAAAATGTGTATAAAAACGTATATAATAACGTATAAAAATTATATAAATATGTGTATAAAAATGTGCAAAAACGTACATAAAAACGTATAAAAAGTATATAAAAATGTGTATAAAAACGTATATAATAACATATATGTTTTTATAAATACGTATTTAATATATAAAAAGTATAAAAAAACGTATATGAAAACGTATATTTTTTTATAAAAAATGTATATAAAAATCGAAAAACTTAAAATAAACCAAAAAAATTTAAATTATTAACGGTCATTAGTTTAAAGGATGAACGTTGCAACGGTCGTTGGCCAAAAAGAGCTAACGTATAACTGCTAACGGAATCCACTTAACGCCGGTTAAAACCAGGGACCAAAATGATCAAAAGTTTTCGTGACAAGGACGCCGCCTACACTTATGGAAGACCAGGGACGATTTCTGCAATTTTAATAAACCACAGGGACGGTTTTTGCAATTTACTCTTTTATTTATTTAAAACTTCCTAATATAACTTCTCTCTAAATCATTCCACTTTTTGGAAGAAAGTTTTGGAAAGAAGTTTATCCAAAATTACTCTCCTCTTCTATTCTCTTCTCTCCTAAAAAAACTCAGAAACCCGAATTTATTTTGTTTTCTTCCCACTTCTTTTCTCTCATTTCAAAAATAAAACTCGGAAACGCAGCTAAGTAAATGAATTGTTAAAAAAAACCACGGTGTTACCACACTTGAAGCTCTTAGCAAATATTTGTTCAAAAAAAAAATAGCATATGAATTGTTTTTGATGAATAGTAAAAAATTTAATATAACTTATTTTATATTTCACTTATTTACTTTGTAATTCATAACAACTGTCGTTGTTATTATTATTATTATTATTATTATTATTATTATTATTATTATTATTATTATTATTATTATTATTATTATTATTTATTTTTATTTTTATTTTTTTTATAAAACAATCACTTTATTAGAAACATGTAGGATTTACAAGAAGTTAGTAGGGAGCCGAGATACTAATTGAGCTCCCACTCCTCTAGCTATAGAAAAGCTAATCCTACTAAAAATGTGAGCAGCAGCACGTACTCCAATGTCTTAAGTCATCGAAAACTTTCGAATACGCTTCAATAAAGTCCAGCGTCCTTTTCAAGTTCCCCAAAAGAAGAGAAAGAGAAGGGGATGAACCCATATCCCATACCTGCGCACTTAGCCTCGTATTAGAGTAGATCACACCGTTCGTCCTTGTGGTTTCTTTTGACTGCAGCCGTTAGTCCTTTGAACAAAAAAATTGCACCGTTCGACCTTAAGTGGCAAACGTTATGCTCCATTTGTCCCTCCCCCTAACGGGGCCCACTAACGGTCATTAAATCCCCCCATATGAGGGTATTTTAGTCTTTTAAACTCTTTCTCTCTTTAATCCATCTTCTCCATTTATCGTTACTTACACTACCTCCATCCTTCAAAGTCAACCACCACTTATCCAGCTAAAAATTCATAACAAATTCAGATTTTTAAAAAATTCTTTCGCATATCATTCATAATAGATTCAGACTATCAGGCCAACAACTGTTATCTTACTTATTATGACACATATTAAGTACATTAGACTTTTCAGTTAGAATGTATATGAAGGTCTACTCACCAGACCCAAACTCAGATCCACAAACACGCACGCACGACATCAGCTCAGATCCAAACTCACCCGACCTATCACCACTCATCTTCTTCCATATACCAATATTCTGGCCAAATAAAAAACCGCGAACACCAACACCCCCATCTCCATATCGAAAAACACTAATCACAATAAAAATTCATAACAAATCCAATCAAAATCATTATCAAATCCGTATCTAAATCCCACAATTAAAGTCCAAAATTATCTATAAAAAAAACGCAAATGATTTAACTAAGCAATCCAAACTATAACGCCCTAGAATTCGGATTAACATTTTAATTATCTACTTTAATTATACCATAAGTTAAATAAATAAATAGTAATATAAATATAACATTGAGCCAATTATTTTATATATATATAAGGTTTTAGGCTAATTTTGTTACTTACCATGTAGCAAACTGTAAATTTCCCCTGTAATTTGTAACAGTTAATCAAATATTAATTATCATCACTGTTCAGTTAACCATTTTTATAGGAAATATTTGAACTTTTGTTTATTACATTATAATAACTCAAACACGTTGATACGTGATTCACCAAATATTGGAACGAGCTCACACGCGGACCACGACGAAATTAATATACTCAATATATAACCAAACGAATCCTTATTAATACTCGGCCCAACATTTAGGCCTGGTACTATTCCTCAGCCCAACCCAACACAATTATAAGTTATATATTTCACTTATCCACTCGACTAACTCACCATAACTTTGCCTTGATTTCTCTAAAATTCAACACACGTAATGTGGTACATTTTACATCACTCGACTCCCCTCCCACCAAAGAAACAGTAAGTCGATTTTCACATTTTATTACGAATGTTTGACCACCTAACGAAGGCCAAAGCAAATCGTCCTTGGCATGATATCACATTCACTCTATTTTCACCAATATTAACCAAATCGGTTTAAACTCATTTCTACCTAGCACAATCATTTTTCTATGATCATATATGAGATTCTAAGTTTATTTCTCACCTTCTATAACAAAATCACACGTTACTAAATCATTTTGGAATTTTTATAATGTGTCGACATATGTTTATATATACCAATCGACACCAAACCAAGTCCTACACTCACAAGCCTTCTTAAAGTCCTAAAACTTGATTTTCAAATCTCATAAAGTCATACATTCTCTGGCATGTTACTATTCGACCCAAGTTTTGTCTCACAAATATCATATATGCACTTATACGTGTATATATGTACACAAAATTCACTTCCCATAACTCCCTTTCACACCATTATATTTTGCATGCATTTTTTTCAAGTCTGTCTCATCATAATCGAACCACAGAAGACAGGAGCTATTTCTATTTCCATTTGAGCACATTCCAAGTTGAAAGTTCCATTTCGAAGCCTTGGTTTATAGTTATATCGGGTTATTTGATTTTCTATCCAAGTTCTAGTTAGTTATAACGTTTAACTCCCACCATCTTGGCGTTGTAAGTCTCACAAACTCGATTTCTATACTTTCTTATGATTTAAAATGTTCCATGCATTGTTCTTACAACATTCGAACGTATATTTATTTCTTTCGCATTTTTACGAGCTTTATTATTTCATTTTCACAAAAAACATGGTTGCCTCCTATGATGGAAGGCTAGAAACCACGTTTACACCATCACACGACACTTACAAGTTTATTTTATATCATATAGAGCATTGTTTTTAATTTATGTTACATCATATATAATATTACACTTATATTCAAGTCATTTTCTATTTTTGTACAACTCAATTAATCGACTAAGGAATGATCATTTAAAACCGAATTCGAACACATAACATATCAATTTTATTGCACATCTCGATTCATCACAAGCTCACCTATTAAGTTCATGTTATGAGTTTTCTTTGATAAGCTAATATAAGTCGTTTTTAAAGAAACAAGCTTAAGCCACTCGGACTGACTATAATTTACTTATATCATTCAGTTGGGCTTAATAGCCCAATAAGCTGATTTTAAGCTTATTCGATAAGCTGGTCGTACAAGCCTTTTGAATATGATTTTGTCACCTTAAAACAAGCCCAATGATAGGCCCAACTCGTCTTAAAACCCCCCGGATCTAAAAACATTAATCGGCCTTTAAATTTACTCGTTGAGTCCAATAAGTGAAAAATAAGCTATATTAGCAAATAAGCAGTTGTATTAAACTTAAATAAGCTTTATAATGTTAATACAATTCTCGGATTACTTTTCACATTTTTTTTCTCTGATTTTTGGACTAGTTTTGCAAAGTAATTTCACTATTGGTGTTAAAAGTGTAAGTTTTATATAATTGTATTCCAAAACTGCCAAAATAGTAAATTAAGGGTAGAAAATGTTAAAATATTAAACAATAAGCTTGGAATGTCATTTTATAAGTTTTTGGACTAAATATGTAAAATATATATAACCAAGGACTAACGGTGCAACGCTAACTCCGTTAGGGTAGAAAATGTAAAAATTGTAAAAGTTCAAGGACCAACAGAAACTTTATACTCTTTTCATTTCTATTTCATATTTTACATTTTTCAACTCAATCACGTGCATTTTTACGTTTCAGTCACATATTTAATAAACGTTACGTTATAATTATATATAACGAGTTTTAAACGATTTAACTTAACGTTTCGTTTCACCACTTTCGAGGAAACGATATTACTGAATTTAAAGACATAAAAACAAGATAATATTATATGTAATATTATTTTTGAACTTTAAGCATTTTAAGCATATCACACTCACATCACCAATCAGATCGTTATCCGTTACTCATTTTCACAATCGCTATTCACATTAAGTCAAATTCTCAGACTTCACTGTTATCCAGGTCGTGTGTTGGAGCCGTTACTGTAATCTTACTTGATTTCACATTTCACCTCACCAGTTATACTCAAGGTGAGTCATAGCCCCACTTTTACTCATTTTATCACTTTACACTCCATGGGGGAGATACATGCTCAAATAGAACACAAGTATTTTTATATATGCTTCACCTGATTGATATTGCCTAAGTTACCACTATTTCCAAAAGCCCCTTATATTATGAACCATTAATCACTGCGAGTGAACGCGAATATAGTTAATAGATCTATTGGAGGCCGACTGCCTATTCCACTGATACATTGACGGATAGCCTTAGTTGCTAGTCGGATTAGTCGTAATGCATTATATTTGAATTAAATAGGAAGATGGAAATCTCCTATATCACGAGGGCCATAACTCATGCCATTAATTTGGATTGTTCCCCCTACCAAATCCTGGTACTCTTTAACGTTTGCGTGTCATGCGACTTAGGGCAATATATATATAAATGCAATATCACCATTTAAAATGATTGTATTTTACATGCAATCCTACACTTGTGTTCGAAATGATTATAAATATAAACTCTATGATTTCACTCAACAATTTTGTTGACTTTTAGCATGTATATCTCAGGTAATTAGCGGAGCTGTTGATCCGTGCTAAAACGTATATATAAATATTATGCAATGAAGGATACGCGTGAATAAATGCAAATCACCCCTTTGTGAAAAAGGATACATGCAAAGACTCACGTTTGTGTGTGTAGTGTGAAACCAGGTAAGTGATTACCCGGATCGTTTCCCAACAAGGTGCGAATGGGCAAATTGTTTAAAGCTTGGATTAGAGTGACTGATGATATTGGACAAGGAATTATTTGCTTTTTTTAATTCTAATTGATATATAAAAAACAAATATACAAAAGGAAATTAAACGCGAATTAAATAAACTAAAAACGCGTAACGGGAAATCTAAAACGGGATAAAAACTGAAATAATAGATAACTAATCCTACAAGTGTAAAATTACTTAAAACTTATTTTACAACTAAAATTATATATTTTTTACACTTTTTATCTATTTATTATTAATTATTTATTATTTAATTACTTTTTAAACTATTTTAATTTATAATAAATACGAAATGAACAAAGAAAAATCTAAAACATTTTCTATAAATATTATGAAGTGAAAAGAAGCTAAGAAAATTATAAAAATGAAAAGTGCCTAATTAAAAATTTTAAAAAGATAAAATCTATTAAATAGAAACTATCACTTATTTTATATTTTATTTTTCCTAAGGTCTACAGAGATTATTATATTTTTCCTAAATTCTATTTAATAAAAGAAAATTTTGAAAATTAAAATTATATTTTTTTGATTATTATTCTATTTATTATGGTTTAATTACTAATTTAAACTAATTAAAAGATTAAAAATATCAAATGACTTTAGAAAAATCTAAAAAATTCAGGTTAAGTCTAAAATAATATTCTTAATATAGGAAAATTAAAATCAAAAGCCTACCAAACCCTAATAAGCAGTTGGGCTGAAAAGCAGTTTGGCAAATAAGCTAAAAATAAGCTAATAAGCTCAAGAATTTACCAAAAGCTCAGGACTAGTTTAAACAACTTATATAAGCACAAAACAACTTAAATCAAACAGATTAAACCACATAATAAGCAAAATAAGCACTTGAGCAGTTGTACTAATTATGCAGAAAATAGAAGAAAATGGCCAACTTGCAGACAGATTTTAAGCACTTAAATAAGCTGAAAAGTGGAATAATATGGGGGCAAAAGTTTGCTAGTACTACTGGCTACTCTAAAAACCAAAAAGCCCCATCTCTAACAGGCCAATTGAACTCCAATTGAGCACAAGATCAGGTGGTGTTAGCAACTGATTAAGCTATGCAGGCTCAGGGCAGGGAAATGGGGGAATTTGCAGGCCTATTTTAAGCTATTAAATAAGCTATGAAATGGAATCCAAGCACAGAATCTTAAAGCCTACTAGGTAAACTACTTATAAACCAAAAATCAAAGCCTCAGCTTATCTGGATAAGCCACAAATAAGCTGAGAAGAAGAGCTATATCTGCTCAGTATATACTGAGTCTGCTATTGCAGAGTTGGTGCAGAGGTGTGCACAGGGCACAAATCTAATCCAACTCTTCTGATATGCACTAAATAGTTTGAAAGGACTTTAAAGAAGCCAAAGTTAAGGGCAAAATGAGCTTGTGGCTTATTCTAGCTTATTTGGACAGTTGAGCTTCTAAAACTCCCACAGATAGCTCAAATCTACAAATCCAACCAAATGGACTTAGAACAACTTAAGAACAGCTTATTATGACTTATTTAAGCTAGGTCCAAGTTTAGCAAATGGTCAATAAATAGTAACAAGCTAGATTGACCAGTTGACTGCATAAACCAAACACCCCTTTGTAAGGGTCTGTGATGATTTTTGACTAGCACAGGCTATTTGAAGCTAGGTTTTTGAAAACAAACTTAACAACTAGTTATAATTATCACTAAAAAGCAAATCTCTAACACAATTAAGCACAGAGATAAGCTCTAATCTAAATAAGCTATTTTTGGCTTTTTAAGTGATTTTTAAGTAAAATAATGCAAAGCTATTTAACTACTGATAAAACAATTCAAATATGATTAGAAACTATTAATAAGCAGAAAAACAACACAATAAGCTAAAGATAAGCACTAGTACAGTGAAAATAGAATTTAAGCTAAAATTGATAAAAAGCTTACAACTGAAATGGTAATAGGACAAAGGAACCAGGACCAATAACACTTCTAGCTTGTTCACACAAGCTAGAAAACCCAGAAAAAGCCTTCCTAAATAGCTTTTCCCTTCAGAAGAGCTTATTGTGAGCTTATGTTGACTTTTGTTGACTTTTCTCCATTTTTTGAATTAGAACTGAATTAAACTAAAATAAACTTACAACAAGCTATTATAAGCTTGTATAAGCTTATAGAAACAACTAAGAAGCTATTTCAATTACTACTTATCTTGGTTTGATTTCTCAGTACAACATGGAAATTAGAATTATCATTAGCTACTGGAATTGTACAAAGATTGATATCAAGCACACTTAATTTAACTTGTATTGATTACTGAAACTTAAGATTACAAATTATAACTACTGAAAATGAAATACGATTATGCTACATTAACTACTTAGCCATTAAGGCTTACATTGGTCCTATATATACAAAAACTAAGTGGGATATGTCCTATCTCTTCATCTGAATCTTTCTGAGCCCTTGGATAGTCTTCAACTGATCTCAGCCCTTCATATGGATTTTTGGCGCCAAAATTGAGTGAGTGGGAAATACCACTAGGACTGGTAACTTGGGATGGGGAAGAGGCATTTAATGCCTTTTGGTTTGTTAGGTAAAGTGGGATAGGTGGAAGGTGGTGGGTTTGTCAGAGAGGCGGTGGAAAATGGTGGTGGTATTGGTGACTGGTTTTGGCGGGGTGAGTGGTATAGAAGAAGAGTTTGACTGAGTCAAACTCTGGGTTAAATAAGGGAGTCGGGTTATGGGTATTTGGGTGGATTGGGCTTGGGTAAGTGAATGGGCTGGGGTTTATAATAAGTGGGTTGGGTTATTTAATTATTGGGTTGGGTTTATTGTAGCAGCTGGGTTTAGTTGGATTTAGGATTAGATTTGGATTTGTTTTAAACTTTAAGGACCATAGTCGTAAATGCTGAAAATCCAGGGACCATTGCTGCCAATATCTGAAAATAAATTCCAGGGACCATTCTTGCCAAGTTTAAATAGTACAAGGGCCATAAAAGATAATTTTCCATTTTTGAAAACCAAGGACTAATTTTGACAACTTTTGAAAGTTCAGGGACTGAAACTGCCAATTATGCAAACTTTGTTCGTTTTCACCTGTTTTCAATCCTTTTGCACTTGTAACACATAAAAACACAATCAAATGATATTTCCTGTATTTTGAAGCATATTTGCATGTTTTTAAATGTTTTTGCAGTTCAGATGGGAATAAAATGATGAGTATTTAGACACTCATCAATCCCCCACACTAAACTATTGCTAGTCCCTATCAATCTTTTATGAAAATTTAATGGATTTTATGTCTCTTTACCAAAAGTCATTACTTCTGGAGTAGCCAATGTTTTAGTATGTGATACTTTGGTACAATGATAACCAAATGATTTTGAGCAAACCATCAGCTGTCAACGGATTTGATTTGTCTTTACCAAAAGCCGTTTGCTTCTGGACTAGCCAACTCTTAGATAAAATACAGTTATTATCTTTGGTGAGCTGATTACTAATCATGGTTTTCTACTACCTTAACCACAAGCCATAACCTTGCGGGCTAACCAACTCTTCACTTATAAAGATATGGGGAGTTGAATACCATACAATTTTTGGCAAATTGTAAGCCATAAACGGATTTGAGACATCTTTACCAAGAGCCGTTTGCTCTCGGATTAGCAAATCCTTATGTGGGTTAGACATGGCGGACTGATAACCATTTATTGCGTTCTAAGTGAGAAAAAATTTTAAAATTTTGGCCAAAATGGGGGTACTAGATGGTACATATGATCAAATTCGCTAGAATTCCCCCTCACACTTAGAACTGAATATTGCCCTCAATATTCACCGGCTGTTAAACCAACACTTAGAACGTAAAAAGGAAATACTAATAGCTTCCTCCTTTTTTTTTTTTTTTTTTTTTTTTTTTTTTTTTTTTTTTTTTAATAAATGTACATATATACAACATGTGGGTCATCTCCCCCACACTTGGGTGAGACATGGGTGAAAACCCATGTTTTACTACTGTTTTTATTAACCGAGTCGCTAGCTTGACTCGACCCCGAATTCATTGGTTCATGGGGAAGTAAGTGGAAGAGACCATCTCAATCGGACTTTCATTCAAGATGTCTAGATAAACATTGAAGTATATGAAAGGTCCACACCGATGAGATATATCCGGCATTAAACCAATGTTAGATGAAAAATGCCGGGGTCAAAGGTAATATCCTCACTCCCGAATGAGTGAAGGATAGGGGAAATCACCGGGTAGGTGAAGGAATGAAGAGAGATCTGAATAGCATTTAAGATAAGAACTTCCTCCTCAAGAATTGCATATTCAAGTGGAGGAGGCAAGTCCTTAAACTTGATCTCAGGAAATTTATCAGTTTTCTCAACGGACTTGATTTCCTCATTATGAAGTTGTTTTGGTGGAAGAGGGGAAGATGAATCTTCGTTTAACAAACTCTCTAGAAAAAGAATGTCCCCCTCATGATCAAGATAGTTATCATCAACCTCATGCGGAAGTGAACTATCTAGAGCAAGAAAAGCATCGACCTCATCCCAAAAGGGATCACTTCCCTCAACCGGAGTGAGAGAAGGGGAAGAGTCGGCTATGATAAGTTGAGAAGATGTGGTGGGTTCCCCACTTACAGAATTATGAAAATAACCAACACTTTCTTGAGAGTACTCCTTTGAAGTAATATCAATGACATCGATTCGGTTAACCGATTCAGAATCATAATTTGAGGAGTACCTCGAAGTTTGATCATGGTTAAAGGTAACAGCTTCATTACCCACACGCAATGTGATCTCATGCTTAAATACATCAATAAGAGCATGGCCCGTTTTTAGGAATCCTCTTCCAAGAATGAGAGGAACCTTTTGATCTGCGTCGAATTCAACAACCACGAAGTCAGCTGGAAAATGGAACTTCCCTACTTTCACAAACACATCCTCGGCAATGCCGAGAGGAAGTGATATAGTTCGATATGCAAGCTCAAGAGTCATGCAGGTAGGAGTAAGAGCCGGAAGAGAAAGTTTCTTCCATACTGAATGAGGCATCAGGTTGATGCTTGCACCAAGATCGGCCAAGGCATAGCATTCAACCATTCCCGGAAATACACAAGGTATTAGAAACTTTCCAGGATCTCCAAGCTTCTCGGGAAGCTTTTTCAAGATAACTGCTGAGCAGTTCTCATTTAATGGAGTTTTAGCCATTTCAATCAGTTTTTCCTTGTTGCTTAACAAGTGTTTGATTGTTGATGCAAATTTAGGCATCAGAATGATAGCATCCGCAAAACTTATGTCAAAATGTAATTCTTTAAAGATTTGAAAGAATTTGTCCATTTGTTGACTAGCTTTTTCCCGGAGCTTTTGCTCATTTAAGCGCGATGGGTAAGGAATATAAGGTTTGGATTTAGGGGCAATGACTTCAGGAGTCTCAACAGATTCAAAGACAACTCCTGGTTTGGATTTCTTTTTCGGGACAACCGGAGGATGGACTTGTGCTGTACTTTGTGGGCTTGGAATTTGCACTTTGTTCGTTGTATCCTCCGTCTCTTTTTCCATTTCATACGACGGAGGAGGAATACGACCAGAGGGTCCCTCATAAGCAGCACCACTTCGAGTGGTGATAGCTTTGATGAAAGTGGTATTTTCATCATCATCACTGTCATCAATCACACTGATAGGAGCAGCATTGAGGATATTGGAATAAGTTCTAGCTGTCCTTTGCTCACTAAGTTTGCTTGACAAACTTTTAACCGTAAATCGTGAAAGAGTAGGATCTATTCTTGACGGTTTAGGAGCAATTGTGGGTGTAGAATTTTGGACAACCATAGGTTGGACGTATTTAGCACTTCCATTGTTAGAGGGAAGTACCGGGTCCTTTGTCACCTTGAGTCCATCATGAGCTTTACCACTACGTGTAGTGACAGATTTGAGTTCACCCCTTGGGTTGAAAACAGTGTTACTTGGGAGACCTCCCGAGGTAGAAGGTAGATCATTTAAAGACTTTTTTATCTCATTTATTTGGGTAACCAATAACCGGTTTGTCTCATATTGGGTCCTATTTGTCTCCTCTTGGGATTTTATGAATTGCTTAAGTAACTCATCCGAGGACGTCTGATTTTGGTTTTGGACATTCCATGGTTTTTGGTTAAAATTACCCTGATTCTGACCTCGGTTTTGATTGAAATTTTGGGAATTGTTGAAATTTTGTCCTTGTTTTTGAACAAAGCGATTTTGATTATTTTGATTTGGCACGGGTGGAAAACCAGGTGGAACCATAGCATTAGGTGCTCGGTACTGAGTTTCCGCATGCGGTCGGTATTGATTTTGGTTTACTGCAGCTACGGGAGCTGGGTAAAGAGAAGCATCGGTTGCTTGACAATCATAATACGCATGCGGGCCACCACAAGTTTCACACACTTTGTTTATGGCTTTGATTTGTTCCGGTTTATGAATTTCACTCTTCATTTCTTTCATTTCCTTCATCATGCAACGCATTGCGTCCGTTAGAAAGGCTAACCCTGATGAGTTACCGGATGAAGAAGCAGGAGTGACAGGAACATTCACTTTGTTTTGAGAAATAGGAACTTTTGATTTATTTTCACAAATTTCAATCACCTCTTTAGGTTTACGATTCAAGATATTGCCACCGACGGCTGCATTAAGTGAATCTTGATCGTTTTGGTTCAACCCATTATAAAACGTATTGATCTGTTGTAACTCCGTGAAATCATGATGCGGGCATTTTCTTAGGAGATCTTTAAATCTGTCCCATGCCTCTCCAAAATTTTCATCGAAACCTTGACGAAATCCAGAAATTTCATTTTTCAGATTAGTCGTCTTTGATGGAGGGAAGAAATAATTGACAAATTTCTTTACGAGATCTTCCCAAGTTTCAATGGATCGAGGGGGTTCTTTATCCAGCCAAATCCGGGCTGCCCCTTCGAGTGAAAACGGAAATAGCATCAATTTGATAACTGTTTGCGGCACATTCTTGTAATTGATTGTAGAGGTCAACTTGTTGAACCAACGAATGTGTGCATATGGATCTTCTCGTTCAAACCCGTGGAATTGGTTTGTAGAAACGAGCTGAATCAAATGCATTTT
Organism: Artemisia tridentata subsp. tridentata; assembly: GCA_021014915.2. Lineage (NCBI taxonomy): Eukaryota > Viridiplantae > Streptophyta > Magnoliopsida > Asterales > Asteraceae > Artemisia > Artemisia tridentata. Next base: position 176,380,792 of record CP139502.1, on the reverse strand, counting down.
TAGTTCAAAATGATCAGAATCGATGGGTGGTAAAACGATGGCATCTCCGTAACCCTCGGTGGGTGCTTGGAGCAACTCCGCCATTGTTCGTTCGTCTGCCATATTATCAGTGGGAACAGTACGAATCTCGGGTTCGACTATTTGGGCAACACGTCTACGATTACGTCTTCTCGGAATAACTACGAGTTCACGTAAAGGACTTGTCGACGTGGAAGAACGAGTGCGCATGCACTAAATAAAATATTTCAATTAAAACAAGATCGAAGCAAAACACAAGGAACTTAAACCTTAAATCAACCAGCGTACGGTAGCTCTCTGACTGAAAAACGCACAGAGTGGCGGAGAAGCAAAGGTGGGCAATTAAAGCTCCTTAAAAACCCGCTTCTTTCAGTTCGACAATTTAATGTCAAACTATCCTTAAACCTCCGTTATAGTTTGTTTATCAATCAAAGGTGAGCCGAATTCGCAAGCGACACAAAGGCAAGTTTTAATCTTTAGTTTGGGAACTTATTATGATAATACCCAAGTTGAGGAATATTATATTAATTTTGCTTTTATCTTTTATTTTACAATAAAAAGGAAATGTTTTTGGGTTTTTATTTTTTATATGATATTATATATAAAAGAAAAGGAAAATATTTTTGTATTTTATATGGTTTATGGGAAATAGGAACTTCACAAGGAAGGGTCTCAAATCACTAATCGCTTAAACTTTACACAATATTGTCGCAACACACTTCCCCGGCAGCGGCGCCAAAATTTGATCCGTGCTAAAACGTATATATAAATATTATGCAATGACGGATACGCGTGAATAAATGCAAATCACCCCTTTGTGAAAAAGGATACTTGCAAAGACTCACGTTTGTGTGTGTAGTGTGAAACCAGGTAAGTGATTACCCGGATCGTTTCCCAACGAGGTGCGAATGGGCAAATTGTTTAAAGCTTGGATTAGAGTGACAGATGATATTGGACAAGGAATTATTTGCTTTTTTTTTAATTCTAATTGATATATAAAAAACAAATATACAAAAGGAAATTAAACGCGAATTAAATAAACTAAAAACGCGTAACGGGAAATCTAAAACGGGATAAAAACTGAAATATTAGAAAACTAATCCTACAAGTGTAAAATTACTTAAAACTTATTTTAAAACTAAAATTATATATTTTTTACACTTTTTATCTAATTATTATTTAATTACTTTTTAAACTATTTTAATTTATAATAAATACTAAATGAACAAAGAAAAATCTAAAACTTTTTCTATAAATATTATGAAGTGAAAAGAAGATAAGAAAATTATAAAAATGAAAAGTGCTTAATTAAAAATTTTAAAAAGATAAAATCTATTAAATAGAAACTATCACTTATTTTATATTTTATTTTTCCTAAGGTCTACAGAGATGATTATATTTTTCCTAGATTCTACTTAATAAAAGAAAATTTTAAAAATTAAAATTATATTTTTTTGATTATTATTCTATTTATTATGGTTTAATTACTAATTTAAACTAATTAAAAGATTAAAAATATCAAATGACTTTAGAAAAATCTGAAAAATTCAGGTTAAGTCTAAAATAATATTCTTAATATAGGAAAATTAAAATCAAAAGCCTACCAAACCCTAATAAGCAGTTGGGCTGAAAAGCAGTTTGGCAAATAAGCTAAAAATAAGCTAATAAGCTCAAGAATTTACCAAAAGCTCAGGACTAGTTTAAACAACTTATATAAGCACAAAACAACTTAAATCAAACAGATTAAACCACAGAATAAGCAAAATAAGCACTTGAGCAGTTGTACTAATTATGCAGAAAATAGAAGAAAATGGCCAACTTGCAGACAGATTTTAAGCACTTAAATAAGCTGAAAAGTGGAATAATATGGGGGCAAAAGTTTGCTAGTACTACTGGCTACTCTAAAAACCAAAAAGCCCCATCTCTAACAGGCCAATTGAACTCCAATTGAGCACAAGATCAGGTGGTGTTAGCAACTGATTAAGCTATGCAGGCTTAGGGCAGGGAAATGGGGGAATTTGCAGGCCTATTTTAAGCTATTAAATAAGCTATAAAATGGAATCCAAGCACAGAATATTAAAGCCTACTAGGTAAACTACTTATAAACCAAAAATCAAAGCCTCAGCTTATCTGGATAAGCCACAAATAAGCTGAGAAGAAGGGCCATATCTGCTCAGTATATACTGAGTCTGCTATTGCAGAGTTGGTGCAGAGGTGTGCACAGGGCACAAATCCAATCCAACTCTTCTGATATGCACTAAATAGTTTGAAAGGACTTTAAAGAAGCCAAAGTTAAGGGCAAAATGAGCTTGTGGCTTATTCTAGCTTATTTGGACAGTTGAGCTTCTAAAACTCCCACAGATAGCTCAAATCTACAAATCCAACCAAATGGACTTAGAACAACTTAAGAACAGCTTATTATCACTTATTTAAGCTAGGTCAAAGTTTAGCAAATGGTTAATAAACAGTAACAAGCTAGATTGACCAGTTGACTGCATAAACCAAACACCCCTTTGTAAGGGTCTGTGATGATTTTTGACTAGCACAGGCTATTTGAAGCTAGGTTTTTGAAAACAAACTTAACAACTAGTTATAATTATCACTAAAAAGCAAATCTCTAACACAATTAAGCACAGAGATAAGCTCTAATCTAAATAAGCTATTTTTGGCTTTTTAAGTGATTTTTAAGTAAAATAATGCAAAGCTATTTAACTACTGATAAAACAATTCAAATATGATTAGAAACTATTAATAAGCAGAAAAACAACACAATAAGCTAAAGATAAGCACTAGTACAGTGAAAATAGAATTTAAGCTAAAATTGATAAAAAGCTTACAACTGAAATGGTAATAGGACAAAGGAACTAGGACCAAGAACACTTCTAGCTTGTTCACACAAGCTAGAAAACCCAGAAAAAGCCTTCCTAAATAGCTTTTCCCTTCAGAAGAGCTTATTGTGAGCTTATGTTGACTTTTGTTGACTGTTCTCCATTTCTTGAGTTAAAACTGAATTAAACTAAAATAAACTTACAACAAGCTATTATAAGCTTGTATAAGCTTATAGAAACAACTAAGAAGCTATTTCAATTACTACTTATCTTGGTTTGATTTCTCAGTACAACATGGAAATTAGAATTATCATTAGCTACTGGAATTGTACAAAGATTGATATCAAACACACTTAATTTAACTTGTATTGATTACTAAAACTTGAGATTACAAATTATAACTACTGAAAATGAAATACGATTATGCTACATTAACTACTTAGCCATTAAGGCTTACATTGGTCCTATATATACAAAAACTAAGTGGGATATGTCCTATCTCTTCATCTGAATCTTTCTGAGCCCTTGGATAGTCTTCAACTGATCTCAGCCCTTCATATGGATTTTTGGCGCCAAAATTGAGTGAGTGGGAAATACCACTAGGACTGGTAACTTGGGATGGGGAAGAGGCATTTAATGCCTTTTGGTTTGTTAGGTAAAGTGGGATAGGTGGAAGGTGGTGGGTTTGTCAGAGAGGCGGTGGAAAATGGTGGTGGTATTGGTGACTGGTTTTGGCGGGGTGAGTGGTATAGAAGAAGAGTTTGACTGAGTCAAACTCTGGGTTAAATAAGGGAGTCGGGTTATGGGTATTTGGGTGGATTGGGCTTGGGTAAGTGAATGGGCTGGGGTTTATAATAAGTGGGTTGGGTTATTTAATTATTGGGTTGGGTTTATTGTAGCAGCTGGGTTTAGTTGGATTTAGGATTAGATTTGGATTTGTTTTAAACTTTAAGGACCATAGTTGTAAATGCTGAAAATCCAGGGACCATTGCTGCCAATATCTGAAAATAAATTCCAGGGACCATTCTTGCCAAGTTTAAATAGTACAAGGGCCATAAAAGATAATTTTCCATTTTTGAAAACCAAGGACTAATTTTGACAACTTTTGAAAGTTCAGGGACTGAAACTGCCAATTATGCAAACTTTGTTCGTTTTCACCTGTAACACCCCAACCCGACAAGGGTAGAAGCATCACATTATGGTGACAAATCAAAGCATACATAAACACACAGCGGAAGTCTTAATAAATAATTCAAAGGAAAAGTCAAGTCAACACGACTTGAATAAAACATAAGTTCAAGGAAAGGAAATAATCCAAAGGTACGATTACAAATGAAATCCATGATCAAAACAAAGTCATAAGATAAAGGTGGTCATCTAAGGTCAAAGCTTCATCTATCTCTCATCCCATCCAAAGCATAAACCAAAAGCTCCTAGCTTAGATACCTGCCGCACACGAAAAGAAAACGTGCGGCTGAGCTTAAAAAGCCCAGTGAACAGATATATATAATAAACGGAAACGAAACAAACGAAGCATAATGAAAGAGATATACATAAGGTACAAGAGTAAAGGTTAGGACAGTCATCCACCACGAGCCCAAACAAATCACATATCATATCATAATCATATCACAATCATGCAGAGGGGATGCCTCTCAAATAAGCCGATAATATGAGGGGTGTCCTCATGTACCAGTTGGAGTGATCAGCTCCCGAACTTTGTGAAAGGAGTGGATTGCACCCATCCCCAGTCACCACATCAAATCAAAACGAACTGTCCACGAACACGGACAACGAACCTAGGATGCATCCATACGCCCCCCCCGAACAAATCATATTGGCCATAACAAATCATATCATATCATAGTGAGCTCATATCAAATCAAAATGGGGACGGTGTGGTTAATCACTCTGACCACACAAGAGTCATGCCAGTGGTGCATCACAGGCACGGCCATGTTACCTTCATGGCTAGGAAAACGAACTTGGCTCGGGTATCAAACTGGGGTCAAAGGTCAAAGGTCCAAATCATAGCAAGGTTCATATAGTCATAGTCCAAATATCAAGGTTCGTATCACAGGGTTCATATCAAAGGTTCACATGTCCAAAGGTTCCAATATCAAAGGTGCAAATGTCAAAGGTTCATAGCAAAGGTTCAAATATCAAAGGTTCATAGCGAAGGTCAAGGTCAAATCAAATCAGTGTTCAAGAGACCGAAGGCACCTTATTAAAAAGGGCAGAATATCTGTACCTTATTCCAAAGCACAGCAAATCACAAACCAAACAGGAAATAGATGGGATAGGAATCAGCTCCTCTCCTTCTTCACACCTAGAGGGGTAGACAAGAATTACAAACCTTTCCATTTTAAGCAGGTTTCCATATTTAGTAAGTTTCTATTTTTAGAAAGTTTCCATAGATAGTAAGATTTCCATATTCTCAATTAGGTTAAGTCATTATCAAAACATATTATGGTTTTAGGGTGCATTTTAACAAGTCACAAAAGTTCAGGGTTAATTATGACAACTTTACATAAATTAGGGTTTTAAGTGTAATTACATCAAGGTTAAGTTTCAAATATGAAAATATCTCAAGTAACCTGTTTTGAATCCATATTTATCAAGTTAACACTTTCAGCCCCTCAAGTTTCACCATTTTACACTTTACACCCTTAAGTTACATTATTTACATTTTAAACCTTTTAATATCCATAATTACACATTAGACCCTTAGTTTATCAAAATTACACAATGATCACTTATTTTAATTAGTTATTCGAATTTACCTTCAAGTTTCCATAATTTACACAATAGGTCCCTCAATTTAATCAATTTACATATTTAACCCTTAATTCACATTTTCAACCTTTAATTATTAATAATTACATATTAAGCCATAAAATTACCAAAATTGCACATAACCCCCTGAATATAATTTATTACTCAAATCGACCTCAACTTTTCAGAAATTACATGTTTAGTCCTTATATTTATTTAATTTACAATTCGAACCAATAATTACAACTAAATTCATTATCTCATGAATTTTACATATAGGCCCTCCGTTTAATAATTTTTACAGATTATACATGATCTATAGCACATGAAAAAAATAGCCCATGAGTTTTAAAAGTTACAAAACACCCCCTCATCATTTATTTACAAACCGATTACACTATTTATTTATAAAACCTTAACCCTAAAAATACCAATAATTACCAAATCATTTTATAATCATTATGTCATCATTTAATAGTCAAAACAAACCCTAATATCCAAACCCTAAATCGGATTACATTTTATTTTGATTTCTTCTATATTTAACTTAAATCCGGTAAAACCATTAAATCAAAAATAATTAGATCAGGCCATAACAATTCGAAGTAGCATTTTTCCCAGGCTAATATGATCATGTAGAGTCCAAATAAAATAAATATGAAGCCTCAAAAATTCGGATTGAATTATTTAGGTATTATGCATGTTTTAAAGATTAAATTCACAAATAATTCATAGGGTGTGCATGGATCGAATTTCTTATTTTATCTGAGTTATATGAGGCCAAAGGATCATAGGAAAAATACCAAATCAGAGATTTAACGTGCGAAAAGGCTGTACGAATTGTTCCTATGCGTATAAGAAAAATCGAACCAAAATTCCAATATGACTCCAAAAGCTTCTCCGCGACCTTGTCATTATTTTTCACAGAGTATACGTGATGTAAGGATCACAAGAAAAATGATAAACGAATTTTACAAGGCTCGTATGAATTGATTTAGAATTTACCTTAGAATGTAGCGCGACTAGGAAATTAATTCTCTATGATCGAATCCAACCCAGAACAGCTCCAAAGCTATTTTTTAATAGGTCGAATAGGGTGTGAGGATCATGAGAAAATTATCAAAACAAGTGTACAATGATCGGTTTAAAGGATTTGGGATTTACCTTCAAAACTAGCCTCGAAAAGAAGAATGATTACCAGGTTCGAATCAGGCCACAAGCAGCTCTAGGGGTATTTTCCCAGCCTCCTTTAAATGGTAAAGATCAAGAGAAAAATGTTCTAGCAACTCCAGGAAATCGATTGGCCTAAGGACGAATTATTTTAGGGTTTTGGGAAGTCTCGGTTTGTTTTGGGGAGAAAGAAAAGATAGGAAGGAATAAATAATTGATATGACCGAGTATAGGGGGGGGATTGGACCCAAATATTCGGTATCTTAGTTGGCAAAAATCAATGTGAATGATATTTTCCATTTTCTCCCATTTTTACTATATTTAACAAAATCATTATAATGTTTATAATTCATTCGGTTCACTTAGGGGTACTTTGGTAATTTCGTGACTTGTAACAATGTTAAATGGAGTTGTCAAAATTATTTGGTACCATATCTTGTGCATTGCCAGAAGTTTGGGACCGATTCGGTATTTTATAAGTTTTTAATTAAACTTTTAACTTGCAGGGGCAATTTGGTCTTTTTACATGTTTTGAATTTTTTGGGTTTTACAACTCTTCCCCTCTAAACGAAAAAATTTCGTCCTCGAAATTTGCAAAGAATTAGAACTGAAATGGAACGGAAACAAAATAGAGACATACCAGATCAGAATACAAAATGAGGATAACTAGCACGAATAGACTCCTCAGTCTCCCAGGTAGCTTCCCGCTCTGGGTGGTTCCGCCAAAGAATCTTAACGAATGGAATTACTTTACGTCTCATAACTCGCTCTTGGCGATCCAGAACCGCTTCCGGCTCCTCCGGAAGAGACATATCCGGCTGAATCTGATCGAGAGGATAAGATACCACATGAAGAGGGTGATAGTTGTATCCCCGTAGGAGAGATACGTGGAATACATCATGCACGTGCGAAAGCTGGGGAGGCAGAGCTAGACGGTAGGAAACCTCTCCAATACGTTCCAAGATCTCGAATGGTCCAATGAATCGAGGACTCAGCTTGCCCTTGATTCCAAAACGTTTAACTCCCCGAAACGGTGAAACCTTAAGGAAAACCCGATCGCCAACCTGAAACTCCAAATCACGACGGTGTTTATCCGCATAACTTTTCTGACGTGCCCGAGCTTCTTTCAACTTCTCCTTAGCCACGTCTACCTTCTCATTCGTGATCTGAACCAACTCCGGACCCTCAATAGCACGTTCTCCTACTTCGTTCCAACAAACGGGTGCTCTACATTTCCGTCCATACAACATCTCAAAAGGGGCCATCCGAATACTAGCATGCCAGCTGTTGTTGTAAGCGAACTCTACTAAACAAAGATACTCGTCCCAATTACCCGTCCACTCTAACGCACATGCCCTCAGCATGTCCTCCAATGTCTGGATGGTCCGCTCTGACTGACCATCTGTCTGAGGGTGGAAAGCCGTACTGAATTTGAGTCGTGCACCCCAAGCCTTGTGCAAACCCCTCCAGAATCTAGAAGTAAAACGTGGATCTCTATCAGAAATAATGGCCGTGGGCATACCGTGAAGCCTAACAATCTCCTGCCTAAAGATTTCCGCCAATTTATTAACACCGTACTTCACACGAATAGGTATGAAATGAGCAGATTTAGTCAGCCGATCAACTACTACCCAAATCGCGTCATGTTTCCTTCTGGTAATAGGTAATCCCGTAACAAAATCCATCGTAACTTCCTCCCACTTCCAAGTCGGAATATCCAACGGCTGTAGTAACCCACCAGCTCTCTGGTTTTCGATCTTAACCTGCTGACAAACCAAACACCTAGCTACAAAAGATGCCACATCATGTTTCATGCCGTTCCACCAAAAATGCTGCTTCAGGTCTCGATACATTTTAGTGGAACCCGGATGTATAGTAAAGGGAGAACTATGCGCCTCTGACAAAACAGCCTCTCGCAAATCAGGATCGTTAGGAACACAAAGACGATCCTCGAACCATACCACACCAAACTCATCAACCCGAAACTCAGATTGCTTCCCATCTTCCACGTTCTGCACAATAGCCCAGAGTTCACCGTCATCCTTCTGGGCTTCTTTTATCCGCAGTATGAGATTGGACTCAACCTTTAGACTAGCCCAGTAACCGTCACAACCCCGAACACAAAACTCAACATCAAGAATCTCCAAATCATTTAGAATCCGAGGCTCAAAATTTAGACTAGCGACCATACCCGACTTCCGGCTAAGAGCGTCAGCAACAACATTTGCTTTGCCGGGATGATACTGGATGTGGGTATCGTAATCTTTCAAGAGCTCCAACCATCGCCTCTGTCTCATATTTAGCTCCTTCTGCGTGAAAATATATTTGAGGCTTTTGTGGTCGGTGAAAATGTCACAAGACTCGCCGTAGAGATAATGCCGCCATATCTTAAGAGCGAAGACCACTGCAGCCAATTCCAAATCGTGCGTCGGATAATTTTCTTCATACGGCTTCAGTTGCCTCGAAGCATAGGCGATGACTTTTCCGTGCTGCATTAAAACGCAACCCAAACCCTTTTTAGACGCATCACTATAAATCTGGAAACCACCTGAACCGGACGGAAGAGTCAAAATAGGTGCCGACACTAATCTCTGTTTAAGCTCCTCAAAACTGTTCTCCCTCTCCTCAGTCCATACAAATTTCTCCCCTTTTCTCATCAACTGTGTCAATGGCAAGGCCAGCCGCGAGAAACCTTCAACGAAACGACGATAATAACCCGCGAGCCCCAGAAAACTTCTCACCTCAGTCACATTCGTAGGTCTAGGCCATTTAGTGATAGCCTCGACCTTCGCTGGGTCCATAGTTATACCCTCCGCAGAAACAATGTGACCCAGAAACGCGACCTGACTTAACCAGAATTCACACTTAGAAAACTTCGCGTACAACTTCTTCTGTCTAAGAATCTCCAACACAGTCCGAAGATGCTGTTCGTGCTCCTCCTTAGATTTCGAATAGACAAGAATATCATCGATGAAGACAATAACAAATTTATCGAGGAACTCATGAAAAACCCGGTTCATAAGATCCATGAAGACGGCCGGAGCATTGGTCAAGCCAAAAGGCATAACCAGGAATTCGTAATGACCATAGCGGGTGCGAAAGGCAGTCTTGGGAACATCTTTGATGATGTACCCTCCTAACGGGTCGAAGGACTCCCCTTCGAGCCTGTAGAAAGCCCTCTCTTCGGAGGCCCAGGTTAATCTCCTTAACACGTTTCATTGGCGTAAAACCATTCGCCTGCGAATGGTTACCATGTGGGAATCCGCCAATCGAAGCCTTAAGCCCTTCGGGGTATTCCTGACGAAGGGACTAACACGAAGGATCATCCAGACCTGGTCAAACCCACGTCTCCTCTATCCTTTGGCTTCCCGCCAAAACAGAGATCGTGGGCTACAAAGCCCTAGCGGTTACCACTTTCCATGGGACGCCCCCATGATCTCCGAACTATGTGCAACCGCCCACTATGTCCTATTTCTCACCTATAAATAGCATAGTCGGGCCAAGAACAAGGTAAGTAAATTTTCAAGTTAACCTCACTCTCTCAATTTACGACCTACATTACCATTACACATACTTACTCTCACACCGGAGGTGGTTCGCAGGGTCCAACCCCTGCGCAATCACTTAACGTAGTGTCTTTGTATTTCTTATTTTCAGGTTAAGAACAAGCTTGGCTCAATCTCAACACCCCATTATTCCTTTGATCACCATCGAAGGCTTGGTTGACGAATATTTGTTCAATCAGTGGCGCCATCCGTGGGACCGCTACAATTGGTCTCGTTATTTCCGAGCTTTTAACCTACCAACCAATTTCACTATTATTCCGGCATGGATCAAGGGAGAGAAGATACTCCCCCACCGGGCTTCTCTACCTTAACACCGATACCAGTCGACGACCCTAACAACCTTCCCCCAATAACCGCCTCCACTTTCACAACACGTTCTCACCCAGAAATCACAACCAACAATCATGCTTCGACATCAGCCAACCCGGAACCTGTCATTAGCCCAGCCTTTGTCGAAGCCAACCATGAAGTGTTAGAAACCCTTTTAAGGGCTCGCAACAGGCAAGTCAGGAATGCTGAGGTACGAAAGGAGTTGGAATACTCGAGTGAAGAGTATGATGAGGAAATGGAGATGGAACCTAGGCCTCCGACCCAAGGACCAACCCTATCTGCCTTAAGGATTGGTTCTCCGGTTGGCCGAAGGCTAAGCAAAAGGTCTGTTGGTTTCGAAGGGGTCCCCGAGAGGGCTCCGACAAGACGAGAAGGGGCGGTTGCCGAAGGCTCCAACGGTAGGAGTCAGCTTAGGGAAGAAAGGGGGGTGACTTTACCTCCATTGCTAGCCGCTCATCTTGGAAGAACTGAAGCCGGGGTTCCGTTGCAGCCTTCTCACGCGTCAGGCGTAGAAGGCAATCCGTCTACAATCAATATGGGAGGAAATCTTCCTCCCAATGGTATGTACCCCTCGTTCCAAACTCAGTCTTATCCTCAAAATTTATATCCTCCTATAAATGGACAGCCCAATAACCCAAGCTTCCCTCAAAACTATGGGAGCATGCCCTTCGGCCACCCTATGGCGTACCCTCCATACGCCATGGGAAACAGTTACCCGTTCGCCATGAGCACACCTTATCAGTCCTACCCAGGCCAAACTCCTATGGGAATGCCCCCAAACAGCAATCCATACAATACAGTCCCCATGTACGCACCACCTTATAATTGTCTATATTCAGACCCCATGGGTTCAGCTACACCCTTCGTTAGGTGGATAGAAGATTACCCACTGCCTGATGGTTTGAAAATGCCTTCACATGTCGGGACTTATGATGGGAAAGGGGATCCGGACAATTTCTTACACTTGTTCGAAGGGGCTATCAAAATGCAAAAGTGGGTTATGCCGGTGGCCTGTCACATGTTTACATACACCCTTCGGGATTCTGCTCGTATTTGGTGGAATGGGCAAAAACCCGGCAGCATTGTCAATCTTGATGATCTCAAGGCTAAGTTCCGGTCACACTTCAGTCAGCAAAAGAAATTCACAAGGACTCATTTAACGGTGCACAACATCAAACAAAAAGAAAATGAAAGCACCAGGGCCTTCGTCACTAGGTACACCGATGAGACTTTGCAAATTTTGGGTCTTCATGAAGATCAGCGTATTTCTGGTTTCGTACATGGCCTTCGGAATCGGAGTTTGGTGGAATTCTTATCCACCGACCTTCCAACAACTTACAAGGGCCTGACCGAGAAGACGTACACTTGGATCGAAGCCAAAGAGGTATCCACTAATGGGGCTCCGATAGATAAGGATAGCAATAACAAGTTTTCGAAGCATTCCACGTGGGAAGGGTCCAAGAACAAGAACAAAAACAGAGATAGGTTCTCTCCGTACAACAAAGGCCCCAACCATGGTTTGTTGAGCAACCTAACGAAGTCTCCAAAAGAAATACTTGCTACAGAGAGGGCGGCCAAAGCTTTCGAAGCACCTCCACGCATGACGAGTAAGGGTAAAAACAGGGATACCAGCAAGTACTGTCACTTCCACGAAGACAATGGTCACGATACGAACAGTTGCAGGGAATTAAAGAAACAAATTGAAGAAGCCGTAAGATCTGGGCAATTGGCACACCTGGTAAAAGGAATCAAGAAAGGCAAAGAAAAGATGACTGACACTCAAATGGCCAAGGATACTAACCCTACCGAAGCCCCCATACTAATGATACGCAGGGACGAAACCACTTCAAAAAGGAAGGTACCGGAGTCGGAAGCAAACAAGATAAGGGATGTAACGTTTTCCCCTATCTCGGGCAGGATCCCTTCGAACGATCCAGTGGTCATCAAAGTCCTAATTTTTAGCCAAGAAATAAGGGGAGCCTACATGGACTGCGGAAGCCCTTGCGAAGTCATATATGAACATTGCTTTCGAAAGCTCTCGTCGGCAGTCAGGTCTCAAAGGGTCGATTCGAAGAGGCCTTTAGTAGGGTTTTCTGGCGAACGCTCGTGGCCCCTAGGGGAAGTTCCGCTGGAAATAACAATCGGAGAAGGCAGGATCGCAAGGACAGAAACCCTCATGTTTACTATCGTAGGGTCCAACTCTCCTTACAACTTATTGATAGGGAGGACCGCCATGCAAAAGATGGGTATAGTAGTCTCCACTATACATGCAGCAGTAAAGTTTCACACACCCAACGGAATAGGGACGATATTCTCTGAGCACAGCCCGAAGGACGGCAAGAAAAAGATAGAAGGCTATAAAAAGCCTCCGAATAATGTTATTGGAAGTACGGATAGGGAAGAAGATATTGTCACAAAAAAGCGTCGTGCAGAACGAAGAGTGATAAGCAAAAAGCAATATCCAAATAGTTCCACAGCAGAATTGGAGAAGCCACACAAAGCCGAAGGGAAGATCTTTGAGGGGATACGTCCTAGGAGCATCAGAACTCCTCCGACACCGAGAACTGATGACAAGCTCTATGGCAAGGGGTATCGACTCAAGGGTTTCAAGCCCACTAAGTCGACAAAGCAAGAAGTCAAAATCGATCCTTCGAAATTCAAAGCAGCTATTGACCTGCCGGCTCCAGGATCATCGAAAAAGCGTGATAATCCAAGCTCCACCAAGAGGCCGACTTTCGCAGAAGTCCTCAACGAAACACCTTCCGGGCACAGCCCAAATGGAGAAACTCTCCCAACAGCGGCGAAAGAATGGAAGTTATTTACCGACGGAGCCTGAAGCTTCAATGGTTTCGGAACAGGGTTAATCCTAATAAGTCCGGAGGGAAAGGAGTACAGTTACGCGCTACGTTTTGAATTCAAGGCAACGAAAGATGAAGCAGAGTACGAAGCCTTGCTGGCTGGCCTTCGACTTGCAAAGGGTATTGAGGTTCAGGACCTCTCCATTTTCGTAGGCTCGCTTTTAGTCGCTGGTCAAATCAAGGGTTCTCGCAGAGCAAGGCAGCCAATAATCAAAGAGTACTTGAACGAGGTTAAAAAAGTCCTTCGGGGTTTCGAAAGATACAAGGTGACAAACATCCACAGAAGCCAAAATAAGAAGGCGGAGGCCCTAATCAAATTAGCATCGACTGCTTTCGCCCATTTGCCCCGTGAGGTTTTAGTGGAAAAATTGGCCACCAGGTCAATTGCAAGAAGTAAAACATTTGATGAAGGCTCCAGCTGGATAGAACCAATCAAAATGTATTTGATAAGCGGCGTTTTGCCCGATAAGTCAAAATCGGCACGAAAAATCAAAGCCAAAAGTCCACAGTACAGGCTCATAGGCGATAATCTCTACAAAAGGCGTCTTTCATCTCCTTGGCTCCGCTGTATCGAGTTAAAACAGGCTTCGATCATCCTCTGCGATGCTCATGAAGAATTCTGTGGAAGACACACAAGCCCTAGAGCCATCGCCGCGAAGGTAACAAAATGGGGTTATTACTGGCCAACCGTGCTAGAAGATGCAAGGGAAGCAATCAGAACATGCACGGTATGTCAGACACACTCCAAAGCCCATAAACCGCTAGAGTACGATGCGACAGCTAGCATGATTATAAGACCCTTCGATCAGTGGGGAGTCAGCATAATTGGACCCTTACCATTAACTCCCGGAGGGGTACAATTCTTGGTCATAGCCATCGACCATTTCACCAAGTGGGTCGAGGCCAAGCCGTTGGCATCAACAAAAGGAAAAGATGTGGAAGAGTTCATATGGGAACACATAATATTCAGATTTGGAATTCCACAAGTTATCACCTCTTACGAAGGACCACACTTTGCCGAAGGAGTGTTCCCTTCTTTCTGCAAAAGCCTGAACGTGAAGCAAAGATTCATTTGTGTTGACAAGGATATTGTCACCGAAATTGAGGCGAAGTTAGGGCAATATCAGCATAAATGGGCAGACAAACTTCCCAAAGCCTTGAGGGCATATAGGAAGTTGTCCTTCGAGTAAAAGCAAACAAAGCCAAAATGAAAGAGCCCAGTGTCAAAGAAGAATTACGGTGACAACAAAGACGTGGAAGCTCGAAAGGTGGAAAACAAAAGATGTCGTGAACAAGTTTGGACATGATACAAGCTCTCGTAAGTCTTACATATAAGAACTTACCTCCCTCTAAAAACATTTAGTTGTTTTCAATTTCATGTAACGTAATCTTCTCACATGGGAAAAAGCATTAATGGTAGATGTCTAGTGTTCATTTTTTCAAATGATGTAATCCTCCCTGCCCACTTAATGATATAACATGTTTCCCTCAAAATCTCTTGTTTCGTTTTATACAACATAGATTTATCCAGCCAAGTACTTTACAAGTTTCAATGTCGAAGGATGAAGCAAGACACATGTCTTGTATAACATTAACATCCATTACAATTCACATTAGCTTTCCTATGAAGTCTTAGGGTATTTGAAGCCCTCTGTAACTTAAGGATAAAGACGGAGTGGGTCGCGACCCTCTGTCGCAGTCAAATTATACGATTGCATAAAATCTTGGTCCAAAATACACACAATAAGGTTATAACCTTAGGTTGTATGTGTACGTTCTAATAATGAGCGTAAGAGAAGATAAGCATGGCATTAAAAAAAAAAAAAAAGGAGGATATTCCTCCAAATTAAGAGTCATAAAGGCTACGCACAGGCGAAGCCATTTTCAAAAAAGGACAGTTGTTCAAAGTTATGGGACGAAGCCCAGACAAACCATTCAAACAGGCACTAGCCTGACAAAAGCACACTAAATTGTCTTAAAGAAAGGCATCAGCCTTTAAGCACAAACAAATTGTTTCAAAGGGTACACGCCACCCTTACAGACTAAATTACTGCCAACATGGCAGCCTTCATTTGTTGATGGAAGAGTTTGGGTCTTCTTGATGAGTCGCAGACTTGGGTTTCTCGGACAAGGTTCTTTTAGTTGGAGACGGAGGCTGTATACTTTTCGGTTTTTTAGAAAGGAGATCTTCGATGGAGGCTGAAGGATCTTTGGTTGCTTCGGCAAGAAAGGGGTAAACTGCAGTGGTGAAGGCATTACCAGCTTCATCATACTCCTGAACGGAATTTGGGCGATAATAGGGCACATCTGAAAGCACAACGGGTTTCTTAGTTTCGGCAATCTCTTCCAAAGTTGTGCATTTGCCATGAAATATGGCTGCATTCACCAGTTTACCCACAACCACTCCCACCTCATCGCTATGATATAATTCCATAGCAATATAGGGAACAACCTTCGATACGACCTCAGCCCTATCTTTTCTCAACCTTTGGCATTCAACCTTCAACCTATCAACCTCCTGACAACGTTTAGCATCCTGCTCCACTAGTCTAGTTCTCTCAGCCTCCAACCCAGTACACTTGGATTCCAGGGCACTCACCTGGTTCTCATAGCCTACAACCTTAGCCTCCTCAAGAATTAACCTACCGCATTCTGCCTGTGACTCCTTAAGCTGTTTTTCAAGACTATCAATCCTGTCTTGAAGAGCCTCATACCTTGGATGTTTCTCAAAGTTCTCCATGGCTTCATCGCATCTCTTCTCCAATTCAGCATAATTTTTCTCCCTCTCCTTTTCTCTGGCAACAACAGCAGCAACCTCCTCCTTCGCTTCCTGGACCCTATTAAGCAATCCCCTGGTGCGAAAGCTTAGATGACTATCCAGCATTGCTTGTCGGATATAACTCTTGTCGTTGAGATCACATAGTTCTTCAATGGACATTTCATTCATTTTCTTCCTCCATGAGGCAGGAGTAACATTCTCAACAAGCAAGTGGCAGGAGAGAGAGTTGGGCAATTCCTTCGTATCTGGCAAACCTTAAATACAAAAGCAATATAAGCCAAACACGCAATATTACGAAAAAAAAAAAAAAAAAAAAAAAAAAAAGGAAGCTGGAAGAATTTCCACTTACCAGATATGTCATCTTCATCGCCCAGTCCTTCCGGAGCATACATGATGGTCTTCCCACGAGACTTCTCTGTTTTTTGCTTGGTGGTTCGGGAAGTCGGGGTAGGAATGTTCAATTTTCTCTTGGGGACAGCCTTTGCAGCCTTGGCACTAGTACCCTTTCTAGTCCGAACTCTATCAGCGATGCCGGAGGACCCAACAATCCTGAGCTGATCACCTCCGGAAGGGGTATCATCAGAATCACCAATGTCCTCCACTACCTGGGGGGCTTCCTCAGTACCAACTGCTTTGACGGGGGGAAGCACAGCAAGGGGTTTGGGTGGAGAGATATCAACATCATTGTTATTAACAGAAATGGAAGGAGATCCCGCTCCGTAACTTGTATTTTGAGGGTCCCTTGGCATAAAGCTAACTTCTTTGGCACCTCCAGCCACGACAAAGTTTCGAAAAGCCATTTCTGCACAAGACAAAGGAAAGAGATGAATATCAGCAGGTAAGTTATTTATTTATGAAATAAGAAATTATACATACTTTCTCCTTCACAAATAATTTCAGGAAGCAATGGAGACCCTTCCCAACTCCTAGCAATGCCAGCCATGAATAAGATGGGCTCAGGAAACGTTTGTACGTCCACTGGATGACGTGCAAGACGTTGATACAAAGGTTCACTTCTCACCTCATAAGGTAATGGGTCATTGTATTGTTTTTCATCAAACCTATTCCCTTCGGCCAACAGCTCAGGATATTCGGGGGGTATGATGGTACTCTCAATATAGAAAAATTGACCTTTCCAATTTCGAATATTCGAAAAAGGTTTAGTCAATAGGTGTGGGACATCATACTCACTCCTTTTTGCAATAGTTACCCAATCTCCACCAGGGTAGAGATTGGCAAAGCCTCTAAACACAGTCAATGAAGGCTCAAAACCATACGCTTTGCACATCACAATATAAGTTGTCAACTTGGCTAAACCAAATGGATTAAACCTTGAAATGTGCACCTTGTAATGTTGCAAAAACTCCAAAATAAGAGGGTGGATGGGAATCCTAAAGTTTGATTGCGTAAACGCATGCACATATAAGCCTACAAATCCTTTTGGAGCATCAAAAATACTTTGCTTTTTACTGGGAAGCATGATTTTATATTCCAAGGGTATGGGATAATCATTCAGAAAATCAGACAATGCTTGTTTCGACAAGGTACAAGTTTGTTCTTTAATTATTCGTTTGGCAGCCATACTCATAAATAAAGTAAGGAGAGCAAAGAAAATGGCTGAATTTTACCTTTTAGATTCCAATGGAAGCACAATGACACAGAGTTGTGTATATTTTGGGCGGAGGTAAAAGTATTCTAGGGTTTAACATGTCGAAGATTAAATACTCATGAAATCTTTGATCATAACCGAACACGTGTACACTTTCTTTACTATCTAAACGGATTTCAAATGGATGCTAAATTTGAAATGACGTTTTGCGATTACCAAAGAAGTAGCAATTAAGGGTTTGCAAGTGGCCGGATAATGATGGTTTGCATTTAATGCGGAATTCAGTTAGACGTATCCCTTTTTATTTTTTAAGGATAGAATACTGCTTCTTGCATTTGAATTTAATTAAAGCACCTATCTTCATTTCGTCCGAATTCGTGATAAATGGGATAGAGTGTATAAGATTTTTTGAGTCGAAAGCAATTTATACTCGTACGTATATATCGCCTTCGACTGGGGGGCTTGATGATGTACCCTCCTAACGGGTCGAAGGACTCCCCTTCGAGCCTGTAGAAAGCCCTCTCTTCGGAGGCCCAGGTTAATCTCCTTAACACGTTTCATTGGCGTAAAACCATTCGCCTGCGAATGGTTACCATGTGGGAATCCGCCAATCGAAGCCCTAAGCCCTTCGGGGTATTCCTGACGAAGGGACTAACACGAAGGATCATCCAGACCTGGTCAAACCCACGTCTCCTCTATCCTTTGGCTTCCCGCCAAAACAGAGATCGTGGGCTACAAAGCCCTAGCGGTTACCACTTTCCATGGGACGCCCCCATGATCTCCGAACTATGTGCAACCGCCCACTATGTCCTATTTCTCACCTATAAATAGCATAGTCGGGCCAAGAACAAGGTAAGTAAATTTTCAAGTTAACCTCACTCTCTCAATTTACGACCTACATTACCATTACACATACTTACTCTCACACCGGAGGTGGTTCGCAGGGTCCAACCCCTGCGCAATCACTTAACGTAGTGTCTTTGTATTTCTTATTTTCAGGTTAAGAACAAGCTTGGCTCAATCTCAACACCCCATTATTCCTTTGATCACCATCGAAGGCTTGGTTGACGAATATTTGTTCAATCAGTCTTGGGAACATCTTGTTCCCTCACACGAAGCTGATGGTAACCCGATCTCAAATCAATCTTAGAGAAATGCTTTGCCCCTTGCAATTGATCAAACAAATCGTCGATGCGCGGAAGGGGATAGCGGTTACGGATAGTAATGCGGTTGAGCTCCCGGTAATCAATGCAAAGGCGCATACTACCATCCTTCTTTTTCACAAATAGCACAGGAGCGCCCCAGGGAGAAACACTCGGACGAATAAAACCGTTCTCCAATAACTCCTCTAACTGTACTTTCAATTCTTTGAGTTCAACTGGAGCCATTCGGTACGGAGCCTTAGAGATAGGCTCAGCACCGGGAACTAGATCAATACTGAATTCAACTTCTCTGGTGGGAGGAAGACCAGGAAGCTCTTCGGGAAAGACATCAGCGAACTCCCGAACAATGGGAACACTACTAACATCAGGTCCCTGAGAAGACGTATCTTTAACAGAGGCCAAAAACCCTTGGCAACCATGAGAGATTAGAGTCCGCGCTTTCATAGCAGAAATAAGTTTAACAGATTTCAAAGGCTGAGAACCGTGATACACAAAATCCGGATGATGAATATTGCCAAAACTTACACTTCTGGCATGACAGTCGATGGTGGCCTTATGGAAAGACAACCAGTCCATTCCCAAAATTATATCAAAATCAATCATATCGAGGGGAAGCAAATTAGCCGGACGAACACAATCATCAAATCTTAGCGGACAATTCACATATTCACAATCGATGGTGACTTGGGTTTTCATAGGAGTGGAGATAGATATAAGATTATTCAATGGTGTTGGAGTTATATTTATTTTCTTGGCAAGCGTATTAGATATTATAGAATGTGTAGCACCGGTGTCAAATAAAACAAAAACAATATGATCTCCAACATAAAGATAACCGGTAATGGTACCTGACGTGCCTGCCGCCTGATCACGTGTGAGAGAATAAACCCGACCAGTAGTAGGAGCTGGCCTACCCGAGTTTGCTGCTGCGGCCCGCTTCTCATGCGGACAGTCCTTCACTCTGTGCTCGGTAGACCCACAAGTAAAGCATCCCCCAGTAATCCTATGACAAACCCCCGGATGGGATTTACCGCAAGTGACACAAACCGGTGGAGGAGGTAACGCCTCATTAGTCCTCCTCTGTCCAGAAGAACCTGACTGATGACTCGGTTGAGCACCCCGAATAGTCTGATCACGATACTGACGTGGGTTGTTGTTGTTGTTGTACCCACTCCTCCCAGAAACCTGTCGATCATAACCCCGAGAATCCTGTCGCCTCTGACTGTAGTCCCGGTCCTGGCGACCACGCTGATCATACCTATGGTCCTGTCGACCCCTCTGCTCGGATGCCTGGTCCTGCCGACCTCTGAAATCCTGACCCTGTCCCTGCTGATTCTGTCCTCTGAAATGCACCCGGTTACCATCCCTATCACGCTTATTATAACCACTACCATCACTATGCAACATCTCGATGTTGCGAGCGTCGTTCGCAACCGCCGCCACATCATCATACTGCGTATTCACTATCTGGTTCAGTATCCATTTCTTTAATGCCCACTTAAACGTCTTAGCCTGACGGTAAGCATCTCCCGTAATCTCTGGCCCAACGAAACTGGCCAGCCTCATAAATCGCTGCATAAATTCCCCAGTAGTCTCCCGGTCCCCCTGACGGATGTTCCCATACTCCCGCTCATATCGCTGCTGTTCCGCCACTGGAATGTACTGCTTATAAAAGATACCCATAAAATCCTCCCAAGTACAAGTCTCCTCAAAACCCTGCTCCTGTGCCTGGACATAAGCTGTCCACCAGCTCTGTGCATCGCCTTCAAACTTAAATGCAGCCAATCTCGTCTTAAACACATCTGGACAACCCAAAACCTTAAATATCTTTTCCATGTGGATAATCCAGTCTTCCGCCTCAGTGGGGACGGCAGCTTTACGGAAAGTGAGGGGTTTGAGCTTGTTAAACCTCTCAATCCAGACATGGATGCCAACTGGTGGAGCACCTCCACCACCATTACCTGGACCTGAACCTGCACCACCCCCTCCGGAAGAACCTGCCCCATTCTGAATATTGTTGGTAACCTGAGTCACCAAGTTAGGAAGAGCGTTGGCCAAAGCTTCTGCTATCATGGCCTGAAAGTCAGGGGTCGCTCCATTATATTCCTGATGTCGAGTATTCACCATCTGAATGATTTCGAAAACGATTAGCAACAATATAAGAGAATAAGCACGAAATGGAAGACGAAACGGAACCTAAGACTACCCAAAACCTCACCAGTCAAAACTTAAACCTTAAGGGTCAAATCCTAGGGTCCATAAGACTCACAGGCCATGCTTATGTACTACAGGTCGCAACCTGGGCTCTGATACCATAATTGTAACACCCCAACCCGACAAGGGTAGAAGCATCACATTATGGTGACAAATCAAAGCATACATAAACACACAGCGGAAGTCTTAATAAATAATTCAAAGGAAAAGTCAAGTCAACACGACTTGAATAAAACATAAGTTCAAGGAAAGGAAATAATCCAAAGGTACGATTACAAATGAAATCCATGATCAAAACAAAGTCATAAGATAAAGGTGGTCATCTAAGGTCAAAGCTTCATCTATCTCTCATCCCATCCAAAGCATAAACCAAAAGCTCCTAGCTTAGATACCTGCCGCACACGAAAAGAAAACGTGCGGCTGAGCTTAAAAAGCCCAGTGAACAGATATATATAATAAACGGAAACGAAACAAACGAAGCATAATGAAAGAGATATACATAAGGTACAAGAGTAAAGGTTAGGACAGTCATCCACCACGAGCCCAAACAAATCACATATCATATCATAATCATATCACAATCATGCAGAGGGGATGCCTCTCAAATAAGCCGATAATATGAGGGGTGTCCTCATGTACCAGTTGGAGTGATCAGCTCCCGAACTTTGTGAAAGGAGTGGATTGCACCCATCCCCAGTCACCACATCAAATCAAAACGAACTGTCCACGAACACGGACAACGAACCTAGGATGCATCCATACGCCCCCCCGAACAAATCATATTGGCCATAACAAATCATATCATATCATAGTGAGCTCATATCAAATCAAAATGGGGACGGTGTGGTTAATCACTCTGACCACACAAGAGTCATGCCAGTGGTGCATCACAGGCACGGCCATGTTACCTTCATGGCTAGGAAAACGAACTTGGCTCGGGTATCAAACTGGGGTCAAAGGTCAAAGGTCCAAATCATAGCAAGGTTCATATAGTCATAGTCCAAATATCAAGGTTCGTATCACAGGGTTCATATCAAAGGTTCACATGTCCAAAGGTTCCAATATCAAAGGTGCAAATGTCAAAGGTTCATAGCAAAGGTTCAAATATCAAAGGTTCATAGCGAAGGTCAAGGTCAAATCAAATCAGTGTTCAAGAGACCAAAGGCACCTTATTAAAAAGGGCAGAATATCTGTACCTTATTCCAAAGCACAGCAAATCACAAACCAAACAGGAAATAGATGGGATAGGAATCAGCTCCTCTCCTTCTTCACACCTAGAGGGGTAGACAAGAATTACAAACCTTTCCATTTTAAGCAGGTTTCCATATTTAGTAAGTTTCTATTTTTAGAAAGTTTCCATAGATAGTAAGATTTCCATATTCTCAATTAGGTTAAGTCATTATCAAAACATATTATGGTTTTAGGGTGCATTTTAACAAGTCACAAAAGTTCAGGGTTAATTATGACAACTTTACATAAATTAGGGTTTTAAGTGTAATTACATCAAGGTTAAGTTTCAAATATGAAAATATCTCAAGTAACCTGTTTTGAATCCATATTTATCAAGTTAACACTTTCAGCCCCTCAAGTTTCACCATTTTACACTTTACACCCTTAAGTTACATTATTTACATTTTAAACCTTTTAATATCCATAATTACACATTAGACCCTTAGTTTATCAAAATTACAAAATGACCACTTATTTTAATTAGTTATTCGAATTTACCTTCAAGTTTCCATAATTTACACAATAGGTCCCTCAATTTAATCAATTTACATATTTAACCCTTAATTCACATTTTCAACCTTTAATTATTAATAATTACATATTAAGCCATAAAATTACCAAAATTGCACATAACCCCCTGAATATAATTTATTACTCAAATCGACCTCAACTTTTCAGAAATTACATGTTTAGTCCTTATATTTATTTAATTTACAATTCGAACCAATAATTACAACTAAATTCATTATCTCATGAATTTTACATATAGGCCCTCCGTTTAATAATTTTTACAGATTATACATGATCTATAGCACATGACAAAAATAGCCCATGAGTTTTAAAAGTTACAAAACACCCCCTCATCATTTATTTACAAACCGATTACACTATTTATTTATAAAACCTTAACCCTAAAAATACCAATAATTACCAAATCATTTTATAATCATTATGTCATCATTTAATAGTCAAAACAAACCCTAATATCCAAACCCTAAATCGGATTACATTTTATTTTGATTTCTTCTATATTTAACTTAAATCCGGTAAAACCATTAAATCAAAAATAATTAGATCAGGCCATAACAATTCGAAGTAGCATTTTTCCCAGGCTAATATGATCATGTAGAGTCCAAATAAAATAAATATGAAGCCTCAAAAATTCGGATTGAATTATTTAGGTATTATGCATGTTTTAAAGATTAAATTCACAAATAATTCATAGGGTGTGCATGGATCGAATTTCTTATTTTATCTGAGTTATATGAGGCCAAAGGATCATAGGAAAAATACCAAATCAGAGATTTAACGTGCGAAAAGGCTATACGAATTGTTCCTATGCGTATAAGAAAAATCGAACCAAAATTCCAATATGACTCCAAAAGCTTCTCCGCGAGCTTGTCATTATTTTTCACAGAGTATACGTGATGTAAGGATCACAAGAAAAATGATAAACGAATTTTACAAGGCTCGTATGAATTGATTTAGAATTTACCTTAGAATGTAGCGCGACTAGGAAATTAATTCTCTATGATCGAATCCAACCCAGAACAGCTCCAAAGCTATTTTTAATAGGTCGAATAGGGTGTGAGGATCATGAGAAAATTATCAAAACAAGTGTACAATGATCGGTTCAAAGGATTTGGGATTTACCTTCAAAACTAGCCTCGAAAAGAAGAATGATTACCAGGTTCGAATCAGGCCACAAGCAGCTCTAGGGGTATTTTCCCAGCCTCCTTTAAATGGTAAAGATCAAGAGAAAAATGTTCTAGCAACTCCAGGAAATCGATTGGCCTAAGGACGAATTATTTTAGGGTTTTGGGAAGTCTCGGTTTGTTTTGGGGAGAAAGAAAAGATAGGAAGGAATAAATAATTGATATGACCGAGTATAGGGGGGGGGATTGGACCCAAATATTCGGTATCTTAGTTGGCAAAATCAATGTGAATGATATTTTCCATTTTCTCTCATTTTTACTATATTTAACAAAATCATTATAATGTTTATAATTCATTCGGTTCACTTAGGGGTACTTTGGTAATTTCGTGACTTGTAACAATGTTAAATGGAGTTGTCAAAATTATTTGGTACCATATCTTGTGCATTGCCAGAAGTTTGGGACCGATTCGGTATTTTATAAGTTTTTAATTAAACTTTTAACTTGCAGGGGCAATTTGGTCTTTTTACATGTTTTGAATTTTTAGGGTTTTCACCTGTTTTCAATCCTTTTGCACTTGTAACACATAAAAACACAATCAAATGATATTTCCTGTATTTTGAAGCATATTTGCATGTTTTTAAATGTTTTTGCAGTTTAGATGGGAATAAAATGATGAGTATTTAGACACTCATCAGCAGTCAAGGCACGGAGCGGGCAATAAACTTATAGTTTTTATGGTGCTTAAAATAAATTATGTCATTCAGTTCAAACTACTATCTCCTTTTATGAATTTCACAACTCTGATGTATCACTTTTGTAACTGAATTATTATATGAATGACAAGTACTTTCAAAAACGCCTCATTTGAGCCATTTTCTATGATTATGACTTCGATCCTCCCCGTAATACCCCGATTAGTCTTCCACAGTTAACTCATAATTTAAGGGGTGTTACATACCAAATCCAAGCCCAACTAGAATTTGATCCAACCCACATTATACACAAATAAAAATCGGTCCAAACACTTCCCCTAGAACCTATAGACCGAATTCAGAGAAGAAAAAAAAGAGGGATCGTTCTAGGGCTTTGGGTTTTCGAGCTTCGGTTAGTTTCATCTTCTAAATTCTTTAATTTTTAAGCTTAAACTTTTAAATTAATTATGTAACCTACGTGATGGAATTAGGGTTTATAAAAGAATGTTAATAATATGTAATTTAGAGTATAATGATGATTAGAACATTTAGGTTAAGTGTTTATACAATAATACGCAAGATTAAAAAGTTAGGGTTTTGTTTGTAAATTGATGTGATGTTGTCCAGAAATTGGGTCGGATTGAGAGATGTCTAAACTAATGATGCCAACGTGTTTTTGGGTGATTTTTGAGTCTAAACATAAGTTCAATCTGTGTACTTTCTGGAAATATAAGTTTCATGGTCATTGGAGGTCGGGTAGATAGCCTTTTCATTTTCAGAACATTAGTTGTCAAATCTGAGAAATCAGAGTCTGAACATCAGTCGATGTTTTTGATTTTTTAGTTTTCAAACCACAAGGAACTGAGAGCTCTTCTTTTACAGGAGTGATATTTAAGTTATGTGTGACTTCCTGGAATTTTTGTGGATTTTTCTGAAGTGTCTCAATGGGTTAATGTAACACCCCATCCCGACAAGGGTAAAGATGTCACGCAAATGGTTTCATATCAGATCTAACAAAGCATACATTCAAAAGTAATACAAGATTCTCAAAGGTTACAAATGAAATACTGAAATTACAAGGTTACAAAAGCGAAAACAATTTCTAACAATAGACTAACTTCTAATCATCTCTAGGCCAAAACTATCAAGTCTTCTACGTCCAAAGTCTCTTCACTCATACCCATCTTCCAACTAAAACCTGCCGCACACGAAAAGAAAACGT
The DNA here is from genome assembly GCA_021014915.2 of Artemisia tridentata subsp. tridentata. Lineage (NCBI taxonomy): Eukaryota > Viridiplantae > Streptophyta > Magnoliopsida > Asterales > Asteraceae > Artemisia > Artemisia tridentata. Next base: position 176,354,680 of record CP139502.1, on the reverse strand, counting down.
GCGGCTGAGCTTACAAAGCTCAGTGAACAGATACATAATACAAGCAAAGATAACGAAACAGACTGTAGTGAAGTACTGGAAATATCATAAGGTATAATCAAAGCAAAAGAGTAATAAAGGAAGTATAGGATAGTCATCTACCACGAGCCCAGAAACTCAAAGTCATAATCTCAACATCAAAATCTCAAAATCATAATCTCACAATCAAAGGGGATACCTCTCAGGCCACCAGATAATATGAGGGGTGTCCTCATGTATCATAATAGTGGAGTGATCAACTCCCAGAAATGTGAAAGGCATGTATTGCACACAGTACCAGTCACCTCAAAGTCATAACTCAAAGTCATAGTTAAATCCACTAAACATACAAATCTAGGATTGCAATCCATACGCCCCCAAACTCAAAGTCATCTCAAATTCATAATCTCAAAGTCATAATGGCCATATCATAATATAAGAGGGACGGTGTGAGAAATCACTCACCCACACATGAGTCATGCCAGTGGTGCATCACAGACATGGCCAGGTTACCTTCCTGGCTAGGTAACACAAAAATGGCTCGGGTATCAAACTAAGAGTCAGGTCTCAATGTCATATCAAGGTGCATCTCAAGGTCATAATCAGAAGGTATATCTCAAGGTCATATCAAAAGGTTCATGTCAAAAGGATCATGGCAAAGGTTTAAATCATAGCTCAACATCAATGCATAGGTGAAAAGACACCCTTACTAAAAAGGGTAGAGTATCCGTACCTTAGACCGCAATTGCAAACATAACCGAAAACATAAGGATTGGAAGCAACTCCTTCTTCAGCGGATCTACACGAATTTATGGTCATCTTAATAATAATTCATTTTAAATCAGATTATTCATTTTAGTCAGCTTTCCATTTTTAATAATTTTCCTTGTTTAGTAAATTTGGTAACTTATGGTAATAATCATTTATTAGCAAACTTAGGGGTCTCCAAATGATAACAGGTTACTTAAAGGTTTAATACGACAATTATTGTAGTTTAGGATTTTGTATGTCATTATAGCAAAGTTTAGGGTCCGAATGTCACAATACTCAAAGCTTAGAATCAAATGTGTAATTAGTTCTTTTATGACAAATCTACAACACCCACACCTTGCATGACACACTCATCACCATACACATTCACACTCATGACATGACTATAATAACTTACACACGCCAAGTATCCAGTATAGGATACAATTCATCACCAACCACTCTATGCATAACCTTTAAATCCATTTACTCGCTCACACACTCATGTAATAATCACCTCCATAGCAACCAATACACGACTCATCTTTAAGGCGACCAAAACATACGCTCAACTCCATTTAACCCAATTCGACTCATCAAAACACAGCCCAAGACAGCCTTGGTCTGACACACTACATAGACCCACGCTCAGTACACAACTCGACAGTCAACATAATGAACCAACACACGAGTTTGCCATACGCGATGCATACTCACACACTTTATTTACTTCATTCACACAGGTTCTATAACTTCATTATGCACGCATGTTTCTATGTGTTAGTTAACAGTCATGCATGGTCAAGTGGATATGGTCTCCATGCAACTCTTTCATATCTTGCTAACATAATTAGTACTTCTTTTAATCCCATTTTACCATGAGTTTTAAGATCATGTACTGTGTTTACAGGTTCTAGTTAGATCGACACAAAACAGGCATTCAGCGAGACATGTACACTTCCAAAAATCATGCATGCGATCACACATATTACCATAACCCAAACCTTACATCTTGGTTAACCATTCATCTCTCATTAATGTTTATTAAGGTTTTCTTTAGATAACCATATTACATTCATGTATAATATATAATGGTTTACGATTAGGGTGTGCATGATATTACTCGTGTAACAGTCAATGACAAGGATGGTTAACGATTTACCTCTTAATGGAATGTAAGATCAAGACCGAGACAAGATTACAAGTGCGAGACCAAACAACACACGAACACCAGACCAGTAAGATCGAACCCAAATCACCAAGACTTGCACAACAACTACACGTACCACATGACTCCAAAACCTCCAGTGAATCGAAACCCACACAGCAACCTTCGTACCAATGTGTCGAACTAAACATGTTCACCGCCCCATCAGTCTTCGACTCTTGTTTCTTCGTAGAGAATATGACATGGTTTGGAATTTTGTTTACTGTTTTTTTTTTTTTTTTTTTTTTTTCAGTTGGAGAGCGGGTAAGCAATGCATGTGATTATATTCAAGAGAGATGGCATTATTATATTCAAGAAGGAATGGCGTGTAGGGTAATTTGGCAAGAGATATGGTCTTATCCTCAATCATATGACATCACAGCCACATTTTCATTTTGATAATACTGTGTATAGAGGAGTTAATTTAGGCGTTAAATTTGGTGTCTTTTAATTGTGATTTGTCGCGAGTTTTGGGAAGTGAGCTGGAGTTAGAATTGCAAGTAAATTTTCAAAATATGGTATGTATTCATTAATATAAAATCGTTTCATTTAAAATAAAATCGGCCCCATATAACTTGTGTGTCGTGTGATGCTTTCTTAGTATAGTATGGAATGTGTCTACTTCTTATTAATCTTAAGTTAAGAGGTCCACGTTTGCAAAATTAAAAAAAATTAAAAAAATATCAAGACGTATAATTTAGGTTTGTAGCTAATTGTACTCATAACTTAGGAAAAATTTAAAATTAGGCGTAAAATTGGGAATTAAAATTTCAGGGTTTTACAGTTAATTAAAGGAAAACTTTCTGTATGTATGTGCAGTTAATTTTCTGTGTAGGTATGGAAAGTTGATTTTTGAAAGGGTACTAATACTTGATAATAAAATCTATAAAAATTTGTGAAGAAGCTAAACTAATATGGGAATTACATATAATTATTTTAGAATTTTTGGAGCTTAATTGGCAGGCATAAAAAATCATAAGGATGTGATCCAGATTCACTAATATATCCTAATTAAGTGATATATGATTTAGAAGTACCTATAAACCATAAGTTTAATTAATTATGAATGCAACCCTAACTTACTAATTATGAAAACTTGCTAAATATGGAAAGTTACTAATTCGGGAAAGTTACTTAATTCTAGAAACTCGCTTAATTCAGAAAGTTACTAATTCGGGAAAGTTACTAAATTTGAAAAGTTGCTATAAATAGCAGGAAACCCTAATTCGCGTAGATTCGCTGAAGAAGGAGTAACTTTCGATCCATGTGTGTTTCTGATATGGTTTCATTTATGGTTTGAGGTATATATATTCTACCCTTTCTCAGTAAGGGTGTTTTCTCTCATGACTTCTCGATCCTTGACTTTGATTTGTTATGATTTCGTTAATATGAGCCTTTGCTATGATTCCCTTGATATGATCCTTGACTTGATATTCGTTTTACTATTCCTTGATATGATATTCGGTTGTTATCCATTTGCTGTAATATGATTCCGTTCAGTTTTGATATGCTCTGATTAGATATGATATGATGACTTGATATGATATGTTCTTTTCTGTTCTGTTGCCCGAGCTATCTATATTCCTAGCCATGGAGGTACCATGGCCATGTCATTGAGGCACCAATGGCATGACACTTTCTGTGGAGGTGTGATTGATCCACGGCGTCCCCTTCTGTTCTGTTATGATATTTGTGCACATTGGCCATTATGATATGTGTATATACCTGTCATGTGCAGGTGTATATATATGATTTATTTTGCAGGGGGAGTATGGATGCATCCTAGATTCTGTTCTGTTATGTTCTGGATATGATTAGTGATTGGTTGGTGCGTGTCATGCACCCCATTTCACTTCTGGGAGCTAGCTACTCCATTTGGTACTTGAGAGGTCTCCCCTCCTTGTACAACTTATGATTTGATGGATATATGGATATGATATGATGTGATTATGTGATTAAGCATGTGGCATGCTTTCTGAGCTCGATGGGCATTTCTGTTATGTTATATGATTATTATCCTCTGTTTGATTCCTTTGACTTCATTATGATCTCCTTATGGTTTGCTATGATTTGCTTCTTATGGTATATGACATTTTGTTCAGTTGATCCTTGATCTCTTATTCATTTGGCAGATGATATTCGTTCAGCAGGAGCTTAGGTTCCTTTTCCCTATACTTATATATGTTCGATTATTCGTTTTGTTTATATCTGTTCACTAGGCTTTTTAAGCTCAGCCGCATTTCTTTTCCTGCGGCAGGTTTTAGGTTGGAAGCTGGGATTGAGTGAAGAGTGCATAGGAGCTCTTAGTGGACCACCCTGATGATAGATACCCATTTGCTTTTGGATTAGACTTGGATTTACATTCAGTTAGATTTGAGCTTGGATTTGTATTTCAGTTTTGGAACTCATTATGTATAGAGTTAGTATTTCGTTACTATCATTAGAACACCATTGTAACCAATATGTTTATAAGTATTCCGCTTGCGTTTGTATGTTCTGATTGACACCATAATGTGGCATTTTGACCCTTGTCGGGTTGGGGTGTTACAATTATGGTATCAGAGCTTAGGCTTTGACTTGTAGCACATAAGTTATGGCCTGTGAAGATTTGGACCCTTAGGTTTGCACTGTAGGAGCTTATGGAATAACCTTTGAAGGATTTGATTTAGGTTTCTCCCCGTAGGAACTTCAGTTATGACCGGTGAGGATTTGGTAGATTTTATGATAAGGCTTTGGTTAGCTATCTGTCTTCCGCATCACTCTGATTTGTGCCTCTGCTTTTAGTTTTTCCCTATAAGATCATTCGTTCCAGAGATTTAGAAAATTATCAGGATACGCAACATAAGTTTAGAAATCAAATAAGTTTAGAATGCTCTGAGAATTTTGTAGTATGCCTTACAGGTTTCACTTTCTGAGGTTATCACATTCCTTCGAACTGCATTCTGTGATTCGTTTGTTATTGGTTTAGATATATTTTCGTTCGTTCAGAGAATTCGTATATGTATGAATCCGATTTGGTCAACACATTCTTTGGTTTCTTTTGTTATTGCTAAGCATATTAAGGTTCTCTCTGCACTATTAGAATTTGCTACACCTGGTTCTATCTCTATGAGGAATCTTGTGATTATCCGTCACGAGTATCGGGATTGTCCAGTACTTTTCGAAGATATTTGAAGATAAGTTTCATTTTGCTAATCTGTTTCCGTTGGAAAAGTCTGATTCGATAGTATTTTGAATATGGATTTGTTGACTGAGTATCGAGATGCTAACAACAGTCATATTAGATTTGTTATCTTTGGCGATTTGAGAAACTCAAATTTCTGTACCACATTTCCCAACCTGGTAAACAATTATGATCACCTTTTGCTTTGAAAACTCGTACGTTAATTCCTCGCGGTTGTGAAGATACTTCGTTGGATGAAACTCACCTCGAGAGTTATTCAGTTGTTTGAAATGTTCGCGATGTATTCCTTAATGAACTACCAAGGTTACCATTTGAATGTGAAGTTGTTTTGATCTGGTTATGAGGATCTGTTTAGTTACGACTCGAGGTAGAATGTGATTGCAATAAAGGTATGTGTATATGATGCAAGTATTATGACGCCTGGCCAACGTGATAATAGTTACATCATATTACTTGAGCTTATTGGGGTCATAGGATGTCTTGAGAAGTACCTGAGAACAGTGAGTTGGTTGATTTAGAACTCTATCCGTATAAGAGCGACGTTTTGCCTAATTCTGAAACTCCGTATTGAACGAAATCAGTTGAATGGAAAGAATTGAAGGACCAACTTCTAGGAAGTGGTTTATTAGTCTAAGTGTGTCTCCGTGTTGTTCTTGTGAAGAAGAATAATGATAGCATGAGGTTGTGTGCTGATTTCCGGAAGCTTAATCGTATTACAGTTTGAACGTTATCCGTTGCCTCGAATCTACGATTTGTTTAATCAACTTCAGGTGTGAAGTTTTCTCTAGGATTGATTTAAGATCTGATTATCTTTAGTTTCATGCAAGATGTTCCTAGAATTGCCTTTCGTATTCGTTATGGTCCTCATGAGTATTGATGATGCTGATTGTATTGGCTACTGCTCCGACTGTTTGTATGCAATTGATGAATCGTGTCTTTTATGAATACTTGGACAAATTGTCATAGTATGACATTTTGGTCTATTCAGAGACGAAGGAGAAACATGATGATCATCTTCGTATTTGCGTTGAAATCTTTACGTTAGAAGGAGCTCTATGTAATATTTCTGAAGAGTAAATTTGGTTGGGATGAAGAATGAGAGGAGAATTTTGAAAAGCTGAAAAGAGATTTGTTTCTGCTCAAGGAGACTTAGTTATGTCCTTATGCAACACGGGAATATTTGGTTATACTTCAATACAGCTAGAACCGTAGGAGGTGAACTATCCGACGCATGACTGGGAGTGATTTGTGACGAACGTGAAGAAGCTCAGGAGCAAGATGGTGGAATATGATCTGTGTTAGAAGACTTAAAGGAAGTGGTTTTGATTGAAGCACACAGTTCGATTTGCTCTACCATCTTAGTTGTACTATTATGCATAGAGACTTGAAGCAAAATTTTGATGAAATGGTATGAAGACGATTGTGACTACCTTAGTGGTGAAGTGTTTAGCGTGTCAACAGTTTAAGATTCAGCATCAGCGTACGAGTGGTTTTTCTTAGCTTTGGATATTCTTATGTGGAAGTGAGGTTAAACCTTCATGGACCTTGTAACGGGGTTTTCACGCACATTTAGGAAGGACAACACGAATTGGGTTGTAATAGATCATTTGGCTAGGTCGGTTCACTTGGAAGATTGGCAGAGATTTCTTTCGGCAGAAGATCATTAAAGCTACAAGGCGCACCTACAGTGACCGTGTCAGAGATTCGCGTTTTGCTTCACACTTCCAGAAGAGATACCGAAGACTATGGGAATTGGACTCAGGTTTTAGTACGACTTCTCACCTTCAGAAGGATGGATAGACAGAATAATTATTTGAGCTTGGAAGACGTGTTGGGAGGGAAAATTCAACAAGTGTTTGGCCTGGTTGTGTTTGCTAACTAGGATTGATGGCATGCAAGTGACAAGGGTTTTCCTTTCAGAGATTTGCATGAACGGAGATGTGGAGCACCTTTTGGTTGAATTAAGTCAGAGAGTTACTTATTGAAGGTCCGGAGTTGATTCAGTGACTAACGGATTAGTTATCATTGTGTGTTCCGTATGATGTTTTCGTACAAAAGAGTTAGACGCTTTGGTATATAAAGAAGATTTAGTTCGCGATACGTTAGACCTTAGATTCGTTCTTATCCGTACGATTATAGTACCTATTCATTTCGTTTGCGGATACGTTTTGATACTCTGATATGTGCTTAGTTGATCGTCAGTACGAATAGGTTACCCATTCCTTTATGAAACTCTTGATACGTTTGATGATTCGATATGTGCTTCTCTGATTATTAGCAAGTGCCTTAGTTCGTTCAGAATCTGGATAGAGTTGATGAAGTTGTATCGTTTAGCACTACCTCCGTATTTGCCTCATGTGTATATGTGTTTCATGTATCTCTTTGTGAGATAAAAATTGTTATCTGCTACGTATTTGCTTCGTATTCGTTGGATCAGATTTGTTTTGATTTGTGCTCTATTGGAGAGCCTTGGGTTATTTTATTTGTTCGGATCGAGTGATGAGAAACAAAAGAATTCCATTCGTTAAGATCTTTTGGAAGAACCTCTCCGAGCGTGAGGCAATTTATGGTCACTTCTTTTGTGATTTGATACGAATCCGTCTAACTTTTGCAACTTCAATTTCGAGGACGAAATTTTCTTTTTAGAGGAGAAGAATTATAACGCCCTAGAATTCGGATTAACATTTTAATTATCTACTTTAATTATACCATAAGTTAAATAAATAAATAGTAATATAAATATAACATTGGGCCAATTGTTTTAAATATATATAAGGTTTTGGGCTAATTTTGTTACTTACCAAATCCAAGCCCAACTATAATTTGATCCAACCCACATTATACAAAAACAAAAATTGGTCCAAACCCTTTCCCTAGAACCTGTAGACCGAATTCAGAGAAGCAAAGAAAAAGAGGGATCGATCTAGGGTTTTGGGTTTTCGAGCTTCGGTTAGTTTCATCTTCTAAATTCTTTAATTTTTAAGCTTAAACTTTTAAATTAATTATGTAACCTACGTGATGGAATTACGGTTTATAAAAGAATGTTAATAATCTGTAATTTAGAGTATAATGATGATTAGAACATTTAGGTCAACTGTCTATACAATAATACACAAGATTAAAAAGTTAGGGTTTTGTTTGTAAATTGATGTGATGCTGTCCAGAAATTGGGTCGGATTGAGGGATGTCTATACTGATGATGTCGACGTGTTTTTGGGTGATTTTTGAGTCTAAACATAAGTTCAATCAATGTACTTTCTGAAAATATAAGTTTCATGGTCATTGGAGGTCGGGTAGATAGCCTTTTCATTTTTAGAATATTAGTTGTCAAATCTGAGAAATCGGAGTCTGAACATTAGTCGAGATTTTCGATTTTTAATTTTCAATCCACAAGGAACTGAGAGCTCTCCTTTTACAGAAGTGATATTTAAGTTATGTGTGACTTCCTGAAATTTTTGTGAATTTTTCTGAAGTGTCTCAATGGGTTAATTAAAGGAAAACTTTTTGTATGTATGTGTAGTTAATTAAAGGAAAACTTGCTAAATATGGAAAGTTACTAATTCAGGAAAGTTAATTAATTCGGGAAACTCACTTAATTCAGAAACTTACTAATTCGGGAAAGTTACTAAATATGGAAAGTTATTAAATATGGAAAGTTACTAAATTTGGAAATTTGCTATAAATAAAAGGAAACCCTAATATGTCAATCTGAACAACAATAAGTACTGAATCCGAAATAACTTATAAAATGGTTCTTAAATAATAAGACAATCATTAATTCGTGTAGATTCGCGGAAGAAGGAGTAACTTTCGATACATGTGTTTTTTTATATGGTTTCATTTGCGGTTTGAGGTACAGATATTCTACCCTTTCTCAATAAGGGTGTTTTCTCTCATGACTTCTCGATCCTTGACTTTGATTCGTTTGATTTGTTATGATTCCGTTGATATGAGCCTTTGCTATGATTCCCTTGATATGATCCTTGGCTTGATTTTCGTTTTACTATTCCTTGATATGATATTCGGTTGCTATCCATTTGCTATAATATGATTCCGTTCAGTTTTGATATGCTCCGATTAGATATGATATGATGACTTGATATGATATGTTCTTTTTGAGGAGGTGTGATTGATCCACGGCGTCCCCTTCTGTTCTGTTATGATATTTGTGCTCATTGTCCATTATGATATATGTATATACATGTCATGTGCAGGTGTATATATATGATTTGTTTTGCAGGGGGAGTATGGATGCATCCTAGATTCTTTTCTGTTCTGGATATGATTAGTGATTGGTTGGTACGTGTTATGCACCCCATTTCACTTCTGGGAGCTAGCTACTCCATTTGGTACTCGAGAGGTCTCCCCTCCTTGTACAACTTATGATTTGACGGATATATGTATATGATATGATGTGTTTTTGTTATTAAGATTGTGGCATGCTTTCTGAGCTCGATGGGCATTTCTGTTATGTTATATGATTATTATCCTCTATTTGATTCCTTTCACTTCATTATGATCTCCTTATGTTTCGCTACGATTTGCTTCTTATGGTATATGACATTTTGTTCAGTTGATCCTTGATCTCTTATTCATTTGGTAGATGATATTCGTTCAGCAGGAGCTTATGTTCCTTTTCCCTATACTTATATATGTTCGATTATTCGTTTTGTTTATATCTGTTCACTGGGTTTTTTAAGCTCAGCCGCATTTCTTTTTCTGCGGTAGGTTTTAGGTTGGAAGCTGGGATTGAGTGAAGAGTGCATAGGAGCTCTTAGTGGACCACCCTGATGATAGAAACCCATTTGCTTTTGGATTAGACTTGGATTTACATTCAGTTAGATTTGAGCTTGGATTTGTATTTCAGTTTTGGAACTCATTATGTATAGAGTTAGTATTTCGTTACTATCATTAGAACACCATTGTAACCAATATGTTTATAAGTATTCCGCTTGCGTTTGTATGTTCTGATTGACACCATAATGTGGCATTTTGACCCTTGTCGGGTTGGGGTGTTACACAAACACCCTTGAAAATAATAGATATAACATGATGTTATGATAAATGGTTTTATAATGTATATACGCAACAAGAAAGATGGTGTAGCAGTGGGTTCACTTTATTTTGCCGGGTTCAATCAGGGTCGAACCATCATTCCAGGGTTACCCAAGAACACAGCCTGCATACCCTACCCGGTTGTTCATGTTTGTTGTTGAGATTGTTGTGTTATGGGCCAAGCAGATAACGGGGCCGTTACATCACTAACCACAAAATCATGACCCACCACCACCATTAACCACCACAGCCACCATCTTCATCAGCTAAATGGAGATACTAATAAATTTTCTTCCAAATCTGATAATTAAAATACCTTTGAAATTCCGTTTTGCATAATTTCAGTTGGGATCACAGTAAACACATCGATATCATAGGGATTACAGTAGTGTGGGTTTGATGGCGATGACGAGATGGCCATCAGTAGTGGTGCCAAGATGATGATGATGATGATGATGGAAATGATTTTCTTTTGATAGATCTTTTGTTAGTTTTGTTGTATATGTTATTGTAAGTGATTTTGTTTTTGAATTTGGTCAAGATGAATATGTGTGTCATGGTGAATGATTATTACTGTTTTGATGGTTTTATGTGTTTTTAGAAATAAAATGATGGTGGTTGGTGGTGGTGATAAAGATGAATATAAAAGATGTGGTGGGTGGTGATAGTTGGAGATATAATAGGAAAAAGATGAAGTTAAAAATAATGGGAAAAAGACTAAAGTACACTCATTTGAACTGACTTAACAAGCGTTAGTGGGTTCCATTAGAAGGAGGGACAACGGCGCATAACGTTTGTCACTTAAGGTCGAACGGTGCACTTTTTTGGTCAAAGGACTAACGGCTGCAGTCAACGCAAACCACAAGGACGAACAGTGTAATTTACTCTTATTTTATTATTATTATTATTATTATTATTATTATTATTATTATTATTATTATTTTTATTATTAGAGTAAACTGCAAAATAAATCCCTGTGGTTTACACCTTTTGGCACATTACATCCCTGTCAGAAACTATTGGCAATATACATCCCCCGTTAGGCAAACGTTTGCCACATTACATCCCTAAGTTGGATGGGCGTTATCTTTCTCCGTTAAGTGTTTGCATCGTTAGTCCCTCTGTTTAAATGTTAGCACCGTTAGTCCTATGGGTTAAGTCTATTTGCACCGTTAGTCATTCGTTAAGTTTTCGTCCGATTTTTTACGTTTTCGTCCGGTTTTTTACGTTTTCGTCCGATTTTTAACGTTTTCGTAAGATTTTTTAAGTTTTCGTTTGTTTTTTTACGTTTTCGTCCGATTTTTTACGTTTTCGTCAGATTTTTTTCGTTTTCGTCCATTTTTTTACGTTTTCGTGTGTTTTTTAAAATTTTCGTCCGATTTTTTACGTTTTCGTCTGTTTTTTTAAGTTTTCGTCCGATTTTTTACGTTTTCGTCTGATTTTTTTCGTTTTCGTCTGTTTTTTTATGTTTTCGTCCGATTTTTTACGTTTTCGTCCGATTTTTTACGTTTTCGTCTATTTTTTTACGTTTTCGTCTGATTTTTTTCGTTTTCGTCCGATTTTTTCCGTTTTTGTCCATTTTTTTACGTTTTCGTCTGTTTTTTTACGTTTTCGTCCGGTTTTTTTACGTTTTCATTCGATTTTTTACGTTTTCGTCTGTTTTTTTACGTTTTCGTCTGTTTTTTACGTTTTCGTTCGATTTTTTACGTTTTCGTCCGATTTTTTTCTTTTTCGTCCATATTTTTACGTTTTCGTCTGTTTTTTTCGTTTTCATCCGATTTTTTACATTTTTGTCTGTTTTTTTACATTTTCGTCTGATTTTTTTTGTTTTCATCTATTTTTTTAAGAAAAAAAATGGACGAAAACGTAAAAAAACAGAACAAAACGTAAAAAAATGGACGAAAACGTAAAAAAAAAGGGACAAGAACGAAAAAAAATTGGACGAAAACGTAAAAAAGCGGAGGAAAACATAAAAAAATGGATGAAAACGTAAAAAAACAGACGAAAATGTAATAAATGGGACCAAAACCTAAAAAAACAGACGAAAACGTAAAAAAATGGACGAAAACGAGAAAAATCATACGAAAACGAAAAAAATCGGACGAAAACGTAA